>OZ012740.1:220143570-221343570 GCA_963859935.3 Lathyrus sativus
TCATTCTTAGCATATGCCTAAAACTCATACAAGGAAGCTTCAAATGAAAAACTTCACAACATCAAAGTTGCTCAAAATGGAATTTTAAGCCTAGAAAAGAGGTCATGGCATGTTGGAAAAGCTTGTAGCAAGAATTGACCAAAGTTGGTGAAAATGACTTAAAAAATGGACATAAGTTGAAAAAGTTCAAATGGAAAATTGGTTTGGGCAATCTATAAATCCAAAATGGGTCATGTAATATATCAAATTGAGTCTAAAAAACATTTTAGAGACATTGGTTCTGCCACAATTTTGAGATAGGGCTTTAAAAATGGACTTGCTTTGTAATTCCATTACTTGCATAATAAGCAACTATGGGAAACTCAACATAAGGCAAAGGAATCCCTTGTTTTTCACTCATACTCCTCCATATTGTCATGTAATGATATTTTCAAGGGGTTGCAAAGAGATTAAGGTGAGATATCATGAGATTTCAAAGTACCATATCATGAGAAATTCTTGAAGTTTCTAGAAGCATCTTAGATTGAGCTAGAAGCCTCTAGATCTTTCCATCCTCTCCTATATATTGGATTGGGATCATTGGTGAAAAAGGTTGGTGAAAAGAGAGAGAGGAAAGTGAGGACTCCATTGTTACTTCAATTGCAAGCAAGAGTGAATTCACACAATCAACATCAGTTCTGTTCATTCTTCTTCTCCATTCACAATCCATTGGCATTATTGAGTACATACAAGCTGATTCAGGGACCTATCCATGGAGGATTGAAGAGTTAGAGTTGAAATTGCAAGAATCCATACCAGATTCGAATCCCTCCCTACAAGCATCCTACATATAGTTTGTTGCAAACAGAAACAAGATCACCATCTGAGGAGCATTTGTGAAAGATTGCAAGCACTGAATCAAGCCAATTCTCATCTGTTTCAACAAAAATTGCAGGTATGCATATTGCTTCTTACACCTTTAATTATCCTCTTTTAGTTGAATTTGTTAGGCTAGAATTGCTAGGGATAGGTAGAAGATGCTTTTCAGAGACTTAGGGCTCCATTGATGAGGTTTGATCTTAGGGCAGTGCAACTTTAATGACCTAGAACTCTTAGTTTAGGGGGTGTTAATCTTAGTGTAATAGTTTAGAGTAACCAGTGCAACATAAAGAACATGTTAGTACCCAAAGAATTGAAAATGGTGAGAGTTCATTACAGTAGAAATTTGTGAACCATGGATTTCTACCTATCGGGTTTTATACTAGGGGAGGTTTTAGGAGAAACTGAAAGCATGGTCGTGTTCAGGGAAGAAAGGAGAGTGTTTTTGTTTTTTATATCGTGGGATTCCATGGAGAGATGAAGGAGAATGAGTGAGTGGAAGATTCGTGCATGGAATCTGAATTCTCCATGAAACCCTAGGTTGGAGGTTGAAGATAACCTCCCAACCCTTGGATCACGCCCAGGACCTTGACCGATATTTCCATCTAACGGTCTCCATTCAAACAAAAATCTGGAGGGAGATATGAATAGCAGCGAACGCTGCGTTTCATTAAAGGGGAACCATGGGCCTGGATTCAGTACTATCCCCACCACCCTCACGCAGCCCAATTGAATTTGTACTAAAATCTGTTGCTATATGCACCGTGTTTTTTTTCTTTTTATTTGATTTCCATTTAATTTCCTGTTGGATCATGGGCCTACGCGCCCTTGTTATCTGCACCCCTGGATTAGGCCCATGTCCCATATTTGCACTAGATCCCTTACTTCTGACACCTCCCTCTCTCATTTTCTTTTATTTTCTTTTATTTCAATTCTTTAATTTCCTTTTGATTTTGTAAAATCCATAAATAAATGAAAAATGAATATTTTTAATTGCTTCTTTTTGTGATGGTTTCATAATTCTGTCAAGAAAAATAATGTGTAATAAAAATAGCATTTTATTTTATTTTTGTATTTTTGGCATATTTTTCTTTTTAATAGCTTTTTAAGTGATTTAGTTTAGCACTTGATTTTGTTGATTTTAGTTCAATTAGCTCCCCTTAGATTTAGGGTCCATTCTTTTTAGGGTGATTAACTTAGGACTTTAGCTTCCTCATAGGATTTAATTCATAATTTTTAGGATTAACTTTTAGATGGTTTGATTAGGTGAGATTAGAGTGATTAAAATTAGGGTTTTAGGTGTGACATAGGTGAAGTAAATCATTTCTTTTAGGAATTTTAATTTGATTTTGGGGTATGGGAATATAGGGATATTATGGGTAAGTATAATAGACCCTTGTGAATAAATATTAGATTTTTCCCTTTGACTTTAGTATTTTTAGGGTATTTTCTGATTTGATTGATTGTATTGGATGCTTTATGATGATTGTCTGTCTTGGGGTTTATCTGTTTGTGGGGTTTATTTTGGGAATTATTGTGGAGCTTTGCTTTGAGGACCTTGTTGAAGGAGCATGATGAAGGAGAAAGTTGAAGACTAGAGATCCAGGAATTAAGGATGATTGAAGCTTGCCTGTAGCTGCTGAAGGCTTTAGGGTTTAGGAGCTAAGTAGAGCTCTAGATTAGAGATTTGATTCATGAAACATGGAATGCTTCCTGTGCTTCCATTCTTTCCCAGTGATTAAAAGTACCTCTAAGAACTCACCTCCCTCCTTTGGAGGGATAAGTGATTGGTCTTAGGGGTAGAACTTTGAGGGAACCTGTCCCACTATGCTAATCCCTTATGAGCTTCCTTTGGTTGTTCATGAGCTGCTTAGCATGCCAAACTAGATCTCTTGATTTTATTCTGTTATCCTGGAGTGTTTACCCTTGAAGATGGAAATCATTGAAGATGAAGACTGTCAAAGTAGGAAGCTAGCCAGAGCTTGGGGGCCTAATGAAGAAAGAGCTTGGGGATTCATTTGAAAGAGGATGTGCTGTGCATCAACTTTGGGAGTTTGCTGTCAGAGTTTGGGGCTTTTTTGTATTGTGTGTATTAATTCCCCTAGGTTTAAAGTGAAATGTGCTTCACTTTTACCTATTGTTTTCAGGTTTGAGGAAGAGTTTGGCTCCCTTGCCTAGCTTGTTTGCTGTATTCATTATTTTACTGTTTACTGTATTTCTGTTTTTACTTTCCGTTTATTCCCTTAGGAGCTCTGTTTCTCTCCGTGTAAGAGAGTAACATGACAGACATTAGGAGCTAACCCATGTATGATAACATTAGGGTAGATTTTATTCCCTTTTTAACCCTAGGATTTTAGAGTGTCATCTCTTCTTTCTTCAAACAACAGAAAAACATTAATAAAGGTTATAACAGAGATCAATTCATTTCTTCCGTCAAAAGATTTGAACAAACACAAACCTTTTTGCAATAAGAAAACCCTTGTTTAAGGTGAGATTTTTCATAAAAGACACTTGAACAGCTTGTGTCGTGCGTAGCCCGAACTATGTTTGCTCTGATCTTCCATGCTGTGTGGAAGTACGTAGGCATAGGATGCGATATCCTAGCGAGCAACCTTCCCCACTTTCCCCCGTAGTTAGGCGAACTACGTTGACTCTGATTTCTCGTTCCAGACGGGAATACGTAGGCATAAAGTGCGATGCTTTACCGAGTCATGTTTTCTTTTCTTTTCAGACCTCATCCTTTAGTTTAGATAGAAGTGTAATCCGTACAAACCAAGCAAGCGTGGATCCCATCGAGTACGATGGATGTGAGGGGTGCTAATACCTTCCCCTTGCATAACCGACTCCCGAATCCAGGTTTTGGTTGCGATGACCATACCTTTTCCCGTCTTTGCGTTAGGTTTACATCGAGCGTTTCCTTTCCCTCCTTTGGGATAAATAACGCACGGTGGCGACTCTTTTGTATTGCCGGCGCCGATTTTCGTAGTAGCGACAGCTGGCGACTCTGCGGGGGATTCCAACGGTTCCCTACGCGAGTCAATCCTAGCGCTTGTTTTCCCGTCGTGGGCTTTGTATGGATTTACGTTTCTGTATTTACATTTCAGCATTTTATTATCATTATTATTGTTGTATTGTGGGTTTGATGGGGGTTCTATGATTGAGAGATAAGCCGGACCTGGGCTTGAGTGCACCTAGAATTAGAGTAGAGATTAGTGGAGGTGTGCATGCTTTGCATGTACTAGCTTCCCGCGAAATCTACGCTCGGACGAGGTCCTTCTGGTTGACTTCCTGTTTCACCCTTTGGATGCAGTGGGCTGTTGGTTAGTTGGATTGTCGACTCCGGGGACCGATCATTTGGAAGTTGGCTAAGTGAGGCCTCTTCAGGATTTGATGATGCCACTCCTTCTGGGAATCGTATCATCAACCCTGAAAGTCTGTGACGCCAACGACCGCATAGGATGTCGTACCTTGTGCCAGTTATAGGGACATCTACCTGTGAGAGGGATTTGGGGCATGCAGGTACCCTGACCTTCAGACTACCGGTTTATTTCTTATGAGATACAGGATTGTGGATATTTCATGGGCTGTTATCAGGGTCTGTCAGAGACCAGGTGTGGGTTATATTATTGGGTCTATCCGAGACCGGGCTGGAGTTCTTTGTGAGGTCTGTCTGAGACCAGGGTTTGATGAGTATTGGAGGGTCTGTCTGAGACCTGTTCTTGGTGTGACTTGGGCTTCTTATTCAGGGCACTTGACCCTCTGTTGCAGCTGTTTGCATTGCATTGTTTGCATACCCATTCATCATTACATTTCATTAACGTGTGTCTGTGCTGCAGGTGCATTACATACTTCCCTGTTCTAGTACTCCGGACTTCTGATTGTTGATATGGGTAGTGTGCGGAAGACAGTTGCGTATAAGCTGCCCACTCCGGATGTGAACTCTTTATTGGGTTTGATTGCTCTTGCTGATGATGAGGTTAGGGCTAGCTTCAAGAAGAGTTATGGGAGGCTTTTGAGCTTGGTTTGTAGACCCAGTGCACATGATTTGAATGGATTGTATACATTGCTGCAGTTTTACGATCCTGCTTTGAGATGCTTCACGTTTACAGATTTCCTTATGGGTCCTACTATGGAGGAATATGCAGAATTCCTTAGTTTGCCAGTACAGAACAAGGTCCCGTTCATCCATTTTGGCGCTAAGCCTAAGTTGGAGGAGTTAGCGGTAGCTTTGCATATGGATGCTGCTGAGCTGTTAGTAACTTCTTGGTACGGGATTCCTGGATTCGCTCTTAATTTTCTGGTTAGCAAGGCGCGAGAGTATGCCAAGAGTGGTTGTTGGGTGGTATTCAACGCTTTGTTGGCTTTGTGTATATATGGGATAGTGCTATTCCCAAATCTTCCAGACTTTGTTGACTTTGATGCACTTCATCTATTTGCTGCCGGCAATCCAGTACCGACATTGATTGGGGATTTCTACCATTCCCTCCATTACAAGAATGAGAACCGGCGAGGGAAGAGTGTTCATTGTTGCGTGCCTTTACTGAAGATGTGGTTTGATAAACACTTACCGAAGAAGGGTCCTTTCGTAGAGCTTGCAAATGAGTCTGATTGGTCCGAGCGCCTTATGAGATTGACTTCTGAGGAGATGGTTTAGTTTGATAGGGATTTGTTGGGTTCCGAGATTATTTTTAGCTGTGCAGGATATCCAAACGTACCCTTAATTGGGAGGAAAGGATGTATCAATTACAATCCTTCTTTGCTTGTTCGTCAGTTTGGATATGCATTGAAGAGCCCGCCGAAGGCAGAAGAGGTACAGGAATCTCTGTACTTCACAGGTGACCTGAGTGGAGACTTATTGGCCAAGCTGCAGCACGCTTGGAATCACATCTCTAGAAGGGGAAAACCATTGTTGGGAAAGAACGACTGTCAGGCTTATCCTCCGTACAGAGCTTGGATGCGAGAAAGGGTCAAGCAGATTCAGATGCCCTATCCTTCTGTGTCATCTCCTGTTCCTACTCCGGTAGAGGAACCCACGACTGTTCCCATTGAGGTTTATGAGCAAGTGGTGAAGGAAAAGGAAGCTTTATTGGTGGTTAATGAAGATCTAGAAAGGGAACTGGCCCAGATTCGAAGTGAGAAGAACGAAGCTGCGTACTCCCTTCAACAACAAACTGAGATGGTAACCTTGTTGAAGACTAAGTTGGTTAAAGAAAAGGAGAAGCGGGAACGCCTGGGACAAGACTTTAAGAGCTCTCATGACATGATGGAAGCTAAGAAGAAGTCGTTGGACATCGCTTACCGAGAGATCGCTTCATTCAATAAGACGTGGAATGCCACTCTTACTAACAACAAGGAACGGGAGGATAAGTTGAAACAACGGATCTCCGATCTTCAGGACCAATTGAAGGCCACCAGGAGGCAGCATGAAGAAGAAGTCATGACTAGATATGCTCTTCAAGATGCACTGAAGCAAGTTGATGCCCGCAGAAAGGAAGCTCGATCCCAGAAGAGGAAGCTAGATGAGTGCTTTGGTGAAGGCACATGGGAAGAGTCCATCGACGATTTACGGCGAGTTCTTAAGCACAGGAGTCTACTCATAGAGGGATTGCTTGTTCAGCCTGATCATCCCAAGACAAAGAAGCTGTAAGGGGAGTATAGGGATTATGGGCATACCTGATTTGTTCATGCTTTATTATATGCTGACCATCACCCGGCTTGTGGGTTGAGGTCATGCTTTTGTTCGTTTTGTGATACATCGGTGTTATACTTTTGCCTTTGAAGGCCTGTTCAATATATGAGTTGTTTTCTCTTTTGTGATTGAATTTCAGCTTCTTGCAACTTTTGTCACCGCACTGTCACGACGCTACCCTGTATCGAATGTATTAGCACTAGAATGGGGGGAGTAATATTCCCCAATGCACAGGCACATATTGCATTTTGCATACATACTCATATTTGCATTACAGGTTTGTGATCCGTGTATCTTATCTCCTGCATCCATAGCAGGTACTTTCAGGATTGCAGATCAACGAATCCATCGTTATTCCACAAGGACTAACCAGAAGAAGATCATGGACAACGTGCAGAGTGAAATGCAAGAGATGCGTGACAGGATGGCCCTGCTCATGCAAACCATGGAGACCATCGCCAAAGGACAAGAGCAGCTGCAGAGTCTGGTTCAACCGATAGTCGCGCGGGCTGAAAACAACGGGACACCACATGGTGAAAATATTGCTGCTTCTCCCCGAATTGAGAATCGTCAAAGTGCTGATGCTATTCCCGTAACCGGTTTGAATGCTGGAGAAACTGGTCCTGTAGGTGGAGGTGGGAACACCGGTAATATGAATGCCAATGCAGATACTGCTGGGGTATTTGTGGGTAATGTCAATCAGGGTTTCAATGGGGGCGTTGAGAATGTCGGAATGAATGGCATTAATGGTAACCAGGGCTTCAATGGTGTGAACATGGGGTATGGCAGCATGGCTGGCGCCAAGGCTGGGTTTGGTGGCTATGGTAATCTTGGATATGGAACTGGCGCATACAACGCTCAAGAGATGGGTAATCTGAGGTATGACCCCAGGTATTTCCAAACGGGTCCGGGCCGTGATGCAGATTATGTTGGATACGATGCAGTACCTCGCTGGGAGGATCGTCAGGAGGATGTGTTCTCTGGTCAGAACGAGGGTTATGAAAGAGCTAGGGATGACAACCATCGGATGAGATTGCTAGAAGAGAAAGTGAACGGATTGGCCAGCCAGAATGCTCTTGGGCTGGATATGTCAAATATGGGGTTAGTCCCAGGGTTGAGGGTCCCGCTGAAATTCAAAGCGCCGTCATTTGATAAGTACAAAGGGGATACATGCCCTAGGGTGCATGTGCGCGCGTTTTACAGGCGTATGTCTGCGTATTCTGAGGATGAAAAGATGTTAATGCACTTCTTCCAGGATAGCCTGTCGGGGCCATCGCTGGAGTGGTACATGAGCTTGGAGCCTACTCAGATCAGGAGTTGGAAAGAGCTGGCAGAGGCTTTTGTTAGACATTATCAATATAATAGTGATCTCGCCCCTAACCGAGTCCAGTTGCAGAGTATGTCTCAAAAGTCTAGCGAGAGCTTTAAAGAATACGCCCAGAGATGGCGAGATCTGGCTGCTAGGGTACACCCTCCGATGGTGGAGCGCGAAATGACGGATATGTTCATAGGAACTTTTTCTGGAATGTACTATGACCGGTTGCTCAATTTTTTGATGAGTACTTTCTCTGAGTTGATCTTGATGGGGGAGCGCATTGAAAACGGGGTAAAGATTGGTAAAATTCAAGTAGGCGAGTCCAGTTCCGCCGGGGGTAATAAGAAGACGTTTGGTGGTAAAAGGCAGGGTGATACCAACGCTGTATACAATGCTCGACGAAGGAATAAAAGTCAGAACTGGCATCAGCAGTCACAGGTTGCAAGTGTAACCATTCCAGGGCCTTCTCAGCAGCAGAGACAACAACCACAGCAGCAGGCTAATAATAATCAGCGCAGACTTCAGAACCCACGACCGAGGAGAGTATTCGAAGTACCGCCGGTATTGTAACACCCCAATTTTTAGTAATTATTTATTAATTAAATTAATTGATTAATTATGTGATTTTAGGCCTAATTGAATTAACTAATTTATGTGATTTATTTGATATAATTGAATTAGTTGATTTATTGAATTTATATAAATTATTTGATTTATAATTGATTTAATTTTATTATTTAACTTATATGATATATTCTAATTTGTAGAATTATATAGAATTGTTAGATTAATTGATTGGGCCTATTTGGGGGTGTGAATAGATATGAGTTACTAAGCCCATAAAAAAAAATTATTAGGTTAATGAATTTTGAGAATTTTATAAAACAAGAGAAAGGAGATAGAAGAGAATAGAAAGGTTAGTAAGAAAAAGAGGAAAAAGAGGCAACAAGAATAGAGTGGGAAGAAGAATCAAGAGAGAGCTCAAGAACACCAAGAAAATCAAGGTAAGGGTGGGTTTTTGCATGTTTATTGAGATTGTTTGATAATAGTTAGTGGGTAGAAATATGGTTAGGTTAAAATCCCAAATTATCTATGAAATTGGAAATATTAGGTTTTGATAATAATCTTTGAAAATGTGATAAATAATTGTGTTTGGAATTGATATGTTGGTATTTTATAGAGACTCATTCAATATTAGAGTAACTCATTTGAATTTGGAATATATATATATATTTCTATTACTGTAGCGCAATATTGATAGCTTGATAATGTTCATCACATTAATTTATTTTAATGATAGTGAAACCAAACAGAACATGTCATGTAGGAAAACAATTATGAATTGTGATTCCTTTCCTGCTATATCCTGTAGCGAATAAAACTTGGAAGGAATTAATGTGATTTTCACTTCCTCAGGTGGTAGTACTTTTCACTATATATCTAATGATATTTCAAAATAGGACATATTAATATTTATGGTAGTAGTTTAATGTGGGGATAGTAGAATCATATTAACCAATCCTTTTAAACTAAAAGAAAACTTTGCCCTGTAACATACTATATAATGAAGCTACCGAAAAGAAAAATTATGATATTGTAGCCTAAATACTACCAGCCTACTGTAGCACCAAACAAGATTAATAAAAATTGAATTTTAATATAGTGATACCTATATGGAGCACCTACTGTAGCAGGATAGAAATTGTTAGAATTAAAATGAGATTTTTCTTTATACTGTAGCACAATCCTTCTTGTATGTACCAAATATAATGAAGTAATACATTTCATGAGACTGTAGCATGAGAAAACAAGAGTTAAAATGTGAATCTTTTTTTCAAGTCACTGTAGCGCAAGGGGATAGGTAGAATTAAAGTGACATTTTCTCTATATTCTCATGACATGTAGTGCAAGGAAAATATGTTGGAAATGAAAACGTGATTTTTTTCAATTTTATGTTACTGTAGCTAAAGAAGTGTTGGCACTTTACTAAAAACTAAAACTCTCTTTAATTTTAGAACTTTATTAATTAATGAAACTTTATTCAAATATTAATTATTTATTTAGATATTGACTCATTTATTGAATATTGAATTATTTATTGAATATCGATTTTTGATTATTAATGATGGACTAATTATTCGATATTTAATTAGTGATGTGTGAATTGAGGTTGGAGTGTGTTGATGCTTGTGTATGTGCAAATGTGTGGTAATTCAAGCGTGATGAATTATTGAAGATATGCATGAATATTAAGATTAGAGAATGATCTTAATTGTATATGATTGTTGAATTTGCATACGCATCATTGGTGTCAAGAGGCAATGTTTGTTAGTTCCGTGGGAGCTAGTGACTTGTCCCAAACCTAGAGCGGGGTTTGAAAGCTTAGGGAATGGGCTTTTTGTGTGTTATTGGTCTAGGGAACGGACCCGGTTTAAATGTAAAAACCGAAAAATAATAACAAGTGTTGGTACCACATTGCATGAGTTGCATTGAGTCTTGCATTGAGTTTTGCATTGAGTCTCATTATGTACATTTATGTGCTATGAGATTGTGTGTGATATGTAGAACTGATAAATTGGTGAATTAGGGAGTTGTGTGTATATACTTGTGAATAGTATGGTTACTTGAATAATATTGTGTTGATGAAACTTTTGAAGTGTGAGAATAATAGTGATTATGTTTGTATGCCTTAAATTATATATTATCTTATAATTTCAATAATTATGTGAATTCTCACCCTTCTGTTGGAATGATGTTTTATACGACATCGCTCAGGTACTGAGGAGTAGAGTCGCTTCTAGCACGAGGTAGCCGTTGGAGTAGCTTGAGTTGTGTCTTTATTTATTTTGGGTCGAGTCATGCTCTGATTATGTAACACCGGGAAATATTTTGATTTCATATTTGGAGAGATATTTTATGTACTCTACTTTATTCTGTTGTTGTTATTTTGAATTATATGAAGAATTGGCTTTTAAGCCTAAGTATTAAAAAATGAGATGAGCATGAGACTTTTATTATGTCTATCATGATTAAAGCAAATTCGCTGCTACATGCTAATGTGAAAGGGTATGAAAAGCAGGAAGTTATTTTAATATTATTGAGCATGACAGGTGTTGTGTGATGTTTTGAAAATTTATGTGACACCCTTTTGTGAAATGCATGATAATTACTCTGATCTATTTATATTTATTCTGCGGGGTAGAAGGGTGTTACATTAGTGGTATCAGAGCAAAGTCGGTCAGTTGACCAAGTTGTTAATGTGTTTAATCCCTTTTGTATTTGATATGTGTGTGTAGCACTATCGATATTGTTTGTTCTAACGAAGATTTGTTGTTGGAATCTAGAACAATGGTTGCAGGTAGGAATGATGAAGCGATTGCTGAGGCTTTGGCGATGTTGGCTGGAGCGATTGGGCAGAATCCGCAAGTCAATGTGAATACTGGAAACAACAATGATGATGAGTTTCGTGCCTTGGGGAAGTTTCAGAGGAACAATCCACCAATCTTCAAGGGAACGCATGATCCTGACAAAGCACAAGTATGGCTGAAGGCAATTGAGAAGATATTTCGAGTCATGAATTGTTCAGATGCGCAGAAGGTGCAATTTGGCACTCATATGCTTGAAGAGGAAGCTGAGGACTGGTGGGGTAACACTCGTCAAAGGTTTGAAGAAGATGAGGTTGAGGTTACTTGGGATGTTTTCAGAGAGGCATTTTTGGAGAAGTATTTTCCAGAAGATGTGCGTGGAAAGAAGGAAATTGAATTCCTTGAGCTGAAGCAGGGTAACTCAACTGTGGCCGAGTATGCAGCAAGATTTGAGGAGTTAATTAAGTTTTGTCCTCATTACAACACTACTAATGCTGAGAGATCCAAGTGCCTTAAGTTTGTGAATGGTTTGAGGCCTGAAATCAAACAAGCTATTGGTTATCAGGAGATTAGGCGATTTTCCGAGTTGGTGAACAAAAGTAGAATCTATGATGAAGATAGTAGAGCTCGGTCTAGTCACTACAAGAGTTTAAATGATAAGAGGGGAAAAGGTCAATTCAGAGGGAAGCCGTATGTGACTCCTGCTGATAAAGGGAAACAGAAAGCTGGTAATGGAAGGAAGCCGAGTGGGGGAGGAGCTCCTACTCCAGTGAAGTGTTTTAGATGTGGTGTTGAAGGACATCGTGCTCCTGAGTGCACAAGTGTCGAGCAAAAGTGTTTCAAGTGTGGCAAGCCAGGCCACAAGGCTTTGGAGTGCAGAAGCGGTGCGAATGTGACTTGCTACAATTGTGGTGAGCAAGGGCACATTAGTACCAAGTGTGACAAACCAAAGAAGGCTCAAGAAAAAGGGAAAGTATTTGCTCTATCAGGATCTGAGACTACTAGTGAAGATCGGTTGATTCGAGGTACATGCTTTATTAATGGTATACCTTTAGTTGCTATAATTGACACTGGAGCTACACATTCTTTTATTTCTTTGAATTGTGTTAAGAGATTAAATCTCGAGTTGTCTGTTATGAGTGGGGGTATGGTTATTGATACTCCTGCTACGGGTTCAGTAACTACCCCATATGTGTGTTTGAATTGCCCGTTGAGTATTTTTGGTAAAGACTTTGGAGTTGATTTAGTGTGTCTTTACTTAGATCAACTTGATGTTATTCTTGGGATGAATTGGTTAGAATTCAATCGTGTCTATATTAACTGTTTTGACAAAACGGTTATTTTTCCTGAAACTGATGATGAAGGAGACTTATTTATGACTGCAAAGCAAGTGAAGGAATCAGTGCAAGATGGTGCGAAGGTATTCATGTTGATGGCAACTTTGAATATTGGCGAAAGTGAAGTAATTGATGCTTTACCAATTGTCCGTGATTTTCCGGAAGTTTTTCCTGAGGAGATAAGAGATTTACCGCCGGAACGAGAAGTGGAGTTTTCGATTGACTTAGTTCCTGGAACTAGTCCGATGTCGATGGCTCCATATCGTATGTCCGCATCGGAATTGAAAGAGTTAAAGAGTCAACTTGAGGACCTACTTGAGAAGAGGTTTATTCGTCCGAGTGTGTCACCATGGGGTGCACCAGTTTTGTTGGTTAAGAAGAAAGAAGGTACTATGAGGCTTTGTGTGGATTATAGACAATTGAACAAGGTGACTATCAAGAATAAGTATCCACTTCCAAGGATTGATGATTTGATGGATCAGTTGATTGGTGCAAGTGTGTTCAGTAAGATAGATTTGAGATCTGGGTATCATCAGATTCGTGTGAAGGCTGAAGATATTCAAAAGACTGCTTTTAGAACAAGGTATGGACATTATGAGTATTCTGTGATGCCATTTGGTGTGACTAATGCACCAGGTGTATTTATGGAGTACATGAACAGGATCTTCCATCCTTATTTGGACAAGTTTGTGGTTGTGTTCATTGATGATATTTTGATATACTCGAAGAGTGAAGAGGATCATGCTGAGCATCTGAGAATTGTGTTGTCTGTGTTGAAAGAGAAGCAGTTGTATGCTAAACTTTCTAAGTGTGAGTTTTGGTTGAAGGAGGTGAGTTTCCTTGGCCATGTGATTTCGAGTAGAGGTATTGCAGTTGATCCATCAAAGGTAGAAGCTGTATCACAATGGGAAGCTCCGAAATCAGTTTTTGAGATTAGAAGTTTTCTTGGGTTGGCAGGTTATTATCGGAAATTCATTGAAGGATTTGCCAAGTTATCTTTGCCGTTGACACAGTTGACTAGGAAAGGCCAAGCTTTTGTTTGGGATGCAAAGTGTGAAGAAAGTTTTCAAGAACTTAAAAGAAGATTGACGACATCTCCTGTTTTGATTTTGCCGAATTCAGAAGAACCATTTGTTGTGTATTGTGATGCTTCCTTGATGGGTTTGGGAGGTGTGTTGATGCAACATCAGCAAGTTGTAGCTTATGCTTCAAGGCAACTTAAAGTGCATGAGAGGAATTATCCGACGCAGGACTTAGAGTTGGCCGCTGTTGTATTTGTGTTGAAGCTTTGGAGGCATTATTTGTTTGGTTCGAGATTTGAGGTATTTAGTGATCATAAGAGTTTGAAGTATCTCTTTGATCAGAAAGAATTGAATGCAAGGCAGAGGAGATGGTTGGAACTTCTTAAGGATTATGATTTTGGTTTGAATTACCATCCGGGTAAAGCAAACGTGGTAGCCGATGCATTGAGTAGGAAATCTTTGCATATGTCGATGATGATGATAAAAGAGTTGGAAATGATTGAACAATTTCGAGATATGAGTTTGGTTTGTGAAGAGACATCTTATGGTGTTAAGTTGGGCATGTTGAAACATACTAGTGGCATTCTTGACGAGATACGAGAAGGTCAAAAATCTGATTTGAGTTTAGTTGATCGTTTGACTTTGACCAACCAAGGCCAAGGTGGTGATTTTCGGATTGACGAGAATGGTATTATGAGGTATCGGGATAGAGTTTGTGTTCCGGATTTGGATGGATTGAAAAAGAGTATTCTTGAGGAAGGACATCGTAGCGGATTGAGTATTCATCTGGGTGCTACTAAGATGTATCAAGATTTGAGGAAGATATTTTGGTGGCCTCGTATGAAGAAGGACATTGCCGAATTTGTGTATTCTTGTTTGACTTGCCAGAAGTCGAAGATTGAGCATCAGAAACCGTCGGGTTTGATGCAACCGTTGTTTATTCCTGAGTGGAAATGGGATAGCATTTCTATGGATTTTGTGTCTGGATTACCGAGGACGCCGGGTAAATTTGAAGCTATTTGGGTGATCGTGGATAGATTGACTAAATCTGCTCACTTTATTCCTATGCGAATGGATTATCCGTTAGAGAAATTGGCAAAGCTATACATCGAGAGGATTGTCAGTTTGCACGGTATTCCATCCAGTATTGTGTCGGATCGGGATCCGAGGTTCACTTCGAGATTTTGGGAGAGTTTGCAAAGTGCTTTGGGTACGAAGTTGCGTTTGAGCTCAGCTTATCATCCTCAGACAGACGGTCAGACCGAAAGGACTATTCAATCACTCGAGGATCTGTTGAGGGCTTGTGTATTGGAGAAAGGAGGAGCTTGGGATAACTACTTACCTTTGATTGAGTTTACCTACAACAACAGTTTTCATTCGAGTATCGGAATGGCACCATTTGAGGCATTGTATGGTAGGCGGTGTAGGACGCCATTGTGTTGGTATGAGTCCGGAGAGAGTTCGGTAGTTGGACCCGAGATAGTTCAGCAGACTACGGATAAGATTAAGATGATTCAAGAGAAGATGAGAATTTCTCAAAGTCGTCAGAAGAGTTATCATGACAAGAGGAGGAAGACACTTGAATTTCAAGAGGGAGATCATGTGTTTCTTCGAGTCACTCCGATGACTGGTGTTGGTAGGGCATTGAAGTCGCGTAAGTTGACGCCGCGTTTCATTGGTCCTTATCAGATTTTGCAGAGGATAGGAGAAGTGGCCTATCGTGTGGCTTTACCGCCATCGCTTGCTAATCTTCATGATGTGTTCCATGTATCTCAGTTGAGGAGATACATTGCGGATCCGTCTCATGTAGTCCAAGTAGATGATGTGCAGGTGAGAGATAACCTAACTGTGGAGGCATCACCTATACGGATAGAGGATCGAAAGTTGAAGCAACTTCGAGGCAAAGAGATTTCTTTGGTGAAGGTCGCTTGGGGAGGACCGGCTGGTGGAAACGTGACTTGGGAACTTGAGAGTCAGATGCGTGAGTCTTACCCCGAGTTATTCGCTTGAGGTAATTTTCGAGGGCGAAAATCTTTTAAGTGGGGGAGGATTGTAACACCCCAATTTTTAGTAATTATTTATTAATTAAATTAATTGATTAATTATGTGATTTTAGGCCTAATTGAATTAACTAATTTATGTGATTTATTTGATATAATTGAATTAGTTGATTTATTGAATTTATATAAATTATTTGATTTATAATTGATTTAATTTTATTATTTAACTTATATGATATATTCTAATTTGTAGAATTATATAGAATTGTTAGATTAATTGATTGGGCCTATTTGGGGGTGTGAATAGATATGAGTTACTAAGCCCATAAAAAAAAAATTATTAGGTTAATGAATTTTGAGAATTTTATAAAACAAGAGAAAGGAGATAGAAGAGAATAGAAAGGTTAGTAAGAAAAAGAGGAAAAAGAGGCAACAAGAATAGAGTGGGAAGAAGAATCAAGAGAGAGCTCAAGAACACCAAGAAAATCAAGGTAAGGGTGGGTTTTTGCATGTTTATTGAGATTGTTTGATAATAGTTAGTGGGTAGAAATATGGTTAGGTTAAAATCCCAAATTATCTATGAAATTGGAAATATTAGGTTTTGATAATAATCTTTGAAAATGTGATAAATAATTGTGTTTGGAATTGATATGTTGGTATTTTATAGAGACTCATTCAATATTAGAGTAACTCATTTGAATTTGGAATATATATATATATATTTCTATTACTGTAGCGCAATATTGATAGCTTGATAATGTTCATCACATTAATTTATTTTAATGATAGTGAAACCAAACAGAACATGTCATGTAGGAAAACAATTATGAATTGTGATTCCTTTCCTGCTATATCCTGTAGCGAATAAAACTTGGAAGGAATTAATGTGATTTTCACTTCCTCAGGTGGTAGTACTTTTCAATATATATCTAATGATATTTCAAAATAGGACATATTAATATTTATGGTAGTAGTTTAATGTGGGGATAGTAGAATCATATTAACCAATCCTTTTAAACTAAAAGAAAACTTTGCCCTGTAACATACTATATAATGAAGCTACCGAAAAGAAAAATTATGATATTGTAGCCTAAATACTACCAGCCTACTGTAGCACCAAACAAGATTAATAAAAATTGAATTTTAATATAGTGATACCTATATGGAGCACCTACTGTAGCAGGATAGAAATTGTTAGAATTAAAATGAGATTTTTCTTTATACTGTAGCACAATCCTTCTTGTATGTACCAAATATAATGAAGTAATACATTTCATGAGACTGTAGCATGAGAAAACAAGAGTTAAAATGTGAATCTTTTTTTCAAGTCACTGTAGCGCAAGGGGATAGGTAGAATTAAAGTGACATTTTCTCTATATTCTCATGACATGTAGTGCAAGGAAAATATGTTGGAAATGAAAACGTGATTTTTTTCAATTTTATGTTACTGTAGCTAAAGAAGTGTTGGCACTTTACTAAAAACTAAAACTCTCTTTAATTTTAGAACTTTATTAATTAATGAAACTTTATTCAAATATTAATTATTTATTTAGATATTGACTCATTTATTGAATATTGAATTATTTATTGAATATCGATTTTTGATTATTAATGATGGACTAATTATTCGATATTTAATTAGTGATGTGTGAATTGAGGTTGGAGTGTGTTGATGCTTGTGTATGTGCAAATGTGTGGTAATTCAAGCGTGATGAATTATTGAAGATATGCATGAATATTAAGATTAGAGAATGATCTTAATTGTATATGATTGTTGAATTTGCATACGCATCATTGGTGTCAAGAGGCAATGTTTGTTAGTTCCGTGGGAGCTAGTGACTTGTCCCAAACCTAGAGCGGGGTTTGAAAGCTTAGGGAATGGGCTTTTTGTGTGTTATTGGTCTAGGGAACGGACCCGGTTTAAATGTAAAAACCGAAAAATAATAACAAGTGTTGGTACCACATTGCATGAGTTGCATTGAGTCTTGCATTGAGTTTTGCATTGAGTCTCATTATGTACATTTATGTGCTATGAGATTGTGTGTGATATGTAGAACTGATAAATTGGTGAATTAGGGAGTTGTGTGTATATACTTGTGAATAGTATGGTTACTTGAATAATATTGTGTTGATGAAACTTTTGAAGTGTGAGAATAATAGTGATTATGTTTGTATGCCTTAAATTATATATTATCTTATAATTTCAATAATTATGTGAATTCTCACCCTTCTGTTGGAATGATGTTTTATACGACATCGCTCAGGTACTGAGGAGTAGAGTCGCTTCTAGCACGAGGTAGCCGTTGGAGTAGCTTGAGTTGTGTCTTTATTTATTTTGGGTCGAGTCATGCTCTGATTATGTAACACCGGGAAATATTTTGATTTCATATTTGGAGAGATATTTTATGTACTCTACTTTATTCTGTTGTTGTTATTTTGAATTATATGAAGAATTGGCTTTTAAGCCTAAGTATTAAAAAATGAGATGAGCATGAGACTTTTATTATGTCTATCATGATTAAAGCAAATTCGCTGCTACATGCTAATGTGAAAGGGTATGAAAAGCAAGAAGTTATTTTAATATTATTGAGCATGACAGGTGTTGTGTGATGTTTTGAAAATTTATGTGACACCCTTTTGTGAAATGCATGATAATTACTCTGATCTATTTATATTTATTCTGCGGGGTAGAAGGGTGTTACAGGTATCATATGCATAACTTCTTCAAACTTTGTTGAAATTGCAGCTAGTCGAGAAGAGGACCTTAGCACCACCAACTGGCCAGCCACCAGTCGGGTATGATGTTAATGAGCACTGTGACTTCCATTCGGGTGCACCAGGGCACAATATTGAAAATTGCCTAGCTTTCAAGCATAAAGTACAGGATTTGCTTGATAGTACGGCTATTAACTTCGGGAAAGACGGTCCCAATATCACGCAACAGCCAATGCCCAAGCATGGTGGGGCTGGGGCCAATGCAATCCTGATTGATGATGGGTTGAACTTAGTGTCGGAAGTGAGCAAGCTGAAAACCCCTTTGAGTTACATAAAGCAACGTTTATTGAAAGGAGGTGTCTATCCCGGTTGCAGTGAAGAGTGTGTTGACTGTTTGTTTCAACCTGGGGGCTGTGAGAAGTTGAAAAGGGGAGTTCAAGGTTTGATTGATGAAGGAATCTTGCAGTTTGATAGGTCTATGGGGCGAGAGAAGTCTGTCGAGACAGAATCTGAAGAAGAGCGCAGGGAGGTTGCTACGACCACCATTCCGTTCAAATTAGTGACGATTTCGGCATCATCGAAAAGGCCGACCATTACTATTACCAAGGCTAAACCAGTCCCTTATGAGAACACAAAGGCAGTCCCATGGTGCTATGGTGCTGAAGTGTATTGCAATGGGGAAAAGATTGACTTGAATGATCCGCCAGCGGGATCCGTAGATAACATAGTGGGAGCGGGTGGTATAACCCGGAGCGGGAGAATTTTCACTTCACCTGAGGTTGAAGCAGAGAGGCTTGCCAGGGGCAAGAACAAAGTTGCTGAGGGGGAATCTTCGGGGAGTAAGGAGAAAGAGCCGATAACCAAAGATGTGGAAGAATTCATGAGGTTGATTCGCAAAAGTGATTACAAGATTGTAGAGCACCTGCAGCAGACCCCGTCAAAGATCTCCATATTATCGCTGTTGTTGTGTTCTGAGGCACATAGAAATGCCTTGTTGAAGGTACTTGAGACATCCTTCGTGCCGCAAGAGATTTCAGTTAATCAGCTGGAGGGAGTTATGGCACATGTTAACGCTGGGCATGGTCTGGGATTCACGGATTTTGACCTAACGCCTATAGGGCGTGATCACAATAATGCCTTGCACATCTCTATCGAGTGCCGGGGCACTATTTTATCCCATGTGCTGGTAGACACTGGGTCTTCGTTGAATGTGTTACCAAAGAAAGCCCTGTTGAAATTAGATACCCGTGGGTTGTTGTGCACCCCTAGTGATTTGGTGGTGAGGGCCTTTGACGGAACAAGGAGGTCAGTATTCGGGTCAGTGACGCTACCCATCCAGGTAGGTCCGGAGGTGTTTGATACAGTGTTTTACATCATGGACATCCAGCCTGCATATAGTTGTTTGATTGGGAGACCTTGGATTCATGCCGCTGGGGCAGTAACTTCTACACTCCATCAGAAGCTGAAGTATATGGTTGAGGGGAGTATTGTGACGGTGTGTGGCGAAGAGGATATTTTAGTCAGTCATTTGTCTTCCTTCAAGTACGTGGAGGTAGATGGAGAGATTCATGAAACGCTGTGTCAAGCGTTCGAAGGGGTGAAGGTTAAAGAAGAGGCTCCGTTAAAGAGTGAAGGGCAGGAGGTGGTCGTCTCCTCCTATAAAGAAGCCAAGGCGTTGGTACAAGCAGGAGAGACTCAGAAGTGGGGGCAGGTTCTGGACATCCCAGTGAAGCAGGATAAGTATGGCTTGGGGTACCGCCCATCTCCCTCACAGAGTGCGCCTAAGTATAAGGGACCTGTGGTGTTCACGCCCGGAGGAGTTAGCTTCGAAAGGATTAATGTCGGTTCTGATACGGAGGAAGTGGATAGCGACTGCGACATGGACGCATGGATTCGACCCAGCACGCCGGGGCAAAGCCTATGCAACTGGTCCATCCAGGACGTCATCCAAGTCACCAAATAGTAATGCGTTGTTTTTTTCAATCATTGTATGATCACATGCCTTGCCCGGGGCATCGTTGATCTTGTCTTAGGGCCTAACTGTTTACCTGTATGTTTGCATGATCAATAAATGATGGCGTTTTTTACATTCAAATGTTGAGATCCTTTTCTTTCTGTTTTTTATTTTTCAATAAAATGGCAGCGTGGTTATGCATTTTGCTTGTATATCATTTTGAAGCACTTAACCGTTTCCCTCGCAGGATTCATGAATTTTCTGATGACATTGATCAAAGACTTCCTATGACTCGTTTAGACTTCGAGCATCCGATCTTCCAAGCTGAGGAGGAGATTATGGAAGATAGTGACTTACCAGAAGAGCTGAGTCGGTTGTTGAAGCAAGAGGAGAGAGTCATTCTGCCTCACCAGGAAAAGATTGATATTGTCAACTTGGGGTCTGAAGAATGCATCAGGAATATCCGTATAGGGGCCGCGTTGCAGGTTGACATCAAGCAAGAGCTCGTCGAGATGCTGCGTGAATACAGTGATATATTTGCTTGGTCCTACGAGGACATGTCAGGTTTGGATACCGATATGGTTGTTCATTGTCTGCCGTTGAGGGAAGATTGCCCACCTGTGAAGCAGAAACTCAGAAGGACTCGTCCTGACATGGCCGTAAAGATAAAGGAAGAAGTGCAGAAGCAATGGGATGCTGGATTCCTGGCTGTCACCACTTATCCTACTTGGGTCGCTAATATCGTGCCTGTGCCAAAGAAAGATGGCAAGGTTCGAATGTGTGTTGATTATAGGGATCTAAACAAAGCGAGCCCGAAAGATGATTTCCCGCTGCCGCATATTGACGTGTTAGTTGACAATACGGCTCAGTTTTCAGTGTTTTCCTTCATGGATGGCTTTTCAGGGTATAATCAGATCAAAATGGCTCCTGAGGATATGGAGAAAACGACCTTTATCACCCCGTGGGGAACCTTCTGTTATAAGGTGATGCCCTTTGGTTTGAAAAATGCTGGGGCAACGTACCAGCGGGCTATGACAACGCTTTTTCACGACATGATGCACAAAGAGATTGAGGTGTATGTCGATGACATGATTGCCAAGTCTCAAACGGAGGAAGAGCATCTGGTCAATCTGTTGAAGTTGTTCAAGAGGCTGAGGAAGTTCAGGCTGAGGCTGAATCCTAACAAATGTACCTTCGGAGTGAGATCCGGGAAGCTATTGGGGTTCATTGTGAGCAAGAAAGGAATCGAGGTCGATCCTGCAAAAATAAAAGCAATACAAGAGATGCCAGCACCGAGAACAGAAAAAGAAGTCCGTGGATTCTTAGGGAGGTTGAACTACATTGCTAGGTTCATCTCTCACCTAACGACCACATGTGAACCATTATTCAAACTGTTAAAGAAAGATCAAGCGGTGGTCTGGAATTACAATTGCCAAAGGGCATTTGAAAAGATAAAAGAATACTTGCAGGAACCTCCGGTGTTGATACCCCCAGTAGCGGGACGACCACTGATTATGTATCTGACGGTTCTTGAGAACAGTATGGATTGTGTTCTCGGTCAACATGACGAGACAGGGCGGAAAGAGCATGCAATTTACTACTTGAGTAAAAAGTTCACGGATTGTGAATCTCGATACTCTATGCTCGAAAAGACGTGTTGTGCATTGGCGTGGGCTGCCAAACGTCTAAGACAGTACATGCTGGGTCATACAACCATGCTGATATCGAAGATGGATCCGATCAAATATGTGTTTGAAAAGCAAGCGCTCTCTGGAAGGATTGCTAGATGGCAGATGGTATTGACAGAATATGATATCCAGTATGTTTCCCAGAAGGCCATTAAGGGAAGTGTTCTGTCCGAATATCTTGCCGAACAGCCAGTTGAGGATTATCAGCCTATGAAGTTTGAGTTTCCTGATGAGGACATAATGTACTTGAAGGCTAAAGATTGTGATGAGTCGTTGCCTGGTGAAGGTCCTGAGCGGAGTTCCCAGTGGCAATTGATTTTTGATGGGGCTGTCAATTCGTACGGTAGCGGGATCGGGGCGATCATTACAACTCCCCACGGGTCGCACATTCCGTTCACAGCCAGATTGACTTTTCCAGTGACGAATAATGAAGCCGAGTACGAAGCTTGCATTATGGGGTTAGAAGAGGCGATTGATCTAAGGATCAAGAATCTGGATGTATATGGGGATTCAGCGCTAATGGTGAACCAGATTAAAGGAGAATGGGAGACCCGCCAACCTAATCTGGTACCGTACATGAATTATGCGAGAAGGTTGCTACCTTTCTTCGATAGGGTGGAATTTCATCATGTACCTCGAGCGGAGAATAAAATGGCAGACGCCCTTGCAACGTTATTCTCGATGTATAAGGTCAACCACTGGAATGAGGCTCCCAGGATTGTCATCTCTCGCCTTGATAGGCCGGCCTTTGTGTTTGCAATTGATGAAGCGTCTGACGGTAAGCCCTGGTATTTCGACATACAGAATTTCCTGAAGAACAAGGAATATCCGGCTGGGGCATCCGGTCGTGATCAGAAGACTCTAAGGAGGTTAGCAGGCAACTTTTATCTGAATCCCGACGGCGTTTTGTATAGAAGGAACCACGATTTGGTACTCCTCTGGTGTGTAGATGAGAAGGAAGCTAATTTACTCATGGAAGAGGTCCATGAAGGAACTTTCGGTACGCATGCCGATGGGCATGCTATGACCCGAAAATTGTTGCGAGTAGGGTATTATTGGTTAACGATGGAAACGGACTGTTTCAAATTTGCCAAGCGGTGTCACAAGTGTCAGATCTATGCAGATAAGATCCATGTGTCACCAAGTCCTCTGAACGTTATGGCATCCCCATGGCCTTTCTCCATGTGGGGAATTGATATGATTGGCAAAATCGAGCCTACGGCATCTAACGGGCATCGCTTCATTCTGGTCGCAATCGATTACTTCACTAAGTGGGTGGAAGCAGCATCTTACGCCAATGTGACGAAGCAGGTGGTGGCCAGATTTATCAAGAGGGATATAATTTTCAGATACGGTATTCCTGAACGGATCATTACTGATAATTGTTCGAATCTGAACAACAAGATGATGAAAGATCTGTGTCGGGATTTCAAGATCGAGCATCATAATTCATCTCCCTACAGACCCAAGATGAATGGTGTTGTTGAAGCGGCCAACAAGAACATAAAGAAGATTGTTCAGAAGATGGTGGTAACGTATAAGGATTGGCATGAGATGTTGCCGTTCGCTTTGCACGGTTATCGCACGACGGTGCGTACATCAACCGGGGCAACACCGTTCTCACTGGTATATGGCATGGAGGCAGTCCTGCCATTGGAGGTTGAGATACCATCTTTGAGGGTTTTGCTTGATGTTCAGCTTGAGGAGGCAGAATGGGCGAGAAATAGATTGAATCAACTGAGCTTGATAGATGAGAAAAGATTGGCATCAATTGCACATGGTAGGCTGTATCAGAGCCGGATGAAGAAAGCGTTTGACAAGAAGATTCGACCTCGAAACTTTCAGACGGGTGATCTTGTGCTGAAGAAGATTCTCCCACCGCAATCGGATCACAGGGGCAAGTGGACTCCCAATTACGAAGGTCCATACGTCGTGAGAAAGGTCTTCTCCGGAGGAGCCTTATTGTTATCCACCATGGATGGTGAAGACTTTTCGTCCCCTGTGAACTCGGACGCAGTTAAAAAATACTTTGCTTAAAAATTGACCCGCTGGACAGTAAAAAGAGAGTCCAGGCAAAAATGGGGCATCCTGGCGAACCAAAAAACAGAATAAAAAGGTTCGGGCAAAAGTTAGGGATATAATTGAAAAGAATGTACACCCGCGAAGTCGAAAACCTACACTGGGCGGCTTCGGCAAAAAAGGGTATCCCGGTGAATCGAAAACCCGCAAAGGGCGATTCACGCAAAAGTTAGGGATTTAAGAAGCAAATGACTGCGGTCCGAGTTTGATTGTTAGTGGTTTGGGAGCATCTGGGGGTCGACTATCCAAAGCAATTTCTTCCGAAGACAGAGACCGGGAATGCATCAGAGTCCGACGAGTCATAGGAGGATCGGTTCATGGTGATCGTCTGTAACACGTTGCCGACATGTGTACAAATTTTATTCTGTATATTTGTATACTTCTGTATTTTGTTTATGCGTGACTACCTCTTTTCAGGAGTTGCATCTGATGTACAAATCTTGCCTATTCTCAGGCCGTTATCAATAAAGTGTGCTATTCAGCATAGTGTGTGACGTTGGTTTTAATTTTTACAGTTTTGTTTGTAAAAAACGCCGATGTTTTTTGATAAACTTACATGCGTGTAAACAGGCGGGCCTCGGCCGATGATTGTTAAAACCGGAAATTACCTGAATGGTTGTCATGGGTGATTACCAAGATGTTTCTTTTTTTGCATAGATTGCCTTGTGTTTTCTTGTTGACTCTTGCAGGTATTCAAAAGCTCGCAAAGTTCCCCGCCAGAGTCCATGGCGGGCTAGTACCCTCTCCAGAGGATGAATGTTGTGTCTTTCCCCAGTGAAGTTGCCTCAGGTAAAGTTGAATGTCTTCTCCCCAGGAGAGTGGAGATCGCGTCAAAGGAAAAGATCAGTGTATCCTTAGTAGTTCAGAATTGGCTTGTCAAGCAGAGCAGAGTCCTCCCCAGCGAAGGTCGAGACGGATATGATTAACTTCCCCCAAAGAGTTTCTGGTGTAGTGCGAATCAGAGCACACCGGTCAATCCCCAGCTCAGTGATAGCAGGATGAAGTATCCCCACAGGGCGTAATCAGAGTGTTGATACCTTTGAAAGCAGTTTCCAGGATCGCTTTTCTCTTTCCCCAACAAGTTGATCCTTCCTCGTCAGGATGATCATTCTTCAGCAGAGTGTGAAGTTTTGAGTTTGTGAGCTACTTTCGCAGCAGGATGGTCATCCCCAGCGGAGCTAGTTCATCTTTCCAACATTTATTTTGTTGGAAGCGTATCGGTGGTATTCCGGTCATCCCCAGCGGATCCAGCTTGTCTTCAGCATTTATTTTGCTGAAGTAACTCTTTGCATAAGCATGCATCATGAGCATTTGCATTTTACACGAATATGTAGCATTTCCATGCTGTGTGGAAGCATTACGTCATTATCAAACGTGCATTTTTGAAACATAAGCCAGGTGGTTACCTCTTCGGTTTCAGATGTGTTGTTCCCTGCCGATAAGAGAAATCGTGATTCAGGAAGATGCTGTTTTATGGTCAAAGTACGCAGTGATCGTATTTGTCCCGACCTTTGGGGGTTCATGTTGTAAGGCACGCAGTGATCGTGTTGATCTTGGTGTGTGAATTTCGCGTCCCAAGTACGCAGTGATCGTATTTGTACCATTTACGGGGTTCATGTTGTAGGACACGCAGTGATCGTGTTCAAGATACGCAGTGATCGTATTCGTATAGCACGCAGTGATCGTGTTGATAGAACCATTTGAACTTGTGGTGCGAAGCACACAGTGATCGTGTTGACATCATTTTTGGGGGTTTGTCGGTCAATACACGCAGTGATCGTGTTTGTCCTATTACAGCACACGCATGGATCGTGTTCAAGATACGCAGTGATCGTATTCGTATAGCACGCAGTGATCGTGTTGGTAGTACCATGTGAACTTGTGACGCACGCAGTGATCGTGTCTATTGTATCAGGTGGTTTGGTTGGTCGAGATGCGCAGTGATCGTATTCGTCCTATTGCAAAGCACGCAGTGATCGTGTTCATCATGTATGTGGTCGAAGCACGCAGTGAACGTATTAGCCTCGTCTATGTGAGTTTATTTCGTCTGGCACGCAGTGATCGTATTCGTCCTATACGTGGTTTTGTTTGCAACGCCAAGACGCGCAGTGATCGGGTTTCCTCCTGTCGAGAGGGTTGTGGTGTAGAATTCGCAGTGATCGTGTTACAGAGGGTTGTTGTGCCAGGCACGCAGTGATCGTGTTCGTCATGTCATATTCCCCTAGCAGAGTTTGCTTGGTCAAGCACCTTTTTCCCCAGCTGAGTCTTTCTCAGGATGCTGTGGTGTCAGCATTGGAAGATGGTAATGCATATTTTTGGGTGGTTACTCGTAGTTCCCCCAGCAGAGTTATGTTCTCCAGCAGGGTGTTACTTCAATGAGTTACTGGGTTTAAGTCCCTCATAGTCCCCAGCAGGGTATTCGCCACAGGAGTTGTTTGGTTAAATTCCTCTTATTTTTCAACAAGGTTATTCTCGTCAGGTTGCTTGGTTAAGTTCCCAATTTCCCCAGCAGGTGTTTGACGGCAGTCGTCAGAATTGTCCTCTCAGAGTTGCTTGGTTAAGTTTCTCGTGTCCCCGCAGGATGCTCGTTCAGGTACGAATGGAAGGTTGATAAGTGAAATCAGCATTGTCTCGTTTGGTTAAGCGTTTGCTCGTTTCTTCAGGATACGAAAGGTGGATCAGTGAAATCAACATGACAAGTGAAGTCAATATTTCCCGCTGGTTAGCGTGTGCTTGGTTGATAAGTGAGATCAACAGAGGTTGATAAGTGATATCAACAATTTCTCGTTGTTTGGTGTATACTCATTTATTCGGAATAGAGTGGTCTGCGGATAATATCAGATTATTTTACAAAAATAGATTGACAGAGGAGTGGTTAGTTGTTGTCGTGACAACAGAAGTCATTTCCCTGAAGGGTTTTCCCCAAGCAGTAGTCGTATACGCAATTTAATTTTTGCGGTTGGCAAATTTCCGGGTTCTTTCGTATTCAACCGTCTCGTACCTCGAATGTCTGAAGGTTGCGCGCTCTTCATCCAGTCGGGTCCAAGCCGCTTGAATAGGGGCAGCTGTTGCACCCCAAAATTTTCCCAACCTTCCTAACCTAGGTTTATGTTTCAATTGCATAGTCATTTGCATTGTCATCATGTACATAGTGTATTCATCTGCATAACATAGCATAGGCAAGATATCTTAACAGGGGATCAAGTGCTATTCTTGTCTCAAGAGGTATATTCAAGGGTTTCATTCATATTCAAGACTATTCATGTCATCAGGGAAGAATTTGAGTCTTGAAGAGTTGACAGATCAATCATGGGGTTCTCTCCTGTCTTGAGATTGTTTGGGGATCATCAGAGGGTATATGAGCTATGAGCCAAGAGCATGAGGTGTGTATGGATGTTATGAAGAGCCTAGATAATCATTTTTGAGGAGTAACCAAGTCATTGGAATGATTTCAAGAGCCTCAGTTGAAGTCAGTCAACTAGGGTTTCATCTGGGTCAACACTAGGTCAACCCTAGGTCAAAGACTTGTTTTGAAAGGCATCAAGGCTCATTTGAAGAATGTGGGATTCAGTATTTGCTATATGTATATGGGTGTGGTGTTGTGCCAAAGAAAAATCTAGAGAAGTCAAGGAGAAGAGGAGTTACCAAATTAGGGTTTCAGTGTAAAATCCCCTGATTTAGGTCAAACTTCAAAGCAGTGTAACTCAAAATGCAGGCTTCATATGAACTTTTGGTCCACATGAAACTTGTATAGTATCTTCATAGCTTTAATTTTAATGGTGGAAGTCATCAAGATGATTTATAGAACTCAAGTTATGGTCCTTGCAAGTTGCAGGTCATCTGAAGGCACTGAAATTTGTCTGTGAAAGTTGTCTGTCTTCCAAGCAACTTTTACCCCTCAAGGAGATTTCAAATGGATTTCTGGTCAACATGAGAGTTGTTCCTAATGATCTCCCCTTTACAAAAAGGTATGGTATGCCTTCATCTGATTTATGAAGCTCAAGTTATAGCTTGTTCAAGTCAGGGGTATTTTGGGAAAGTGGAATTATAGGTCATTCTTAGCATATGCCTAAAACTCATACAAGGAAGCTTCAAATGAAAAACTTCACAACATCAAAGTTGCTCAAAATTGAATTTTAAGCCTAGAAAAGAGGTTATGGCATGTTGGAAAAGCTTGTAGCAAGAATTGACCAAAGTTGGTGAAAATGACTTAAAAAATGGACATAAGTTGAAAAAGTTCAAATGGAAAATTGGTTTGGGCAATCTATAAATCCAAAATGGGTTATGTAATATATCAAATTGAGTCTAAACAACATTTTAGAGACATTGGTTCAGCCACAATTTTAAGATAGGGCTTTAAAAATGGACTTGCTTTGTAATTCCATTACTTGCATAATAAGGCAACTATGGGAAACTCAACATAAGGCAAAGGAATCCCTTGTTTTTCACTCATACTCCTCCATATTGTCATGTAATGAGATTTTCAAGGGGTTGCAAAGAGATTAAGGTGAGATATCATGAGATTTCAAAGTACCATATCATGAGAAATTCTTGAAGTTTCTAGAAGCATCTTAGATTGAGCTAGAAGCCTCTAGATCTTTCCATCCTCTCCTATATATTGGATTGGGATCATTGGTGAAAAAGGTTGGTGAAAAGAGAGAGAGGAAAGTGAGGACTCCATTGTTACTTCAATTGCAAGCAAGAGTGAATTCACACAATCAACATCAGTTCTGTTCATTCTTCTTCTCCATTCACAATCCATTGGCATTATTGAGTACATACAAGCTGATTCAGGGACCTATCCATGGAGGATTGAAGAGTTAGAGTTGAAATTGCAAGAATCCATACCAGATTCGAATCCCTCCCTACAAGCATCCTACATCTAGTTTGTTGCAAACAGAAACAAGATCACCATCTGAGGAGCATTTGTGAAAGATTGCAAGCACTGAATCAAGCCAATTCTCATCTGTTTCAACAAAAATTGCAGGTATGCATATTGCTTCTTACACCTTTAATTATCCTCTTTTAGTTGAATTTGTTAGGCTAGAATTGCTAGGGATAGGTAGAAGATGCTTTTCAGATACTTAGGGCTCCATTGATGAGGTTTGATCTTAGGGCAGTGCAACTTTAATGACCTAGAACTCTTAGTTTAGGGGGTGTTAATCTTAGTGTAATAGTTTAGAGTAACCAGTGCAACATAAAGAACATGTTAGTACCCAAAGAATTGAAAATGGTGAGAGTTCATTACAGTAGAAATTTGTGAACCATGGATTTCTACCTATCGGGTTTTATACTAGGGGAGGTTTTAGGAGAAACTGAAAGCATGGTCGTGTTCAGGGAAGAAAGGAGAGTGTTTTTGTTTTTTATATCGTGGGATTCCATGGAGAGATGAAGGAGAATGAGTGAGTGGAAGATTCGTGCATGGAATCTGAATTCTCCATGAAACCCTAGGTTGGAGGTTGAAGACAACCTCCCAACCCTTGGATCACGCCCAGGACCTTGACCGATATTTCCATCTAACGGTCTCCATTCAAACAAAAATCTGGAGGGAGATATGAATAGCAGCGAACGCTGCGTTTCATTAAAGGGGAACCATGGGCCTGGATTCAGTACTATCCCCACCACCCTCACGCAGCCCAATTGAATTTGTACTAAAATCTGTTGCTATATGCACCGTGTTTTTTTTATTTTTTATTTGATTTCCATTTAATTTCCTGTTGGATCATGGGCCTACGCGCCCTTGTTATCTGCACCCCTGGATTAAGCCCATGTCCCATATTTGCACTAGATCCCTTACTTCTGACACCTCCCTCTCTCATTTTCTTTTATTTTCTTTTATTTCAATTCTTTAATTTCCTTTTGATTTTGTAAAATCCATAAATAAATGAAAAATGAATATTTTTAATTGCTTCTTTTTGTGCTGGTTTCATAATTATGTCAAGAAAAATAATGTGTAATAAAAATAGCATTTTATTTTATTTTTGTATTTTTGGCATATTTTTCTTTTTAATAGCTTTTTAAGTGATTTAGTTTAGCACTTGATTTTGTTGATTTTAGTTCAATTAGCTCCCCTTAGATTTAGGGTCCATTCTTTTTAGGGTGATTAACTTAGGACTTTAGCTTCCTCATAGGATTTAATTCATAATTTTTAGGATTAATTTTTAGATGGTTTGATTAGGTGAGATTAGAGTGGTTAAAATTAGGGGTTTAGGTGTGACATAGGTGAAGTAAATCATTTCTTTTAGGAATTTTAATTTGATTTTGGGGTATGGGAATATAGGGATATTATGGGTAAGTATAATAGACCCTTGTGAATAAATATTAGATTTTTCCCTTTGACTTTAGTATTTTTAGGGTATTTTCTGATTTGATTGATTGTATTGGATGCTTTATGATGATTGTCTGTCTTGGGGTTTATCTGTTTGTGGGGTTTATTTTGGGAATTGTTGTGGAGCTTTGCTTTGAGGACCTTGTTGAAGGAGCATGATGAAGGAGAAAGTTGAAGACTGGAGATCCAGGAATTGAGGATGATTGAAGCTTGCCTGTAGCTGCTGAAGGCTTTAGGGTTTAGGAGCTAAGTAGAGCTCTAGATTAGAGATTTGATTCATGAAACATGGAATGCTTCCTGTGCTTCCATTCTTTCCTAGTGATTAAAAGTACCTCTAAGAACTCACCTCCCTCCTTTGGAGGGATAAGTGATTGGTCTTAGGGGTAGAACTTTGAGGGAACCTGTCCCACTATGCTAATCCCTTATGAGCTTCCTTTGGTTGTTCATGAGCTGCTTAGCATGCCAAACTAGATCTCTTGATTTTATTCTGTTATCCTGGAGTGTTTACCCTTGAAGATGGAAATCATTGAAGATGAAGACTGTCAAAGCAGGAAGCTATCCAGAGCTTGGGGGCCTAATGAAGAAAGAGCTTGGGGATTCATTTGAAAGAGGATGTGCTGTGCATCAACTTTGGGAGTTTGCTGTCAGAGTTTGGGGCTTTTTTGTATTGTGTGTATTAATTCCCCTAGGTTTAAAGTGAAATGTGCTTCACTTTTACCTATTGTTTTCAGGTTTGAGGAAGAGTTTGGCTCCCTTGCCTAGCTTGTTTGCTGTATTCATTATTTTACTGTTTACTGTATTTTTGTTTTTGCTTTCCGTTTATTCCCTTAGGAGCTCTGTTTCTCTCCGTGTAAGAGAGTAACATGACAGACATTAGGAGCTAACCCATGTATGATAACATTAGGGTAGATTTTATTCCCTTTTTAACCCTAGGATTTTAGAGTGTCATCTCTTCTTTCTTCAAACAACAGAAAAACATTAATAAAGGTTATAACAGAGATCAATTCATTTCTTCCGTCAAAAGATTTGAACAAACACAAACCTTTTTGCAATAAGAAAACTCTTGTTTAAGGTGAGATTTTTCATAAAAGACACTTGAGCAGCTTGTGTCGTGCGTAGCCCGAACTACGTTTGCTCTGATCTTCCATGCTGTGTGGAAGTACGTAGGCATAGGATGCGATATCCTAGCGAGCAACCTTCCCCACTTTCCCCCATAGTTAGGCGAACTACGTTGACTCTGATTTCTCGTTCCAGACGGGAATACGTAGGCATAAAGTGCGATGCTTTACCGAGTCATGTTTTCTTTTCTTTTCAGACCTCATCCTTTAGTTTAGATAGAAGTGTAATTCGTACAAACCAAGCAAGCGTGGATCCCATCGAGTACGATGGACGTGAGGGGTGCTAATACCTTCCCCTTGCGTAACCGACTCCCAAATCTAGGTTTTGGTTGCGATGACCATACCTTTTCCCGTCTTTGCGTTAGGTTTACTTCGAGCGTTTCCTTTCCCTCCTTTGGGATAAATAACGCACGGTGGCGACTCTTCTGTATTGCCGGCGCCGATTTTCGCAGTAGCGACACTTGGTTGTAGTGTATATGAGAAATTATGAATAATGCCAGAGGATGTAATAGTATATATATATATATATATATATATATATATATATATATATATATATATATATATATATATATATATATATATATATATATATATATATATATATACATGTTTTGCTTGGTAGATGTGAGAATAATGTAAATGTGAAAGATATTGACTAATGAAACATAATGTATAAATCTATGTGGATTAATTGTAATTGTGAATGTATGCATGATAAAATGCTTGGTTTTATACATATATACATTATGATGTATGATAGTGGATTGTGAGGCATTGTAGTGAGAAACTGTGAAATATATGTATATTCTGTACTTGTGCATTGATATATGATTATGTGCATTGATTATTATGGTAATGTTTCTCACCCTTCTGCTGGAATGATGTCCTACATGACATCGTGCAGGTACCAAGGAGTAGTACTGGTAGTAGTTGCGAGGTCGTTGTTGGTACAGCTATTAGTATTTAATAATGTTGGGTCAAGTCATGCTCTGGTTATGTAACGCTGGGATCGCGGGGTTTATGCCTTAGAGATATATTGTATATTCTAAGTTGTGTTTTAAATGTATTTGAAATATGTGATAGTGCCTAAGTGTTGATGATTATGTGATGAACATGAATTTTCTGTGAAGAGTTATGTAAACCAAATTGAATCCGCTGCTTCATGCAAGATGAAAATTTAATAGAATGACTTTTTATTTCAATGTTACATGAGTATGACAGGTGAATGTTAAGATTTTGTAATCATGTGTGACGCCCTTTGTGAAAGCATGTTAATTTACTCTGATTAAATATGTATTTTTCCGTGGGGATTAGAAGGGTGTTACATTAGTGGTATCAGAGCAGGTCGGTCCATCCGACCAAGTTGTCTAATGTTGGTTGTTCCCTTGTACGCGACATGTGTGTGAAACACTGTTGGTACGTGTTTGTTGTCTAGTCTTCGTCTGCAGAAGTGGAAATGACCCAAGTGGGGGAGAACTTGTGCTTCTCCAGGTTGCTGCAAAGTGTGGAGTTGTAGCTCAATGTGGTTGAATGCCCATACAGTTTGGTAAAGATGGTTTATACCCCATCATGATTTCGGCTGTCTATTGACAAATTGAGGAACTGATCACCCTTAATCTCTTGTTGATAGTAGTTTGGATTGTGTTGGATAGGATGGACGTGTCTTGCAAGCTTAGATGGTGTGAGCAGTGAATTGTCTGGAGTTCAACTGGGTGCTTGAGAATTGTTTGGGTGGGTCGGCTCAGAACAGTGTTGAAGTGTTTGAATTTTGATGGAAATCTTCGAGTTATAATGGAAGTGGGAAAGTTGGCGATTTGCCGATGGATTGTGGTTGTTTGAAGAGTTATCTTGACAAGGTAGTGATTAGCAGTCAGAACGTGAAGTGGAGTTGTGACCGACTCAGTTATGGGAACCGGTCCGAGAGTGAGGACTCCATATGGTATGTTTGTTTGGATGGACAAGGATTGAATCGAGGGAGTAGTTTTGAGACTGGTATCGAGCGTCTGTGTTGTGACGACAGATTGTGAAGCCGAGTATGTAAGTGTGGATAGTGACATCTGGTGGATGTTAAAGAAAGTAAGAATGTGGAGTGCAAATCGGTGTAACTCGGCCTTTAAGTGTTCCAAGAGTTGAGGATGTGTTGAATGGTCTTCTAAGTGTGAAATTGTTGTAGTACGTTGAATTCCGAGATCGCAGCTTTTTACGGAATCGAAATCGGACACTCGGAATTTAGGTAACGATCGAAAATGAGATTTCGGACTGTCATGTTCGCCAGACCCTTCGCCTAGCGAGCATGCTAGCAAACGACTCACTACTATGTTCGCCTGGCGAGGAAGTCCTGGGCAGAGAAAGTTGTTTTGGTGTTTTTGTCGTAACGGGAGAACCGTAACTCGAAATGACGCACGGTTTGAAGCGTTGGAAAGCTAGTCCAAAGATCTAGATGATGGTGGAGTATTGGGATGGAATTAAGTTAATTATTGAAGGACTATTTTTGGATTTTGTTGTAGAAGCAGAGCGTGTGGTGTGTGTTTCCGCCATAACTTGCGAGAGTGAGTATCCGTTTGGCATGGGATTTTCCCTACTTGATGGAGCGAGGAAATGGTTGTGTTAACCTATGATATTTTGGTGTATTCAAAGAAGATATGGAATCATGTTGAGCATGGGGAACTTAAGTTATCAGTGTGAGAGGGAAAGCAGTTTTTATGCCAAAGCGAAGAGGGTTTCAAAGAGTTTCGGAGAGCTGTCAACAGCTCGTTTGTAGATTCTTACCGAAATTCGACAGAATTGTTTATCGTGGTTTGTGATGCCTCGTGGGTATGTTTGGGAGTTATGTTAAGTGCAACATCAGTGAGTTTAGTTGCTTGAAGGCAATTTAAAGTATATAAGAGGGATTATCTGATAAGTGACTTAGAGTTGGTTGTTATTGTGTCTGTGCCAGAGTTGGAGGCTCCAATTGGTTAGTGTGAGATTTGAAACGGTTGGTGATCTCAAGATCTTAAGGTGTTGGTTTGAATTGGGAGATTTGAATATGAGGCAGAGGAAAACGATTGGGACTTCTGAGGGATTATGGTTTTAGATTGAATTACCATTCAGGTAGAGCAACGCAGTAGTTGATGTATCGATTTGAAAAATTGGTATATACTGATGATGATGGTTGAATTTGATGAATTAAGTCGAAGGACTGATTTTCGTATTAATGTGAATGGTATCATAAGATGTCGGGATAGAGTTATGTTCTAGTTATTATTATGCGGAATAAGAGTATCGAGGTAGATGGAGTATCCATCATAGTGCTATAAAGATGTAACCGGATTTGAGGAATATGGTTTTAATTGAGTGATTTTGGATGGAATGACTAGATTGGCTCTTTTCCTACCAATGAGGATTAATCATTCTATGTTGGAGCTGGTTGAGATGGATATCATTGAAGTGATAAAGATTGTATGAGGTATCGTCGAATATTGTGTCAGATAGGGATCTGAAGCGTTGTGTGGTAGGAGGTGTAGGACTCCTTTGTATTGTTATGATTCAGGCAAGAGCGTTGTACTCGGACCTGAGGATTGTGTAAGAGGCGACTGAAAAGATCAAGAAGATCTAAGAAAGGACGTGTTTTAAGAGTTTCACTAGTGACGGGTGTTGATCGAGCTTTGAAGTCTCGGAAGCAAACACCGTGTTTTATTGCTTAGTATCAGAGTGGCGCAGCGGAAGCGTGGGAGAAGTATCATGTTAGATTATCTTACCAATGTCGCTTGTGAATTTACATGATGTGGTATGTGCCTAATGAGGAAGTGCAAGTGCATTCATTCAGGCAAATGGTGTACAAGTGAGGAAGGATTTGACTGTTGAGACATTGCTAGTTCAGATTGATGAGCAAGAAGTAACTTCGAGGCAATGAAGATTTCTTCGGTAAAGACAGTTGGGTGAACCAACTAGAGAAAGTGGGATTTGAGAGATTGGGATGAGGAAGTCGTATCCGACTCGGTTCATTGAGGTAACATTTTCGAGGACGAAAATTCCTAAAGTGGGGGAGAGTTGTAACAGCCCAATTTTCAATAATTAATTATTTGTGTTAATTAATTGATTTATTTGGATTATTTTAATTATTTGAATAATTAGATGATTGTTTAAATGGATTTATAGATGTTTAAGAGAGGGAATATATTGGATACAAATAAAGGGAAAGATATATATATATATATATATATATATATATCAGGAAGTGGAAAAGAAAAGAAAGAAGGAAGAGAAAAGAAAGGGGAAGAAAGAGAAAGATGAGAAAAGGAGGAGAAAAAGAGGAAACTTGGAGAATCATCAAGAACATCCTCTAGCTTCCAATTAATCGAGGTAAGGGTGTGAAATCTTACTATCTTAATCATTGTGTATGTGTGTTGGATTGTTTGGGTGTTTTTGGATATTTTCCATTTTAGGTCGAAATGAGTTTAATCGGTAGAAACTGAGTTTTATCGGTTAGAATTTAGAATAGACGGTGTAGTATAGTCGAGTGATGAGTGGGTTGTGCTGCTGGGGCTGATTTGGATTAAATCGGTTGGTTTTGTAAGGTTTGGGCTTTTGGACAGCCATGGAAGTTCTGATCTCGCAGGTTCGCCAGGCGAATGGCAGCGAAGCTTCGCCAGGCGAAGCCCAGCGAACGGTAGCGAATCAAGTCAGAACCAAACACCCTGTCTTCGCTGGCAAGTTCTCCAGGCGTATGAGAGTGGTGAAGGTTCGCCAGGCGAGTGTGCTAGCGAGTAATTCCAGAATAAATCCCAGGGGTCTTCGCTGGCACGTTCACCAGGCGAACGTTGCAGCGAAGGTTCGCCAGGAGAAGGTTGGCAAATGGGACATCATTTGTTTTATTTGTTTCCATCCAATGTCGATGTCTTCGATTTTAGCATGTAGCAAATAGCTTGTGTACGTTGTGTTGTGGGTAGCCGTATGGCGTGAATCCTAGATTATGAATTGATTGTGAATATGTGGCCTTTTGGCATATGTGATGCGTTGTTTAAATTAATTAAAAATGCATTATTGGGTGGGATTGAGTTTGTTGCCGTTTGGCACGATAATTGTGAGTTATGAATGCGAATCTAGTATGAAACAGTATGAGATGAATGACGAATATAGGGTAAATATATTTGCGAGTGTATATTGAACGTACGTGTTGATGCGTGACGAATGATGAATGCTATATACATTGTGAAGGTATGATTACTGTATGTGATATGCAATGAATGCATGAGTATGTTTGCAAACACGTATGCATGTTGTATCGGTTGATCCCGCAGAGGATCTGCAGAGACATCGTGTGCCCTTGTGGGGTGTGAGCGATGGTCTATAATTGATTAGGTCATTTTGCATGTGAAGCATCATAATTGCATACTTGTGTGTCTGATTCCTCGGAGAATCTGCAGAACCTCGTGTGCCCTTGTGGGGTGTGAGCGATGGTTATTTATTGATCCCTCGGAGGATTTCCAGAACCTCGTGTGCCCTTGTGGGGTGTGAGCGATGGTTATTTATTGATCCCTCGGAGGATTTGCAGAACCTCGTATGTTGCGATGGTTACATTGATTCCTCAGAGAATCTGCAGAACCTCGTGTGCCCTTGTGGGGTGTGAGCGATGGTTATTTTTGGTTCTTCAATTGAACCTGCTGAAATGAGTCAGTACCGCATTTGCATCTGCATAGAGTCATGAGTCGGTCTCTATGAGTTGCATGATTCATCTTTATATGATGCATTGGTGAAATAAACATGTATGTGTATGTTTATGTGAAAATGATGTGAATTATAGAAGCATGATTGAATGTGTTTGGTTTTAGTGTATATGAGAAATTATGAATAATGCCAGAGGATGTAATAGTGTGTATATATATATATATACATATATATATATATATATATATATATATATATATATATATATATATATATATATACATATATATATATATATATATATATATATATATATATATATATATATATATATATATATATATATATATATATATATATATATATATATATATATATATATATATATATATATATATATATATATATATATATATATATATATATATATATATATATATATATATATATATATATATATATATATATATATATATATATATATATATATATATATATATATATATATATATATATATATATATATATATATATATATATATATATATATATATATATATATATATATATATATATATATATATATATATACATGTTTTGCTTGGTAGATGTGAGAATAATGTAAATGTGAAAGATATTGACTAATGAAACATAATGTATAAGTCTATGTGGATTAATTGTAATTGTGAGTGTATGCATGATAAAATGCTTGGTTTTATACATATATACATTATGATGTATGATAGTGGATTGTGAGGCATTGTAGTGAGAAACTGTGAAATATATGTATATTTTGTACTTGTGCATTAATATATGATTATGTGCATTGATTATTATGGTAATGTTTCTCACCCTTCTGCTGGAATGATGTCCTACATGACATCGTGCAGGTACCAAGGAGTAGTACTGGTAGTAGTTGCGAGGTCGTTGTTGGTACAACTATTAGTATTTAATAATGTTGGGTCAAGTCATGCTCTGGTTATGTAACGCTGGGATCGCGGGGTTTATGCCTTAGAGATATATTGTATATTCTAAGTTGTGTTTTAAATGTATTTGAAATATGTGATAATGGCCTCTGTGCCTAAGTGTTGTTGATTATGTGATGAACATGAATTTTCTGTGAAGAGTTATGTAAACCAAATTGAATCCGCTGCTTCATGCAAGATGAAAATTTAATAGAATGACTATTTATTTCAATGTTACATGAGTATGACATGTGAATGTTAAGATTTTGTAATCATGTGTGACGCCCTTTGTGAAAGCATGTTAATTTACTCTGATTAAATATGTATTTTTCCGTGGGGATTAGAAGGGTGTTACACTGAGGATATTCAGAAGACTGCTTTTAGAACGAGGTATGGACATTATGAGTATTCTGTGATGCCATTTGGTGTGACTAATGCACCAGGTGTATTTATGGAGTACATGAACAGGATTTTCCATCCTTATTTGGACAAGTTTGTGGTAGTGTTCATTGATGATATTTTGATTTATTCGAAGAGTGAAGAAGAGCATGTCGAGCATCTGAGGATTGTGTTATCTATATTGAAAGAGAAGTAGTTGTATGCGAAACTTTCTAAGTGTGAATCTTGGTTGAAGGAAGTGAGTTTCCTTGGTCACGTGATTTCGAGTAGAGGTATTGCAGTTGATCCGTCGAAGGTTGAAGCGGTATCGCAATGGGGGACTCTGAAATCAGTTTTTGAGATTAGAAGTTTTCTTGGTTTGGCAGGTTATTATCGGAAATTTATTGAATGATTTGCTAAGTTATCATTGTCGTTGACGCAGTTGACTAGGAAAGGTCAAGCTTTTGTTTGGGATGCAAAGTGTGAAGGAAGTTTTCAAGAGCTTAAGAGAAGATTGACGACAGCTCCTGTTTTGATTTTGCCGAAACCGACAGAACCGTTTATTTTGTATTATGATGCTTCTTTGATGGGTTTGGGAGGTGTGTTGATGCAAGATAAACAAGTTGTAGCTTATGCTTCGAGACAACTCAAAGTGCATGAGAAGAATTATCCGACACATGACTTAGAGTTGGTCGCCGTTGTATTTGTGCTGAAGCTTTAGAGGCATTATTTGTTTGGTTCGAGATTTGAGGTGTTTAGTGATCATAAGAGTTTGAAATATCTCTTTGATCAGAAGGAATTGAATGCAAGGTAGAGGAGATGGTTGAAACTTCTGAAGGATTATGATTTTGGTTTGAATTACCATCCGGGTAAAGCAAATGTGGTAGTTGATGCATTGAGTAGGAAATCGTTGCATATGTCGATGATGATGGTAAAAGAGTTGGAATTTATTGAACAATTTCGTGATTTGAGTTTGGTGTGTGAAAAGACTTCTTACGGGGTTAAGCTTGGTATGTTAAAGCTTACTAGTGGTATTCTTGGCGAGATTCGAGAAGGACATAAATCTGATTTGAGTTTAGTTGATCGGTTGACTTTGATCAATCAAGGTCAAGGTGGTGATTTTCGGATTGATGAAAATGGTATCATGAGGTGTCATGATAGAGTTTGTGTTCCTGATGTTGTTGAGCTGAAGAAGAGTATTCTTGAAGAATGACATCATAGTGGATTGAGTATTCATCCGGGTGCTACTAAGATGTATCAAGATTTGAGGAAAATATTTTGGTGGCCTCATATGAAGAAGGATATTGCCGAGTTTGTGTATTCTTGTTTGACTTGTCAGAAGTCAAAGATTGAGCATTAGAAACCGTCGGGCTTGATGAAACCGTTGTTTATTCCTGAGTGTAAATGGGATAGCATTTCTATGGATTTTGTATCTGGTTTACCGAGGACGCCGAGTAATTTTAAAGCTGTTTGGGTTATTGTTGATAGATTGACCAAATCTGCTCACTTTATTCCTATGCGAATGGATTACGGCGTTGAAGAGATTGGAAAAGCTGTACATTGAGAGGATTGTCAGTTTGCATGGTATTCTGTCTAGCATTGTGTCAGATAGAGATCCGAGGTTTACTTCGAGATTTTGGGAAAGTTTGCAAAGTGCTTTGGGTACGAAGTTGCGTTTGAGTTTAGCTTATCATCCGCAGACCGATGGTCAGACAGAGAGGACGATTCAGTCACTTGAGGATCTTTTGAGAGCTTGTGTGTTGGATAAGGGAGGAGCTTGGGATAGCTACATACCTTTGATTGAATTTACTTACAACAACAGTTTTCATTCGAGTATTGGTATGACACCGTTTGAAGCATTATACGGTAGACGGTGTAGGACACCATTGTGTTGGTATGAGTTGGGAGAGAGTTCTGTGGCTGGACCCAAGATAGTCCAGCAGACTGCAGATAAGATTAAGATGATTCAAGAAAAGATGAAGGTTTCTCAGAGTCATCAAAAGAGTTATCATGACAAGAGGAGGAAAACACTTGAATTTCAAGAGGGAGATCATGTGTTTCTTCGAGTCACTCCGATGACTGGTGTTGGTAGGGCATTGAAGTCGCGTAAGTTGACATCGTGTTTCATTGGTCCTTATCAGATTTTGCAGAGGATAAGAGAGGTAGCCTATTGTGTTGCTTTGTCGTTGTCGCTTGCTAATCTCCATGACGTGTTCCATATATCTCAGCTGAGGAAATACATTGCGGATCCATCTCATGTAGTCCAAGTAGATGATGTGCAGGTGAGAGATAACCTAACTGTGGAGACATCACCTATGCGGATAGAGGATCGAGAGTTGAAGCAACTTCGAGGCGAAGAGATTGCTTTGGTGAAGGTCGCTTGGGGAGGACCGGCTGGTGGAAATGTGACTTGGGAACTTGAGAGCCAGATGAGGGAGTCATATCCAGAGCTGTTTGAATCAGGTAATATTTTCGAGGACGAAAATTCCTGAAGTGGGGGAGGGTTGTAACAGCCCAATTTTTCAATAATTAATTATTCATATTAGTTAATTGATTTATTTGGATTATCTTAATTATTGGATGATTATTTAAATGAATTGGTAGATATTTTGAGAGAAGAAAATATTGGAGAGAATTAGAAGGAAAGACATATAAGAGGAAAAGTGGAAAGAAAAGAAAAGATAGAAACATAGGAGAAAGAGAAGAGAAAGAAAGAGGAAGAGGAGAAAAGAGAAGGAAAAAGAGGAAAAACTTGGATTCTTCAAGAACAACTTCCAACTTTTGATTAATCAAGGTAAGGGTGTGAAATGTTGTTATTCTATCAATGTCTATGATTATGTATGATTGGTTTGGATTGTTGGATGTTCTTCTACATTTTCCATTCTAGGGCATAAATGAATTAATCGGTAGAAATCAAGTTTTGAACGGTTAGAATCGGAATAAATGGCGTAGTTTAGTCGGGCAATGTTGGGTTAAGATTACTGGAGTTGATTGGAATTGAATCGGTTGATTTTGGAAGGATTGGACGGTTGTGAACAGTTTGGGGTTCTGAGTTCGCAGGTTCGCTAGCGTTCGCTAGGCGAACAGGAAGCGAAGGTTCGCCAGGCGAAGCCCATCGAGTGGGTAGCGAACCATTACAGTGGCCAAACTCAGTCTTCGCTGGTGTGTTCGCCAGGAGAAGGAGGTGGCGAGAGGGTTCGCCAGGCAAAGCCCAACGAATGAGGTAGCAAATACTTCCAGTAGCTACTGCCTGTCTTTGCCAGTGAGTTCGCCAGGCGAGTGAAGCAGCGAGCATTCGCCAGATGCTTCGCTAGGCGAAGGTCAGCGAATGTGACATCATTTTTCATTTCTTGTGTTTTCCATCCAATGTTGATTGTTTGGTTCGATTGTGTTTAATCCTTATCTGAAATGAATAGTTGTGTACTATTGTGATAAGATGTGTTGTGGGTAGCCGTATGGCCTGAATCCTAGATTGTGAATTGTGAAGTGTGAAATGTGGCAGTTTGGAAATTATGTGCATTGTTTGAATTGAATGAAAATGCGTGATGATTGCGATTGAATTCGTTGCCGTTGGCACGATGTTATTAATACTGCATGAGAACGTATTGTGAATATGTGTGCATTGCTTGTAATTATATGTGAATAATGCATGAGAACATATCGTGAATATGTGTGCATTGCTTGTAATTGTATGTGAATAATGCATGAGAACATATTAGTGAATATGTGTGCATTGCTTGATAATGTGGTGACGATGATTTAAAGTATAAATACTTTGATTGTGTGAAATATGTTGTGTGTGCAATCATGTTATAATTCTTATGTGATGAATTATTGAGAATGCATGAGATTAAGATGCGAGAACGGTCTTAAGTGCATTTGGATGTTAATTGCATATGCATCATTTAGTCAAGAGGCAATGTTGCTAGTTTCGGGGAGACTAGTGACTTGTCCCAAGCCTAGAAGAATGGGTTTGAAAGCTTAGAGGACAGGCTTTTGTTGTTATCGGTCTAGAAGAGTGGACCCGGTCTAAGTATAAAAACTGAAAATGATAACAAGTGTTGGTACCACATGGCATGAGTTGCATTGAGTTGTGTTGGGTCACATAGCATCGATATCATTATTATATGAAATATGCTTGTGTGGATTATTGAGTTGAGAACTATGGATATGTACATGATGAAACGTGTTTTGTGATTATCCATGTGTGTTTATACATGTTGCGAAATGTATGATGAGTTATGAATGAATTGTGGTGAGAAATGTGGAATATGTGTATTCTATGCTTGTGTGTGTGTGTGTGTGTGTGTGTGTGTGTGTATATATATATATATATATATATATATATATATATATATATATATATATATATATATATATAATTATATGCATTGATTATTATGATAATATTTCTCACCCTTCTGTTGTTTTATAATGCTCTATGAGGCATTGCATATTAGGTTTTGCTGGAGGTCTTTTGTGAAGTATAGCTTCATTATTTTGTCGGTTAGCTCTGATATGTAGCACCGGGTAGTTAGAATTGTACAGTATTCTTTTGGGATACATCTTGTATATGTATCTGATGGCAAATGTTTATGTAAACACGAATGATGTGATGAAACAAACTGAATGATATGTATTTATATGATTACACGTTTTTAAGTGATTCAATGTTTAGATTTCCCGCTTTAATTCTAAATATTGAGATGTGGGTGTAAGGACTAAGTTCCTCTGTTGAAGCTACCCCACTGTTACATGTCTTTTATAGAATAGGTGTTGTATGTTATTTTGTACATGATGTGGCATACTTCTTTTATACCATGTTTCAAATTTACTCTGATGAAATTTTATTATGTGATTTATTTGTTTATTTGGGGGTATAGAAGGGGGTGTTACAGGTGCGGATGAGTACACTGAGGATATGTTGTGTGCCTATGCTTTTATCCTACTCATAGGGAACCAGGTGGTCGAGCCTTTCAGAATCTATCTTTGATTGTTTGGTTGCTGAGGACATGCACTTCAACAGCTACGTGGATCACCATCAGACACGACCGTTTGATGAGATAGTTTTATACCCTGAATGGTTGGCCTGTGGATCGTGTATCGCTCCTCCTCCTGCCTTGTCTTGTAGACAGATAAAGGAGATATTTGTTGATTATGAGAGTCATCTGGTACTGGAGGAGGTACGGGCAACCATAGTAGCGAACGACCGGAGCTACGCCAAGGGATACATCAGATTGTTCTTTAGGGTGTCACACCCGTACATGGTGAAGATTGCTCTAGGAGATCCGCCGAGACCAACTCATCAGAAGATACTAGAGAAGGAGCATACTCAGTTAGATCATACTGGTGATGTCTTGCCTAGGTTTCATTTCATAGTGGAAATTATGCGGGAAGGAATTGACGAGGGTAACTTCTCTAATGGATGTGAATGTTTAAAATTGTTTCGGAGATGTATCTTCAGAATATGTCAATGTTTATTCAGAAATAGGTGCGTTCAGAGATGTATCTTCGGAATCAGGGGCATATGTGGAAATTTACATGGTGCATTAGAAACATCTAGGGTGCAATAAGAAATTCTCCCATTTTTATACTTTAATTAATCATGTCATAATAAAATGTATTAGGGGTCAATTTGTCCAACTTTGACCAAAAACACGAGCATTAGAAGGATCACTTTCTTCCTTCAATCTCTCGCATTATCATCACTTCCATTCTTCAACTCCCTCAATCTTTCTCGCATCATCCTCATTACATTGTGAAGCTCAACAATTTCAACTGAACATGTGATTACCATGGTGAAAGTTACTGTTTCTGACTTATCCTGTCTGATCTTATATGAAACTTTCCGTTTTTATTTTGTGGCTTCTAATGATGCTTAGGGGTGGTCATGGATGGTTAATGTTCAAAACCAATCCATAACCATAAATAATCCATATATTACAAGGTTATTAAAACCAATTCTCATAACCGGTTTTTATCTTTTAAAATGGTTATAAACCGGTTATTAACCGGTTATATCCATAACCAATTTTATAATTAGTTTTGATTTAATTTTATTTTAAAATTGATTTTTTCAAAATCATAATATTGTTAAAATAACTATTGTTTTTTTTAAATTCATAATTTTTAGTCTCTAAATATTCAAAATCATAATTACTATTGTTTAAATTCATAATTACTATTGTTAAAATTCATGAATGAAAAGTTCGTTCAATTCCTTCATTATTAAATGACAAGTTAGTTAATTGAATGGATTCAATTTAACTATTAATATATATCATTTCATCTAATTCATCTCCATATTTAAAAAATATCAGTTTAGTTTTATATTTTAAATTTATTAAACCAATTTAACAATTAAATAATAATATTGGTTACAATTACTCCAATCTATCTATTTTTTCTTTCCTATATAATTCGTTGATTTGTAATTAGAAATATGTGTTATTAAAAAATGATAATTATTTAATATTTAAATATGATTTTTGTATATAAATTATAATAAAAAAAATAACCGGTTGTTGTCGTTTGAACAGTTATTGGATTAAATTAAAAATTTTATTTGAGATGGTTAAAAACTAAAAAATAAAATAAAAAGAATATGATCTAAATTTGCATTAATTGAATTAAACGGCAAGTCTATTTTGATTGTAGATATGATATTTTTTCTTTTTGTAGTCATTTAATTTGTGTGAACTGGAGGACTAATTTAAATAAAGAAGGACAAAGTAAATTAGAATTTTAATTACTATTGTTATTTTAACAATATTATGAATTTCAAAATCATAATATTCAAAATCATAATTTTTGGTTATAAATTTTAAACAATAGTTATTTTAAAATTCATAAAATTTTTATTTACTGAAAAAAATTAAAACAATATTTTTTTTTCAAAATAAAAATATCTTTTCTTTGAAAAAAAATTTCAAAGTTTTTTTTTAATTAAAAAAAAAATTGACTTGGTTTTTATTTTGGATATGGATGTCCAAATTATAGATTTGGTTAAAACCATATTAAAAATATATCAAAAATGTGGATTTGGTTAAAACCATACTAATAATTAACAGGTTTTTAATAATCGGATTTGAATATGGATATGAATTATTTAAATAACCGGTTTATTTGAACACCCCTAATGATGCTAGATGAATGAAAATTGATGATGATGATTTTGTTTGAGACACCTCTTGATTTGCACCTTTATTTTATTGATTTTCTCTGATGAGGATTGATTGTACGACTAATGACGAGGATTTCGTGTCATGTTCCATTTTGACATGTTTTTGAAAATTGATGTTGTTATTTCTTTCCTTTTTCAATTTACTGTGTTTGACGTTTTGTCATGAACGAGATTGTGTATCAGATAAAAATTAAAGATTCTGGTCAATGTTTATTTTGCATATTGGTTCGCTGCTATTCATTATCAATGTCAATCTTGAATTAGTGCATTTACCACACAAACCAATGGTTGTTCTGTATAGCTTTTAATACACAATCTTAATTACAACCGCATACTTTGCGTTAATTGTTGAACTGTGGTATTATCGTGCAGGGAAGTGGATTGAGAAGGTCTAGAGAAATGTCGTGCTCGGGAACACATTTTGTTTTGGTCTTTTCCATGTTCGTGATGCTTACTTCGAAGACATTCTGGCGAAATTGGGATTGGTACACCAAGAAGCTGGAGTTAACTCAAAATGGCGCAAAAATCTTGCCGCTTGATAATGCTTAGGGACGTGTCATTGTTGGCATTCCATGAAGAAGAACTTACATAAATTTATTCTTTTTTAGGCATTGATCTTTGACTCCTCATGTAGTTTGAGATTTGAATCTTGTAAGAAGGACTTGCATTTGAACTATGAAATTAAACTTTGAATTGTGTCACTTTGTATGAATGAAATTTTGAACTTTTATGAATCCAACTTTAATTTGGAATTTTGGTATCAACTAGAATTTGTTAATTTCAAAACTTGGATCTTAAAAATCCCATGATGATTTGAATTTGAGTTCAATCTTGAAAAACATGAATATTGCTCTTCAAATCTTGGAATAAAAATTTGATACCAATCTCAATCACAAATCTTCTTGCTTTTTGTAACTTGGATTCTTGCATGGTGGATTTTTGTGGTGACATATGAATCTTTGTATAAGAATCTTTGAATCTTGAATCGTAGCTTAAACTTAGACCTTGTAAGAAATAAGAAATTAATTGGAAAATCCATAAAACCTAAGTCTTGAATTTCATTTTGAGAGCTTTTTGGCATAAACTTGATTCAGGAGTCTATCCAAACTTTTTGCTTCCAATCACACAGATCACAAACCACTAAGAAAAAATAGAATTCCTTCGTTTAAGGTCAAAAGGGAACAAATGAGGATCTATCTTCATGAATAAGAACCAAAAGTCTTTCTTGAGTGGAATAAGTTTGTAATTTTGAATTTGATATTGAAGTATGAACTTTAAACCTTGGCATGACATCTTGATCTTTTGTTAAACATGTGAAGTTCTTGAATTTGGAATAAAAACTTGGATGAGTAATGACAAAGTGATGTATGCCTTTAAATCATAAGTGACTTGAAATAGGTAACTTTATTCTTTCAAGTGATTAATATGAACTTTTTTCCGAACAAAACTTTAAGAATTTTGATCCATCCTGAATGAGCCTTTAACGATAGAATCTCTTGGACCAATACCCCAAATTCAACTTTAATTCCTCAATCCACACTAACTCGTAACCAACAAGTAGTTGAAAGAATAACCATGCCTTGGACGAAATGAACTCCCATAAAATGCTCACTCTCCTTAGTAATTCAATCCATAAGCCCTTGATCATAGGATGAAATGCCTTGCAATCATGAACAATTATGGCGAACGCTTTTTCTTTGAAAACTCCAAATGATGCATGTCATTGTAATTTAGATTCCAAATAACTCATATGGATGATCTTAATTTATCACCAACTCGTATTTTTAATGAACAACCTAATTTGCACCGCCAGCAAAAAGTATTTGAAAAAGAGGGCAATACCTCGTGTATTACGAATCTTCGCCTTATATCTTGCATTTTGATCCACAAAGACACCTTGAATCAATGAGTAACATAATAGTAATGCCTTGAAGAAACCTTGAAGATGATTAAGGAAAGAAATCCTGGCATGAAAACCCTAACATTCCTGATCTTCAATTGACCAAGCCCCAGTACCATAAACCTTGATCTTGAAATATACATTGAGGCTTTCCATGACCCTTAGACCTTTTGTTGCATCCCTAATTTCACAAATGAAACCAAGCAAACAAAGTTTAATAAATTGGTTAACTATGCATGGATGATTGACCTAAAATGATGCGCAAAAGATCAGAGAATCTAAAGGTAAAAATTTGGGGTATAACACACCAAATGCAAGTCAAAAAATATGCATGAATTACAAAAGCGCAATACATAACATAAGGATATTGAAATCCTGATGCACCTTTTATATTACAAGAGAGCTCAAGTTCATTAAAAACACCAAATACACAAATAGCTTTGTTTGTGTTTTGAAATTTAGATATTTAGTGAAGTTCTTTTTTTCAAATTGTGGGAGTTTTAAATCTCTTCAAATTGATCTCATAAAAACAACACAACCAAATTATATAATTTGAAATGGTGTTATTGTTATTCGAAAGACATGGAATAACTAATACATTTTCGGCCTCTATTGAATAGTTGTTTTTATAGTTGTTGCATGTGTTGTTTTTATGAGATGGATTTAAGGAGGTTAATAACTAATGGAAAATTTTAAAAAAATATATTCCGTTAAATATTCAGAATTTTAAAATCTAGACAAGGTTATTTGTACATTTTGTGTATTTTGAGAGAATTTGAATTCTCTTGTAATATGAGGTGCATCCGAATTTTAATTTCCAGACAGCGTAAAAAGGCATTTTCGCATTTTCATAGTGAACAATACATGGAATGTGGTGAACACCACCCTCATTATTTTTATGTGTATTTAACTATTTTAAAGCTTCTAATGCTTTAAATTTTATTGGTTTTTCTTTTCAAGCAAATAATGGAGAAAGAACAATTCGTCCTCACTTATGGCTATTCCACTCTTCAATGGTTTTTTATTCAAAATTTGTTGTTGTTCAACTGTAATTTTAACAATATTACACAATTTTTTTTTAGTACAATCAAAATTCAACATAATGCTGAAACTAAAGATTTTCGATCTGAATCCTCTTTAACTATACATGGTGATGATAGTTCGTCATCATGGTATTTAATCAGTAGTATCTAGTATTCTTTTAGTAGTATTTAGAGGAGAATTACATTATTTAAAGGTGAATTTTGACAATATGTGAGACAAAGGAGAAAACGGGAAGTTTTCAGCATATTTTACATATGTTCGATAATTTGATCATATTTAGAACTTCATAATTCCGATTGAGGTGAATTTGCAACATTTCATGAATTATTACAATAAAATCAACTAGCTACCTTATACCTAAATAGAGAGTTAATCATGAATTTCATTTGATCATATCTAGAGTTTCATAATTCCGATTGAAGTGAATTTGCAGCATTTCATGAATTATTATTATAAAATCTGCTAGCTACCTTATACCTAAATAGAGTTAATCATGAATTGAAAATCATGATAAGTATTGTCAAACAAATACATAGAGTGATTTTGAGTTTTGCTCGTTTGATTCTGGATTTGACCAAATTTTTAATCTTATCGAAAAACCAATATTTTTTGTAGTCATCTTTACTGAGACTTATCATCCTATCTAATTCATAGAAAGAGTGTTATGCCTAATTTCAATTGATTTTCCATCATTTTCTTTCTAAGTTTTCGTTTGCTTCAATTTTGTCCCAACTCAATAATCTATTATATTTCTTTTACATACTTCATTATATCACATTAAAATCACAAATTTCATATGAAATTTAATAAAATATGAGAAAAATGATTGAATATCAAATTTGTTAGCCATCGATCAAAGAGATGCTCCCTCAGATAATCTTGACCATGTTAGTTTATGATTTACATACACGTTGGTAGATTGCTTATTGTTGAGACCTTTTTAGGTCTGAATCTTTGAGAGAATTTCATTAACATAAACTTCATTCAAGTTTCATTCAAGTTTGTACAAAAGAAAATTAAAGGAGCAAAAAATTCACACTCTTTCTATACTTTATGCCAGATCAGGACCAGAAGGAAGTGCCTCATAACCATCATGATGCTTTGTTGTTGTAGCTCTTTCAACTGGTATGCATTTGAGTATAACAGCTAGAGGCATGCTAAGTACACCAAATAACACACTGAGTAACCAGAATTGCCAGGTTAGAGGAACTGTACTGGCAAATGTTCCAAGGAACTCAACTATGATTACTTGAAATACCGCTGTGGCAAGAATAACACTTAGAAATATCCAGCTGTCAAACATGCCTTTGAATATGTTTATCTTTTCAATTTCTCTGCTGTTTATCTCATTGAACACCTGGTAAAAGAGAGGGAAAGCAACAAAATAAGAACAGAATGGAACTAGATCATTTTATATACACTTTCCTGAACTGGTATTTAAGATAAAAATGATAGACCATGGAGGCAATAACAAAGTTATGACCATATTAAAACATCTCAATTTATAATTTATAACCTATACATATAAGAGTAGGATGCTGGGATTTGTTATGCTCAAAGTACTGTCACAAGCACTATTTCCACATAAAGAATGTCAGTGTTTTCAATTTAATCAAACCACATCAACAAATGCAAAATTTTCATTTTCTTCAATAGTTGGTATTTTCATATGAACATGTCCGAATAATTGTTGGTGAAATCCTTTTTAACAATTTAATATTCCCAAAACTTTAGATAATTTGTGAAACTTTGACTAGAATTTGATTTTAACTCAATTATTTTCTGTCCTTTTAATATTATGATCAATTAGTTTCCCACCATAGTGTTTGAAAAATAGAACCGAATCATATGGTTCAATCAATTGAGTTGTGTCTATTATATAGGCATAAGGCAATTTGATCGTGGTTTCGTCCCGTTTTGGGCAGTTTGAAGCAACTGAACTATGACCTGGAGGTCTAGCCGATTCGATGTCCGATCCGATTTTTAAAATGTTTGTTAAAATAAACCGTAGTTGGTTTCTATGAGGGGCATGAGACACTTTACCTGGCAAAGTACAAAGGAGTTGAATATCAAAGTGTTGAGTACTGAAGTAGAATCTGGGCCACTTAGTCCCAATAGCCTCTTCCCCTCAAAATTTAGAACTCCAAGGACAATTAGTTGATACAAACTCTGACCAAAGATATTCCTCCACATTGGTTTGGTAATAAAACTTGCTTTCCTTCCAACTGGTTGTCGTTCCATAAGTCCGTCATTAGGAGGTTCCGTAGCCAAGGCCAATGCACCAAGAGTGTCCATAATCAAGTTAACCCAAAGCAACTGAACAGCCGTTAATGGAGCAGCTCCTGAAAATAATGAAGAAAGTTTAATATCAGTTTCTTATATTCAACATTTTTCCGGTGGAAAACAAAACTTGTATAAATCAACAAACCAGTGATGCATGCAGAAACAAAGTTGGTAATCAGAGCAACAACATTGACTGTTAACTGAAACTGCACAAATTTTTGAATGTTAATGTATATGGCCCGTCCCCATTTGGCCACTTTGACAATGGTAGTGAAGTTGTCATCCATTATAATCACATCAGCATTTTCTTTGGCAACCTGTAAAAGGAAGGTAATTAAAAATAAAAATATTATTACACATCAAGTTGGCATTAACTTACAAGTACTGGAACATGTAGAACAAATTCTTAAAATGCTTGATTTTGGGGGAATAACTATTACCAAAAGAAACATGTAGCAATCATGTGGAAGAACTTAGGGATAGGAAAATGATCTTATGTCTCAAAAGACATTAATGTTTAGGGATTAAAGAGAAGTCTGGCAAGATTTTCAAAAAGAAGAGGGGAAGATGGACAAGAGGAAAAGGAAAATGCAAAAGAATCTCTAGAACAGAAGCTATCATTTTTATACCTTCAATAAGATTCAAATTAAGCAACTACATAAAAACAGTGCAGTTGATTGTAATAGTTAATACTGTCAGATTCACCATGGTAAATCAAAAATAACTAAAGACAAACCTCAGTTCCAGCAATGCCCATGGCAAGCCCAATGTCTGACTCGTGCAGTGCAGGAGCATCGTTGGTTCCATCACCAGTAACAGCTACAACCTCACCAAACATATTTCTCAAACAGGTTACCAAGGTATGCTTGTCAAGAGGTAAGGATCGTGCCATTACCTGAAACCAAATTAATCACATTAGCAAGACAAGCATATCAGAAAAGAGAATTGAAAGTCTCTGGACATAATGAGATCAAAACCTGAATTCTTGGTATGATATCCTTCATTTGTTCCGGAGACAAATTGCGAAATTCTGGTCCTTCTATGGCTATACCACCCTCAGTAAGTATACCACATTCTCTAGCTATCGCCTTAGCTGTATTTATGTTATCACCAGTGACCATGCGGACAGATATTCCAGCTGCTAAACATTTTTGAACAGCTTCCTTAACTCCAGGGCGCACAGGATCCTTGATTCCCACAATGGCTATCAAAGTATATCCATTTTCAGGGATGTTGTTTTCGCCTTGAGTTTCATCTATATCTTTGACAGCCAAACAAAGAGTTCTCAAAGCTTCATTGGCAAATCCATCTATAATGTCGTTCACAAACTTTGCTTTCTCTTGAGGAAGATCAACCGTTGCTCCATTATTATCAATGATTTTATCACACATTTTCAACACTATTTCTGATGCACCTTTGCAGAAAGCTCGGACCCTTCCATCAGGAAGACCTACGAGCACAGACATCCTCTTCCTGTCGGAATTAAAAGGCTCAACCTTAAGTATCTTACAGGATTTACGCTGTGCATCAAAATCACCACCTGAAACCAAGCCAAATTCCAATATTGCTGATTCTGTTGGTGTTCCCAATATTGTCTGCTTTCCTTCTTTGTCTTTAACAACTTCTGATGATGTATTCTGAAATATAGCCTGCAAAAGGATGCTTAGAACTTCATCAGATATCTCTGATTTCAATTTATCAGTACTCTCATCACCTTTAATCTCTGTGGTCTTTTCGCATATCCAAATTTTATCAACCACCATATGGTTGGTCGTCAACGTTCCTGTCTTATCAGTGCAAATGCAACTAGCTGAACCCATAGTCTCACACGCAGAAAGATGTCTCACAAGTGCCCTATCGTTCATCAATTTTTTCATTGCAAAAGCAAGACTGAGTGTTACAGCTAATGGCAATCCTTCAGGAATCGCAACAACTATTATGGTTACAGCAATAGCAAAGTAGTCTAGTAGCTTCAGTGCATCCTCTGAAGACCAACTGCTAAAGTCTCCTTGAACTGCTTTTTCAATCACAAATCTTACTGTCAACACCAAAAATGTCAGCACAGCAAAAGTCAAACCAATTTTACCAATAACTGTAGCAACTCCATTCAACTTCACCTGTAAAGGAGTCTCATCCTCTCCTCCCTCACTCAAAGTTTCCATCAACTTTCCCCATTCAGTCCGCATGCCAACAGTTGTTACTATCATTTTCCCCTGACCATCTTGCACTTTGGTTCCCGAAAGAAGGAAAGGTCTTCGACCGTCTATATTTACAGGTTCGCTCTCACCTGACAAACTTGATTCATCAATTAGCAATGAATATCCATGTATAAAAATTCCATCCGCCGGAACTTGATCACCTGTTGACAAATGAACTATATCTCCTACTACCAAGTCGTAAATTGAGATCTTCCGTCTTTTACCATCCCTGGTAACATGAACATTGATCTTTTTCTTTTCTTTGTCCAAATCTCTGAACTGTAGAGATTGCTGGTAGTCACTGATAGCAGTCACAGCGACTACCAAGAATATACTAAGTATGATTCCAAGACCATCATAAACACCCTTTGGCCACCCTTCAGTGGGAAGCCCAATGCCTATGGAAACTAAAGCACAAACAATTAGAATGATGAGTGTTAAGTCATGCAGTGCATCCCAAACAAACATCAAAAAACTTTTAGATGGTTTCTCGGTATAACAGTTGAGCCCATAAATCTCTTGCCTACTATGTATACTGTCTTGATGGACACCTTCATCGACCGAGACTGAAAGTTTACTTGTAATCCCTTGAACTTCACCAACTTTTGTTAAGTTCTTGTAATCATGGCTTCGAACAACTGATGCAATATCATCTGGTTCGATTCCAAAACCAGCTTCTCTTGTCTTTTCTGATACCTTGAATTCAGGTGAAGCAATAGCTGCATAAGAAAACCAGACCAGTTTGGATTAGCTTGTGGAAGAAGTTAAACCTTTTAAGTAAAAAAGGAATTGAAATGAAACTTAAATTCAAGGAGGATTTTTACCCACCATAGGGGACTTATAATGGAGAAGGTAGTCCTGTTCACAATACACTCTTCTTTTAAATATTTATACATGACTGACATAACTAAATAGTTACCGTTTGAATTTCAACCAATAAAAGAAACAACTTGAAAATTGTGTTTGAGTGTGTTGCTAGCACTTTAAAAATTTATAGATATACAAGTTGATTTCAACTAGAGTGAGATCTAGAAGACTCATGTTGAGTGCAAAACTTTTCTTTTTTCTCATAAGTGTTTTTGAAATTTTATCTAAAGCAATTTTATGAATTTCAGTTATTATAGAAACTAGAGCACCTTACCATCGGTAAAATGCAGTGCTGCTCGTTGAACATTGATAACAGCCCGAAACTTTCCCTGGTGTGAGTTATAAAAAAATATAAAGTGAAAATAGAAGTAACAAATTGACAATATGTAATGAAGAAAAAGATTTTGTAGGGGGCACAACAACAATAACATATATATATAAAGTTCATGGTAACAATGAAGAAATTTAACTTTTATGATTTTACATAAATAACCTTTATATAAAAATTATGAAATAACATAAATACAATATAATAATTATGAAATCACATAAATACCCTATCTTTAAAAGTTGAACACTAACAGATTTTTTCATTGTACTTTTTATCCACTTTTCACACATTTTCATCCCTCCGATGATGTTTGTTGTTTCCTCTTATTTTCTTGTCCAAACAAAACATTAAGGGACGTCATTTTGTCATTATGTGTCATGTCCTCAACTGGACCAATTTTCATTGGCATTTGAATAATTTAGTGTGCAATGGATGAAAAATACGTGGTATCTCTTTTTACACCATAATGGAAAATTCCGCGAAGTTTCGTCATGCCAGTCATTATCACAAATTGAAAAAAGTTTATTTATATTATTATTTTCTATAATTAAGGTCTTTGGCTAAACAATAATCTCAGTTTCATTGTCTCTGAAGAAATAATAAAATAAAAATTTAACATGGGATGCCTGCTCACTTCAATCTTCAGATCACGTTAATATTTTTCTATTAGAAAAAGTTTTGGTGAGTGAAATTTAGGTGAGTTGGACTCTAAGACTCATGAGGGTTAGAGTCGTCTCAAGATTCGAACAGCACTTATAAATGTATTTATAGATCATCTATTAAAGAGAATCCCAAGTTTATAAATGTATTTATAGATCATCCATTAAAGAGAATCCCAAATCAAAAGCCGGAGTTGAATTCATGTCCATGTGTGAGCCAACTTCTTCTCAACTGAATCAATCTCTAACAAAATTTTGTGGGGTCTTAGATCGTAGTTGCATTGAAAGTAACGATAAACAACGTGGAAACTTATGTTTTAGATAGGGTGGCAATTTGATTAAAAACTAGTAATTGCAATTAACTGTGCGTTTAGATCGTTTTAATAAAATGTCATAGAATATCGAAATCACCTGTTCAACTCAACCATTAATAATTTCAATAATTTAATGACTGGTTAATTTTATAGGTAATGCTAATTTATGTTTCAAAAATACAAATTAAAAATTAAATTAAAAAATATTGTCTTGCGAATTATGTACAAACTTTAATTAAAATATAAAATTATTTTTTCTAATACAAATTTATTATAAATGAGTTTCTCAACTTATGTCCCTATGACAGAAATTAGTTTACTCTAACTTTATATATTATACCCCACCTACCTTATTAACTTTTTCAAAATAGTGAGCAAATCCTTCTTGTGTAAAAACAAAAAAAGGTGGTCATAATTAGCTCAACTGTTTTTATTTCAAGACATAGAGTATTTGATAAGGAAAAAAAAAATTTATACTTTTTAATTTTTTAGTTCATTTTAATTAAAAAACTTTAATTGATAATTGTCTTTTAGCTTTTAATTTATAGTTTTTTAATTAACTTTTAGTTTTTTTCTTCAAAAATTATTTAAAATAACTTTTGAGCTTATAACTTTTAACTTATGACTTTTTATTCTAATTATATATATATATATATATATATATATATATATATATATATATACATATATATATATATACATATATATATATATATATATATATATATATATATACATATATATATATATATATATATATATATATATATATATATATATATATATGTATGTATATATATATATGTATGTATATATATATGTATGTAGATATATATGTATGTAGATACATATATGTATACATACATACATATATGTATACATATATATACATACATATATATATATACATATATATATATATATATATATATATGTATACATATATGTATACATATATATATACATATACATATATATATATACATATATATATATATACATATATATATATATATATATATATATATATATATATATATATATATATATATATATATATATATATATATATATATATATATATATATATATATAATATTTACTATTGAAAAATTGATTTTAAAAGAATGAATTTATAGAATTTTTGAAGAATGCTATAGCAAATTTTTTCTTATTTTTCTCTACTTTATTATAATAAACATTATTTTCATTTATTAAATATAAATTATATAATTAATTTAGAAGTGGTGTTGATAATTCTCAAATTAGTGAAACATCGAAAAAGAATCAATAAAATCAACAAAGGTGAAGAAAATTCAGAGTTTTATATTGTAAAATATTAGACAATAAATTTATTCTTAATATAACTAAATTCAAAATTACAATATTATAATTTCACGTATTTTATTAAATTTCATTATAAAATTAAGAAAGAAAAACCTATATTTTACGAAAGAATGAATTAACTGACCAAGAATTGTAGTATTAAGATTACTTTATATCCTCATAAATTGCTTTAACTGACCAAGAATTGTAGTATTAAGATTACTTTATATCCTCATAAATTGCTTTATGAAATACTTCTGCTTCATATATGGTTTGTTGATTCTTTTATTTATTGAATTTCGTTGTCAATATATTTATGATAAATAGTAAAGTTCATAAAACTTATATATAAATTTATATATTTTGATGATATCTTCAATTTTTATATATATTAAAATTGTTTTATATATTGTTATTAATACATTTACTTTTATCGAATAGAAATTAATTAATAATATAATATAATATAATAAGATAATAAAATTACTAATTTCTTAATTAAAAATATTTTTTTAATAATTTTATAATTATCAATTAGTATAACAGCTAATTTACCAATGACGCAAATTAACTTAATCATCACCTGTAAGTTAGCAACTACCAAGACATAAGTTAATATTTAACAAAAACCATAAAGGATGATTAATTTTAAAATGTAGAGTCTATTCGTATGAGATATAATATTCATTTGTAAAGTGGTGGCAATCATTCATGTATATTAGATGTTCTTCATTATAGTATGTATTTGTCACATGTGATGAGCATATGTTAAAAGTCATTGAATTATAAAATAAACGGAAACATAAATAGAGGAACAAGAATATAAAATAAAGATAAAATAAACATAAAATAAAGATGCAGAGCACTTGCTAGCAATATGAGTTGTGCTGGCCACCAAGTGGAAATAAATAGTACTCCCTAAAATATAAAATTTAGCTGTAATAACGCTGGTTTCAATTATCTAACATTAATTTATTAACGTCCGGGCAAGAGTAACAAACCCATGTTCTTTATAAAGAGATCGGCGAATTAGGTATGCCTCGTTTGTTTATATCCATACTTTTTAATATGTTTAAAAAGTTCGTGTTATTTTTCTTGCGGACATCTGCTTAATATATTTATATAATTTTTTGTTATTTTTAGATTAATAAAATATAGTGTCATGCCCTTACATTTTGTGGGGCAGCCCAAAATTTTAAGTGCACGCCTTACACAATGTTCACTCCGCACTATTTCACTATTTTTTTTAATGATCGAGATGTATGTGGTTGAATGAGCAAGAGTATATTAATAATTGTGTTGTTTATCTTATATTTAACCAAGAAAATCCTATATATTTAACAATCATTTTTAATAATGTGAAAATTGTTTCAGGCTGAAGTTGTATTATTTAATTAATTAAATAGCAAGTGAATTAATTGTTATAAAATTAAGCTAACATTATATTTACTAATAATAGAAACATTATATAACACTTTCATAGAGTAAAATGCATTCATTCAATACTATTTTTTTAAAAGTTTTCAAAAGGAGAAATTCAGTTTCGAAACATTTGATATATTTTACATTAAAATTGACATTTACATTTGGTATCATTTTTGGAAAGGACCAGTTGGTAATTTTCCTTTCCGCTGGAAAATTGGGAATGCCAAAAAAAAATCTAAGAAGAAAAGTGATCAAACCTGAATTTTCCTCTGCCTCTCCAGTGCTACAGCGCGCTTAGCGAGATCGGCTACGTTGCGAAACCTCCGGCGAGGGTTTTTGACTAAGGAGACGGCGGATCTCCATCTACTGAGAGCTTCGATTGAACGATCCTTGTCTTTCAATTCGAAATCCTTGAGAAAACCTTCCATCGATTGAATCTAATAAGTAATAATTAACTGTTTCTGTTACTCTCTTCTAAGGTAAATCGCACTGCAAAACCTTAAACAACCTAGCTAGGTTTGTCTGATGTGAGAGAAAGGGTTTATTGCACGACAGTGCGCGTGAGAGCCCAGAAACGAAACGGCAAAGATTGAATTGAAAGGGCGGTCGTGTTGTGGAGTGGGCATTTAAGTAAGCCTAAACACGCTATAATGGAAAGTTGACCCAGGTGCAGGAGGAGTAATGTGAAAAGTTTGACAAAACTAGGCCACTTGTTTTATTTTTTAATATACTCTATTACAATGTACTACTAATCGTACTATTTTTTTTGTTTGGTTTACTAAAAAAAGCCGGCTTTCTTTTGACAAATACAAAATAGGGAGAACTTAACCTGTTAATCCAACATATTTTGTTAATTCCAAAATTAATACCGAACAAAATTGAATTATAATGACATAATAATAATTTTGGTAGTAAATTGTGAATTTTTTATCCATGTTTTGGAAAATATTATCCAATTTATCCATCATTCAAAAATATTCATTTTTAAATATAAAAAACATTCGTAAAGAATAACATCAATAATTTTGGAGTCATCTTTAAAAGTTAAAGTGGATGTGTCAATAGCTTTGAAGTCACCTTTAAATTTTAAGAAAAGATATCAATAAATCTGAAATCATCTTTTAAAATAATTTTAAAGAGGAGCCAATAACAATATAGTCACCTTATAATTTAATAATTTACTTAATTTTTAATATTAAATATATTATATAATATTATAATGTTTATTATTATTTTATTAGAAAAATTTGTTGTATAAATAAATATCATAACATGCAAATTTCATCACACTTAAATTGTCATTTCTTTATTACAATTTCATTCATTATCTGCAAATTCAATCATATTTCTTAGAAGATATGGACATGTTATTTTTTTACAAACCAAGTCTCTGATAAATATGTTATTTTGAAACATCCAAAGTTTAGAGCAACTACAAAAGAATTTGAATCGTTGGTTTGAAGGAGACATTTCAGATGATGAAAGAATTAGAAGTATTGAAAAACTTGTTCCGTACTTCTCAATTGCAAATGACAATATACAGCGTGAGTGAGTGCGAATTAAGGATGACAACGATGTTAGGACTATGATGTTTGGAACTGATGATATTGTTTTGATTGTTATTGTATCTTAGTTTTTGTGTAGTATTAATCTCTATATTTTTAATGGTTTGTGTTGTTGTTTTAGAAGTATTTTAATTTGTTTTCTTGTGACCAGAAGTTGTTATAAATATTAAATTTCAAGGTTACAACTTTTTTAACTACATAAGTAAATCTATCTAGAACTTGTTCCAACATTGGGACAACATTTCCTTGTATGACCGGGAAGACGACATATTCCACACAATCTTTCCATTTTCTCAATTGTATCCATTTTGGTTCTAATTCGTGTGCTTTTGGGGCCACTTTTTTTGCTTCTTCTCATGTTTTCATTGTGGTAAATTGTGTCTCCATGATAGGTTGGCCAATAGTCCTCACTAGCTACCACTAAAAGCTATTATTGTAGATACCGAATAAGCTCACGACCTTGTAAACTTTTGATAGTTGTAAGAATGGATCCTGACGAACACTAGAACATGCCGCAATGACATGTGAGCAAGGCATACGAAAGGTTTGAAAGTTTCCGCAGTCGCACAAATTTTTATGAATTTTCACCCTGTAGTATCCCATTGATCGGCCCTAATTGTGATCTTTTGTATCGTCAACAATGAAGTTGTAACGTGACGGTCAAATGCTCCAACTCGATGTAAGGCCGCTTTGACAGTTTCCTCCTTCATATGTTTCATGCAGGTTTCGCTGAATAATTGCCCTAATTCCAAAATCGCGCTCCATTTTTTGTCTCTTGTCGCAAATAGTGATCTTTACCTATAATAGGTTGTTCTCACTAATGCAGTGATGGGTAGGTTTTTAGTACCCTTAAATACGTCGTTCAGGGATTCCACAAGGTTTGTTGTCATGTGACCCCATCAGTGTAACACCCTAAATTTCTCCCGTAATAATTTAAATAAAAAAAATCAGATTAATTAAATTAAACACACGTAACTTAGGATGTTACGGTCAACATAAAAAACATGCTCATCTGATAGATTATGTAACACTTATATTTTAATATAATCATAAAAACCCGAACATTACTTTTATTGCAGCGGAATAAAAAAATCATTTATCGTCTCATGGTGTATAAAAGTTATCATGGAATTACACAGTTCATCAAAACAACAACTAAATGTAATAAGAGAGAGATGTCCACAATCTCAAAGAAACTATAAATCAAAAACACGTTCCAATGACTCCCCAGTGTTACAATCAGAGCAGACGCCAACTACAAAGAAAAAGAGTAAGAAACTCCAACTTCAACTCACATCTGAGTTCTACTGCGGAGTATCTGCATATTGCCCACTTGGAGACAATATTCAAACAGAATGGGTGAGATATCATGGTAATATAAAGGAAAGCATGATAAACAGTATGCATTAGGATATCACAAGTATTGTCACCCAATCTACAACACATCACACTCAACACGAACAATAAGTTACCCAAGCATAAGGATAACACAACAATAATTCAGCTAAACATCTCATATTAATCAACCAACAACATCATTATAATTATTCCCCAACCAACATGGAAATCAAGTAACAGCAAGTCCAATTAATCACACAAAACCACATACTTAGCAATATAGCAACATATGTAATGCAATGAGACTCACAACCTGACTCAATGCATATGCATATGGTACCAATTTTTGTGAACACTCAGGTTCACCGTTCCGATCCCCACCTCCTAGGATCAAAACTACTCATTGACCCATCACCTACGAAATCAGCTACTGGCCCAATCCACACAATGGGATTTTAGGCTCACCAACCACGATTGGCCAACAAACATAAAAAATATGTCATACTATATATATATATATATATATATATATATATATATATATATATATATATATATATATATATATATATATATATATATATATATATATATATATATATATATATATTTATGCAATCATAACAACTAAAAATAATCACATTCGAAGTAATGCATTATACCACACAACATTATGTCATAACCTCAACCATATCCAATAATAAAATATCACTTTTCAGGTTCTGCAACCTACATAAAATGAAATTATGTGTCCTCGGCTTCACGCTACTTCGAACAGTGCCTCAAACGAACTTACGGATCAAAAGTTACGTCCAGTTTATCACCACTCGCTACATGTTCGCTACTACTCGCTTTGCGAACTTTCGCTACACGAAATACAGCTCGCATCGCAAACTCTCGCTACTGCTCGCTACCCTTACTTTCAAAAACTCATTACAAAATGTAAACCATGTATTTTCGCTATGCAGTAGAATCAACAAGGCTACAGAAGATACCCGGATCGGGCTCAGACGCCAAATAGATGATTCGATACATCACCGATGCCGTATTCCAAGTTATTGCAAGCTTTGTTGCAATTACAGCTTATCCAGAAGAGGACCTTAACTCCATTGACAGGTACGCCTCCACCCGGGTATGACGCGAACGCTCACTGTGAGTTTCATTCAGGTGCCCTGGGGCATAAGGCAGTAAACTAGAAAAATGCGATTTTTGCAGTTTGAGGCCTTCCGAACCTCCAAATTCGATTTCGTAAAAAGTATCAGTCCTAGAATTTGAAATACTACCATTATGTAACAGTTATAACATCTTACAACACCTGTTTAGAGGTCCTAAGATCATACATAGATTATGTAATCATCAATTCATATATTCAACGCATGATTCATAGACCACATGGTCAACAAATAAGATATGGCAAAATCATTATCATCAACAACCCAACTCAATACAACATAATCATACAACATCAAGATCAATGAGTTTCATCAATTTCATCAATAATCATTATAAACAACAACAATTAACAACAATCTGAACCATAAATCTACCTTTCCTCTCATCATTCATAATTGACACCAAGTACCCACTATTCATCATAATATCCCTTAGAAAGTCAGAACCCCGCCCTTACCTTAGATTGATGAGTTTTTTCTTCTCTAATGGAGTTTTCCCTTTTATTTGCCCTAGCCTCTTTCAACTTCTATTCCAATTTCACGTACGATGAAAAACTGACTCTAATCTTTTCCAATTCCCTTTATAAAATCCCTCAACTATGGTTTACCTCATTTACCCTCACTCATCCTCATACAATTATGATCATTCCCTTCAAATCTCTACACACCTAGTATTTCATTTTATTTCATTTCATTATATTATTGTTATTGATCTCATCTAATTAAAATAATAATAATTAGAATAAGAATTTCCAATAATTATTTAATTGAATTAATATCCACCCAATATTAAATAATTAAATAATTATCACTAACATTTCTATTTAGTTTCACTTCTCACACCACTAATCTCTACTCAAAAGCTCACACATTTCTCCACCCTCAAGGTCTACTCTTAAGGTTACTACTCCAAACCAAGGGTATCCTCAAACACAACAAAACACACATAATCACATTTATACACACAAATTCATATAATTAAATTACGAAAAATAATTTAAAATAAAACAGGTGTTACAACTCTCCCCCACTTAGAATATTTGCATCCTTGAAAATCACCTGACGCAAATAAATCAGGATACGACTCTCGCATCCTGCTCTCCAATTCCCAAGTTATATTTCCTCCGGCGGCGCCTCCCCACACGATCTTCATAAGAGAAATCTCTTTGCCTCGCAACCGTTTCACCTCGTGACCATCAATTCTCACAGGTAATGCCTCCACAGTAAGGTTATCCCTTACTTGTACATCGTACATCGAAATCACATGCGATAGATTAGAATTGTACTTCTGCAACTGTAAAACATGAAATACATCATGTAAATTGGACAAACTTGGTGGAAACGCCACTTTATACGCAACAACTCCTACCCTCCCAAATATCTGATATGGACTGATAAATCGAGGAGTGAGTTTCTTGGACTTCAAGACACGCCTAACACCGGTCACTGGAGTGACTCTCAAGAATACATGGTCCCCTTCCTGGATATCAAGATCCTTTCTCCTCTTGTCATGATAGATTTTTTGTCTACTCTAAGAAGCTTTCACTTGTTCTCGAATTAGTTTCACTTTCTCCGTAGTTTATTGGAATAATTCAGGTCCAAGCACCACACTTTCACCGGATTCATGCCAACACAAAGGCGTCCTGCATCTCCGACCATAAAATGCTTCAAAAGGTGGCATCCTAATACTAGAATGAAAACTGTTGTTATAAGTGAACTCAATCAACGCCAAGTGCCTCAGTTTAGAACCCAGTGCCTCTTGCAAACTCTCCCAAAATCTGGAAGTGAACCTCAGATCTCTACCGACACAATGTTCAACAGAATTCCATGTAACTTCACAATTACACAGATGTAGATCTCTGCCAACTTTTGCATAGAAAAAATGATGTTAATCGGAATAAAATAAGCCGACTTCGTCAGTCTATCCATTACCACCCAAATAACATCATGCCCTCTCGGAGTATTTGGCAATCTTGTCACAAAATCCATAGAAATGAGTCCCATTTCCATTTTGGAACATCCAACGATTGCATCAACCCTGCAGGTCTCTAATGATCAACTTTTGACTTCTGGCAAGTCAGACAAGCATAAACAAACTGCGCAATATCGTGCTTCATTCCTGACCACAAGAATATCTTCTTTAGATCTTGATACATCTTAGTAGCTCCTGGATGAATACTTAAGCTACTCTGATGACCTTCTTCTAAAATTATCTTCTTTAATTCTGCATTATCGGGAATACAAATTTAATTCTTGAATCTCAATACACCTTGTCTGTCTACTTTGAAATCATTCTCTACAGCTTGACCATCTACAGCCATTAAGTCCACCAATTTCACATCCAGTTTCTGATTATCTTTAATTCTAGCAAGAAAATCATTGTTGATTGTTAGCATCACCAACTTCACACTCTGATGTGTTAATTCACAGACTAAACTCATGTCTTTGAACTGTTCCACAAGCTCCAATTATCTAACCATCATCACTGACATGTCCAAGAACTTCTGACTTAAAGCATCAGCCATGACATTAGCTTTACTAGGATGATAGTTCAAGCCGAAATCATAGTCTTTCAAGAATTCCAACCATCTACGCTACCTTATGTTTAATTCCTTCTGATCAAACAAGTACCCCAAACTTTTATGGTCACTAAACACTTCGAACCTAGAATCATACAAATAATGTCTCCAGATTTTCAATACAAATACTGATGCAGCCAACTCTAAGTCATGAATAGGATAGTTCCTCTCATGAATCCTCAACTGTCGGGAAGCATAAGCCACAAATTTTCCATCTTTTGTCAACACGCCTCTTAAACCCATCAACAACGCATCGCAATATACTACAAAAGGTTCACTTGGTTCAGGCAAAACCAAAACCGGAGTTGTAGTCAACCTCTTTTTCAATTCTACAAAGCTCTTATCATAATGAATATCCCATCGAATGACTTACCCTTGCAGGTCAGCTGAGTTAGTGGAAGTGCTAACTTAGAAAAATCTTCAATGAATCTGTGGTAGTAACCAGCCAACTCCAAAAAGCTTCGAATTTCGGTAACCGACTTCGGAGTTTCCCATTATAGAATTGCATCTACCTTGGAAGGATCCACTACAATACCATTTCCTAAAATAACATGACCAAGGAAGCTAACCTCCTTCAACTAGAACTCACACTTTGATAGTTTAGCATAAAGTTTCTTCTCCTTCAGAACCTGCAATACAATCCTCAAATGCTTCTCATGCTCTTCTTCTGACTTAGAATATATCAGAATGTCATCAATGAACATTATAACAAACAGATCTAAGTAGTTGTGAAAAATTCTATTCATATACTCCATAAATACATCGGGTGCATTAGAAACACCAAAAGGCATCACCAAGTATTCATAATGTCCATAACGAGTCCTGAAAGGTGTCTTCTGAACATCTTCATCTTTTACTTTTATTTGATGATAACCCGACCTCAAGTCTATCTCGCTGAACACCCAAGCACCTACCAGTTGATCCATCAAATCATCGATTCTAGGAAATGGATGCTTGTTCTTAATCTTCACTTTGTTCAAGTGTCGGTAATCTATATACAATCCCATAATGCCATCTTTCTTCTTTACCAACAATACCGAAGCTCCCCAAGGCAACACACTCGGTCTTACAAACTTCTTTTTCAATAAGTCTTCCAATTGTTTCTTCAACTCTGCTAATTCTAAAGTCGACATCCTGTATGGTGCCATAGAAATAGGTCTGGTACCAGGGACAAGATGAATAGTAAACTCCACTTCTCTTTCTGATGGCTGATCGGTCACCAATTCTATAAGTTTTCATTCATTTATTGGCATAAAGTCATAACAATCGATAAAACTTTCTTTCGTAATTTTGACGTTTATTATGCTTTTCGCATTTTCATTATCGCATTGTTTCCATAACTAGTTTATATTATATTTGGTGCATTTTATGTGTTTGGCGGTAGTCTTGATAATTTCAGGTTCATACGAAGTAAGGCCAAGGACTCAGGCGAAGAAATTAGGGATTTCGGAAAGACGAAAAAGGTTTTAAAGCAAATTCAATGGTCTGACACAGGCCGTGTCAAGAGAAGAGCAACATTTTTGAGGCTACATATGTAAAATCAAGTGTATCGGAGAACAAGTCCGAAAAATTAAAAAAAGAGAAAATATGATAAAAACAGGGGCCTGACACGGCCGCCCGTGTTAGCTGACACGACCCATGTCAGATCATGAAGGATGATGAAAAAAAAGTGAAATTTGGAGCATTTCAGTGGGCTGACACGACCGCCCGTGTCAGACCCACTAGGGAACATATTGGTTGACACGGCTAGAAAATGGAAGGCAGCATGCTGACACGGCTCGTGTCAGACATGTTGTGTGTTTTTTTCAAATTTTTCATCTACCCACAGGGAGGGGCCCACACGACCCAAAACCTCTTAACTACCCATTACCCCTCATCATATCAGACTTTTAACATCTTTTTCTCTCACCTTTCATCTTCTTCTTCCTTTCTTCACAAAACACCATTAAACTCCATACCAATTCTTCATTAAAGCTTCAAACTTTTCCCAACCCCTGCATCAAAACCTCATACTACCTTCACAAAAAGTGGTCACCTCTCCATCCTCTACATCATCCCACCATTTTTTCACTAACTCTAACATTTATTTTATTGATTTTTTTCTCTGTGTTACAGGTACAAAAACAACAATGCCTCCCAGACGAGTGGTTAGGGGAAAACAAGCGGATGCCGAAACTTCAAGGTCGAGGAAAAGAGCGAGTCAGACGCCTAACACGCACGACATTATTTTCGATGCACCTGAACATGAGAAGCGTTATGCATGCCACGTGAAGCGTAAAACTACGCCTACAAGGTACATGTGTAACACAACTCTGTCTGAATTAGGGTTAAATATTGAAATAGATAGGATGTTTCATAGTCTGGGTATGCTGGAATTCATGCATTTATAAACTTCAACGTATGAACGCATAACGTTGGAGTTTTTAAGCACCATTGAATTTCATTTAGAAAAAAGATGGACTGGTACTATGAAATATTTTTATGGCACAATGAGGTTTAGACTGTTTAATACTAACCATGAGCTCAGTGTGGAAGAGCTGGGAGGTATCCTTCGGCTTCCACTGTATGGCCCCGGAGCTGTCCCAGAGACTTTTGATGCGAAAGCATTCTAGACAGCTATTATAGGTAATATTGAGTATGTCTCAAAGGGTTCCAAGGCATCGGGTATTCAAAATCCATGTTTCAGATATGCACAAAAAGCTTTAGCGTACACTCTATTCGGGAGGGGAGATAGTACCGGAGTGGCCACTCAGAGGGAGTTGTTCTTCCTATATGCTATAGCAAAATTTGAAATGGTAAGTGTAGCCGTTTTTGCAGCGAACTATCTGGGTAGAGTAAGAAGAACAACTCAAATGGAAATCTCTGTGGGAGGCATGACAACTCAGATAGCCAATCACTTTAGCTATGACCCTGCTAAATTTGGTGACACACCGATATCAAGTAAAAACAACCTTGATATGGCGGCCCTAGTCCAATAGGGTATGATTTCTATTACACCGAATTATTATGCTGTAATGAGCCATAACAGGTTGGTAATTTCCCTCCCGGCTCCCAATAGAGTTAGTATTTCTGATATGAATAACTGGATTTATGATAGTACCGTCCAAGATAAGGACGAGTACCATACTGACCCTTTGTCTACAGTAGAACATGAAGAGGAGGGTGCTCATGTGTTTGAGCAGTTTGTCCCTGAGCAGTTTGTGCCATAACAGGAGGAACATATGTATACAGGTGCGGGAAGATCATCCACTGCTGACGATAACTGGTCGTGGATGCATGGTCAGATTGGGTATCTCTGGGTGGAGCAAACCTGACAGGCGGAAGAGCAAGCTCGCCAAGGGGCGATAATGGACGACATGCATGCTATGATGCAACAACTGATGTTGCGTTTTCCTCCTCCTCGGTGAGGCTTTGTGAGTCCTCTCTCATGCTTGTTCTAAAACATTGAGGTCAATGTTTAGTTTAAGTGTGTGTGGGGGGGGGGGGGGGGGAGGGGTTTATTTACTTTCTGTTTGTCTGTTTTTCAAAATTTTTTATGATATTTCACTTGTGTGCTGTTTTTATTTGTTTGGTGTGTTTTGTGTTTATGTGTTATAGACTGGAGACTTTTGTGCCGGATGAATAGATATGCTTATAGTAAAATGGATGAGAAGACATAACCTAGGTTTGATCTCCAGAAAACCCCCGGAAGTTGATATTGTTGAAATGGATGGTTTGACGCGATTTCCCAATACGGGACTGATATGGGAGTACTTTAACCCAAGATGGAAATGATGCCACACCACACGAGAGGTACCTTGGAAACTGTTAGTATGCCAAACATGGTGAGGATTCTATAAAGCCAAAAACTTTATCATCACGAGAGTATCAAGTATGTCTTTGTCACTCTTAGCTTGTGTATTCGTCTGTTGAATTGTTTATATGCACACATCTACACATTGAGGCACTTATTTTTGTTTAGCCCCAAGCCTTCCAAGCCAAACCTTTTATGTACCCCTTGTTAGCCCCTTCGAGTCATATCCATATTCATTTGTTATCAACCACATCATATAACCTTAAGCCCAAACACTTCCTCACCATGCTCAGATAAGTATTGCCAATTTCTGATCCGTGTAAAATTATAAGTTTGGGGTTGAGACACTCGCATAAAAAGTAGGTAAGTGCTTTCGGAAAAAAAAGAGAATAATGAAAAACCTTGAAAAAAATTAACTTATATGAAAGAAGGCACTTACCTAGAGAAGGATCCGATTGGAAAATAAATTGTAGAAAATACTCTCAAGGTTTCACTTAAGGAGAGAAAAATAAGAGAAAACTGGAAAATTCAAAAGAAAGTGTGTCAAACACCCTTGGTTACGAAAATCGAAAAGTACACGGTGAAGAGAAAGATGTCATTGCATCCGAGCCTATAAACCCCTTTTGTTTTCCCTTTTCGTTTGTCTATCCCACCATGTCCCTAGCCTAGTTACAACCTGTAAAGCCCTCACAAAGTGTGTATTGTGTGTTTATGATAAGAAAATAGATGATATTCAAGATTATGAGTCGACTTTGCATACTGTAATTTTTTAGTGTAAACATTTTAACCCGAGAGATTTGGTGAGAGTGTAAAAAGCTGACAGGTGATAAGGTACTTCATATGGAAATGTGGTGGAACGTCAAAAATCGAGTGAGAAGGAAACCGTTGAAAGGAACATTAAAGGCGAATCGCGAAAGATCTTAGCAGTATTGTGGTGACATTATTGCAAATAATTTGGGGGTGACCTTCTTATTGTCTCGAGCATCACTTGAGGACAAGTAATGAGATAAGTTTGGGATTGTGATCGGTCACCAATTCTATGATTTTTCGTCCATTTATTTGGAATAAAGTCACAACAATCGGTAACACTTTCTTTCATAATGTTGATGTTTATTATGCTTTCCGCATTTTCATTATCGCATTGTTTCCATAAATAGTTTATATTATATTTGGTGCATTTTATGAATTTGGTGGTAGTCTTAACAATTTCAGGTTCATACAAAGTAAGGCCAAGGACTCGGGCGAAGAAATCAAGGATTTCGGGAAGACGGAAAGGGTTTTAAAGCAAATTCAGTGGCCTGACACGGGCCGTGTCAGAAGAAGAGTAACACGGGCGTGTTAGTGTGCAAGACAGGGAGCGAACACGGTTCATGTCAGCAAGGTTGGCTGATGAAAATTCTTTTGTATTTGGACCAGGGGGCCAACACGGCCGCCCGTGTTAGCTGACTCGCCCCGTGTTGGCCTGGGTGTAACACCCATTTTAATTATTTAGTCATTTTATTATTATTTTAAATATTATATGTTGATGTGCCCTTTGGTAGGGTGTATTTGATGATGTTTGGTGGGTGTCCCTGAGATGGGAGATCATTGGTGGTAATTTGGTGAGTTTATAATAATATAAGAAATAATAGTAATATTGGTGGTGGTATTAATATTATTATTATTATTATTATTATTATTATTATATTTATGATTATTATTAATATTTGTAGTAATATTATTAATATGGAGAATATAATATTATTATTAATATAGTTATTATATTATTATGATTTTTGGTGTGAATATGATAATATAATGAATAATAGTAATATTGGTGGGGGTATTATTATTATATATTATTATATTTATTAGTATTATTAATATTATTATTATTTTGGTGAGATAATAATATTATTACTATTATTATTATTATTATTATTATTTTGGTGAGATAATAATAATAATAATATTATTATTATTATTAATAGTATTATTATGATTAGTATTATTAATATTAGTAATATTATATTAGTATTATTAATATTAAGATTATTATTATTCATATTATTTTATTATTAGTATTAATATAATTGTTATTATTATCATTAGTATTATTATTATTATAATTATAATTATTGTTGGGTGTATTACTATTATTATTATTATGTTGAATATTACTATAATATTATAATAGTATTATATTATATTATTATTATTATTATTATAATGATTATTATAATTATTATATTAGAATTATTATTGGGAATATTAGTGGTTGAAATAAGTAAAATAAGAGGTGGAAGGGTTATTGGGAAGTTAGAATGGAAATATAAAAAGTCATGATAGAAACAGTGAGGAAGGAAATATGAAGGGGTAGCAAGGAGATATTAGAAAAGTTGGAATAGAGAGAAAAGGGATTACCATAGATCGTGGGAAATTGGTGTGATAATAATAATAATAATAATAATAATAATAATAATAATAATAATAATATTATTATTATTATTATTATTATTATTATTATTATTATTATTATGTTATTTTTATTAGTTATTATTATTATTATTATATTATTTTTATTAGTTATTATTATTATTGGGATAGGAAATAAAAAGGAAAATAGAATATGAAGGGATGGGGGAAGTATTAGAGAAAATAACACGATAGAAAGATGGAAGAGAGAAAGAGCGATAGAAAGAGAGAAGAGGAAAGAACGAGAGAAGTGAGAAGAACGAAGGAAAAAGGGAACGAAGAACGGAAAGAAAAGAGGAGGCCAAGAGACCAAATCCAGGAAGAATTTCATCGATCAACCGATTAACAAGGTAAGGGGGGAGAAACTTGATTGGGAATGGTATATACATGTATAGGGTAGTGGGGATTCCTTAACCCCGTAGGAATGTATCGTTGATGAAGTTTTATATTGACATGCTATTGATTGTTGAGTTATGTTGATGTTGATGGATTGAAATATGTTGAGTGTTGGTGAATTGTTGTTTTTGGTTAATTTGGCGTATAGGTTGGGTTTACGGTTTTAGGGAAGTTCTGTGTGACCTTTTTGATGTGTCGATAGATTGTTTAAGTGATGACTTTGGAATAATATGTATATGATGATGTACGGATGTTTGATGTTGCCATTGTTGATTGACTGTTGGTGTTGGTTTGGTTTGAGTAAGGTTCAGAGTAACTCTAAAGTGTCGGTAGTGTGCCGTAATGTTGATCTGGAGTAGAATTATAGGAAGATTGATAAGCCTAATATGCATTGGTCGTAATACGGATAGTATAGGAAGTGGATGTTATAGAATAGGCTTGAATCAGAGAAGAGTGAGAATTCTGAACTGTGAGAACTTGAGAAGTCGCAGGCAACTCGCTAGCACTTCGCTTAGCGAGAAGGCAGCGAGCGTTCGCTAGGTGCTCGCCTAGCGAGTGAGTCTAGTAGGTTCTGTTTGCCTTCGCGAGGAGGTTCGCTAAGCGAACAGGTAGCGAGCATTCGCTGGGAGCTCGCCTAGCGAGGGTGTAGCGAGCGTAGCAGAATGGGGTTTTTCTATGCTGTTATACTGTGTGCGCTAAGAGTGTAGTGCCCTTGGACTTTGTTGATTATAGGGGAGATGATTGAGTGTTATAGAGTGAGTACTCGGTGATAGTATGTGATTTCCGTTACTAATTATTTAAATGGATAATTAGTTGGTGTATGAATCATGCGGAGCATGGTGTAGTGATCAGTAGGATCGTGTATTCCCGAGTGGTGGGACGTGTTTATATCTTGGTGATAAAGTATGAACTTGTTTACTTGGTGATGGTACTCGTTTTCCTTGATATTGTTGGTGAATAATTGGTTAACGTATATGTATGTAGTGATCAGTAGGATCGTGTGTTCCCGGGTGTTGGGATGTGGTTATATATGGTGTTATAGTATGAATTTATTTACTATCTGATTGATTTATATGGTGTTGGTGTAATATATCTACACATATATGCATTGATGTATGATGATATGATCAGGAGGATCGTGTGCACTTAGTGTGCCTAAATATGATAGTTATGCATTGGTGTGTGCATATCATGGTGTTTTGGTGGGATGAATCATGTCTCAGGAGGAGCGTAAGTGATTCATCCGTACTCCTTGGTGGAGAATGGTGGGGGATAGATCATGTCTCAGGAGGAGCGTAAGTGATCTATCCAGGTTCGATTGAATGAACCAATGAGTCGGTACCGCATGCATGGTGTTGAGTTGCATATTTGCATTATAATATGTTATATTGTAATTTGAACAGTAGGTTCGTTATATGGAGTTGTTGGGGTGAATATTGGTGTGTTGGTGTGTTTTACTACCTTGTTTACATGTATTACATTACCAATATATTTTTGATCATGTTTTCTCACCCCTTGGTTGTTGTTGTGTCTGTGCTTCTCCGGAAGTACAGATAATCCAGGTACTTAGATAGCTTGGATGGTGGTGTGCCAGTCGAGTCTAGGATGCTCTGATACGTAACACGGGATATGGGTGTTTTAATTGTTTTATGTCAAACTTGTTGTAATCCTGTGACGTATCACTTTTTTTTATGAATTATAATAATAAAGATTTTACGAAATTTGGCGGATGGCCGAGAATGTTGGAATAATGTTTTCCGCTGTATTATTTTTGAGAATAATTAATAAAGTATTTTTATAAAAATTTGGTGATGTGATATCCCACTATTTTGGGGAAAACTCTGATGTTTATTTATAATGTTTATATTTTATTTAATTTGGGAAGTGGGGTGTTACAATTGGTATCAGAGCAGGTCGGTCCGTCCGGCCAATGTTGTCTAGTGTTATTGTTTCCTGGTATGCGACATGTGTGTAAAAACACTGTCGATACATGTTGTTGGTTAACTTCATTGGTAGAAGTGGAATGATTCCAGTGGGGGAGAAGTTGTATTTCTCCGAAAAGCTACAGTGTGGTGGCTTAGTGTGTTGAGGTGTGATATTATAGTTTGGTAAAGATGGTTTGTACCCCATCATGATTTCGGCTGTCTATTAACAAATTGAGGAACTGATCACCCTTAATCTCTTGTTAATAGTGGACGGGATTGTGTTGGATGGGATAGACGTATCTTGCAAGCTTGGGTGGCGTGAGCAGTGTATAGTCTTGAGTTAAGCTAAGTGCTTAAGGGATTATTTTGAGGAATTTGGCGTAAGACGGTGTTGAAGTGTCTATTTTGACTGAAACTTGGAATGAGAAGGAAAGTGAGAAAAATTGGGATTTGTCAATTAATTGCGATTGCCGGAGGTTTCCGGATGAGGTAGGTGATTTACTATCGGAGTGTGAAGTAAAGCTCACACGTTGACTTTGTTGTTGGAACGAGTCCGATATTAGTGACTCCATATGGTGTGTTTTCGTTGGGATTGGAGAAGTTGAAGAGTCAACTTGAAGACCTTCTAGGAGAGAGGTTCTTTCGTTTGAGTGTGTTACCGTAATGTGCACCAATTTTGTTGGTTAGACAGATAGAAGGTTTTGTGAAGCTTTGGGTGAACTATAGATAAGTGAACAGGGTGACTATCAAGGATAGGTGTTCGCTTCCAAGAGTTAATGATTTGATGGAACAATTGATCGAGGGATGTGAGTCCCTTGGTCATGTGATCTCGAGTAGAGTTCTTGTGGTGGATGGGACGAAGGTCAAAAGTTCTATCGTATTAGGAGGCTCAAAGATCTGCTGTTGAGATTGGAAGTAATTGAGTTTTAAATTATTCATAGATTTAAAATGTGTTGGATGGCTTCCTAAGTATAAAATTGTTGTTGTACGTTAAATTCCGAGATCGCAGCTTTTTACGGAATCGAAATCGGACACTCGGAAGTCGGGTAACGGTCGAAAAGAGGATTTTGGGACTGTCATGTTCGCCTGGCGAGCATACTGGCGAACGTCCATATTCGCTGCGGTGTTCGCCTGGCGAAGGGGTCCTGGGCAGAAAATGTTATTCTGGTGTTTTTGCCGTAACGGGAGAACCGTAACTCGGAATGACGCGCGGTTCGAAGCGTTGGAAAGCTATTCAAATTATCTATGATATGGTGAAGTATTGACATAGATTTAAGCTATTTATTGATGAAGTGTGTTTGAATTTTGTGGTAAGGACGGGCGGTACGGTATGTGTTCCCGCTATAACTCACAACTTGTTTATCCACTTGGCATGGGATCTTCTTTAATTATTTATATAAGGCAATGGTTGTGTTAATAAATGATATTTTAAGGTATTCGAAGCGTATAGAGGATTATGTTGAGCATAAGGAACTGGAGTTATCAGTGTTGGAAAAAGAGCGGTGATATACTTCCGTAAGGAAAGTTCTGCCGAATCCGATAGAACTAATTGTGGTGTTTGTGATGCTTGTTGATATAATTAGGGGATTTGCTAAAGACAACTTCAGCGAGTTTCAATTATGTAAAAGGCAACTTGAAGTGTATAAGAGAAATCATCCGACCAGTGATTTAGAGTTGGTTACTATTGTGATTGTACTGGAGTCGGAGTCTTCAAAAGTTCAGACTGAGATCGGAGATGTTTGGTGATCTTAAGAGTTTAAGGTGTTTGTTTAATTTGAATAAGACAAATATGAGGCATAGGAAATAATTGGGACTTCGAAAAGAGTACGACTTCGAGTTGAATTACCATTCGAGTAAAGCGGACATGGTAGATGATGCAGTGAGTTAGAAATATTTGCATATACCGAAGATGATGGTGAAAAGAGTTAGAACTGATTGAGAAATTTCATAATATGTGTTTTGTGAGTAAGGATACTTCTTATGGAGTTAAGCTTTTATTATTAAGATCTGACTAGTGATATCCTTGAGAAGAATCGAGAAAGTCAGAAATCTGGGTTGAATAGTGAATTAGTTGAAATTGATAAATTAGAGTCGAAGAGTGGATTGTCGGGTTTGTGGAAATAATACCACGAGGTGTTATGATAGAGTATGTATATCAGATGTTGTTGAAGGGAGTAGGAGTACTCGTGAAGAAATACATTGAGGTAGATGGAGTATCCATCTCGGTGCTATGAAGAAGTAACCGAACTTGAGTAGATTGTTTTTGAGACCATGGATAAGGAGAGGTGGAATATGCTAGTTAGAATTGTCGGAATTCGAAGAGTGAACATCAGAGACTGTTGAGTCTGATGTAGTCGTTAAATATTCTAGAGTGGAAATCAGGTAGTATTTTCACGAAATTGGTGTTGAGATTTCCAAAGAATTTGTAAAGACATAATTTTAATTTGAATTGTTAGGAGTGGATTAACTATTCCGTGTTAAGGATATACGAGATGCATATTGAGAAAGTGGTGAAGTTGGATGAGATACTGACGAATATTGTGTCAGATGGAAATTTGAGGTTTATATTGAGATTTTGGAGGGGCTTACAGGAAGCTTCGGGTACTAAGTTGAAGCTGAGTTCGACCTATCATCCGCAAACTGATGGTCAGTCAGAGAGGACTATTGAGTCTGTAGAGAATTGGTGAGAGCTTGGGTGTCGGATCAAGGTGAAGCGTGGGATGATTAATTATCGTTGATTGAGTTACCTATAATAACGGTTACCATCCTAGTGTCGGAATGGCACTATATGTGGCTTGGTGAGATAGGGAGTGTAGGACTCTCCTGTGTTGAAATAAATCGAGTGAGAGTGTTGTACTCAGACTTGAAGATTATGCTTGAGATGGCTGAGAAGATCGAGAGGATCCGAGGCAATATGTATTTTGAGGGTCACGCCGGTGACTGGTGTTGGTCGAGCTTCGAAATCTCATAAGTTCGCACGTGTTCTGTAGTTGTATCAGAGTGGCGCAGCGGACGCATGGGAGGAGTAACATGTTAGACTGTTTTTTTGTTGTCGCTGTGAATTGGCATGATATGTTTCATGTGTCTTAGTCGAGAAAGTACATTGAACCAGGTGGATGATGTACAAGTGAAAAATATTCCGATTGTTGAGGCATTGCTAGTTCGTTTTGGCGAGCGAGGAACAACTCCGAAGGGAGGAGATATCTTTGGTGAAAGTAGTATGGGGAGGTGCTGCAGAAGGCAGTGTGACCTGAGAATTGGAATAAAAGATGCGGGGAGCGTATCCGGAATTATTTCCATCAGATAATTTTCGAGGACGAAAATAATTAAAGTGGGGGAGAGTTGTAACACCCATTTTAATTATTTAGTCATTTTATTATTATTTTAAATATTATATGTTGATGTGCCCTTTGGTAGGGTGTATTTGATGATGTTTGGTGGGTGTCCCTGAGATGGGAGATCATTGGTGGTAATTTGGTGAGTTTATAATAATATAAGAAATAATAGTAATATTGGTGGTGGTATTAATATTATTATTATTATTATTATTATTATTATTATTATATTTATGATTATTATTAATATTTGTAGTAATATTATTAATATGGAGAATATAATATTATTATTAATATAGTTATTATATTATTATGATTTTTGGTGTGAATATGATAATATAATGAATAATAGTAATATTGGTGGGGGTATTATTATTATATATTATTATATTTATTAGTATTATTAATATTATTATTATTTTGGTGAGATAATAATATTATTACTATTATTATTATTATTATTATTATTATTATTTTGGTGAGATAATAATAATAATAATAATATTATTATTATTAATAGTATTATTATGATTAGTATTATTAATATTAGTAATATTATATTAGTATTATTAATATTAAGATTATTATTATTCATATTATTTTATTATTAGTATTAATATAATTGTTATTATTATCATTAGTATTATTATTATTATAATTATAATTATTGTTGGGTGTATTACTATTATTATTATTATGTTGAATATTACTATAATATTATAATAGTATTATATTATATTATTATTATTATTATTATAATGATTATTATAATTATTATATTAGAATTATTATTGGGAATATTAGTGGTTGAAATAAGTAAAATAAGAGGTGGAAGGGTTATTGGGAAGTTAGAATGGAAATATGAAAAGTCATGATAGAAACCGTGAGGAAGAAAATATGAAGGGGTAGCAAGGAGATATTAGAAAAGTTGGAATAGAGAGAAAAGGGATTACCATAGATCGTGGGAAATTGGTGTGATAATAATAATAATAATAATAATAATAATAATAATAATAATAATAATAATATTATTATTATTATTATTATTATTATTATTATTATTATTATGTTATTTTTATTAGTTATTATTATTATTATTATTATATTATTTTTATTAGTTATTATTATTATTGGGATAGGAAATAAAAAGGAAAATAGAATATGAAGGGATGGGGGAAGTATTAGAGAAAATAACACGATAGAAAGATGGAAGAGAGAAAGAGCGATAGAAAGAGAGAAGAGGAAAGAACGAGAGAAGTGAGAAGAACGAAGGAAAAAGGGAACGAAGAACGGAAAGAAAAGAGGAGGCCAAGAGACCAAATCCAGGAAGAATTTCATCGATCAACCGATTAACAAGGTAAGGGGGGAGAAACTTGATTGGGAATGGTATATACATGTATAGGGTAGTGGGGATTCCTTAACCCCGTAGGAATGTATCGTTGATGAAGTTTTATATTGACATGCTATTGATTGTTGAGTTATGTTGATGTTGATGGATTGAAATATGTTGAGTGTTGGTGAATTGTTGTTTTTGGTTAATTTGGCGTATAGGTTGGGTTTACGGTTTTAGGGAAGTTCTGTGTGACCTTTTTGATGTGTCGATAGATTGTTTAAGTGATGACTTTGGAATAATATGTATATGATGATGTACGGATGTTTGATGTTGCCATTGTTGATTGACTGTTGGTGTTGGTTTGGTTTGAGTAAGGTTCAGAGTAACTCTAAAGTGTCGGTAGTGTGCCGTAATGTTGATCTGGAGTAGAATTATAGGAAGATTGATAAGCCTAATATGCATTGGTCGTAATACGGATAGTATAGGAAGTGGATGTTATAGAATAGGCTTGAATCAGAGAAGAGTGAGAATTCTGAACTGTGAGAACTTGAGAAGTCGCAGGCAACTCGCTAGCACTTCGCTTAGCGAGAAGGCAGCGAGCGTTCGCTAGGTGCTCGCCTAGCGAGTGAGTCTAGTAGGTTCTGTTTGCCTTCGCGAGGAGGTTCGCTAAGCGAACAGGTAGCGAGCATTCGCTGGGAGCTCGCCTAGCGAGGGTGTAGCGAGCGTAGCAGAATGGGGTTTTTCTATGCTGTTATACTGTGTGCGCTAAGAGTGTAGTGCCCTTGGACTTTGTTGATTATAGGGGAGATGATTGAGTGTTATAGAGTGAGTACTCGGTGATAGTATGTGATTTCCGTTACTAATTATTTAAATGGATAATTAGTTGGTGTATGAATCATGCGGAGCATGGTGTAGTGATCAGTAGGATCGTGTATTCCCGAGTGGTGGGACGTGTTTATATCTTGGTGATAAAGTATGAACTTGTTTACTTGGTGATGGTACTCGTTTTCCTTGATATTGTTGGTGAACAATTGGTTAACGTATATGTATGTAGTGATCAGTAGGATCGTGTGTTCCCGGGTGTTGGGATGTGGTTATATATGGTGTTATAGTATGAATTTATTTACTATCTGATTGATTTATATGGTGTTGGTGTAATATATCTACACATATATGCATTGATGTATGATGATATGATCAGGAGGATCGTGTGCACTTAGTGTGCCTAAATATGATAGTTATGCATTGGTGTGTGCATATCATGGTGTTTTGGTGGGATGAATCATGTCTCAGGAGGAGCGTAAGTGATTCATCCGTACTCCTTGGTGGAGAATGGTGGGGGATAGATCATGTCTCAGGAGGAGCGTAAGTGATCTATCCAGGTTCGATTGAATGAACCAATGAGTCGGTACCGCATGCATGGTGTTGAGTTGCATATTTGCATTATAATATGTTATATTGTAATTTGAACAGTAGGTTCGTTATATGGAGTTGTTGGGGTGAATATTGGTGTGTTGGTGTGTTTTACTACCTTGTTTACATGTATTACATTACCAATATATTTTTGATCATGTTTTCTCACCCCTTGGTTGTTGTTGTGTCTGTGCTTCTCCGGAAGTACAGATAATCCAGGTACTTAGATAGCTTGGATGGTGGTGTGCCAGTCGAGTCTAGGATGCTCTGATACGTAACACGGGATATGGGTGTTTTAATTGTTTTATGTCAAACTTGTTGTAATCCTGTGACGTATCACTTTTTTTTATGAATTATAATAATAAAGATTTTATGAAATTTGGCGGATGGCCGAGAATGTTGGAATAATGTTTTCCGCTGTATTATTTTTGAGAATAATTAATAAAGTATTTTTATAAAAATTTGGTGATGTGATATCCCACTATTTTGGGGAAAACTCTGATGTTTATTTATAATGTTTATATTTTATTTAATTTGGGAAGTGGGGTGTTACACTGGGCGTGTCATTTTCCTTTGTCATTGTTGACCAGTTTTGACCCGGATGGCATTTTTGGAATTGCCTGGCCTGTCTAGTGGATCTGTGATTATTTGAAACACATTTTGGAAAAGAAAAAGGGACTTTTGGATCGTACAAAAGAATTACAGCAGAAAGAATAGAGCTCTGGAGGATTGGGAAAAGAGGAGATTTTCATGATCGGAAGAAACTAAAGATCAACTTTTATCACCAATTCTTGTAATGTCTTTATTTTGTATGTTGTTTTCTTTGAATATTATGAGTAGCTAAACCCCCAAATGCTAGGGGGTGTCCCTGAATTGTTATGTAATGAACATCTTTTGAATTATTCAATGAGACTTTGCTTTCTTGCCTTAATCTTTTGTTATGCAAATTATTTAATACTTTTTTGATCGTACAAATTGGGAACGAGTTACGATTAAGGATTTGACCTGAAAAACCAATCTATTGTTTTGCATAATACATTACGGTAGATGTTACCTAGGAATAGGGATATTCTGTAGTGATTGATAAAAACCTTGTTAGAACTATTGCTTGATGTTCTTCCTTGACTACTAAGGAATTAGGGTCAACAAGAATCTCAAAGGTTTTTCGGTTAAGGAATTTAAGAAAAATATTATTGAGGTTCAGTAAAAATTAAGGTTTTGAGGCATGTCTCATTGATAATGATTTAGAGTTCTTACTAAGCAATTCATGCACCTCTCCTAGCATATTTTTTCATAATTGTTAAAGTAATTTTATTATTCTGTTTATTTCATTCTGTCACTATAATTATTTTTAAATTATCAAACAAAACCCCCCAAGGATATTTTTGTTTAATTGAAATAACACATGTACTTACAATTGCACGCAGTCCTCGAGAGATCGATTCTGGGGATAACCTCACTTACTACTGCATCGGTAAAAATATCACACTTGCTATTTTTCCGATCAACAGCACATCTGAAATATCCTCCAAAAATACTTCTCGAAACTCTCATACCACTTGCACTTCATCGATTACAGCTTGGTTGTCAACAGATAGCGATGCAAACATCATAAACACCTGAGCGTCATCTTCTAAAAGCTCCTTCAATCCTTGCATGGATAAGAAATCATCTTCTTCTTCACCACCAGGAGTAGGAAACCATACCGGTTGATTAAAACAATTAATCTGAACATGGTTAAACATCAACCAGTTCATTCCTAAGATAACATCGAGATTCATCAGCGGTAAGCAAATGAGATCCACACCAAAATCTCTATCGAAGATTCTCAAAGAACAATTCAAGCAAACAAGAGAAGTAACCACCGACCCCTTAGCAGGAGTTTCAATAACCATTTCTCCATTCATCATAGATACACTAAGGCCTAGCTTTTTCAAACAATCATTAGAAATAAAGGAATGAGTAGAACCAGTATCAATAATAGCAATTAAAGGCGTACTATTAATATAACATATACCTGTAATCAACTTGTCCTCACTAGCGAACACTTTGCCTCCAGTTGCAGCTTACTTTGGTTTCTGGCAGTGAGTACTGATATGACCAAGTTCCCCACAATTGTAGCAAGTCACTACATTCTCAGTGCAATTAACGACTAGTTCTCTTGTCTTACCACACTTGTATCACTTCTTCATATTGCTCTTACACTCATTGACACAATGACTCATCTCACCACATCTATAGCACTTAGGAATAGTAGGAGCACCTCCCCACTTGGCTTCTTGCCATCAGCATATCTCGATCTATCTTTATTAGCTGGATCTACATAAGGCTTCCCATAGTTCATCTGTTGTTTTCCTTTCCTCTCAGCCAACCCCTTATAGTGAGCGGATCAAGCCTTGCTATCCTCCTCATAGATCCTACAACAATCCACCAAATCTAGAAATCTCCTGATTTGTTGGTACCCGATCGCCTGTTTGATCTCAGGCCACAAGCCGTTCTCAAATTTGACACACTTCGAGAACTCAGCAGTTGCCTCACTGTAGTGAGGGTAGAAATTATTAAGTTCCACGAATTTGGTAGCATATTCTGTAACCGACATGTTACCCTGCTTCAACTCTAGAAACTCAATATCCTTCTTACATTGGACATCTTCAGAAAAATATCTCCTCAGGAATTCCCTATGAACACAACCCAAGCGATAACTTCTCTTATAGCTCCCAACAATTGACGGGTGCTAACCCACTAGTCATTGGCCTCCTCAGCTAACATGTGTGTACCTAACCACACCTTCTGTGCCTCAGGACAAACCATAACCCAGAAGGTCCTCTCGATCTCTCTGAGCCAAGTCTACGCTCCATCTGGATCGTGTCTTCCCTTAAAGGTAGGCAGTTTATTCTTCCGAAACTCGTCATTCTCACCAGCATTAGGCTGATTCTGCACAGCTTGAGCAACAACCTGCAAAGCAGCAACAATGGTGGCATCGTTCCTTCCATCCATTCTCTGTTATGCATCAATAACAGTACACAATGGTTAAGGAAACAACACTTCCAGTAGTTAAGTGTCACATAACAACGACTCAACAACTAGGCCGGACAGACCGACTTGCTCTGATACCACTATGTAATGCTCTAAATTTCCCCCGTAATAATTTAAATAAAATACATCAGAGTAATTAAATTAAGCACACGCAACTTAGGATGTTACAGTCAACATCCAAAACCTGCTCATCTGATAGATTATGTAACACTTATGTTTTAATATAATCATAAAAACTCGAACATTACTTTCATTGCAGCGGAATAAAAAAAAATCATTTACCCTCTCATGATGTATAAAAGTTATCATGGAATTATACAATTCATCAAAACAACAATTAAACATAATAAGAGAGAGAGATGTCCACAATCTCAAAGAAATTATAAATCAAAGACACATTCCAACGATTCCCCAGTGTTACAATCAGAGCAGATGCCAACTACAAAGAAAAAGAGTAAGGAGACTCCATCTTCAACTCACATCTGAGTCCTACTATGGAGTATCTACACATTGCTCACTGTAACACGGTGGGAGAACTGACTTTAAACAATGTTGCGGATAGCAAGAGTCGCCACCGACTTTTATTTTATCCATAAGGAAAGGTTATAAAAGAACAGGAAAGACCTTAGAGAATATTTTGGGTCCGGGGGGTAGGTTATGAAAAGGGAAGGTGTTAGCACCCTTTTCATCCATGGTTATCCATGGGCTCTTAGGTACTTAAGCTCACTTTTGAATTGTTTTGAAAGTGTAGTGTGTGAATAGCAAAAAATTTCAGAATAGTTTAATAATAATCCGTGTATGGATGTGAAAAAAAACTTGTTTGAAAATTTTGTTGGAAATTTGTTTAAGTGTGAAAAAGTTTTGAAGTGAGCAAGTATCTGGGAGTAGCCTACCCTAATGTTTTAAGGTCTTTCTTATTCTTTATCCTTTCCTTAGTAAGACTATCCCTACTATAATGGAGTAGGTAGTCCTTACTTTGGATGTTAAGGGACATGTGAGGGACAATCGGATTTTTGAAGGCCATTGTGGGGTGTAATAAGCAAACTGGAGGGACTATCATCATTTTTCGAAAGGGACTCGATTCGTAAAGGCAACCATAAGGGACTTTGATGATTTTTCCATTTGAGGGACTTGCTTTATACACCCCACTTAACCATTATTCGTAGGCAACTTGAGGGATATCCTTAGGAAGTGAGACGGCGATTAAAATCGACTTACGTGTGTGACGTGTTTATTTTAATTATCTTTATTTAAAAGTGATCTAAATTTATTTTAATATTACATACATGTTGTTACACTCCCTAATTACTAACCATAATAATAATTAAATAATTAAACAACTTTACATCCAAGAAACAATTACAAAATAATAAGCAAAATAATTAAATAGCAAAGATAAATAAAATACAAATAAGCAATAATAAATAATAAAGGGGGTTAGTAAGCGATATTTAACAAAATAATAAGCATGATTAGAATATAAATGGGTTAGTAAATAAGAATAAACAAAATTAATCCAAATATTATAATAATAAGAAATTAACAATTTTTTAATATAATCAACTAAAAAAACAAATATGAATTAACAATTATTTTAATTTTAATATTTTAAAATGTTTTTTTTTTAATTTTAATATTTTAAAAAATGTTTTTAATTTTAATATTTATACGAAAAAAACAACTTAATATATTTTTTTTTTTTAAAAAAATTTGATTATTTAATTAATAAGAAAAAGAAAGTAAAAATAAAAGGGTTGGGCCGGTCATTACCTCCGGACCCAACCCGGTTGAGGTAATTACATCAAGATGATTTAGGGTTTCAGAACCCTTTGGTTTTTTTCGCGGCGCCATTGTGCTTACTCTCGTTTCATTGTTCGTCTTTCTCTCTCGCGGCCATGTCTCACCCCTTGTTCGTATCACCTTCTCCTCTCATAATGCTGAAAACGAAACAAAAAAAAACTCAATAAGATATATATATCCGTGCGATGGCTTACATTTGAGCTTTGTGAAGACGCGATGATGACGAATCCGGTCACGATCTCGTCTTAGACGTTCGATTTATGGCCGATGATGAAGATATTCTGAGGCTCGAAGTTGATTGCCCGTCGTTTCGATGAACGGCGGCGGCGGTCTCCTTCGGTTCGTTCTCTCGTGGTTTTATGATGAGCTTCGTTTGATATCTGGTTCGCCGATGAACGGACCCTTGTGGCTTGGGTTTTCTGCTTGCGCCGTTGATTATCCCCCTTAGCTCTTGCGGCTACTCGTATTCTCCGTCTAGGGTTTGCGATTGTGGTTCGTCTCTCTCTCGCGGCTACCCCGTTAGGGTTTTTACCATGGTGAGATTGTCCCTTTTATATCTCTCTGATTTATCTTTTGGGCCTTTGGATGTTGGATTTGCGTTACTTTCTGATTCACTCTTGCTTGATCGAATTTCTGATACCCTGATTGGATTTTTTCTGATACTGATATATCCTGTTTCCTTTTTTAGGATTTGATTGGGATTTTCAGATATGGATTTGTTTTGATCTGTTTTGGGACCAAACCTAATTGGATATCTTCTTTGAAACTGATTTGGATTCTTTCCTTCTCGAACAGGGGTTTTGATTTGGGCTATGGCAATTTGTTTGATAAACCGTATTGGATTTGTTTTGGTTTCACAGATGTGGATTGTTGTTTAACTGGTTTCCAATTGTCTCTTCTGATGTAGGTTTCTGGTTTTATTGCAGATTATGGATTCTTTTCCTCTTCTTCTTTCAGAGAGGGCTGATACTACGGCTTTGGTCGCATCAAACGATGCCGAGGAATGGTCACATGGTGATGATGACTTTAAGTCTGAACCTTCTGGTATTACCTCTGATTTTTCAGGTGCTACCATTTCTGAACCAGTTTCAAATTTGGGCGTTCGTGTCCTAATTGTGAATCCGAACTTTGCATCAATGTTGCCTTGGGACGTTTACTTGATAGCGGCCGCGGGTATGGGGCAATGATGTTTATCTGAGCCCTCGACGCTTGTAGCAATTTGAGGTAGATTCGGTCGCAGGATCGAACTGTTTTGTTGGCTCTTCGTGATTGACTTGCACCTTTAACTGGGGCTTGTCCTGAGCTGATGCGATTACGCGAGCTCATCCTGCTCTTTCTGGTATGGTTCGTGATATGATTCTGTGCTGTTTGCATTCTGAACTGATGTGATTGCTTTTCTTTTGATCTTGTTAGATACCTTTCTGTCAGTAGGAACTAAACTTTGTGTGACAGATTTGTTGGATGTTTTCGTGCCCTTGCGCATGGATTGAAGTTGATACTCACAACTCATTAGTCCCTCCTTTCAACCTTGGTGTCGTTCATGAGTTGTTTTTCATATTTTCCGTTCTGTTTGGACTTGCTTTTCATGAATTCAGAATTGATGCAGTTTGATTTCAGTTTGAATTTCCATTTACTTATGGCAGCTTATGAACTGTCTTGTTTCTGAGTTTCTGTCATCAATTTGTACTGATGCTGTTGTGGCATTTCAGGTGTTGGAAAAACTTTGAGCACAAAGTGATTTAGACCTGCCGGCATCCGGGTCTGAATCCAGATTGACTATGTTGCCTTACTCTTGTATCAGTTTGGAAATCCAATTGCGGCAAAAGCGAATCAGTCCCGCTTCTTTTATCACTTCTATCTCTCGGATGTCCCGTAATGATAAGAACAGGTGTTACCTGATCGGACGCCAACGGCGCGGATCGGTAACGGGGGTAGGACGCAGCTTCGGTTGTGCCACTCCCGGCACTCGATGATGACATTGTTCTGAGAGTGTCGAAAAAAACTCCTAACCTTTTTTTTCTATATTGTTTGTTTTGCTTTGATGTGCAGGTTAGTCGAGATTTGCGGCGAAGCTCAAGGGTCAACATGAAGACACTTATCATTTTTAGGACTTAGGATTTTTAGGTTTAATGTAATTCCTTGTAACAGCAAAAATGTGAAACAATCTCCCTTTTGTATAATGCAATCTTTATGAAATAAAATTCCCAACACTTTGAATTTATTTATATTTTATTCCTAGTTAAAAAAAAAATATAAACAATTGTGAATAAATCCACAAGCATTTAAATTCATTAACATAGTCATAAAACATAAACACTCCCAAGTGATATTTGTAATTCTAATCTCATCCGATTAAAATGTTAACCAAACCACTTCATAACCAACACATATGGGCACCGTGGTCACAACATTTTCAGCGTCAACAGCAAAACTAATCGTAATTAAACTCTACTGACCCATTGTGAATTTTGTGAACCTTGTGAATCTTCATAAGATATCTTGTGATACTCATGGGAGATATTGTGAAGCTTGTGAACCTTGCGAACCTCCAAGAAGCAACCTATGGACTTCATGAACCTCATGAAAGGTATTGAAAGCACTGTGGGACTTGTGAACCTTGTGAACCTTCTTAGAACACAAAGTCTTGTATTGTGAGGGCAAATTTTAGGGTGCAACAGCTGCCCCTGTTCAATTTTCTGAAACCTGAGGGGTTAGATTGGTATATTTGCCAGTCGTAACCTGGAAGGTTGAAGGGGATTGAACACAAAAGCCCAAAAATTTGCACTCACCAGTGCACTAGAGTGGTACAGATGGCTAGTTGAATATGATTGAGTGGGCTTAAAGATGCCACTAGGGGGGGAGCAGTTCCAAATATGGGTGTAGGATGAAAGCTGTCAGGAATCTGGAATAATAATGATGTAGCAGCATGTCTTCATGAGGATAGAGCAATCAATAGTGATAACCCTAAAGCAGTCTTGAAGCAATGATATGATTTCAGGAGGATAGAACAATGAATGGTTCTAAAGCAGTCTTGAAATAATAATGTGATATGTCTTCAGGAGGATAGAGCAATCAATAGCTCTAAAGCAGTCTTGAAGTAATGATTTCAGGAGGATAGAGCAATGGATAGCTCTAAAGCAGTCTTGAAATAATTAGATGGCTTCAGGAGGATAGAGCAATGAATAGCTCTAAAGCAGTCTTGAAGTAGTAATATGACCTCATGAGGATAGAGCAATGAATAGCTCTAAAGCAGTCTTGAAGTAATAGGATGATTTCAGGAGGATAGAGCAATCAGTAGCTCTAAAGCAGTCTTGAAGTCATGAGAGGCTATCAGGAGGATAAAATAACCCTGAGGTTACAATAAAGCAGTCCCAAAGTAATAAGAAGCTCATCAGGAGGATAAAGTAACCCTGAGGTTACAATAAAGCAGTCCCAAAGATCATAAGCTTGTTTGTTGGATAATTAACCTGAAAACAAGGTAGCATTCTGTATAACAACATTAGTTTATGCTTTATGTATGCATGTATGACATGATGCACTTAGGTAATGTACTATAGACATATATGTTATGGTATGATGTAAATGATGTATGTATGATATGACACTGCTGGAAGTGTCTGGATATCCTTGTATAACAACTGCTGGCCAAGGAAAATAAATCCCGATTCGTTGTTGAAGAATATATAACCCTCCGTCTGCTGGGGATAACAAGGTATAGATAACCTCCCGTTGTTGGGGATAACAAGGTATAGATAACCTCCCGTTGTTGGGGATAGCAGGGTATAGATAACCTTCGTTTTCGTTTGATAGTAGGATAAGTATAACATCCCGTCTTCGTTCATCGTGCCCTTATTGGAAAGTAATTTCCCGTATATCCGTATGAGGATAAAAGAGATGGATATAAATTCCAGGGGAGATTAGACTTTGTGAAAATGGATTAGTCCTACTGTCTTGTAAAGATGAACCGGCGAAGCTTCGTTGAAATCCTTCCCTCGTTCGTCCTTAGTAAATACTATTACTGCATTTTCATGCATTCCTGGTAAACATCAATCATATTAAAAGCATACATGCATTTCTGGTAAACATCAATCATATTCAAAGGCATACATACATTCAAACACAACCAATGGACGTTTCGCTTATGTAAATAGGGTAAAAGTAAATCTGGATTCAAAAGATGGAATTTATTTATATCAAAAGTGACCCATACACGGGTAAGTTTGTACAAGGAGACATAAACCCTAGTAAGAGAATTTTGTCATGAAGTTTTACAAAAAGAATCAGCTATGTGGGAAATAATCCTATTGAGTTTCAATTCTACTATTGCCACTCAAGTATCTCATCTTCTTGCTGTTGAGACGGAAACGATTGGATTGAGCTTTATCTGTTTGAGCTTGAGTAAGTAGTACAACTGGTTGTAGTTTCATGAGTGATCCAAACGAGACATAGTCATACGCTTTTAATCCCTAACTTTTGCCTGGATTGCCCTTTCAGGTTTTCAATCCACCGGGATACCCTTTTTTGCCCAAGCCGCCTTTTCAGGTTTTCGACTTGCCGGGTGTACATCTTTTTATATATATATCCCTAATTTTTGCCCAAACCCTTTTGGTTTGCCGGGATGCCCTTATTTTTGCCTAGGCCTGTCAACCTAGCGGGTCTCTTTTTATGCGTAGTATTTTTTAACTATGTCTGCGTTTACAGGTTGTGGGAAGTCTTCACCATCCATTGTAGTCAGTATCATGGCACCTCCTGAGAACACTGTCTTGACTACAAATGGTCCTTCATATGTCGGAGTCCACTTGCCCCTAGGATCACCCCGTGGTAATATGATACGCTTGATTACCAAGTCACCAGCCTGATATACCTTTGGCTTAACCTTCTTGTTAAAAGCTTTGATCATTCGCTTTTGGTACATCTGGCCATGACAAACTGCTGCCAACCTCTTCTCATCAATCAAATTTATCTGGTCAAGTCGAGTCTGAATCCACTCATCTTCATCCAAGCCTGCATCCTTCATAATTCTCAAGGAGGGGATCTGAACTTCAATAGGCAGAACTGCTTCCATACCATAGACTAAGGAGAATGGGGTTGCCCCTGTTGAAGTACGTATTGTAGTACGATAACCATGCAGAGCAAATGGTAACATCTCGTGCCAATCCTTGTAAGTAACAGTCATCTTCTGTACAATCTTCTTAATGTTCTTATTAGCAGCTTCAACTGCCCCATTCATCTTTGGACGATACGGAGAAGAGTTGTGATGCTTAATCTTGAACTGCGTACAGAGATCAGTAATCATAGTGTTGTTCAGATTAGAGCCATTGTCAGTGATAATCCTTTCAGGGATACCATACCTACATATGAGATTATTCTTAATGAACCGAGCCACAACATTCTTAGTCACAGATGCAAATGAAGCTGCCTCTACCCACTTCGTGAAGTAATCAATAGCAACCAGGATGAAACAATGCCCATTAGAAGCAGTAGGCTTGATCTCACCAATCATATCAATGCCCCACATGGCAAAGGGCCAAGGAGCAGTCAACACATTCAATGGAGATGGAGGTACATGTACTTTATCAGCATAGATTTGACATTTGTGACATGTTCTGGAGTGTTGATAGCAATCAGCTTCCATGGTAGACCAATAGTAACCTGCTCTCAAAATCTTCTTTGCCATGGTATGACCACTAGAATGAGTGCCAAAGGTCCCATCATGCATCTCTTCCATAATTTCTGTAGCTTCCTTCTTATCCACACAACGAAGCATAGTTGAATCATGATTACGCTTATACAGAATGCCATTACTCAGAAAGAACTTAGCAGAAAACCTTCTCAGGAACTTCCTATCTTTGACAGATGCCCCTTCAGGGAACTCCTGAGCTTCAAGATAGTTTTTCACTTCATAGAACCAAGGCTTCTCCTCTGCCCCTTCAGTGTCAATCTCATTGCAGTATGCAGGCTTCTCAAATCTATCAATGGTAATCTTGGGAGCTTCATCATCCCAGCTGATCTCAAACATAGATGCCATGGTGGCCAATGCGTCTGCCAACTGATTCTCTCTTCGTGGAATATGTCCAAAAGTAATCTCTTTGAAATGTGGGATCAAAGACAACACATGTTCTCTGTAAGGAATGAGATTATCATGCTTTGTATCCCAATCTCCTTTAATCTGACTTACTACCAGAGCTGAATCTCCATACACCTCAAGGAACTGAATCTTCATATCAATAGCAACTTGCATACCCATGATACATGCCTCATACTCAGCCATGTTATTGGTACAATAGAAACAAAGTCTGGCGGTAATCGGGGTATGACAACCTTCAGGGGAACTAATCACAACACCAACACCATTACCATGTGCATTGGAGGCACCATCAAAAACCATAGTCCATCGGGATCCTTGTTCAGGTCCGTCATACTGTCCAGGTTCTTTGGTAACAGACATAATGTCTTCATCAGGGAACTCAAAATTCATCGACTGGTAATCATCTACTGCTTGATGAGCCAAATGATCAGCAACAACACTCCCCTTAATGGCCTTCTGAGTAGTATACTGTATATCATATTCCGTCAAGATCATTTGCCATCTTGCAATTCTTCCGGAGAGAGCAGGTTTCTCAAATATGTACTTGATTGGATCCATCTTCGAAATCAACAAGGTAGTATGGGTCAACATATACTGTCTTAGTCGGCGAGCAGCCCATGCCAAAGCGCAGCAAGTTTTCTCGAGCAGTGAGTATCTTGTTTCACAGTCGGTAAACTTTTTGCTAAGGTAGTATATTGCCTGCTCTTTTCGACCAGACTCGTCATGTTTCCCCAATACACACCCCATTGAGTTGTCTAATACTGTTAAATACATAATCAAGGGTCTTCCATCAACTGGTGGCATTAAAATTGGAGGTTCTAGCAAATATCTCTTGATTTCATCAAAGGCAGTCTGGCACTCATCATTCCATTCCATCACCTGATCTTTCTTCAACAACTTGAAGATTGGATCACAGATGGTAGTTAATTGGGAAATAAATCTTGCAATGTAGTTCAATCGTCCCAAGAAACCTCTAACCTCCTTCTCAGTACGGGGAGCTGGCATCTCTCGTATAGCTTTCACTTTTGCAGGATCCACTTCAATACCTTTTCCACTGACAATGAAACCCAGGAGCTTTCCAGATCTAACTCCAAAAGTACACTTGTTTGGATTTAATCTCAACCTGTATTTCTTCAACCTCTCAAACAACTTGTGCAGATGATCAAGATGCTGTTCTTCATTCTGAGACCTGGCTATCATATCATCCACATGTACCTCTATCTCATGATGAATCATATCATGAAACAAAGCCACCATAGCACGCTGATATGTTGCCCCTGCATTCTTCAAACCGAATGGCATTACCTTATAGCAAAAGGTGCCCCACTGTGTCACAAATGTAGTCTTCTCCATATCTTCAGGTGCCATCTTGATTTGATTGTAACCAGAGAAACCATCCATAAAAGAGAATACCTTATGCTGAGCAGTGTTGTCTACCAGAATATCAATATGAGGAAGTGGAAAGTCATCTTTAGGGCTAGCCTTGTTCAGATCTCTGTAGTCTACACACATACGTACCTTACCATCTTTCTTAGGAACTGGTACCACATTTGCAACCCACTGAGGATAAGAAGTTACGGCCAAGAACCCTGCATTGAACTGTTTCATTACCTCTGCTTTGATCTTTTCTGACATTTCAGGACGCATACGACGAACCTTCTGCTTCTTTGGACGACAATCTTCTTTCACTGGCAAACGGTGAACCACAATGTCTGTATCCAACCCTGGCATATCTTCATAAGACCAAGCAAAGATCTCTACATAGTCACGTAGCATCTGAATCAACCTGCTCTTGACACTGTCCTCTAAATCAGCCCCTATCTGGACCTCTTTTCTGTTTTCTTCAGTTCCCAGATTCACAACTTCGACTGGCTCTTCATGTGGCTGTATAGCTTTCTCTTCTTGTTGTAACAACCTAGCAAGCCCTACAGGTATTTCACAATCGTCCTCGTTTCCGTCTTCAGTTTGATAGATCAGATTCTCGAAATTGTAATTGGCAATAGTAGAACTGTTATCAACTGGATCCAGAGTGGATGAGGATCTGCATTTTAGTGACGTGGGTGTGTGTAAGAACACATAGCTGATAAAGCAAAAATAAAAGAAAAAGAAAGACAAGGAACACAATATTTACGAAAACGAAACGTCCACTGATTTTATTGAATGAAGTATGCAAATGAAATGACAACCCGTAACAAGCACACCATTGTGCCCCGGGTAAGGCACATGGCTTGAAAGTTTTAATTGTTCCAGAAATTACAAATTTAAAAACATAACACAGTAATAGTATTTACTCCTGACTAAAGGAGATAGGGATAACATCTTCAGCTTTCCAATTATTGAGTCCAGCACCCACAGTAGGAAAAATCCATGCCTCCAAGTTGTAGTCTTCATCTTGATCTCCCACAGCATTGATAACCCCTTGATTGGTGATACGAACAGCACGAGCACGACGAACAGCCTTCTGGGACTCTGCAGTGAAACCCAAACCAAACTTGTCAGACTTGTATGGAATATCAGGAAGCTGACCCCAAATAGTACAACCACCTTCTTCCACCACAGCTTTTGCATCATTGAGGGAGGCCATTGCCATTGTTGGAGGGTTTCTGATGACCACAGGAACCTTCTTCACAGCAGGAGGAGTCACACAATCCTTAACAGCCCAGGGAACCACTTCAAATGACTGACATGGAGTTTCAATGTATTCACCTTCTACTTCCAGATACTTGAAAGTGTTTACATGGCTGACAAAGTATTCTTCCTCTCCAAAGACAGTAACAACTTTTCCATTCACCGGATATCTCAACTTTTGATGTAATGTGGAGGTCACAGCACCTGCCCCATGGATCCAGGGACGACCAAGCAGACATGAGTACGAAGGACGAATATCCATCACATAGAATGTAGCAGTGAACACCTGAGAGCCAACCTTGATTGGAAGATCAATTTCCCCATGCACTACTCTTCTAGAACCATCAAAAGCCTTTACCACAATATTACTGGGCTTCAATACCGTATCTTCAGGACTCAGCTTGTTCAGGACTTCCTTAGGCAACACATTCAGAGAGGAACCATTGTCTATCAGCACATGAGACAGGGTGGTGCCCCTGCATTCAATTGAAATATGCAAGGCCCTGTTATGATCCCTCTTGGCAGGGGTCAAGTCAGCATCAGAAAATCCTAACCCGTTGTCATAGGTCAGGTGAGCAACACAATTCTCAAACTGGTCCACAGAAATTGCACTGGGTACATGAGCCATCTTTAGAAACTTGATCAATGACTTGGCATGAGCCTCAGAACATAATAACAGGGAGAGCATAGAAATCTTTGAGGGAGTATGCCCCAGCTGATCAACAATATCATAATCACTCTTGCAAATGATTTTCAATACTTCTTCCATCTGCTTAGAGAGGTCATCAGCAGCTGGCACATCAGTAGATACAGGCTCAATAACAGGACCCTTGCCCCGAGCATCAGTGGTGGAAGTAACAGCAGGAGTAACTGCACTCTTAGAAGCAACTGGAGGAGAGAAGACTCTTCCACTACGAGTGATCTTGCTAGATCCAGCAATATTATCAATGTCAACAGGCATATCAGGTAAAGGCTCCTGCTTGACACCATGGATGTAAACATCAGACCCATAGTGCCAAGGCACAGCTTTGTCAGATGTATAAGGAATAGGACCAGGAGTGGTAATGATCAGAGGAGCTACTCTGGCTTCAACAACAACTTTCACAGGACCTTCAGCAGTAATCTTGATTGGGCCCTGATGAGTGATTTTAATGGGACCCTTTGAAGTGATTCTTAGTGGTACTTTGTCAACCATGTCAACCTCTTCAATCTTCTTACCCTGAGTCAGATGATCCACCATACTTTCTACAGATGTTGGTCTTCTTTCAAACACTATAGTATATTTATCCATGAGACGTTGAATCCCATCTCTCAAAATGAAGCAACTATCCGGCTTATAGGTACAATATAGACAATCTTCATGACAACCTGGAAAGATCCCAGCTTGTACTAACCTCTTTTTGATAACAGACAATGGTGTGCTCAACTCCATAACTGAATAGACATGCAGATCTTCATCAATATCTTCGTCAATGGCGTTGACAGTCTTCTCGTGATTTGGCATTGGAGCTGTAATCACATTTGGAGTGCCTGGTGGATCAAACTCAATTTCTCCAGCATCAATCATATCCTGAATTTTGTTCTTCAAGACCCAGCAGTTATTAGTATCATGTCCTGGACAGTTTGAATGATATGCACATCGTGCATTGGGATTGTACTTGGGAGAGGTAACATTGGGATTCTGAGGAGCCTCCCTCAGGGTAATAAGTTCAGCTTTCAACAAGTGTTGCAATGCCTGAGCCATTGACATGTTGATCTTCGTGAACTGTCTTCTAGCCCTCTGTTGGTTGCCTTGAGGCTGCTCTGTTGTTGCAGGAGTTGGATTTGAAATATGAACTGCACTAACAGACTGATGCCTTCTGTTACGATCAGGCTGACCATACACAACATTAGATTCTTTCTTCCCAGTGGGAGGCTTCTTTGCAGCACCTGATGAAGAAGTGCCCACTTGGATCTTACCACTCTTGATACCATTCTCTACTCGCTCTCCTGTCATGATCAACTCAATGAAGCTAGATGATGAGCTTCCAATGAGATGACTGTAAAACGGACCATTCAGCGTACACATGAACATATCAACCAACTCCCTATCAGTCAAAGGGGGTTGAACTCTTCCAGCTAAGTCTCTCCACTTCTGAGCATACTCCTTAAAGCTTTCTTTGGCACCCATAGACATGCTTTGAAGTTGCATGCGAGTGGGGGCTAAGTCAGCATTGTATTGATACTGCTTGTAGAAAGCTTCAGCAAGGTCATTCCAATCTCTGATGTTAACACTCTCCAACTGATAATACCACTCTAGCTGAGCTCCAGATAAACTCTCTTGAAAGAAATGGATCCACAACTTTTTATCAGCAGTGTGGGGTTGCATTCTTCTGACATAAGACCTCAGATGCAATTTGGGACAAGAGACCCCATCATAGACAACAAATGTAGGAACTTTGAACCCAATGGGTATGACCACCCCAGATATCAAGCTCAAATCCTCAAAATCCAGCCCAGATGATTTCTGTAATTCCATAGCATCCATTCTATCCACCAGCATCTTGAATTTGTCTTCGTTAGGCTCATGGTAGTAGTTAGCCTCAGAATCAGAGTCCCCCATAGTGTTGTGGAGACTGCCTCTCTCCTGCTCAGATTCTTCAGATTCATAGTCTTCAACCTGTTCCTTGGTCTTGTCAGGACCTTTGAACCTTCTTCCCATGTTGAGCAACCCAGCAGACCTTCTAGCCTTCTTAGTCTTCTTGGCCAGCAGTGTCTTCAATTCATCCTGCCCCTTGGATAGGTTCAGGATCAGCTCTTGGAACTGTGCATTCTGTGCCTGGAGATCCTTAACTGATTGTTCAAGAGCCATTGCTGAAATAAACAGCGAGAAGATGAGAAACCTGTGCACAATTATGAACCTGTGATGCAATGATATGGGAATGCATATGCAATGTTTTCAAGGACCGCAGGATTTAAATTTGCTTAAACAATCAAGAAAGTAACTTTTTATTAGTAATAACTTGTTTTGCCTTTTAGGCTTACAAAAAATGAAAACGAAATAAGTACAAAAGATGGGGTTTTAAGTCTCCCATGGACGTTTCCTCTTTGTGTTGAGGTATGAGTTGAGGTTTCGTTCCTCATGAAGTAGCTTTGTTAGCTCTAGGATCCTTGCTTGGCTTGCTTTGTAATGAGCCTCGAAAGTATCCCTTTGCTCTTTCAGTTGGATCCATGATCTCTGCAAGTCTTCCATATCAGTAGGCATGTCTGGGTGAAGGATGGTATAAGCTGTGTCTCCTTCAGCAACAGGTTCCATGGTAACTGGTAGGATGGCAGGATATGGCATCATGAGTGTCTGAGCACGAAATCGTACCCATCTGAGATAAGCCTCCATAGGAATGGTGTACTTAGGCTCCAGTGTCTTGCTGTCAATCCTGTTTACCTTTCCCCAAGCTCGTATGAATCTCTGACGGTAACCCTGAAGATCGTTGTCGTAGTCAAACACAATGCCCTGAATCAACATGTCATGTGGACCATCGCTCCGGGCGTAACCAAACTGTCGTAAAGCTAGAGATGGGTTGTAGGTGATGCCTCCTCTTATGCCTAGAAGTGGCACATTAGGAAGCTCCCCACAACGGTCAATGATGGTGACATTCTCCATAGATCTGGAGCACCAATGGATGTCCGAGTGAGAAAGTGACATGATCCTCTTGGACCATCTGAACCCTTGCTCATTCTTCATTACTGAGCGAGGAAGGTGAGAAATAAACCACCTAGAAAGTAAAGGTATGCAGCACATCAAAGTTCCTCTTGCCCTTGTAGTACGGGTGTGAAGAGAATGTAGGATGTCTCCAAGTAAGGTAGGCACTGGATTGTGACTCAGGAATATGTTGATGGCATGAACGTCTATGAACTGATCAGGATTGGGGAACAACACTAAGCCATAAATCAATAAGGCTAAGATCTCCTCAAAAGCATCGTAGCTCATAGCCTTCAAGAACATTTGAGCTTTATCCACTAATACCTTGGCAAGAATACCTTTAACTCCACTTCTCGTCTCTAGAACAATGTCAGACTTCTTCAGATGTAGAGCTGCAGCAATAACTTCTGGTTTAAGCTCCTTCTCTAAGCCTGTGAATGGCTTCTGATCAAGAACAGGTATACCCAGAAGTTTAGAGAATTCCTCCATGGTTGGAACCAGCTGATAATCAGGAAATGTAAAGCAATGGTGCTTAGGGTCAAAGAACTGAAACAGCACACTCATCATGTCTTCACTGAACCCTGAAGTAACTAGATCCAATAAGTGACCATGTCTCTTGTTGAACTGGGAATGATCAGGCACTAGGGAAACCAACTCCTTGAGCTTAGCAGGTATCCCTACAAAGTTGATCCTGATGGTGTTTCTACGAGCAGAAGCCATGACCTGCAACAAAGAACAAAGATAAATCCTTTGGTCCTTGAAATGGTTAGGGAAAATGATATGCTTATGATGCATGATGATGTCATGATGTTCAATCACAAACATGTGGCACACACAAACAAGTCACACAATTGCCCTAGGTTTAAAGGCTTGCATGAGGTTTAAAGGTAAGTACCCTCCCCTGAAGTTAGATGGTTCATCCTGTCCTACAAAAGTAACCAGGTTCTAAGGGATCTCAATATCATTGATCCTTCACAAGGGTGGTTGTTCAGAAGGCAACTTACTTGCCAACCAAAACCCTCCAAGTTTAAGATCTCAATGAGCGTAGTATCGAGTGTCAACCAACTTCAGTCTGCACCAAAGCCGGTTACCTCACTACTTTCTAAAGGCCAAGATGAGTTAACTAGGGTTCTAAAAGTCAGTTAGTGCATTGACAACATATGGCAGCCTCAATATTATCCTCAACTTGACTTAAGGAATATAAGCACCAACCAAGAAGTCGCACTAACTATGGCCACCAGATCAACCGTATCGATATACGTCGTACAGTTTCCTTGGTCTATTGCCATTTACCTAAGGTACACTAGATCCGGGTTAGGACCTTTCACACATAAGAGCACCCCAACAATATAATAATAAAGCAAACAAGGCAAACAATTTAAAGTGATCTTAATTCCTAAGGGTACCCCTCTTAAATAGATCCCCAGCAGAGTCGCCAGTTCTGTAACACGGTGGGAGAACTGACTTTAAACAATGTTGCGGATAGCAAGAGTCGCCACCGACTTTTATTTTATCCATAAGGAAAGGTTATAAAAGAACAGGAAAGACCTTAGAGAATATTTTGGGTCCGGGGGGTAGGTTATGAAAAGGGAAGGTGTTAGCACCCTTTTCATCCATGGTTATCCATGGGCTCTTAGGTACTTAAGCTCACTTTTGAATTGTTTTGAAAGTGTAGTGTGTGAATAGCAAAAAATTTCAGAATAGTTTAATAATAATCCGTGTATGGATGTGAAAAAAAACTTGTTTGAAAATTTTGTTGGAAATTTGTTTAAGTGTGAAAAAGTTTTGAAGTGAGCAAGTATCTGGGAGTAGCCTACCCTAATGTTTTAAGGTCTTTCTTATTCTTTATCCTTTCCTTAGTAAGACTATCCCTACTATAATGGAGTAGGTAGTCCTTACTTTGGATGTTAAGGGACATGTGAGGGACAATCGGATTTTTGAAGGCCATTGTGGGGTGTAATAAGCAAACTGGAGGGACTATCATCATTTTTCGAAAGGGACTCGATTCGTAAAGGCAACCATAAGGGACTTTGATGATTTTTCCATTTGAGGGACTTGCTTTATACACCCCACTTAACCATTATTCGTAGGCAACTTGAGGGATATCCTTAGGAAGTGAGACGGCGATTAAAATCGACTTACGTGTGTGACGTGTTTATTTTAATTATCTTTATTTAAAAGTGATCTAAATTTATTTTAATATTACATACATGTTGTTACACTCCCTAATTACTAACCATAATAATAATTAAATAATTAAACAACTTTACATCCAAGAAACAATTACAAAATAATAAGCAAAATAATTAAATAGCAAAGATAAATAAAATACAAATAAGCAATAATAAATAATAAAGGGGGTTAGTAAGCGATATTTAACAAAATAATAAGCATGATTAGAATATAAATGGGTTAGTAAATAAGAATAAACAAAATTAATCCAAATATTATAATAATAAGAAATTAACAATTTTTTAATATAATCAACTAAAAAAACAAATATGAATTAACAATTATTTTAATTTTAATATTTTAAAATGTTTTTTTTTTAATTTTAATATTTTAAAAAATGTTTTTAATTTTAATATTTATACGAAAAAAACAACTTAATATATTTTTTTTTTAAAAAAAATTTGATTATTTAATTAATAAGAAAAAGAAAGTAAAAATAAAAGGGTTGGGCCGGTCATTACCTCCGGACCCAACCCGGTTGAGGTAATTACATCAAGATGATTTAGGGTTTCAGAACCCTTTGGTTTTTTTCGCGGCGCCATTGTGCTTACTCTCGTTTCATTGTTCGTCTTTCTCTCTCGCGGCCATGTCTCACCCCTTGTTCGTATCACCTTCTCCTCTCATAATGCTGAAAACGAAACAAAAAAAAACTCAATAAGATATATATATCCGTGCGATGGCTTACATTTGAGCTTTGTGAAGACGCGATGATGACGAATCCGGTCACGATCTCGTCTTAGACGTTCGATTTATGGCCGATGATGAAGATATTCTGAGGCTCGAAGTTGATTGCCCGTCGTTTCGATGAACGGCGGCGGCGGTCTCCTTCGGTTCGTTCTCTCGTGGTTTTATGATGAGCTTCGTTTGATATCTGGTTCGCCGATGAACGGACCCTTGTGGCTTGGGTTTTCTGCTTGCGCCGTTGATTATCCCCCTTAGCTCTTGCGGCTACTCGTATTCTCCGTCTAGGGTTTGCGATTGTGGTTCGTCTCTCTCTCGCGGCTACCCCGTTAGGGTTTTTACCATGGTGAGATTGTCCCTTTTATATCTCTTTGATTTATCTTTTGGGCCTTTGGATGTTGGATTTGCGTTACTTTCTGATTCACTCTTGCTTGATCGAATTTCTGATACCCTGATTGGATTTTTTCTGATACTGATATATCCTGTTTCCTTTTTTAGGATTTGATTGGGATTTTCAGATATGGATTTGTTTTGATCTGTTTTGGGACCAAACCTAATTGGATATCTTCTTTGAAACTGATTTGGATTCTTTCCTTCTCGAACAGGGGTTTTGATTTGGGCTATGGCAATTTGTTTGATAAACCGTATTGGATTTGTTTTGGTTTCACAGATGTGGATTGTTGTTTAACTGGTTTCCAATTGTCTCTTCTGATGTAGGTTTCTGGTTTTATTGCAGATTATGGATTCTTTTCCTCTTCTTCTTTCAGAGAGGGCTGATACTACGGCTTTGGTCGCATCAAACGATGCCGAGGAATGGTCACATGGTGATGATGACTTTAAGTCTGAACCTTCTGGTATTACCTCTGATTTTTCAGGTGCTACAATTTCTGAACCAGTTTCAAATTTGGGCGTTCGTGTCCTAATTGTGAATCCGAACTTTGCATCAATGTTGCCTTGGGACGTTTACTTGATAGCGGCCGCGGGTATGGGGCAATGATGTTTATCTGAGCCCTCGACGCTTGTAGCAATTTGAGGTAGATTCGGTCGCAGGATCGAACTGTTTTGTTGGCTCTTCGTGATTGACTTGCACCTTTAACTGGGGCTTGTCCTGAGCTGATGCGATTACGCGAGCTCATCCTGCTCTTTCTGGTATGGTTCGTGATATGATTCTGTGCTGTTTGCATTCTGAACTGATGTGATTGCTTTTCTTTTGATCTTGTTAGATACCTTTCTGTCAGTAGGAACTAAACTTTGTGTGACAGATTTGTTGGATGTTTTCGTGCCCTTGCGCATGGATTGAAGTTGATACTCACAACTCATTAGTCCCTCCTTTCAACCTTGGTGTCGTTCATGAGTTGTTTTTCATATTTTCCGTTCTGTTTGGACTTGCTTTTCATGAATTCAGAATTGATGCAGTTTGATTTCAGTTTGAATTTCCATTTACTTATGGCAGCTTATGAACTGTCTTGTTTCTGAGTTTCTGTCATCAATTTGTACTGATGCTGTTGTGGCATTTCAGGTGTTGGAAAAACTTTGAGCACAAAGTGATTTAGACCTGCCGGCATCCGGGTCTGAATCCAGATTGACTATGTTGCCTTACTCTTGTATCAGTTTGGAAATCCAATTGCGGCAAAAGCGAATCAGTCCCGCTTCTTTTATCACTTCTATCTCTCGGATGTCCCGTAATGATAAGAACAGGTGTTACCTGATCGGACGCCAACGGCGCGGATCGGTAACGGGGGTAGGACGCAGCTTCGGTTGTGCCACTCCCGGCACTCGATGATGACATTGTTCTGAGAGTGTCGAAAAAAACTCCTAACCTTTTTTTTCTATATTGTTTGTTTTGCTTTGATGTGCAGGTTAGTCGAGATTTGCGGCGAAGCTCAAGGGTCAACATGAAGACACTTATCATTTTTAGGACTTAGGATTTTTAGGTTTAATGTAATTCCTTGTAACAGCAAAAATGTGAAACAATCTCCCTTTTGTATAATGCAATCTTTATGAAATAAAATTCCCAACACTTTGAATTTATTTATATTTTATTCCTAGTTAAAAAAAAAATATAAACAATTGTGAATAAATCCACAAGCATTTAAATTCATTAACATAGTCATAAAACATAAACACTCCCAAGTGATATTTGTAATTCTAATCTCATCCGATTAAAATGTTAACCAAACCACTTCATAACCAACACATATGGGCACCGTGGTCACAACATTTTCAGCGTCAACAGCAAAACTAATCGTAATTAAACTCTACTGACCCATTGTGAATTTTGTGAACCTTGTGAATCTTCATAAGATATCTTGTGATACTCATGGGAGATATTGTGAAGCTTGTGAACCTTGCGAACCTCCAAGAAGCAACCTATGGACTTCATGAACCTCATGAAAGGTATTGAAAGCACTGTGGGACTTGTGAACCTTGTGAACCTTCTTAGAACACAAAGTCTTGTATTGTGAGGGCAAATTTTGGGGTGCAACACTCACGTGGAGGCAATATTCAAACAGAAGAGGTGAGATATCATGATAATATAAAGGAAAGCATGGTAAATAGTATGCATTAGGATATCACATGTATTGTCATCCAATCTACAACACATCACACTCAACACCAACAACAAATTACCCAAGCATAAGGATAACACAACAACAATTCAGCTAAACATCTAATATTAATCAACCAACAACATCATTACTAATTATTCCTCAACCAACATGGAAATCAAGTAGCAGCAAGTCCAATTAATCACACAAAACCACATACTTAGCAACATAGCAACATATATAATGTAATGAGACTCACAACATGACTCAATACATATACATGTGGTACCAATTTTCGTGAACACTCAAGTTCACCGTTCCGATCCCCACCTCCTAGGATCGGAACCACTCACTGACCTATCACCTCCGGAAACAGCTACCAGCCCAATCCACACAATGGGATTTTGGGCTTACCAACCATGGACCATTGTCCATAAATGTATGCAACGTGACTATTTATATATACAACAAGGATAACATCATCGTGCATAATAACCCACCACCATGGTTATTGTATACCATCCAAATTGGCCAACAAACATAAAATATATGTCATACAATATATATATATATATATATATATATATATATATATATATATATATATATATATATATATATATATATATATATATATATATATATATATATATATATATGTATATATCTTTTATGCAATCATAATAACTAAAAATAATCACATTCGAAGTAACACATTATACCACACAACATTATGTCATAACCTCAATCATATCCAACAACAAAATATCACTTCTCAGGTTCTACAACCACATAAAATAAAATTATGTGCCCTTGGCTTCACACTGCTTCGAACGGTACCTCAAACGAACTTATGGATCAAAAGTTACGTCCATTCTGCCATCACTCGCTACAGATTCGCTAATGCTCGCTTCGCGAACTTTCGCTATGCAAAATACAACTTGCATCGCAAACTCTCACTACTGCTTGCTACCCTCGCTTTCGTGAACTCATTACAGAATATAAACCATTGACTTTCACTACGCGAACTATAGTTTGCATCGAGAACTCTTCAGGGCAGTAAACCAGAAATGTGCCATTTTTGTAGTTAGAGGCCTTCCGGACCTCTGAATTCGATTCCGTAAAAAGCATCAGTTCTAGAATTTGAAATACTACCATTATGTAACAATTATAACATCTTACAACACCTGTTTAGAGGTCCTAATATCATACATACATCATGTAATCATCAATTCATATATTCAACACATGATTCATAAACCACATGGTCAACAAATAAGATACGTTAAAATCATTATCATCAACAACCCAACATAACACAACATAATCATACAACATCAAGTCAATGAGTTTCATCAATTTCATCAATAATCATTATAATCAACAACAATCTGAACCCTAAATCTACCTTTCCTCTCATCATTCATAATTGACACCAAGTACCCATTATTCGTTGTAATCTCCCTTAGAAAATCAGAACCCCGCTCTTACCTTAGATTGACGAATTTTTCCTTCTCTAATGGAGTTCTTCCTTCTTCTTTGCCCTAGCCTCTTTCAAATTCTGTTCCAATTTCACGTACGATGAAAAATCGACTCTAATCTTTTCCAATTCCCTTTATAAAACCCCTCAACTGTGGTTTACCTCATTTATCCTCACTCATCCTCATACATTTACCATCTTGCCCTTCAAATCTCCACACACCTAGTATTTCATTTTATTTTATTTCATTATATTATTATTATTATTATTGATCCTATCTACTACTACTACTACTACTAATACTAATAATAATAATAATTCCCAAAAATTATTTAATTGAATTAGTATCCACCCAATATTAAATAATTAAATAATTATCACTTATATTTCTATTTTGTTTTACTTCTCACACCACTAATCTCTACTCAAAGGCTCTCACATTTCTCCACCCTCAAGGTCTACTGTTAAGGTTACTACTCCACACCAAGGATATCCCCAAACACAATAAAACACACATAATCACATTTATACACACAAATTTCATATAATTAAAATTTGAAAAATAATTTAAAATAACACGGGGCGTTACAATAGGGATCCTTCATCAAATACCCTTGTCCACTTCTCTATTGGAATGTTATCCACCCATCTTAATGCACATGCACTTGACAATCTTATTTCTTCGTAGTAGTACATGAATGATGGTTGGTTTAAGGCATACCTCGCGTTCAGAACTTTTTACAGAGGTTTCTGTCTTTGATTTCCCGCATAAAATTTTGAGTAATGTGTCTTATGCAGTAGACATGGACAGAAGGAGGTCTATATCAACCATTAGAAGGGTTATTGTAAACGCTCACAATAGAGGCACGTTTGTCAGAAATCAAGCATAAGTTGGATTGCAGAGCGACATTTGTTCTGAGATTCCTGAGGAAGAAACTCCAAGCTTCACCAGTCTCGCGTTCGACTAGAGCAAAGGCAATTGGAAATATATTATTGTTTTCGTCTTGTGCAACCGCCATCAACAATGTTCCTTTGTATTTTCCAAACAACCATGTTCCATCAACTTTAATAACAGGTTTGCTGAATGCAAAACCTTTGATACACGATTGAAATGCTCAGAAGAGATGAGAGAATATCCTACTTCCATCAACACACATTCCATCAGGAGTGTATGTTGGAAGCGACTTCAATATTGCAATCGTTTTAGGAACATATTTTTAAAGTGCTAGCAAATAATGTGGAAGTTGATTGTAAGATTTTTCCCAATTACCACATACACGTTCAACTGTTTTAATTTTTGCAATCTAAGCTTTCCTATATGATGGAGTATACTTGAACCGTGCAACAACATGAGAGATAATTGTGCTCACCTTCACAAATTGATCTACACTAACAAGATGCAAAATCTCTTGGCATATTTATTGGGAGCTTAGTTTACCATGATCTTGCCAAATAATGGTGGTTGTACAGCTGTGAGGTGGATCAATCGAACCTATCTCACTGTTGCAACACGGAAAAAAACCAGCAGAAAAACAGAGTCTCCACTGAATGTTATTTATCCCGACGGGGGAAAGGAAACGGCCGAAGAAACCCCCAAAAGGGAAAGGAACATGGTCTCGCAACCAAATCCTAAGTTTAGAAGTTGATTACACGAGAGGAAGGTATTAGCACCCCTCACATTCGTTGTACTTAACAGGATCCACTCTTGTTGTTCTAATCAAATAGTGTGTTTATCTAAAGCCTATATGCTAAACGAGAATGAAAAGAGAAAAACAAAAAGGAGACTCAATAGGACTTCGCCGTCCTAGGTAGGTATTCCCTCATGAAATGGGAAAGTCATAATCAAGGTAGTTCGGAGGACTATAGATGGATGAGGGAAGCGTGCTCGCAAAGACTTCACCGTCTTGGGCCTACGTATCTTCATTCGGACGAGAATGAAGAAATCAGAGTGTTCGTAGTTTGGCCTATCACTGATGGTTATGTGTCTTTTATGAGCGATGCTAAGTTTGCGTTCTAGCAGTTAGGGACGAGCCTGCTTGCGGTAGAACAGAAATAGCATGCCCTTTCTGAAAAAGGTTTGATAGACAATCCCGAAGCACAAAATGATTTGCATATGTTCATGGATTTTAAAAGAAATGTTTTGACTTTATTTGAGATGCGTATTGCATTAAAGTGTATGACATAGGATAAAGCATTTTTCCAGATCACCCCCAAACGGGACGTGTGCTAGGCACTCTAGAAGAAGTAATACGAGTCTCCCAACTCATCATTTTCCATGTACTTAAGGATTGTGGTGCATAATATTCATCGTATTCATTACATGTTTTGATTTTGTTTGAGAGAGAGAAGAGAAAGACTCAAAGGGAAAAGAAAAAAAAATCTAAGGGAAAACTCACCTAGATGTTATCATGAAAGTGGTCCTAAGGTTGGGATGCGAAAGGAATCTCTATCCTAATATTAGCATGCAAGGAATGTACCTAAGTTTGAGGTTAAGAAGGGACTAACCTAATGTTGTCATGCAAAGTATTAACGCCTAATGTCTATCCTACTCAAAGCTTAATAAAAAATTAAGTTGGACTAGGAGGCCCTAAGGGAACATGCAAAGGCAAGCAAAAACCAAGAAAATAAACTAAAAACAGCAGCAACAATAGCGCTTCAGCTTAATGCAACAGTAAATTCCAGTAAACAAACAAGACAACCTTTAACAACTCATGTTTTTAGAATAAAACAGGTGTAAAATGCAGCAAGACAGAACAAGTTCATTTAACAACATGCAATTTGTAACACCCCGTTTCCCAAAATAAAAATAACACAAATAAAATAATCACACATCAGAGTTCTCCCACAACGGAATGTCACAATTCTCATAAAAAATTTTCACAAAACATTTTTCCAAATTAATTTTTCAATAAAGTTGCAGCGGAAAATGAACATAGTCTGTCGTAACACAAAACAACATTTATACATCCTCCACGTCATCAACAACGTCATATATATACAACCATCGACCATCTGCCCAAAAATATATAACATAATCATCAAACATCATCACATATCTCGCACAAGTCAGATACGCCACAGGGGCACACATATCAACAATAAACAATAAGACTCCCAAAATGCCCCGGTGTTACGTATCAGAGCAGTCCTACGACGACGCCACAATCCAAGCTAGCTAAACACCTGGATTGTCTGTACTTCCGAAGAAGCACAGACCACAACAACAACAAAGGGGTGAGAATCACGAAATAATAATGGTATAATGGTACATGAAATAAAAGGCAGAAAACAATAAATCTTTATTTCACATACAATATATCTGGACCTACTGTCCCATCACCAATATTCACAACTCATACAATAACTATGCAACACATGCACTCGACTCAACAATTATGCGGTACCGACTCAACTCAGGATAGGTCGCATACACTCCACCGAGCAACGACCTATCCCTACCACGCTCCTCCTGAGCCCATATAGTCAAATCATCAACGTCCCCCACTTGGGACACGGGTGGTCGCATACACTCCATCCGAGCAACGATCCAAATCCCGTCCACGCTCCCCACTTAGAGCACGCCAGTGAATCATACACTGCGTCCACGCTCCCCACTTGGAGCATGTGTGTGTATCACACAACACGTCCACACTCTCCCTACTTGGAGCACGCGAGCCCCACAGGTCTCACGTCCACATGCTATGCAAGACACTATGCATAAACACACAGCACACACAATGCACACGACCCCACTGGTCCATCACATCATAATATGCACATATACAAAAGCACACAGAGTGCATCGATCCTACCGATCAACTCACCACACAACATATCACATACAATGCATGCAAGGCATATCGATCCTATTGATCCAATCCAACAAACAACACACAAACACAATGCACTTAAGGCGTATCGATCCTACGGATCCACTCATCACAACACATCACCACAACAAACTCAATGCGTAACGATCCTACTGATCCACATTTCTTGCACACATAGCACATAGTGCATAGATCTCACAAACACATCCACACCTATCGATACTTAACACATGATCCACCGATCATGTCAAATGCGATAAACGCCGGCCACACAGCCCTCATACTCCTTAGCACATTTTCAACACTTAGCTATCATCACAGCCCGTCAATCTGATCGCACTCAGCATCATCAGCTGCACACAGCCCTCAAAAACCCAAATCTGCTACACTCGCTACCTGCTCGCTACTCGAGCTCCTAGCGAGTGTTCGCTACATGTTCACCTAGCGAACTGCCTCGCGAATCACATTTCTGAACTACTGGAAGTGTTCGCCACTACCTCGCCCAGCGAACTTGCTAGCGAGTAAGGAAAAACAACCACTGCCAAGGCTCGCTATACGCTCGCTACGCGAGTCTGCTAGCGAATGCTCGCCAGCATTCGCCTAGTGAAGGGCTAGCAAAAGCCTGCGATTCTGGAAAAATAACACTGCTGCTCAAAACTCAGCAGCTCTCCCACTTTCCAATTTCCATCGAAACCACATCAAAATCATCGACTCGAGGTTCTACAACCTAGCTACAATACCCAAACTCAGTTTTACCCGATAAACTCTCATATCTACTCAATTTACCAACTTCTGACATTAACTTCGAATTTACCCGGAAACCCCAAATGCTCTCAAACAAATTCCCACGGCCACATGCAACAAAATTAATGCATTCAACACTATGATCACAGCAACATACATATACAATCAACATTAGATTATCATCATCTATGGGGATTAGGGATTTTCCCCCTTTCAACCATTACTCATGCATATACCAATTTAACCGATATATCCCCCCTTACCTCAATTGAAGTTCTGATGTTGATGAAGCTTCCTAATTCACACAAAATTGATGATCTTGATGATCTCTTACCAAGCTTGTTCTTGCTCCACACTTGGCTTCCTTGTGGTCTCCTTCTTCACCGTGCGTGTTCTCGTTCTTCTTCACTCTCTATTTCCAAGAATTCCAACATTACCCTTAATACCCTCAAAATCACTTTATTCCAAATAATATATAATTCTCATAATTCTTTTAATTCCATAAATCCCAATAATAATATTTTTATTCCATTAATATTATTAAATATGATAATAATAACAATAATATTAATATTAGTGACACCTCACTAATTATCATACTATTATCATCATTAATCATATTTTTATAATATTATGGAACTTACTCCTCAACCAAAAATTTACGCAAGCACATCGAAAAATGAAAATAACACCGAAATTGAAAATAATTAAAATGGGCGTTACACAATCAACATAACAGCAGTGTATACGCATCAGCAACATGCATGCATTCAAATAAGCATCAAACATGGATGATCATATAACAACACAACATAAAGTTAAGCACGCATCCAAGATTAAACAATCAACAATGAACATGCCTCCACAAATGCACATGAATTGTAAGACTCGAGCATAAAGAACCAAACATGAGCAACAATTAAGAAGCGCACATATCAAGAACAACATGGATGCTCATCAATAATTAATCATCTTAAATGAACACGCATTCGTTGTAACACCCCAAATTTTATCGGAATATTTTAATTAATTTATTTAATTGAGAATATTCGTATTTTGGGCTGTTTTCGGTGATTTTCGATGTTTTGTGGAATATTGAGAATTAATGCAATTTTTGGGTTATTTATTTAATTGATAGTATATAATATTAATTTATTAATATTATTATGAATTAAAATAAATATAAGAGGAGTAAGGGTAAATTGGGCATTAAAAGGAGTTAGTGAGGATACTATGGGAAAAGCCCAAATTGTGAGGCCCAAGACTAGGTTTGACAAAATAGAATTCTGAAGGGAATTTGGATTCATTTGTTAACCATGAAAAGTTTTGGTGGCTAGAGCTCTGAGGAAAGATTGGAGGCAGAAGATTCTCGGAGATAATCGTGAAAGCTTTGAATCGGCTAAGGTATGGGGAGTATAGCTGTTCATGATTTTCTATGTATGCCTTTCGATTGTGTTTATGGTTGATTTAGGGGATTTTGGTTTGAATGTGGGAAAATAGGGAAATTGATAATGAGACCTTGAGGGTTGTGTTTAGTGGTTAGTATTCCTCCCTGTTTGAATGTTACCTCTACGTGGGTAACGTTCAGACGACCAAGTTTAGTCGTGGATGCCGTCAAGGAGCATTTTTGAAGTTTTTGAGTTGTTAGTTGTTTTAGTTAATTTAGAGGGTCTTGCTCTGATATGTAACATCGGGTTGGGTTCATTGAGTTAAACTTTATACCGTTGAGTTATTTTGATAACTTTCCCTTATGAGGAAAAACCTTGATTTATGCTTTGAGTTCCGCTGCTTTGTGTAGTTTGATGTATTTTGGGAAAACCCGTGTGTTACGGAGCTTTGCCTTATTTTGAGACATTGAGAAATGTATGCCCTTTTGATGAATTTTATGAAATTAAACAATTTTACTCTGATATCTGTGTAATTTTGCCATGATAATTGTGGGGTAGAAAAGGCTGTTACATTCGCAGGCTCGAAAGCAAACATGAACATGAATCATGCATCGAGCAAAAGTTAATATCCAAGGCAAACAAGTATGATCATACAAGTGCACAAGCAAAATGAAACATACATTAAGAATGCAAAACAATTAGTCATGAACATGCATCATGAAATCAACGCGTCGTGTGTCGAAGAATCTCACACATGCTAAAAAATGAGGCGAAATGGCACAAGAAAATTACATAAATATGCATCATACAAATCCATGAGGAGATGGATGACTAAAGCATGCAAAACAGCCCTTGAAATCAAGATTTTTCAAAAATAATAGTGATGTAACCGGTTACATGGAGAGGTAATCGGTTACATCAAAGAAAACAAAATTTCTAGGGGCGCATGCAGGGTGATGTAACCCGTTACATCAGCAGAAAACAGCAAAACAAATTTTTCAGCAAAAGCACTTTTCAGCCACTTAATCACTTAATTTCCACATTTTAGAGCACACAATTGATCACGAAAATTAAATCAAATAACAACAATTAAACACCAACTGAATCCATTAAACATCAAAATCAACAATCAAAGCAATCAATGGATCAAATAACACCAAAACCATAAGGATCTACATTGTGAAAGTTCTAAAATAAGCTAAAATGAGTTTGGATCTAAGAATCACAAACCTACAAGGCGGAGTTTTGCTTTGGTAAATGTTGTAAATTAGAATGTGATGAACTAAACCAAGAAATTCAAAGATCCAAGTGTTATACCCCAAATTTTTACCCTTATATCATCATCATTATTCTAGGAGCATCATCATTTGTTTATCTAACTTTAACCTATTTCAAGTTTGTCTTTGTCAAGATGAATTAGGGTTCAGTATAGTCAGGAATCAGGTTTTCTATGGTTTGATCAGTCAAGGTTTTGGATTGATTCTTCATGAAGAAACTCACTATATCATCAGAGATACTATATTGGATCAAGTATGAATCCAATTTGAGGTTGTCACCCAAAGAAGAAGAGTAGTGCAGTTCAGGACCCCCGATTAGGGTTTCTGATCAGGAAAAGGCAACTGTGGTTTGAATTTTGATTTAAATGATATTCCAATGATGGAATCATGGTCCATGAAGCTTATATGACTCATTGAAGTCTACTCAAGAAGTTTCAAGACCTCAGGGGACCCAGAATACCAACAGTCGGTTCATAGTTTTTCGATCGTTCGGTTCGTTTGACTGAAAAGTAAACTCATTGACCAACAGGGTTTTGACCCAAAATTGAAGGCAATTATGTTCCTAATTTTATATCATATCTAGTCATGAAGTTTGGTGACCAATTGATCAAGAATTGAGGAATAATCGAAAAGTCGAAAAATTAGGGTTTTGAAAGGGGCAAGGCCATAACTTCCTAACCACACATCCAAATCGAGTGGTTCAAAGATTTTTGGAAAGGTCTCGAGGAGTCCTACAAAAGTTAAAAAGTTACCTATGTGAAAAAAATGAATAGATTTGGATTTATGATCAAAAACAAGTCAAGAGGGAAAAACACTTAGTGAAATTTCTTAATTTTGGCGGTAATGTTGACTTCAGTGTTGAGAGTGGCCACAAGATTCCCATAATCATCTTTGAAAACACCCCCGTTATCTTCAACTAGACAAGATGCCAAACCTCTCAAAGTCTTCAACTTAGGCTCCACAAACTTGTAACTAAAGATACCTCTGCAACCAGTACTCATCGTCTATGACTATGTCAACAAAGAATAAGCTCTCAAATAACCTGGAAAGTGCACATGCAAAAATTTTAATGGTTATGATGAAATGACATGAAACACACAAGTCACGAAGCCAAGCACAAATTCGAACAATCAAATCTGCCCAATCTGAATATCCAAATCTGCACAAGGTGAATATCTGCGTAATTCTGCGTCAGTGCAAAAAATCTGACGTGCGTGAGAGAATAAAAGGTATAAAGAGTCTTGGTTTCCTGCAAAAAAAATCTACATCCCACTCACAAGTATGATCTAGACACAACAAGGTGGTCCCTAGAAAGGTCGCCCAAACCATATGACTCAAAAATGAACCCCCCCCCCCCCCCCCCCCCCCCCGCCGTAGAGAATTCTCGCAAGACGGAAGTATTCTCAAGTGAATCACGATCTGGGATGTGGCTCTCGTGACAACCCAACGCGTGAAACGTAGGCATCATGACTATCCACGTTCTAGCCTATATGTATGCTCAAGCCCGGTGTTAGGACTTATCTCTCCAATAATATCTACCCATTCCAAAACAGCAGAATATAGCATATATCTAGAATATGCAGTATATAAATATTTAAAGCAGTAAAGAAATGCAGTAAATAACATAAAATAAAGCGAGTAAAGCATAAACATAAAGCAAATAAATTAAAAAGATAAACACCCAAGCAAGAAAGAAAAGCAAGCAAAACTAGGCGAGACGCCAACTTGCAAGCGCAAGGACTCCCCAGCAGAGTCGCCAGCTAGAGCTAGCGAGATTATACCTGAGTGAATCGCACACTCAAAGATACAACAGAGCCGCCACCGAATTTTATTTAGTCCAAAAGGACAGGGAAAATATCAATAAAACCCAAGGGAAAGAGAAACGAGAAAGGGGGTCGGTTATGCAAAATGAAGATACTAGCACCTTAAGCATCCGTCGTGCTCGACGGGAACCATTTTTCTTACTTCTAGGCTTAGATGAGTTATCTATCTAAAGGCTTCTAGCTAAAGAGGAAGGAAAGAAAAGAAAGTGCTCGAGGAGGATTGGGGCCCTCGTGCCTACGTACCCTCATAGTGCAATGAGGAAGTCAGAGCTCCGTAGTTCAAGGAACCAAGGAAAAAAAGGATCTGGGAGGACCAGAGAGACAGAAGAATGGAAGAAGACAGAGGAAGGGGGCTCGCCAAGATTTCACAATTTTTGTGCCTACGTACCCTCATAGTGCAATGAGGAAATCAGAGCCTACGTAGTTTGGGGAACTACTGCTAGAAAAAAAAGAAAGACGACGTCAAAGCCAAGAGCAAACAGAGAAAGCAAGATCCAACTGGGGGACTGCAAAAGGAAGTGGTGTCAAAACCAAGAAAGGAAATGAAATAGAACTATACCGAGGAACATAGAGAAGCAAGGCAAGAACTCTGCAGGGACATGCAGGAGAAAGAAATGACTCCATAGGGGATAAAACAAGAAAATGGTGACAGAGCCGGGGAAAAAAGAAATACAGGACTAGAACCAAGATAAAGGTAATATCCATGAAGGACATCGGTATATCAACTGCAAGCAGTGATTAATCAAACAAAAACAAGAGTAACACTTGTGGGGAGAGCAAAAAGGGTAGGTGTCAACAGACGGACTACGACGAAACAAAAGAAAGAGAGTACTGAACCAAAGGGAGGTGTTTGATTGGAAGGGAAAAATCAGTATATTAATTGATAAACAGTGGTTAACCGGAAGGATAAAGGAATTGGTTTTAACCGATAAACGGTGATCAACCAAGAGATGAGTGTGAAACCAAGCGAAGTTTGTGACCCAAAGAACGGTACATTGACAGAGCAAACAGTACTTGACCAAAGAAAAGGGTATTTGAACCAAATGAAGGTTACTAACCCAAAGCTGACAGTATTTGAACCAAAGACATATTACTAACTGCGGGGGCTCGGTGTTTAATAGACGAACTGTGATTAACCGAAAAGAATGAGTGATTAACCAGGAGAAGGTGATTAACTCAAAAGAAACTCAGTATCTTAAAAGACAGACTGTGGTTAACTGAGGAAAAGGGTGATTGGTTCGAACAGGCAGACTGTGATTAACCAAAAGGCGGGTGATTAACCAAGAGAAGGTGATTAACCCAAGGAAAACATTGGTTTTAACGGGCAAACCATGATCAACCAAAGAACGGTTTATTAGCCGGGAGAAGGTGATTAACCCAAAGAAAAACTCAGTATTAATAGACAGACTGTGATTAATTGAAGAAAAGAGGATGTTGGTGTGTAAATGTTAAACAATGATGACCCAAACAAGAAGGAGAAAGAACCAGGGGACAGTTGCAAACTCTGGTGGGGAATAGGTTAGAACAGGAAGACTGTGTTAACCGAAGAAGAAAGATTGACTTAGCTGTCGACTTCAATGGGAGAAGAAGGGAACCAAGTTTAAACTGAAGGACAGTTGATCAACCAAGGAAAATAGTGATTATAAATCTCAGGGGAAACCAAGAATGGTGATTGGCCGAGAGAGAAGAGAATGTTGAATTGAAAGGAAAAAGCCACTTCCAAAGGGGAGGTAAGGGTGCAAGTGATCAAGGATCGACTCGATTGGAGAAAGAGGGATACCACAATAAGGAGATAGAGGTGACTATTCCAGGCACAGGGTCATTCATCCCTTACCCAAAATAGTCATAATGAGTGTAGGAATTCTCCATTCTCATTCCTTCTCTAACATCAAAGTGTGGTGCAAGAACGAACGGCGTAACGGCGCAACCTTTGTACAGTGCTCCCATGCATTGTGAATCTTCAGCTCTACCGGGGGAAGAGAGAAGGAGTACAAAGATCTAGAAGATCCAAAGGATAAGAAAGAGAGAAGGATCGATTAATCGAAACAAAGTTTCAATTTATCAATCAAAAGGGGAATATGCTAATAATTTTCCAAAGGGATGAAAAACCATTAAAGCAAAAGGGTGATTTATTGATTATACAAGATTAACTTCATTCCAAAGAGGAAGAAACTCAATGAAAACATGAACAAAAGTGAAAAACAATACCAAAACAATTAGCATGCATCACAAACCATGTAGCAAGTGACCAAAGAAATATGCAAGAATGATCGTGATCAACATGTCAAAAACGCACATAATAAAAAATTGACAAATGATATATTGAAATATTGCATAGATGCTTCAAATTATAGGTGAATGGATCATAAAACATCCACAAATATCAAGCATATCAAGCCATGGAAGTTATATGGGAAAAGAATAGCAAACGGGCAAAACTGACATTCTGCCGCTGAAGTAACCGGTTACTTGAAGTGGGTAACTGGTTACTTGATCAAAAATAGAGGAAATATGCTAAAATTGTGCAGAGTAACCAGTTACCCACTTATAGTAACCGGTTACCACTGTAACAGTGGCAAAAACAGCTTTTTGAAAATCAGTTTTTTCCAACCAAAAGCTTTCCCCAATCTTCCACATGCTATGCTTGACATTTGTGCATGAAAAATGAAGTTCAAAAGCAGATAAAAATCATCAATTAATCATCAATGGAAATAATTAAACATGGAGAGCAAAGATCAAGAAATCACATGATTAAGCGAAACCGAAAAAATGATCGAACTACATCGTAAATGCGCGAATTAGATTGAGATAGTAAATCGAGTAAAAGATAACTAACCTACAAGGCTGAGATTTGCCTTGGATATTGTTGCTATTGATATATGATGAGAATTAAGCCAAGAAACCCATAGAATTCCAAGATTGAGATCCAACCGTAGCGAAACCGTTGAAAACGCGATAAATGCTCTAAATGTCGATTTGCACCGAATAAGCTTGAAGTAGTCGCTTGAGATGAATCCAAAGCCGATAAAACTCCAGAAAGTAAGGCAGAATCACAAGATGATGATGACTAAGCTTAAGAGAAAGCACTTCCAATGAAAAAGTTGCTACTCTTTAATGGAGGATTTGAGCTTTTGTGAGGTTTTTAGGAAGATGATAGAGATGATTATGCAAATGTTGCAGAAAATTCAGAGAGAATGTGAGAGAATTGAGAGTGAAGAATGTGGAAAATTTGATGAAATGATTGAACTCCAAAAAGATGATAATGATTGTACTTTGAGAAATGATGGAACCCCCTAAATAAATGGTGGTGATTTGCTTATATAGAGCTTTGCTTTGGAGTTTCTAGGTTCGGAGTGAGCTTTGGATGTAGCCTTGGAACTAGTCTTGGAGTTAGTTAGACTCAACTCACTGAGTTGGAGGTTAACTCAGTTAGTTAGGTAGTTGACTGGGTAACCATCCCAATGCAAGTTAAAAATCCAATGGTTCACATGCTTGGACACAAAAGGTGTATGGTGGTCTTGATTGGAAATGATGCATTGGATCAAATGCCTTCAAGTGTCTTGAATGTTCTCAAAGCATCTAGAATTGTCTAGAATGTTCCACACAATGCTAGAACCTTGTGAACCCGAAAATGTAGAGAGCGCAAGAGCTGTCCCAAAAATACAGCAAAATCTGCATTTTTGCACTGGGTAACCGGTTACTCAATATAGGGTAACCGATTACTTCAGGCAAATTTTGCATATTTTGCTTGAAAAACGGTGTTGTGGCCGCAGTTTCGATTTTTGACCTTTTGATATGATGAATAGGCATAGAAACCTTTATTTTGTGCTTATTTTAGTGATGTGATATCTTTGAGAGGACGTGATCAATCGGACTTGCAAAAAACCTGAAAATTCCTGCAACAAAAAAACACAGAGAAAAAATGCTAATGCGTATGTTAGCGATGCGAATACACGTGTTTATGCAAAAAGGCAAAAGGAGGTCAAATTTTGGGTTACGACAGCTTCCCCTATTTAATCTTCTTGGACCTGAATGTTCAAATTGCGCTAGCTTTTTGATTATTTGAGGTGGAAGAGGATTAAATAAAAGAGTATCTTGAAAGATTTGGCCGACGACGACTGATGGGAACAAGATAAAGATGCTTAAGAGAAAGGTTTGGCTGAGATCCGCTGGGGAGATATATCAGTCAAAGGGAAGCATGCCATGATGCATATGCTATGATGTTCAACATGATGCTTGATATCATGCTATGCGGTAACAAAAGGTCGAGGTGCGGTTTCTTCGATGGACAAAAATTATAGCAAAACGAACTCGATATCCTCAATTGAGGAAACTCGACGATGCTGCTGGGAAAAGAGTTTAGAAATCTCAGACTTCCAAACTATCAGCAATACTGCTGCTGGAGAGAAATGAACTTTCTAACCATAGCTGACCCTGGTTAGGGAATGAAGAAATCATAGTTGATCTTCATCTAACCGACTCTTCCTGGGGGAGAACAGAGTCAAGATGATCAAAATGAAGCACCATCACTGTTGGGGAAGGAAAACCTCAATTTGTTGGGGTGTTGCGAGAAATTATGCTTCTACTAGGAAAAAGCAAACAAATATCTGCTTGGGGAATACGACTCTACTAAGGAATTGAAGACAAATCTTTTCCTAGAACCATACTGATGTCGAATGGTGAAATTTTTGGCTCTGCTGGGGAGAGGACTGGTAGACAGACCTTTCCATGGAACCAAATCGACACCTGTTGGGGAAAAGGAATGCATCCCACATTCCTAACCACTTATGATATTGTTCACCAGAGATCAAGGTCAAAAAGGAACACTACCCGTCTACCCTTAAGGATTTCTGGAAAAGCATGCAATGCATAATGTTTTCCTAATTGATTTTTAGCTTTTTGTTATTCTCAACGCTTTATAGTATTATGTGATCACAAATAATTATTCAATTTGCAAACAAAATATTGAAAAGAGACAAATGAGAAATCAAAAGATGAACATTTTATTGAATGCAAAAAGCTTTTGTACATAAGATGTGCACAAAGATGTAAAAAGTCCTTAATGAGGATATTTACAATAAAATTGAAAAAAAAAAGTAAATGGCATGGGAAATTTGACTTTGCATTGATTACAACATTGGCTACCATCCCCTGCAAGTCCGGGTTCCAACACTGTGCGACTGTTGATGATGACTGGACTGATCATTTCTCGTCTGAGGTCTAGCCATGATGAAGATAGGCTCAGGTGTTCACAGTCAAATGCCTTTATCCCTAATTTTTGCCTGGATATTATATATTTTTTTCGTCCACCAGGATACCCATTTTTGCCTACGTCGCCCTTTCGGGTTTTCAACTTAGCGGGATTTTATTGTTTTTTATCTTGTCCCTAACTTTTGCATGGACATTTCTTTTTTTGGTCCATCGGGACACCCATTTTCGCCTATATTGCCCTTGCGAATGTCAATCTTGCGGGCTTTCATCATCATTTTTTTCAGGCATAATATTTTTTGACTGAATCGGAGTTCACGGGATGTGGCAACTCCTCCCCATCCATGGTGGTGAGGATCAAGGCTCCACATGAGAAGGCTTTCTGGATAATAAAAGGTCCTTCATAATTGGGAGTCCACTTGCCGCGTGGATCCGAATGAACAGGAGAGTACCTCTTAAGCACGAGTTCGCCTGCGTGGAACGCTCGAGGAAGAACTTTTTTGTCAAAAGCTCGCTTGAGACGTCTCTGATACAATTGACCGTGGCAAATGGCGGTTAGGCGTTTTTCTTCGATGAGATTCAACTGGTCGTATCTGGATTGAACCCATTCAGCTTCATTAAGATCTGCTTCCATGATAACCCTGAGAGAAGGAATTTCGACTTCAATGGGTAGAACAACCTCCATACCATATACAAGCGAATACGGAGTTGCCCCAGTGGAAGTATGAACTGAATTTCTATAGCCATGTAATGCAAAGGGAAGCATTTTATGCTAATCTTTGTAAATTTTAACCATCTTCTGGACAATCCTCTTGATGTTTTTGTTTGCTGCTTCTACGACACCATACATCTTGGACCGATATGGTGAAGAGTTGCGGTGCTCGATCTTAAACTCCTGACGCAACTCCTGTATCATCTTGTTGTTCAGATTACTTGCGTTGTCAGTGATAATGTTGCTAGGAATACCATAGCGACAAATTATCTCTTTCTTGATAAATCTGGCGACCACCTGGCGCGTAACATTTGCATTAGAAGCAACTTCAACCCACTTGGTGAAATAATCGATAGCAACTAGAATGAAACGATGACCGTTGGAAGCTTTCGGCTCGATCATTCCAATCATATCAATACCCCACATAGAGAAGGGCCAAGGAGAAGTCAGAACATTCAATGGGGTTGGTGGCACACGGATCTTGTCACCGTAGATTTGGCACTTGTGATATCTTTTAGCAAAGTTGTAACAATCTACCTCCATTGTTGTCCAATAATACCCAGCTCGAAGGATCTTTTTAGCCATAGAAGGACCTTTGGCATGTACTCCCTCATAACCTTCATGAACGGACCTTATGATTGTGTCTGCTTCGTGTCTATCCACGCATTTGAGCAACACAAAATCATAATTCCTTTTGTACAGTACACCACCACTTAAGAAAAACTTGGTGCAAAGCCGTCTGAGAGCTTTCTTATCAGTGATAGTAATACCCTCGGGATATTCCTGTTTTTCCAGATATCTTTTGATGTCGCAGAACCAAGGCTTATCATCGGACTTGTCCTCAATTGCTAAATAGTGTGCTGGTTTGTTCAAATGATCAATACGGATAGAAGGAGCTTCGTTCCTCCACTTAACTTTGAACATAGATGCTAGGGTGGCAAGAGCATCAGCTAGTTAATTTTCTTCCCTAGGAATGTGATAAAAAGAGATTTCACCAAAGTAGGAAGTCAATTTTGCAAATGTCTTCTGGTACAGAACCAACTTGGAATCCCAAGTTACAAAGTTCCCTCTGACTTGGCCGATCACCAGGGCAGAATCTCCGTAGACCTCAAGAATCTTGATTCTCATGTCAATTGCAGCTTTACCGTAGATACTTGCTTCCTACTCGGCCATATTGTTGGTATGTTTTCTTCACAAACTTAAAAACCTCATAACTTTTTCATGTTTTAATATTTTTGATCCATTCTTTTTAAAAAATGCTCCTTATTATGTCTAATTTCACATAGTGAGAAAATAATTCAAGGATTCTCATCCTAGAAACACTTTAACCCACTTGAAAGTCTTGTTACGTTTTAGGGTTTTTACCTTGTTTTTTTGTTGAAACTTTTCTTAAATACTTCTTGAGCTGTCTTGTGAGATTGTTCCTATTTATTTAAAGTACATGTTTGTTAACTTGTTTGAGTGTTTGAGTTTTGTTTGACTCAAGGTCTTATCATGATTAATCTATTCTTTTGTAAGTGTATCTAGTTAAACAACACTGTGAACTGTATTGGTGAACCATGCTATATCTCTTGATGTTGTAACCTTTTGAGTGTATTATTCATGTATCCCTTAATTGTTTAGAAGTCTTGTTAGAACTCTAATATGTTAGGGTCTGTTTCATCTTGGTTGTTACCACGAAACTTGCTTACTTTCCCCCATGAAATCATAAACTTATACTTGAACTGTTGTAACATTTCTTGTGTTCTTGTACTTGATTATCATCAATGCATGATTGTTGGTCTCATGTTGTTACATTTTACACTCTTTGATTCCTATACATGCTTGCCTCAAGTTGTAACTTGCTTGCATTTAAACTTGTTTGAATTACATGTTGTTGTTTGCCTTGATGGTTGTTACCTCATTGCTCTTCATCTTTGTTAAGATGTCTAAAGTTGATCTTGCCTTATATGTTTGGTCTTGTAAGAACCTCTATCATCATGTCCTTCTAGATATTGTGATATCTTTGTGTCTTATTGATTGTAACCATTTGATTTGATTGTAATTTTTGCTTGATATTGTTACATGCTTGCATATCCTTTTTGGTTGTTACCATGCTCTTTCATATGTTCATCATGTTTGGATGAATGCTTGTGTGCTTTTAACTTTGTTAAGTTATTCCCCAAGTGATGGGACTTGTTAGTTCTCATCCACCTGCCTCCTATTTTCCCATTCCGAAGGAAAGTCTCACTATTGACTTCACTCTCATAGATAGCTCTTTACCCTCCCTCTGACTTTGTTAAGTCATCTTGAACCCTAATTTAGTTAAGTAAGAACCTATATCCATTAGACTTTGCTTTAAATCTAAATACCCACCCCTTGTTAGGAGTATCCTTCAATTAGAACTTTAAGATAGAGTTTGTTAACACTATGTAAGGATCATTGTCATGATTACTCACTCCCCTCTTGGCTTTTGTCAAAGTCAATCTCTTTGAGTGTACAACTTAGAATAGAGGGTTTTGTTAAACTCTATACAAGCATTGTTATGTTTGTTCCCCTTTGTAAATTGATTATGATCAAGTGTTCATCTATCCCTAGTGAGGTGAACTACGGTTGCTCTGATTCTATCCTAGTTAGGATACGTAGGCAAAGGATGTGATATCTTTGCGAGCAAACTTAGAAACTATATTTAGGTCTTTAACCAAACCCAAACCCTATACTAAACCATAACAAATATTTAGCAAGTATAGCATACAAACAAACATAAGGTTCCTGTAGAGTACTTCAGATGTTTAGGATGTGAAATACCTACCCTAGGCATAACCAACCCCGATCTCCGATCTCTTAGCGTTGTTGTTACATCGCGCAAAGGGTCTTTCTCTCTTTAACCTTTCCTTTGGATAAATTAAAGTCCGGTTGTGAATTTAAGGAGTTAAGCTTCAAGTTAACCAATAGCTTGACGTCACGATTCTCACCGCAACAGAAATTGCGACTTCACTGGGGAAAACTTGAAACTTGAGGGTTTAACCTATTTTGTTTGTTCATATTTGTGAATATTTGCTTACATGTATATTTGTCAATATATCTGTTTGTTTTGGGTATCATGAGTGGTGAGATAAAGTCCTAGCCCGGACTTGAGTGACACATATGATAGGATGTGATATGATCAATAGTTGATTGTTGGGAGTAGTCATAGCAAGTTTAAAATATGATGTAATCAGGCTCAGTGGAGACCTTCTTGAGATGATTGATGATGTATGAGTAGTCATGCATTCATTAATTGTTTCAACCTGAGAGTCCGCGAAGCTGAGGACCTTTAGTAACACTTTTACCCTACTAAGCCTTATTAGGACATAGTGCGGAAGCTGTTAGAGAGTAGTCCCGAAACGGTTGTTACACGATACTACACTCAGACGAGTTTATCTTGAGAATATTGTCGACTCACATAAGTAGTTGTGTTGGTTGACAATATCCAAAGGATTTACTATGACTCTGGGAACTTTGATAGAACCCGTTTGGCAGGTACAAATAACTCATAGTACAAATCCTTGGGGATGGGTAGACCTTTTGACTCCTTGTTGTGACCTTGAGCTTAGGAAAGCCTTGTGTGTGCATGAGCATTATATTTGTGAATATTTGCCTTTGTGTTATGTGTGCATCATCTCATCGTCTCATCATGGCATTTCATGTTGCAACTGGTTTTGTAAAACTCAGTTGACCTCTTTGTGAAAAATCTTAGATATATCATGGATATTGGAATAAGGAACACCAAGAAATACAATTTCAAGAAGCCTGATACATCCGAGTTGAGAAAACTATGAACTATGGTGTCAGAAGAATTTGGAAAAAGATATGGAAAGATTTTGATCCTAGTCAGGACAGGGATGGAAGAAGGAACCCTCAACACTTTGGTTCAGTTCTATGATCCATTGTATCATTGCTTTACTTTTCCCGACTATCAGTTGATGCCGACCTTGGAAGAGTACGCTTACTACGTGGGAGTCCCTATGAAGGATCAAAAACCATACAGTGGATTGGAAAGCTTACCTTCACCAAAAGAAATAGCAGATGCTCTTCATCTCGAAGTATCTGAAATTAAAGCTAACCGTGCCACCAAAGGCGGAGTCAAAGGTTTCCATTCAGAACTCTTAGTCAAGAAAGCTGCCTACCTTGCCAAACAAGGGAGCATGGATGCATTTGAAGCAATATTAGCTCTATTAATCTATGGATTAGTATTTTTTCCAAAAGTTGAGGAATTTGTTAATTTATCTTCTATTTCCATATTTTTAAGTGGCAACCCTATGCCTACCGTGTTAGGAGATGCTTATCACTCTATTCATCATCGGACGCTTCAAGGAAAAAGAACTATTCTTTGTTGTGCACCTCTGTTGTACAAATGGTTCGTCAACCATTTGCCTATAATCGACGCTTTCAAGGAAAATCCCAATGGATGGAGATGGTCTCAAAGGATAATATCCTTAACACAAGCTGACATTCATTGGTATAATCCAGCCTATGATAGAGGAGTCTATTTTGACCGATGCGGAAGCTTCCCAAATATACCACCCATTGGAGTAAGAGGAGGGATCAACTATAACCCAGCCTTGGCCAGACGCCAGTTTGGTTTTTCAATGAAAGACAAACCCACCAATATGCTCTTATCAGGTTTCTTTTATCTCAACACCGAAGCAGCGAAGAGCATCAGAAACAACACATCTGATGCTTGGGAGGACATCCAGAAAAAGACAAAAGCTGACTTAGGGAAAAAGACTGTGTAGCTTTTGAACCATTCACTCAGTGGGTCCAATCTAGAGCGAGAGATTTGAAGATGCCATATCTCCCCAAAAAGAACGCATAGATTGTCATCGCGTCGTCTGCCATTCCCATTGAAAAGATGGAAGAGTACCAAGAGTTTCTTGCAAGAGCTCAACTTGAGAGGGACACTTGGGAAGGAAAATATCATGCGCTTTCCTCCGAAACAACAAAGCTCATCAGAGAAGTACAAGAAAAAGAAGAATTAATAAATTGGATCAAACAATGAGTGATCAATGGGGAAACAACAAAGAAGAACTTATTTTTCTCTAGTATCAAACCTACTCAAAGCATTCATGAATCCTCAAGTGTCCCTCCAACCTCTGGAGCCTGGAAAGGAATAGTGGATAAGTTGGTGATGGAAAATGCAATACTGAAGAAGTTGAAGAGGCCTCGTAACTGAAGTTCTTAGTTTCTCGATGTAAACTTAGGCTTTTTGTATTGTATTTCAAAAGTTGTAACTTTTCCCAATAATGAATGAAATGAGGGTTTAACATGATTGATCTTCTGAGTTTTGTAAAACCAGTTGCATTTTGCATTGCATGTTTGCATTGTACTAACCATTCAAGGAAATTCAAAAATTCTATTTTGCATACATTGATATGGAACGATGAAACAGGTTTCCATTTCTAAGACTGGATAACCTCAGAATCCTGGCAGGCCTTGTCTGGAACCCCACTACTTTTATCGCCAAGTACAGAGATCTTCTGCCGCTACTCAACGCTAGAGTGAACGAGGACATGCTGCGAGCCCTCGTTGAGTTTTATGATCCGGTATATCATTGATTTTGTCTTCCTAGACTTCCAGTTACTCCCGACTATAGAAGAGTACTCTACTTACTTAATGATTCCTCTGACCTTCAAAGCTCCTTACCGGAAACCAAGAAGGAAAGACCTCGCCAAGGCGCTACATATCAGGCCAGTAGAGCTGCCTACTGAACTGGTAAATAGGAGCGGTTTCTCCAGGATGCAAGCGAGGCCATTCATGGAGATGGTCGAGTTTCATTATGATAACAGAAACTTGGGGATTTTTGAGGCAATTTTGGCCTTCTTAATCTATGGGTTGTACCTTTTCCCATGCTGTGACGAATTCATCAGTGAAGAGGCCATCCGGCTCTTCATCATCAAGAATCTTGTGCCCACACTGCTGGAAGATGCCTATATCGTCATCCATCACTGAAAGGTGTACGATCTTGGGCTATTCTCATGTTGTACGACTTTACTTTGCAAGGGGTTTACTTCTCACTTGCCTAAAACTCAAGTTCTTTGGGACCTCCCCAACAAAGAAACATGGGTTGAAAAATTAATAACCCTTAAACACTATGATATCAATTGATACGATATCAAGAATAGTGGTGTTGCTATGATCCAGAGCTGCAGGGATTTCCCGAACATACCCCTCATCGGTACTAGAGGAGTTATCAGCTACAACCCAATTCTTGCTCGCCGTCAGCTAGGATATCCAACTGGGCCAGAACCGGAACGTGAACTACTAAGAGCCTATTTTTGTGAAAAAGGAAGCAATGAAGAACTTGAAACCCAAGATCGTTTTGCTTGGTACCATCCTCACATGCAAGGGATGACCACAGAGGAAAATGTGAGCTGTTTAACCACAAGAGCCTATCTGCTTTGGTCAAAGGAGATAGCTTTAAGAATGTTTTACACTCATACCTATGAGATCACCATGGAGCCCGAGGTTCTTATGCCTAGGGATGAGCTGAAGTACGCTCTGGTCAAAGTGGAGCGTGAAAATGCTGAACTGTGGGAGATAATTTTCCAGAATCAACTCCAGCCCAGGTCTTAAGAAGAAGAAGGATCGTCTAGTTGGAACGATCAAAACTTCCCCATTTCTTGCTTTTTCTTTAAGATTGTAATCTTATGTTGTATTTGCTTTTGTTGTAAGGTCTTGCTTGTTAGCAAGAGCCATCTATTGTAATGGATCTTAACTTATCAATGAAAATCTGCTTTTAAAGCACGTCATTACGTGTGTTCCTAATTTTGTTTGTAAACAAGATTGTTGTTTTCCTTGAATGGTTGGTTTTGCATCTGCATTTGCATTTGCATATCATCTGCATAGTCTTGCATGGATTCCACGGCTCATCTATTGTTCTTTTCCACCAGAGAGAGAGAGGGAGGAAAGAAGTCACACTGAGTTCCCACAACTATAACACTCGAGCCCGTGCTCAAAGGAAGATGGCCGATCACGACCAGAGAATCGACCAGATCGACAATGATATTGAAGGGATCAAAGGCAACGTCAGCCAGATCATAGAAGTTCTCCATGGAATAAAAGCAAAGATGGATTCATAGGCTAATGTAATCTCTGAAATCACTATATTAGCAGTAAATCCTTCTACGGTGACATCTTCAACAACTGAGTTTCCGTTCGGTATTTCCAGGGATTTTCTGCCACCACTTAAAAACCCTCAACCATTCTATTTCCAACCACAATTTGTCCCACTAACGAAAGATCCTCTTTTCCCTCAAGCGGGAGGTCCGACAATGTTAGATGCTTCGTTTATTTCTAGGGGCAATGTTAGATGTTGGTTATCTAGCGGCAATGTTAGATGTTCCGGTTATTCTGGCAGCTACATCAGATGTTGGTTGGTTTCCTAGCGGCAATGTGGGATGCCTTATTTCTATCGGCAACGTTAGATGTTCTGGTTATTCTGGCGGCTACGTCAGATGTTGGTTTCCTAGCGGCAATGTGGGATGCCTTGTTTCTAGGGGTAATGTTAGATGTTCCGGTTATTCTGGCGGCTATGTCAGATGTTGGTTGGTTTCCTAGCGGCAATGTGGGATGCCTTGTTTTCTAGCGGCAATGTTAGATGTTCCAGTTATTCCGGAAGCTACGTCAGATGTTGGTTATCTAGCGGCAATGTTAGATGCTTCGTTTGTTCTAGCAGCAATGTTGGATGTTGGTTATCTAGCGACAATGCTAGATGGTTCGTTTGTTTCTAGCGGTAATGTTAGATGTTCCGGTTCTTCTGGCGGCTACGTCAGATGTTGGTTGGTTTCCTAGCGGCAACGTGGGATGCCTTGGTTCTAGCGGCAATGTTAGATATATCAGTGGTTCCAGCGGCAATGTTGGATATTTCGGTTTTCTAGCAGCAATGTTAGGGGTTCCGTTTGTTCTGTCGGCAATGTCAGATGTGCTTTAGTATGGTGGTGTTATGGCGGCAATGTCGGGAATTCTGCCTACATTTTGGTTGTTCGGCGACAATGTCAAACGTTCATCAGGTTCAACATGATGCCTGGCGGCAATGTCAGACATTCATTATCTTCAGGAAGTAGCATGGCGGCAATGTCAGGCGCTTATCGACTTTACGGATACATGGCAGTAATGTCAGATGGTTATTAATCTTGTGAAGGCCTGACGACAATGTTAGGTGATTATCGGTTTCTTACCTATTTAGTTTTTAGTTCGTTACTCGCTTTTATTTAGCGAGGACTTGGCAGAAATGTCAGATCCCCTCATCTTCAGATTCAATGGTTGTGGTTTCTCCCATAGATTTCTGACGGCAATGTCAGATCTTTATCAGCTTTGCGTTGGTCTGACAACAAGATCAGAAGGTTGTATTCCCTGCAGGTGCCTGGCGGCAATGTCCGACACTGTGCAGTTCACTGTTAATCCAATTCTTGGAGTTGTTACCTGTTTTTAGTTAACAGGAGCCCGACGGTGGGGTCGAAGTTTTATCAATTAAGTGCGAACGTCTGACGACAATGTCTGAAGTTTCGTATCTGTTGTGTGGTTTTGTATTCCTCCCGACCCAGGGTCGAGGCTATTGATTGGCAATTATTCAGCTGGTTGTCGTGCAACTGTTACCGCATTCTTCCGAGATTGCAGTTTATTTCTGCGGTTGGCAAATTTTGGGGTTTCGTTGGTATTCAACCGTCTTTTACCTTGATCGGTTGAGAGTCGTTCGCTTCTCACCCGGTCAGGTCCAAGTTGTTTGAATAGGGGAAGCTGTTGCACCCTAAAATTTGCTCAACCTTTTGTTTACCTAGCTTATGTTTCATTGCATTCATATAGCATTAACATTTGCATACCATTGTCCATGTACAGGAGATTGAGAGAATTGTGCCTATCAAGAAGAGGCTATCAAGGGTCTAGATTAAATAAAGAGGTTGTGTTCAAGCATATAAAGGTTTATCATCCTCATCAAGTCACCAGAGAAAGTCAAGGCTCCTTGGAGAAGGGGTGGATACAAGTGTGCATATCTCCTAACTTGAAGGTCAGGGGAGATCATCAGATGATTTTGAATCCATGGATGTGGATGTAAAACATTAAGAAAGCTCATTGGATGTCTTGAGAGTCATTATGGAGCTTGTGCAAGTCATTATGGAGTGTGCATATTCCCGACTTACTGATGAAGTCCGGCTGATGCCCAAAAATTTCTTTGAACGCCCGACGGCATGATTAACGTGATTGTTGACCTGATGAGTCCCAAGGAACCGATGTCGGACGACATGATCGACCATGTATTACCGGTTACCGTGTGACCGATTCCCCAGCTAGTTGCCGTGCAGCTAATATTTCAGTTTTCGAAGATTTTGTTCTCATCAGAGTACCATGTACTTGTGCAGTTGGCAAATTTCCGGGTTTGTCGGTATTCAACCGTCTCGCACCTTGATTGGTTGAGAGCCGTTCGCTTCTCATCCAGTTAGGTTCAAGCCGTTTGAATAGGGGCAGCTGTTGCACCCCAAAATTTGACCAACATTTCTTTACCTAGCTTATGTTGCATCTCATTCACATTAGCATTATCATTTGCATTTCATTGACATGTATGCAGGAGATCAAGAGGTATGACTACCAATCAAGGGCTACACAAGAATATGAAGCTAGCCAAGAAGATTATTCAAGTGTTCAAGGGTTGATATCTTTGTCAGAGAAGTTAGAAGATCCTCAGAGAGAGTGGTTGAAACCAAGGTTGTGTGCCTCCTAACTTGAGAGTTGTGGGAGCTCCTCAGATGATTCTGAAGCCAGGAATGTGGACTTGAAGCCTTGAGAGAGCCTATGAGATGTCTTGAAAGCCATCATGAAGCCTAGATAGGTCATTGTACAAGATTGAGAAGACCTAGCCATGAGTGGTGTAATTAGGGTTTGACTGGGTCAACCCTAGGTCAACTGATGATTTGGAGAGGGTTGAGACCTAATCCAAGAGCCATGTGACCATGGATTGATGCATTGAGATGCTATAAGGATGATTCCAAGGTCAACTCATCATGATTGAAGAGTTTGAGAAGTTTCAAGTTAGGGTTTCTAGGGCTTGACAGTGTAAAATCCCCTAGTTTGACTCCTAACTTCAAGGCAGTTTAGCCCAAGATGTGATTGTCATCTCATCTTACCCCCAACATGAATGTTGTATATCTTGTTCTTAGCTTTAATTTGAGTACTATAAGTCCTTGATAGGATTTGTAGAGCTCAAGTTATGGCTTTGACAAGTTACAGGTCATCTGAGGTATGTGAATCTGGGGCCTTGAAAGTCACCCAACTTGCATCCAACTTTTGCCCAAGAAGGATGATCCCTATGGACTTTTGGTCAACATTAATGTTGTTCCTTATCTTCTTAGCTTTCTATAGAGTACTAGAAGTCCTTGATAGGATTTGTAGAACTCAAGTTATGGCTTTGACAAGTCAAGGGCATTTTGGTCATTTGGAGATTACAGGTCATTTCAAGCATAAGGCCATAACTCCTATTTCCAAGCTTCAAATGGAAAAATCTTCAACATCAAACTTTCTTAAAGTGATGTTTTAAGTCTATTAAGGAGGTCATGAGATGTTGAAAAGGCTTGTAGCTCAAATTTGTAAAAATGACCTAAAATAAGGGCATAAGTTAAATAAACCAAAGTTGGAAATTGATATTTTCAACCTACACATCCAAACCATGGCATGTAATATATCATTTTGACTCTAGAAAACATTTTAGAAACAATGGTTTAGCCACATTTTTGATTTGAGGTCTAAATTGTGGACTTGCTTTGAAAAGCACTTACTTGCATATTAAGCATCATTTGCAAAACTCAAAATCAAGGCATGGGCAAGGGTTTTTGCAAGCTAAACACCCCTAATATCTCATTAGGGGAGAAATTAAGAGTGAATGGGATGAATTCCAAGCTGTTTGCAAGGGTTGTACATGTCATGATAAGTGATTCAAAATCTCATGACATGAGAAGTGTAAAATCTCATTGGAAGGATCTAGAGGGTTCTAGATCATCCAAACTTCATTTATATATTGAGTAGAATGGATCCATGGCAGAGGTTGGTGATCATTGAAGGATTGAGCATAGTTTGAGATTGAGTTTTCATAGATCGCAATTGAAATCGGTTTCATCAAGTTCCTCAACTTCCATTTATTTTCTTGATTGATACTCCTTCCATGAATGTCAAGGAGTGATTTCAGATCATTTTCAAGAAGAATTGGTGGCTAGATCGTGTGGGAGCAAGTGGTTTTCAGCACCTGCAACTCAGCATCGTGTTTCAAGATTGAAGCACTTTCCATTGAATCTTTTGCATACAGAAGCAAGGAGGAGGTTCAGTGATCGTGTACAGAAGATTTGAGAGCTTGAAGTGAAGATTTCGTGCATCTGTTATTCAAGAATTTCCAGGTTGGTAACCTTCTTCCTATAGCATGATTTAGGTAGAATTAGGTTGAATTAAGGTGCTAGATTAGTTGTAGAATGGCCTAGGATGGATTTCAGATGGTTAATTGATGAATTAGAGACAAAATAGGAAAATCACCATTTTCGGTTGAGATTGGGAGATGATGATTCTTGGGGTTTCAAAGGAAACTAATGGTATCGTTGAATTCGTGGCAAGATTTAGAATGAGTTTCATGTTTTGACCTCTTGGATTGGAGGCCTCTAGGAAGAACTAGGGTTGAAGGGGATGATCGGAGCTCCATCGGCGGTGGCCGGAGCTGGGCGCGAAGCTCAGGTGTTTGAAGTGGAGAAGATGAAGTTTTCACCATTGGATCATGGTCTGACCATTGACTAGGAGAGGATCCAACGACTGTGTTTTAAAATTGGATTGTGAAGGATTCTGATGATGAAACGATGCGTTTCATTTATTCAGGCGTTTGGGCTTAATGATTTAAGTGTTATCCACACCCCCCAGCGAGCCCAACCCATGTTTTTAACTGAAAATGATTACTTCTTGCACCGTGTGTTTAATCTTTTTATTTGATTTTCATTTAATTTCCATTTAATTCATGATTCTTGTAAAAATCATAACTAATTGAATATTAATCCAATCACACCCATTCTTTTTGCATATTAATCATGATTGAGACTATTATTTTTTAGAGAAAAAATATTTTCATTTCATGTAATTTCTGATTCAATTGGAATTTTGCATTTTAATTGGCATTAAAATGTTCATGTTTGATGCATATTTTTGTGGAATTTTGTTTGATCTCATGGTGATGATTTTGAGCCTAATTTTTTGTGTGTGATTAGGTTAGACATGTATGATCCCATAGAATTTTTCTCACATTTTTGTGAAGAAAATAGGTGTGCTTTCTAGATTGATGTTTAGAGGGTTCCTTTTAGGGTTTAGGTTTGATGCCTTAAAATGTAGAATTTAGTTCTAGGTCCAATTTGATGATTTGATCTCTGGAATTAATATGGTAGAGTCATGATTGACCTAGATTCCCATAGTAATTTTTGTAGGATTTTACAATTGATTTTAGTATTTTAGTTAGGACTAACTTTAGTGCTAGGTTTTAGGTGATCCTAATTTACTAATTCAACTAGTTTAACTCATTTAGTCCCCTTAGATTAGGGTTTGTGCTTGGTTTGCCTTTGGTTGAGATTGAAGACAAGTTGAAGACAAGAGGAGGATGCTTGAAGTTGCTTGGAGCTTTGGATTTGTTGGTGCCTGAAGATGTCTGATGAAGATTAGGAGATAGGACATAGGGAGAGCCTTGTAGTTAGAATGATTTCTTTCACAAACATGGAAAGCATCTTGTGCTTCCATTCCTCCCAATGACTAAAAGTCCTTCTCAGATATTCACATCCCTCCTTTGGAAGGATGAGTGGCTTTATCTGGGAAGTAGAACTTTGAGGGAACCAGTCTCTCATAATGATGAACCCTTACAGGCTTCCTTTGGTTGTCAGTAAGCTGCTTATCATTTCCACTCATTCTGTTAAATCAATTATCTTCTAGTTTGAGTATCTTGAGAGATGCTGGGTTTGAGTTTGAAGATGAGGACTCCACTGAAGAGTGTGGAAGAGGATGATTCCTTAAGTGTAATACCCCAAATTTTACCCTTTCTTTTTTCTTTTTATTTTAAATTCTTATTAACTTAATAAATTAACCTTTTTTTTAGATCTTGTTTTTTTAACTAATAATAATTTAATTAACCTTTTTTATAACTTTACTAATGTTTGTTTATTAACTTTTTTTGTATTTAGTTTATTTATTTAAATCATTTTAAGTTCTTCTTACTAACTTTTACGATTTAGATTAAAATTTAACTTTTTTTCTTCTTTTGTTCAAGATTAAATTTTTATAACCTTTTTTAATTAATTTCTAACACATTTTTTTAATCAAATTCTATTACCTTTTTAAAATTAAATCTTTTTTCTAACTTTTTTTTAAAAGATAAATCTTTTTTCTAACTCTTTTTTAAAGTTAAATATTTTGCTAACTTTTTAAAAGTTAAATCTTTTTTTCTAAATTTTTTAAAATTAAATCTTTTTTTCTAACTCTTTGTAAAAATTATATCTTTTTTTCTATAACTTCTTTTTAAAAATTAAATCTTTTTTTCTCTAACTTCTTTTTAAATTTTTTTTTTCTAATTTTTTTTAAAATTAAATCTAAATTTTTTTTGACACCTTTCTTTTTCAAATTAAAATTTTAAGTTCTTTTTAAAATTAAATTCTAACGCCCTTTTCTTTTTCTTTTTTTTTTTTTTTAAATTCTAAATTCCTTTTAAAATGAAATTCCAACAGTTTTTAAAATAATTCTAACACTTTATTTAAATCAACATTCAAATGTTTTTTATTTTAAAATTCTAACTCATTTTTTTTAAACTTAAAACTCTAATTTTTATTTAACTTGAAACTCTAACTTTCTTTGCTAACATTTTTAAATTTAAATCCCAACACTTTTTTTATCAAATCCAATCACAATAAATCACAGATGGGGCAAAATAAAATCAATCAGATCATATCATCATCATAAGAAAATCAGATATAAATATCAACATCACCATCATTGAATCAAATCTGAAATAATCATAAAAATTCATTCAAATCAAATCAGAGATTGAAAAAGATTAAGATATTCAAATCAAATCTGAGATTGAAAAAGATTTTAAAAAATCAAGTATAAAAGGACCCTCAGGAGCAACAAAACGGGAGATCGGCAAGCATCAAAGACTCTTACAGTCTTTATCAAAAGTAACTAACTCTTCTTTTCTTAAAAAATTTCTAATCTTATTTTTGTTTTTTTTCCCAAGAGTTTTAACTTTTTTCTTGAATTAAAATCTAACTTTTTCTTTTTTATTTTCAAAACTTTTTTTTCAAAAGCAAATTTCAAAGTTCTAATTTTTTGCTAACTTTTAATTCTAACTTTTTAATCACATTAAAGTTCTAACTTTTCCAAATCTCACACAAAAAAAAACCTAATTCCATTCTAACTCTTTTCTAATTACCTAAATTCTCATCGTCTCAAAACGTTCATCACTTAACTTTTAATTATCGTCAACTCCAATTTTCATCCTTCATTCCTAACAGTATTCTTGATTATCCATGAACCTGTTCACTAATATTTATTTATTTATTTTTGTATTTATTTTTATATTTGTACATAATCTAACATCATCGTTGCTATTTCATATTCCATTATCACTTGTATATTATCGCCATCTTCTTTGCATATCAATTTTCATTGTTTATTAATATTTCGCTAACATCCTCATTTTTAAGATCCAAATTTCTAACTTTTTTCTTGTTTCGTTAAAATTATAATTTTCTACTTAAATTCCTAAAATTCCTGTCTAATTTTTCGTCTAACCCCGTATAATAACAGTCTCTGTTTGTTTTGGTTTTTTTGCAGCTGACTAAGTTCAATTGATTTTATTTTCAGTTTAAATATTCAATTATCATATTTGTAACTGCTTATGGGGTGTAATTTTGCGAGACAATTGTCGCATTTATCTTTCCGCACTTTATGTTCTGCCATTGTATGTTTATCACGTCTTTACCAATAATTTCACTCCTCCGAAGGAATTAGGTCTAGCCGTTTGACCGCCGTGTCAATAGTCCTCAACTTCAAACCCTTACAACCTCACAAACCCTAATTTTCACAAATGCCTCGCCGCAGGCAAGATTACAATTTTACCCCTAGCATTAGGTCAAAGAGCCGCCGCGCTCATTTTAGGGTTTCCCGCCGCGGAATCCCTAACCTAATTTAACCCTAATTCACTTAACAATTCAACGTAGGGATTTGGAGTTTCTACACTCCACGTAAGCGTGTGCTTAAGACATGTTTATTCCCCTTGAGACCTTGACCACAGTCAAGAAATCTCTAACCTCCCTTTTGAGGGGAACTACGATTACTCTGATTCCACTCCCGTAAGGATACGTAGGCACAAGATGCGATGTCTTGCCGAGTAAACTTAGAATTAACCCCTTAGGTCTCTTTTCTCACTTTTAATCCTTTGTACATATACCTTAAGCAAATAAATAAAGCAAGTAGTAAACATTTGAACAAAAGGTTCCTGTAGAGTACTACAGAAGTTTAGGGTGCTAATACCTTCCCTAAATTTAACCAACCCCCGAACCCTAGATCTTTCCCCGCATTGTGTTTACGATGCAAAATAGGTTTTCCCTCTTTTGACCTTTTCCTTCGGATAAATCAAAGAGCGGTTGTGAATTGAATTGCGATTCAAACTCATTAATAGTTTGTGATCCTATTTCCACCGCAACAGAAAATGGCGACTTCACTGGGGAAATCTTAACATTTGAGGGTTATCCCTAATTTGTTCATATTTATTGCTATTTGTTTTACTATTCATTTGCATGTATATATTTGTGCTTTGATTGTGGGACTGTTCCTTGTGTTGTGAGATAAGTCCTACGCCCGGGCTAGTGACATTATTATAGGATGGGGATATATTCGATGAGGCTTATAGGGAGTTGAATCCCGACCAAGCTGATTCGAGAATCACCGCTCAGTTGAGACCTTTTCGAAAATGGTTCGGTTGAACGAGTAATCGTGAAAACTTCTTCCATGGTCGTTTGGAGTTGAATCCCGACCAAGCTGATTCGAGAATCACCGCTCAGTTGAGACCTTTTCGAAAATGGTTCGGTTGAACGAGTAATCGTGAAAACTTCTTCCATGGTCGTTTGGAGTCTGTGATATTGGGAACCTTAGTACCTTTACACCACCTCGGCCTTATTTAGGACGTAGTGCGGGAACTATGTGGGAGTAGTCCTACAATGGTTGCTACGCGATACTACACTCAAAAGAGGTTCTCTTGAGAATATTATTAACCCCCGAGTCAGTCGGAAGGTTGATAATATCCGAAAGATGGGCTGATGACTTTGGGCACTTTTTAGAACCTTGTTCTACAGGTACAACTAACCTATAGTACACTCCTTTTGGGGATGGGTAGACCTTAACTCCGCTCACGTACCTTTAACCTAGGACTTTGTGTGTTTTCATGCATTGTATCCATAAAGCATCATATTGCATTAAGATTTCATAGAATTCAAACTCTATTTATGAACATTGCAGGATACCATGAATCACCATAGAAGGCATACTTTGAAGTTTACTTTTAGGGGTTTTAATTTGGAAGTCCTAGAGAAGCTAAGAGATTTGGTTCAAAATCAAGAAAAGTTCCAAAACAGATATGGAAGGCTATTGTCTTTGTTGAAGATTCAAGTAAACGAAGGACTTCTTGCGACTTTGCTACAATTTTATGATCCAGATTATCACTGCTTCACCTTTCCAGATTATCAGCTTTTACCTACCTTAGAAGAGTACTCTCAGTTGGTGGGATTACCTATCTTGGATAAGTCTCCATTCCCTTTCTTGGAGAAAGACCCTAAAGAACGAGATATTGCTAAAGTCATTTGTCTAAGGATATCCGATGTCAAAAACAATATGATCACCAAAGGGGGGACCTCCGGTTTTCTCAGGGACTTCCTAATTAAGAAGGCCCAATTTTATGCCGATCATAAAGACATGTTTGCCTTTGAGACAATATTTGCTTTGCTTATTTATGGGTTGCTGCTTTTTCCTAGTTTTGAGGGGTTTGTGGACCTTAATGCAATCAAGACCTTCATGAGGAGAAACCCAGTTCCAACGCTATTGGGTAATACTTATCATTCAGTACATCTCCGAAACTTTCATGGTGGAGGAATGATTACATGTTGTGTGCCATTGCTATACAAGTGGTTTATTTCTCACTTACCCAAGTCTGGTCAGTTATGGAAACTTAATCAAGAATGTTGGTCGCAAAAAGTTATGGCTTTAACTCACTCTGATATTGATTGGTATAATCGCATGTACGATGGGATATCGATCATTGATAGTTGTGGAAACTTCAACAATGTGCCTTTGCTCAGTTTCAATGGAGGAATTAGCTACAATCCAGTCTTAGCTCGCCGACAGTTGGGATACCCCTTGAAGGAACCACCTAAAGGTATTCATGTGGAGAAAATCTTTTTCGAAGACGACAAAAAGCTTCAAGGTCAGATTCTATCTTCTTGGAATCATCTGCATAGGAAAGACAAAGAAAGTTTGGGAAAACCTAATTGTATGTCCATGGAACCATACCTTCAATGGGTCCGAGGAAGAGCTATTGAGTTGAAGATGCCCTACTCTCGCCAAGATCCTTTACCTCAAAGCGAAGAACCTGTCCAGTATTTCATGACTGAAGCTGAGACTTTGAAGATCACTTTGAAGAAATCACAATGCGAAGCAGAATCATGGAAGAACAAATACCATGTGATGGTCAGCAAGTACGAAGAACTTCAAAAGCAGATTCAGTCGAAGAATGATGAGATACAATCCTACAAGAAGAGGAGGCTCTACGAATATTTATTTTCCTCCGGGTCTCCGTCTGCTCACTGAAGTTGTGGAAGACGCTTCTCTAGGATTTTCTAGGCTTTTATTTAGCTATTTTGTTTGCAAGAATATTATTTGTAATCTGTCTTCAATAAATTGATAAAGGTTTCCTTGGTATTCCGCAATATTCGTAAATATTTGAATTCCATGAAATCTTCATTTGCATTCACATTTTAGCATCATACTTTTGCATTGCATGTGTCACCCGATTTCTCATAATCGGTTCCCTCACCTTCCAGTTTTATCACCCTGAGTTCTCTGCACCAATACGACCCTTCATAAGGATGGAAGATCAAAACCAAGAGATCAACCGTGTCAGCCATGAACTCGAAGATCTTCGAGGAAGTGTGGGGCAGATTTTTGAGATGCTACGAGTTCTTAGTGTGAAGGTGGATGCTCAGTCTACTGTTGTTTCTGAGACTACCAATACCATTATGGAATCTCAACCAGCTGTTATTGTCGAGAATGTACCTCCTCATGGTCTTCAATCCGGTTTGGTGCCTCCTAGTGCTCAACCAGTTCGACGAGCTACCCCTCCAAAGTGCAAAACTCCTAACTCCGACCATGGTAAAGGACCTGCACGTTCGAGGAACCGCAAAATGGCTACTCCTCAACCTTGGCAACATCAGCAGAGTTATGTTCTAGGTTATCCGTTTCCATATGTTCAACAACCCTATGTAGCTACTGTTGCACCTCCTTTCAATCAGCAGTTTCCTACATACCAGCCTGTGCAGTCAGCTCCGGTATATCAAGCACCGATTTATCAACAACCTTCCGGTTATCCGCCCATGCAAGTTCCTGTCAACAGTCAACGAGTGCCCAACGCTCCTGTTCACCAACAATCACAGAATCAGGTTCCTTATCCCCGTAAGAGGCAGTATAAGCCTTGTCCTCCAATTCCGATGACTTTCACTGAGTTATACCCCCATTTGGTACAACAAGGTCTGATTACCACCCGTGCTTTGGGTCCTCCGCCTAATCCATTACCTGCAGGCTACAACGCTGCCGCTCACTGTTTATTTCATGAGGGTGCGCCCGACCATGATCTAGAGAATTGCTACGCTCTTAAGAACTATGTCAGAAATTTGCTAGAAACGAAGAAGTTGTCTTTTAGCGATGCTCAGCCGAAGATCGAGACTCCTCTCGGGGTTCCCCGCTTGTCAAGCTTAGATTCTGCAAAGTATGTTGACCCCTCAGCAAGTCAGTCGAATCCAGTAATTATTCAAAGGCCTAGCTCGCTTCATCTCAGTAACCCTCAAGATGATATGACCGGGATCAACAAAGAATCTGGGAAAGTTATTTTGAGGCAACGACTGAAAACTGTTGAAGATGTGACCAGCATAACTGGGGCAAGCCATGACGACTCACAGTGATCATAAACCAGATGTCCCTTTCCATTGAGGCTCCGCCAAAGGAAACTGTTACTCTTGAATGCAAGATTTCATAAACATTTAGAAGGATTTTTCCAACAGTTCATTTGTTTATTTATATGCATTTCTCTTTGATTAAGCATATTTAGCATGCACGAACTTGTTTATCTTTGATTAATTAATGCAACGCATATGTTTGTCTTGAATAAATCCATTCGTTTCACTCATTCAAAAAACATTTTCATAAATCATAATGCCAACTTTACCCGATCTCCTGTTCTGATGGAGAATTGGGGGGAGGATGACGAACCCAAAACGTCAGATTTCTTGTCATATGCTTTCAATTAAAACCTACTGATGATGTAGGGCATTGTTTCAAATCCCAAACACTGGAGATATAAGGATGTTAATCCCTAGTCAACCCTTTGAACCTTGAAGTAGGAGTTTTCTTTTTTTAAGAACCTTCATCCTAACCTGGGGCAGGGTAGGTTTCAGTTAAACCGATCGAGCACTTAGACTCTCAAAAAGGAAGAGCAAACCTTCGAGAATTTATCCTTAGCATCTTAGGAAGTCCAATACAATGACTATCCCTCGGTTATCTAAGGAGTGGGGCAGTCACGAGCCTTTCAAAGGATTTACACGACTTGTGCAAAAAAATAAGAGCTCGCTAAGTCAAAACCTATGAAGGAGACTTAGGCAAAACTGGGGCATCCCGCTGGACTCCAAGGTCAGATCAAAAGACGTTGTCCAGGCAAAAGTTAGGGAATAAAAGCAAAATAAGAGGGTACAATAAATAATCCCTATTAAAGAACAAAATCGTGTGACCAATTGCCATTAGAAATAGGTGAGTGATTGCCATGTCCAAAGCCTTGATAAGTTCTCGACCATAGCAAATCCGCTTGAGATATGAGCGTTCGTATCCGGTTAACTGAATTAGGATTGGAGAACATCACGAAGAAGGGTGGGTACAAATATAACTTTGAGCCTATATCCTTTGTTTCTTAAACCGTGAACCGAGCCACGATACAACCTTTAAAAGACCTAATTGAAGTAGGACTTCGGTTGAAGGCATACTCGACAAGATCACGTTTCCTGACTCCTACGAGCTATGCTCAAAAATTCATGTTGGCATTATAATTAAAACTTATATCCTAACTAGTGATTTCGGTCGCGAGTTACAGTGATATCTCTTTCAAAACAAAAATTCAAGACAAATATATGTGTACATTGACAAGCTCAGGATAGGCATTTCAGGCATGACGACTTTGCTTGATATCTTAAAGATTTACATATGAACATAACCCTTGGAACTTGAAGATCCTGCTAAACAGGGGCAGGCAGTTTCCCAATTCGCTTACCAACGCGAGTCTGACGTTCTTAAGAGCTATTTCTTAAAGATTTCGTCGTAACAAGCTTAATTTGTGCCAGACATGACGAATCTCTCAAAGAGTTTGAAAACAGTGGGGCAACCAGACTCCGTGTTCTCTATAAAATCCTCTTGAGATGACCCTACCTCACAACGCAAGTATCCTGGGGCACCGTGTTTTTTTAAAAAAAGAAACAAATGGCGGCTACTATAAGGTCCTTCAAGATCAAAACCATGTGGTTTCACAACTTTTCTTCATGCACCCGATGGATTTTACTCACGGCGGCCTTCATCCCCCAGTATATCTCAGTGTTGCAACAGGCTCCTAAACTATTGCCTCATCACAGTCCCCAGAGAGACTATAAGCTGACAACTTTTTTTGGGGTAACTCGAAAGTGTCCCTCAGGTTCTTCTCCCCATGTGAAGACGTGATACTATGCACCCAAGCAGATTACCTTCTCCCCAGAAAAGTCAGAATTCTGAAACCATATTTGGTTCTACCATTGATTTTTTTCTTACCCATGATTGACGTATTGGTTGCAGAGAACGCAGGGTATCTCCGTCGAGATGTTTATTTCATCTCTCGTCCCGTCTCTAGTCTGTTTCGTCAGCATGCGCAGGGGCATAAGCATCACATGCCTATTTCATACATTCATTTCACATACTCATTACATACTCATTCCATAACATCCTGCATATTTAACTACATACATAGACATTAACATACATTCACATTAGCATATGCAGTAACACATGCGTTAGCATTCACAGGTTCGCTGTGTCTCGCATCATTGATTATTACCGCCGAGTAACTGGGTTGGTCCATTCTCTCCAAATAGATTGTCAGCCCTAAGCATAAAATACATACGTGTTTCCAGTTTCCCCACAGAGCTCGATCCTCGTGGATGACGGTTATTTCAGCTATCTTTCCTCGCCGGGATAAGATATTTACCCTTCGAGTTCATTCCCTCGATGGAGTCTTGATTGCCAGTTTTCTTTCTAGCTCGATCCTAGATTGAATCTCGGTCTTGTCGGTTGTCGAGCCCAACCAGACGTGCATTTATTTTGCACCGTCTAAAAATCTTCACCCCACCTTGGCCGATACGCGACTGTTCTCGCCTGAGAAGCTTATCACTGTACCCGGATGTGCATCTATTTTGCACTATCTTTCAAGAAAATCAATCACAATCCTTTGCAGATTCACGCCAGTTCACGCCTGGAAAATCTATCAGTACATCTTACGGCATCGGTATGCAACTGTTCTCGCCTGAGAGGCCTATCGATATAACAATCTTACATCTTACAGCATCGGTATGCAACTGTTCTCGCCTGAGAGGCCTATCGATATAACAATCCTACATCTTACAGCATCGGTATGCAACTGTTCTCACCTGAGAAGCCTATCATCGATCAGCAACAGTTCTCACCAGAGAAGCTTATCACAACCTTACACAACAGGATACGCAACAGTTCTCGCCAAGAGAAGCTTATCACAACATTTTACAATCGATCAGCAACAGTTCTCGGTTAAGAAGCTTATCGTAACATTCTTCTGCAACGGTATGCAACAGTTCTCCGCCGAGAAGCTTATCATCATTATCTGTTATCACCTCTACAAGCAGTTCTTACATGAGAAGCTTATTACTGCCACTCTTGCAGAAAAGCGACATTTCTCGCCTGAGAAGCTGATCCTATCTTCGTTATGACTCGCAGCAAATGGCCATCTCCATCGAGCAGTTGGGCTTCCATTTTCCTTGTCGTCTTGAAGTATGGGGAGGTTAGAACCGAATCATATTCAGGAGAGCATGAATCTTGAAGTATGAGGAAGTTCAGTTTACCCTTTAGTAAAAGAAGGAGCAGAATCATATTCAGGAGAGCATGAATCTTGAAGTATGAGGAAGTTCAGTTTACCCTTTAGCAAAAGAAGAAGCGGAATCATGCCCGACGCGATGTCCTCGGAAGTATGAAGAAGTTTATTTTATCCTTTAGTAAAAGAAGAATCTGAAACGTATTCCAGGCACCGACCTTAAATACGAGAAGATTTATATATCAGATAAGCAGCAGCCTCTTTATTTGAGTGCTTATCCGTTTTGGCATGTAAGTCCCTTCCAACGATAAGTGACAGTTCTCCCTCGAGAAGCTTATTAGGGCATTTACCATCAAAGCCCATTTATTTTGGCATACAGCCGGTTTTACCCTGTATTTTCTACGAATTTCCGAAAAGTCCATTCGATCCCATCACGAAGGATAGTTTATAGAAGCTTGGATGTTATTCTTTGCTCAATGCTCCAACATTCTGTAATCAATCTGGCAGTCGTGTAGATCCAGTCTTATTGTTAGACATTCCCAAGTGGAGGCCGTCTCATAGGCGCCATCACTATTAAGGCTCTTGTTCTAACCACTCAAAGTCCATTTATTTTGGCATACAGCCGGTTTCTTTTCACCCTGTATATTTGCTACGGATTCCCGAAGAGTCCGTTTGATCCTGTCGTGAGAGATAGTTTACAGAAGCTTGGATGTTATTCTTTGCTCAATGCTCCAGCATTCCGTAATCGATCTTGCAGTCGTACATGATCCAGTTTTACTTTTAGATTCCCCGGTGGAGGCCGTCTCATAGGTACCGTCTCCATTTGAGAATCTCGTCCCTTTTCTAAAAAGACAATTGGTCGTGTTCGCACCAGTTGACCATCATTTTAGAATTCCCCAGTGTTGTGCTGTCGTCCCAGCGCGTCGTTTTCCCCAGTGTGTTCTTCTCGTAGCGTCTGTCCCTGTGTCGTCGTATTCGTCAGCATTTTCGCACTCATCATTCCAGCATACGCATCATATCATGTTCATGGCGCTGCCTGCATTAGTCTTGTTTGGTCCATAGCATTGCATATCGCCACATATAAGGGCAAAATTTTCGGTTATCTATATTTAAATCCCTCCACCATGATTCCTCGAGTCTCCTCCACTCAAATCATCCAGTGTAGTTATTTAAATAGGGGCAACTGTAATACCCCAAATTTTACCCTTTCTTTTTTATTTTTATTTTAAATTCTTATTAACTTAATAAATTAACCTTTTTTTAGATCTTGTTTTTTTAACTAATAATAATTTAATTAACCTTTTTTATAACTTTACTAATGTTTGTTTATTAACTTTTTTTTCTATTTAGTTTATTTATTTAAATCATTTTAAGTTCTTCTTACTAACTTTTACGATTTAGATTAAAATTTAACTTTTTTTTCTTCTTTTGTTCAAGAGTAAATTTTTATAACCTTTTTTAATTAATTTCTAACACATTCTTTTAATCAAATTCTATTACCTTTTTAAAATTAAATCTTTTTTCTAACTTTTTTTTAAAAGATAAATCTTTTTTCTAACTCTTTTTTAAAGTTAAATATTTTGCTAACTTTTTAAAAGTTAAATCTTTTTTTCTAAATTTTTTAAAATTAAATTTTTTTTCTAACTCTTTGTAAAAATTAAATCTTTTTTTCTATAACTTCTTTTTAAAAATTAAATCTTTTTTTCTCTAACTTCTTTTTAAAATTATTTTTTTTTTCTAATTTTTTTTAAAATTAAATCTAAATTTTTTTTGACACCTTTCTTTTTCAAATTAAAATTTTAAGTTCTTTTTAAAATTAAATTCTAACGCCCTTTTCTTTTTTTTCTTTTTTTTTAAATTCTAAATTCCTTTTAAAATGAAATTCCAACAGTTTTTAAAATAATTCTAACACTTTATTTAAATCAACATTCAAATGTTTTTTATTTTAAAATTCTAACTCATTTTTTTTAAACTTAAAACTCTAATTTTTATTTAACTTGAAACTCTAACTTTCTTTGCTAACATTTTTAAATTTAAATCCCAACCCTTTTTTTTTATCAAATTCAATCACAATAAATCACAGATGGGGCAAAATAAAATCAATCAGATCATATCATCATCATAAGAAAATCAGATATAAATATCAACATCACCATCATTGAATCAAATCTGAAATAATCATAAAAATTCATTCAAATCAAATCAGAGATTGAAAAAGATTAAGATATTCAAATCAAATCTGAGATTGAAAAAGATTTTAAAAAGTCAAGTATAAAAGGACCCTCAGGAGCAACAAAACGGGAGATCGGCAAGCATCAAAGACTCTTACAGTCTTTATCAAAAGTAACTAACTCTTCTAGTTTGAGTATCTTGAGATATGCTGGGTTTGAGTTTGAAGATGAGGACTTCACTGAAGAGTGTGGAAGAGGATGATTCCTTAAGCATTGCCATTGCAGCCGAAGCTTGAAGAGCAAGAGGAGCAGGTTGATACTTGAAGATCCAATGGAGATTGAATGAAGAGCTGAGGCTTAGAAGCTTGAAGACCAAGTTGATACTGGTAAAGCTCAGAGAAGCTGAAGCTTGTAGAGGAAGAAGACCAAGTTGATACTGGTAAAGCAAAGAGAGCTGAAGCTTGAAGACTAAGTTGATACTTATGAAGAGGATTCAATTGAGATTGAGTGTAGAGCTGAGGCTTGAGGAATAAAGGACAAGTTGATACTTGTACATTGATGCTTGGAGAGCCTGAAGGAATCAAGTTGATACTTGTAGTTAAGAGTGAAGCCTGAAGGTGGAGTTGACTGGAAAGCTGAAGCTTGAAGAAGAAGATTAAGTTGAAACTTATGTTGAAGGGTTGAAACCTGGAGAAGCAAATTGATATTTGTCATGAGAGAGGATAGCCTTGAAGGGTGGATGAAGTCTGAAGACTGAGTTGCTGTTAGAAGAGCTGAGGCTTGGAATTGGAAGAGAGTTGTTGATCTGCTTTCTTGTCTGTTTTCTTCTCTGTGCTGATGTGCCTTATTTGACTTGCTTGATGCATTAGAATAAGTCCATGATTAGACTGACTTTAAGCTAGGAGCATGATTGCACTAGAGGTTGAGTTGCTCCCTCTGCTTGTATTGTTACTGTATGACTTTGCTTGCGGGTATTCGGTAGAGCCCCGCTCCCTTGCCCATGTGGTTTATTTTGCTTGATAACATTCCATTTTATCTGTATGATTGCAGTTTACTGTATCTTGCTTGATAGCATGTTTGATTTCTTCAGTATGATTACTGTTATTCATATCTGGCTTGAGGTTGAGATGAGCTTGTGGAGGCTGCTGCCCCACACACATTTCCTCCCTCACTTGCATTGCATGCATTTTACTGTTTACTATTTACTGTTTAAGCTGATGCTTTATCTGTTTCTGTGTATCATTGACATGATCCCCTAGGAATCTCACTTCCTTTGATAAGGAAGTGATGATAGAACTTTAGGTTGAAACCTATGCATGATAACTTCTAGGAGTTCCTTGTTTCAAACCTCAACCATAGGATGAATCCTTGGCATGATAACAGTAGGACTTGATAGTCTCCCTTTAGTTGAGCCTGTTCTCTTCTCATCCTAAAACAGCTTAAGATACAGTAATCATGAATGATTTCTTTCGCACGTTACGAGCCTTAAGCTATCTGAGAAAGGATTGTTGGAGAGCTTCTTTTCAACAGTCTGGATGTTTAGTACGGCACCCTTTGGGTGACATGCGACGCATTCACTCTCAGGTCATAGTCTCTAGTGCGATTGAAGTTGCAAACACAATAAAAAACACTTCTTCCGTAAAAGACGGAAAACAAACTTCAAACCTTTTTTCTCCGTGGGCCCATAATTCAAAGGAAGCTTTTCTGAAGAAAAGAGCGTCGTTAAACTTCAGCGCCAACGCAAACAGGCTTTGTCCCTAACTGCTGGAACTGCTGTTTATCCCTACTCGATAAAACAGATGAATCTGAATCCCCGTAATCCGTATTATCCCGAACTACGTAAGCTATGATCTCTCATACCTGTTGAGAGTACGTAGGCACAATACTGACGTATTGGCGAGCCACCTTCCCCGTAACCCGTAGTAGGTCGAACTACGTTGACTCTGATTTCTCATTCTCTGATGAGAATACATAGGCATAAAGTGCGACGCTTTGCCGAGTCATTTTTCTTTTCTGTTTAAGCCAGCCTTGATAGGTAGATAGATAAACAAACCCGTCCAGTAAACACAACAAGCGTGGATCCCGTCGAGTACGACGGACGTGAGGGGTGCTGTTGCACCCTAAAATTTGACCAACCGGTTCTCCTATCTGGTTCATGGTTCAATTTGTATCCGCATATCAGATACATGACATTTGTGCACAGACAGAGGATGTCAGGGTTACAGCTTGGGTTTCATTTACCGGATATTTCAGATCCAGTCTAGATAATCAGGGTTTTATTTTCGGGAATTGTGCGCTCCTCGGTGTTTTCAGCTTACATGGTGGTTTTTGGGATATTCTGATGCCCGGGGGTTTACTGTTTGCTTCGATCTGGTCTCGCGCTATCTTTTATGTTGGTCATTTGCATTTGTCTGCATTTTTTTTAGGATTTAATAGCCTTTTGTGGATTTTAAATAGGTTTTTTAGATTTTTTAGGAGTTAAATAGATTTTTTAATATTTTTTAATAGCTTTAAAATCTTTTTTAGAATTTTTAATAGTTTAATAGCTTTTTTTTATTAGTTTTATTAGAATATAATAGATTTTCCTTTTATTAGTTAAATAGATTTTTAATAGATTTAATAGATATTAGATAAATAGGATTTTAATAGATAGTTTAATAGAATATTTCTCTTATTAGGATTTTTTTTAAGTAGAAATTAATATAGTTAAATAGTATAGGTTTTATTAGAGATTAAACAGAATTTTAATAGATATTGATTTTAGTTTAATATAGAGTTTAACTAGATGATAATTCTTCTTTTAGATTTAATTAGGATTTTAATCTTTTAATTTGAGTTTGTTAGAATTAATTAGGATTAGTCAGATTTTAATTAGTTTAATTAGGTTTAATCATTTTTAATTCAGATTTATTTTTGGGTTTATTGCAGTTTTTTCGTGGGCCCAGTTATGGTTTTTGGAGGCCCATTTCATTTTCAGTCCATTTTTGCTTTTTTTGTCCAGATTGCAAGTGACACTTGTCGTATATATAATGCTCCACGCGTTCAACCATGAAGACCCCACCTCATCTTCCACTACACTCAGAAACCTTCCACGTAATCCCCCACTAACTGTCTCTCCCCACACGTGGCTTCACGCATGCACCCACTAACCCTATCTCCCTGCCACCTGTCGCCTCACCAAGCTTCACCGGGACCCCTACCGCCGGCCATGCAAATCTGTTAACCTCCCACCGCCGGCAACCCTAACCGTCACCGGACCACCGCAACAACCCGCCGGAGCCATTTTTTTGCCCAGAATCCTCAGATTTTCTTCTTTCTCCTCCGATCCTCAACAATGATCATCAGACGCCACCGTCAAAACTCGCCGGAAAATTAATATCACCACCGGAAACTTCAGAGATTCAACGTTTTTTTCCAGAAACCCTTGTTAATCTTCACCGATCATCAACATTTGTCTTCAAAGATCTTCGTGGTTTTATCTTGCCCAGCGTTTTGCCCAGATCGTCATCAGATATTCAACGATATTCCAAACGGGATCTTCCTCCTCCACGAACTCCGTTGCGTATCGTGTTTCCAGATTTCCTTTCAAGATTCCAGCTCAAAGTCTTCTTCATCGTGGATCCTTGAAGCCCCAGAATCGCTTCCAAACATCATCAAGAAGCTCAACCTCACCTCTTGTTCATCGTCTTCAACAACCTTTCAGCGAGCAAATCTGCAGGATCTTGAATTCGTCAGGTTCCTCATTTAGCATCAAAGGAAAAATTCCACGAGCTTGTTCTTGATTCATCTCCAGGTGCGCCTTCTTTAAGCTTGATGTTAGTTTTTTTTTCCTGCTTGATTGAAGGGATTTTGGATGATGTTGTTTCACCGGGTTTTAGTTTGTTTTTTAGTGATTGTTTGTTTGTTTTTGAGGGTTGATCTGAGAGGATTTGTTTGAGGATTCTGGAGAGGAGTTTCAGAGGAGAATGAGGTTCGGAGGAGAGTTTGAGATGCAGACGACATGTTAGGGTTTAGGATGGTGAACAATGATTGGGATTTGGGGGGAAGAAGTTGGTTTTGTTAGTCAGTAATTGGATTAGGGTTTGGGTTGGGCTAAGCCCAAATTTGAGTCCGCTAATAGCACTCCCTCATTGCTCGTCATCCCCCTCCATGGCTGTGAGAATAATAGAAGGGATTCTGGTCTGGGCTTAAGCCCTAAGTGCTATGCACACCCCCGTGTATGGGCCCAGTCGCTGAAACAACTAGAGTTGTTGCTATCGCTGTACCCCCCACCCCTGTTTTATTTTCTTTTTCTTTTTAATTTCTTTGTTTTCATGCATGTTAGAAATAAATTCATAAAAAATAGCAGGAGTGTCCAATTAATTCCATTCTTTTTTCTGTAGATTCATATTTCAATATAGAATTTTATAGTGCAAAAATATTAATTAGATCATGCATTTTCATTTTTATTTGCATTTTTGTATTTTAATTAATACTGAATGATTGGTTTGTGACATGTTTGCCTTGCTGATTTTATTTCTCTCATTTGGTAATGATTTTGCTTTAGTTTTTTAGTATGTTATACTAGAATGATGCATGCTCCCCATAGGATTTTTTGTGGATTTTTTAGAGATTGATTGATGTTGTTTTAGGGTTAGAGAATAGAGACCTCCTAGCTTGCTGGTTAACCCTTGACCATTCAATGTTAGGGATTGTTTAGTAGCCTTAGAAGTTGACTTAGGCTTTGAGATTTGATCTTGGGATCATAGAGGCATGTAGGTTTCCCCTAGGATTTTGGTAGATTTTTATAGGGTGTTCTGTTATTTTTGTTTGAGCCTGGGAATAGGAGAAGTCTTGATAGGCTTCTGACTTTGAAGTTCAACTGTGGTTGAACTTCAGAGATAGTTTCTTTTGGTTTGAGGGCCTGTGGTTTCTTCTGGAAGGTGGAGGCTGGATGAAGTCTTGATGGAGCTTGCAAGGATGCATGGTTTGAGGTCCTAGTCTAGGAGCTTGTTCTCTGTTTGTGAGGTTTGAGATCCTGAAGTTTGAGGGAAATTTATGGTACTTTCCTGAGGAAGGCACTATGGGTCTGTTCACTTAGTTCCCTTAGTTCATATAGGATTTCTCAAGTATCCAATGATGTTGGAGCCTTCATGTGAGTTTACTTTCTCCTGAGGAGGAATGTAAACCGATCACAGTTGTTGAGCCACATGGGATATGATTCCTAAGTGGAAGCCCCCTAGTATTTTCCTGAGGAAGGCACTATGGGTCTGTTCACTTAGTTCCCTTAGTTCATATAGGATTTCTCAAGTATCCAATGATGTTGGAGCCTTCATATGAGTTTACTTTCTCCTGAGGAGGAATGTAAACCGATCACAGTTGTTGAGCCACATGGGATATGATTCCTAAGTGGAAGCCCCCTAGTATTTTCCTGAGGAAGGCACTATGGGTCTGTTCACTTAGTTCCCTTAGTTCATATAGGATTTCTCAAGTATCCAATGATGTTGGAGCCTTCATGTGAGTTTACTTTCTCCTGAGGAGGAATGTAAACCGATCACAGTTGTTGAGCCACATGGGATATGATTCCTAAGTGGAAGCCCCCTAGTATTTTCCTGAGGAAGGCACTATGGGTCTGTTCACTTAGTTCCCTTAGTTCATATAGGATTTCTCAAGTATCCAATGATGTTGGAGCCTTCATGTGAGTTTACTTTCTCCTGAGGAGGAATGTAAACCGATCACAGTTGTTGAGCCACATGGGATATGATTCCTAAGTGGAAGCCTCCTAGTACTTTCCTGAGGAGGGCACTATGAGTCTGCCTACTTAACTCCCTTTCTTTGGTAAGCTTGTGTTGAAGCTTGAAGACTAGGATTGATTTCTCTTGTGTAGGGCTTTGCTTAGAGATTTGATTAGGGTGTTGCATAGGGCTTTGCTCAGGGGTTTGATTAGGGTTTTGTTTAGGGGTCCTGCTCAGGGTTTTGGTTTTGGATAGGGGCTTGTCAGGCTGGTTCGCCTTCTCTTTGTGTTGTTTGACTTGTGTGGTGTTGTGCTGCATTAGACTTAGGGGTTCATCTAGATATTTCTGAGGTAGGTGCATCTTAGAAGTAGGCTTTGTGTGCATGAGAAGTTGAGGTGGGCCTCCTTCTGCTTGTTTGTTATTGAGTGGCTTTGCTTGCTGGTATTTGGTAGAGCTGAGCTCCCTTACCTCTGTGGTTTGCGGCCTTTGTGCCTTGTTTGTTTGGTTGTTGCATTCATGCATATTTCCAGTATTTCTTTACTTCGCAGTTGATTCCTGTTTGTTGTTTAGTCCTGTTGCCATGATCCCTTAGGAGCTCTAACTTCTCCGCTGCGGAGGGGTTATGATAGACATTAGGTGGGTCAACCAGGCATGATAACATTAGGTAGATTCCCCTTTTCAACCATAGTTTTAGGGTGTCTCTTTCCTTTCTCAAAACAACAGAAAAACACTTAATAAAGGATAAAACAAAAGTGAATTCATTTCTTCCGTAGTCGAACTACGTTTGCTCTGATCTTCCATGCCGTGTGGAAGTACGTAGGCACAGGACGCGATGTCCTGGCGAGCAACCTCCCCCTGTCTAGACGTAGGTAGTCGAACTACGTTGACTCTGACTTTCCCATTGCACGAGGGAGTACGTAGGCCCAGAACACCGTATGTTCTGTCGAGTCCTGTCCTTTTTCTTTTCTTTTCAGACTGACCATTAGCGTAGATAGATAAACACACCCTTTTCCTTATAAACACCAAGCGTGGATCCCGTCGAGTACGACGGACGTGAGGGGTGCTAATACCTTCCCCTTGCGTAACCGACTCCCGAATCCAGGTTTTGGTTGCAATGACCATACCTTTCCCGTTTTTCGCGAGGTTTACTTCGAGCGTTTCCTTTCCCTCCGTTGGGATAAATAACGCACGGTGGCGACTCTTCTGTCAGTCGGCGCCGATTTTCACAGTAGCGACAGCTGGCGACTCTGCTGGGGATGTATAGCATCTAGGGACTTTTCCCATCCCTTATGCTGGGACCGTTTCCCATCCCCTGCGCGAGTCAATCCTAGCGCTTGGGTGTTTATCTGTTGGGTGTTGTGCATATGTGTTTTATCTTTCCGCACTTTACTTTTCCGTACCTTTACCTTTCCGTATTTACCTTCAGCATTATATTATTATGATTATTACTGTGGGGGAGGGAGGTTACTATGAGTGAGAAGCCGGACCTGGGCTTGAGTATGCACCTAGACATAGTTGCGGAGAGTAGTAGACGAACCTGTCTGCTGAGCAGGCACAGTTCCCTACGAAATCTGCGCTCAGACGAGGTTCTCTCCGAGGTGCTCCTTTCCGGTCCTGAGGATCTGAGGGGAGTCCAGACGTGAGGATTGTCGACTCTGGGGACCGATCATTTGGAAGTCAGCTAAGTGAGGCCTCTTCATGACTTGATGATGCCACTCCTTCTGGGAATCGTATCGTCACTCATGAAAGTCTGTGACGCTGATGACCGCATAGGATGCCGTACCTTTGTCCGTGGATTAGGTCCATACCTGTGAGAGGGATTGGGTTATTGCAGGAAAACTGGCCTTCAGAAACCATGATTCAGTATTTATCAGATAGTTTTCTTGGCTCGTTAACAGGTGTGTTGTCTGGATCAGATGGGTTTCTTGTTTGAGGTTGATACTATTATCAGATGGTTTTCTCGTCAGATACAGAGGTTCAGATGGATTTCTTACCAGGGGATTGGTATTTTGAGTATCAGATGATAGTTAGTGTCAGGAAGTTCTGGTGACTGTGGTGGTTTTCTGCTCTTGACATCACAGAGATGTTCCTCTTCAGGCTACAACATGGCCCCTGTGTTCACTGATTGCATCATTTATCATATTGCATCATTGCATTACCATTTGCATCCAACTAACGTGTGTGTATTGCAAGTACGCATTTTCCCTCCCAGTTCCGGTGTTTGTTTCCTAGCAAGACATGGAAGCCATGAAGAGAGTGTTACCCTACAAGTTCCCGTCTCCAAATATCATTCTGTTGTCAGAGTTAATTACTATTGCTAGGAAGAAGGTGATGGGAGGTTTCAGGAAGACATATGGGAGGATCCTGACTTATGTTTACCAGCCCTCGGCTTATGAGATCAGCGGAATTTACACCCTGTTGCAGTTTTATGATGCTGAGCTCAGGTGTTTCGTATTTCCTGACTTTGTCTTGGCTCCAACCCTGGAGGAGTATTCTGCACTCTTGGATATACCGATTCGCGAGCAGATGCCTTTCTATCACACGGACGCTAAGCCTGATCTGGCTAAGCTTTCTGCTATTCTGTACTTAGGAGAGTTTGAGCTGACAGGGAAGATGATCAGAAAAGGAAATACGTGGGGATTCCCGTTGGATGTTTTGGTGGAGAAGGCTTGGGAGTATGCCAAGAAGGGTGGTTGGGTTGTTTTTGACGCCATCCTTGCTGTGTGTGTTTATGGCATTGTATTGTTCCCAAACATTCCTGATTTTGTTGATGCAGATGCTTTCTATATTCTGGCTGCAAAGAACCCAGTTCCTACCTTGCTGGGAGATATCCACCATTCCACTCACTACCAAAATGAAAAGCGGCGAGGAAGGAATGTCTCTTGCTGTGTACCTCTACTGTGCAGGTGGTTTACTAGTCACATGCCGAAGTCAGGGCCTTTTGTCACTTCTATTGATTCTTTAGGATGGCCTGAGCGCTTGATGGGGTTGACTTCTGAGAATATGGTGTGGGTTAACGAGGAGGTGTTCGGAGTTGAGGTCATATACAGATGCGAAGGATTCCCTAATGTTTCTTTGATAGGAAGGAGAGGGTGTGTCAATTACAACCCTTCCTTATTAATCAGGCAGTTTGGGTATGCACCTCAGGAAGCGCCGAAGCCCGAGGAGATACAAGAATCTCTGTATCTCACTGGGGCAATAGAGGAAGAGATGTTGATCAAGCTTGAGAAAGCATGGAAGAACCTGCATAAGAGAGGGAAGCCTTCATGTAGCAAAGGGGGTACTCGAGTTCTTGGTCCGTATGTGGAATGGATTCGTGAACGAGCTACGAAATTCCTTATGCCTTATCCTACAGTTCAGCCATTGTGTCCTTCTCCGGTGGAGGAGCCCACCACTATAGACATACAGGTATACAAGCAGCTGATGGCGGAGAAAGAAGAGTTAGCAAAGGCTAAAGAGGCTTTAGAGAAAGAGAATGCCCAGCTTCGTCATGAAAAGATTGAAACAGGATATTTTTCCAAGCAACAAGTTGAAACTTTGAAACATCTGAAGACTACTTTATTGGAGTTGACTGAAACCAAGAAGCGTCTGGAGTTAGATGTAGACTCAGTTAGCAGTGTATTGGCTACTAAGAAACAAGAGCTGGAAAGGGCCTACACGAAGTTAGCCAAGTTCAGAGAGCATTGGGACCTTACTATGGCCAAATGCAAAGAACGGGAAGAAGAGCTAAAGACACAGGTTGCTCAGTTGGGAGAACAGGTTAGAGTGAAGACTGAAGAGCTTGAAGAAGAAGCATGCCGTCGATACGAGGCCGAACGCCAATTGATTGATGCCTTGAAGAATCTGGAAGATTGTCAGCGCAGAGCAGACATCAAGAGGCCCAAACCTGAGGATGGTGCCCAGGATAAGGCTTGGGAAGATTTTGTCAGAGATATCCATGGAACGGTCAGGAAAAGGGATCAGTTGATAGAAGGCTTGATTTATCGACCGGATCGCGCAGAGACGAAGAAGCTGTTCGAGGATTTCTGCGACCGTACCCGCACTTGATTTCTCTCTTGTATTCTGTGTGTTGAGATCACCACCAGGCATGTTAGTTGGGATCCTCCTTTATCATATCAGTTGTATGGAACATAGTTGTGTAACACCCTGACAAGACTGTCATTCCAATAAATATATGAGGGTTTTTCTAAATATTGTCTTTATGGTTTATCTTGTCTTGCTACCTTGACACTGGAATTGGAGGGGAAACATCCCCAATGCACACACGCACATTAGCATTTTTGCATTCTGTCTGCATAAATCATATTGCATAGCATTTCTCTAGCTGGCCAGAGCACTTATCCAGCCTTTGTTTTCACCAGAGGGTGATTCTCGGGGGATTGTTCGAGGCAAGAGTGGAGTGTTGAAGATGACCAAGGGGCTGAAGCAGATTTGAGCAGAATCAAGCAGTATAGTCAGTTACAGGTAATTGATAGCTATGTCTGAAGGCAATTTCCAGTCTCCTAACACCTTGACAGGGTTTACTATGGCGTCCAGCCATCCGTATGATTCTATGGAAGACTTCCCGCAAGCGAACAACGTTCCTGCAGACCAAGTTGTACAGCCTACTGTTGAGAACCGAGATCGACATGAGCAGTTTGTTGCCCGAAATGAACGTCCCCCTCCTGTTAACAATCAAGGTGCTGTTTTCCCTGAGAGAAATCCACGCAGATACATCCCGGTAGCCAGGACTGTAAACTCAAGAGCTCTTGAAGGTGATAGAAGGTTCCGAGGATTGGAAGAAAGAGTTAAAGCTTTGGAGGTCAAAGATGCTGTTAACCTGAATGCTGCAGACATGTGCTTGGTTCCTGACCTGGTGTTGCCTTATAAGTTCAAAGTGCCGAAATTCGAGAAGTACGCGGGAGATAGCTGTCCGAAGCTGCATTTGATGATGTTCTGTCGAAGAATGACTTCGTTTGTGCGAGATGACAAATTGATGATCCATTGCTTTTAGTATAGTCTGACTGGGGCATCTTTGAGGTGGTATGTGCAGTTAGAGAGTAATCATATTCGATCATGGGTGGATTTAGCTAGAGCTTTCATGAAGCAGTACAATTACAACCTGGATATGGCTCCTAGTCTCGTACATCTGCAAGAATTATCTCGGGCAGAGAATGAATCATTTAGAGGGTATGTGCAAAGATGCAAAGAATTGGCTGCTAGTGTTCAACCACCGCTTCAGGAAAGAGAAATGGTTGACATCTTCTTGGGTACTCTGAAAGGCCATTATTATGACAAATTGTTCGGTTGTACAAGCTTTGTGGGCCTGATGAGAATGGGAGAGCTTGTTGAGAGAGGACTCAAAAGTGGAAAGCTTCGAGATGCTCCTTATATTCCAGTTGATAAGAATGAGTCAGTTGTCGGTTGTAATACCCCAAATTTTGCCTTAAGATTTGTCGTCGCATTTCATTGCATTTTTATTGCATTTAATCAATTACTAACAAATTTGTGTAGTCGTTTGACTTTTTGCAGGTAAATATCATATGGCATGCATTTTTTTCTAAAAAGTAAAAATGGCACAATTGGCAGGAGGACATGTGTAAGGAGTTATGAGTGTGAGAGGTTGAGAGTTCGAATCTCACCTTTGTCACTTTTTTTGTTTTTTATTATTTTTACTCTAAATTTTTCTATCTTTCATTAAAAAAATAACAAAAATAGTTTTTTATTATTATTTAATTATTATTTTCGTATTTTAATTAAATCATTTTTTAAAATATTATTTTTTTCACTTTTTTCTAAATTATTCATAAAAATATCCAAAAAATCATAAAATAAAAAAATATTGAAAAAATTTTTGTTCTTTTTATAATATTTTTGATTTTAGGAATCAATAGGATTATTAGTTTTTATTTTAAGTTTATTTTAATTATTTTAAATTATTTAAATTTTATTTTTTCTTAACTAATTATTTAGTTTGGGCTTTAAAATGGGCTTTAGGGACATTATTGACAATTTGGTGTTAACCCTAATTTGTTCCCTATATATACATGTGTTGCCTTGTTGGAAAAAAGGGGGAGAATGAAAAAAACCTAAGAGGAGTGAGTGCCGTTTGCCGTTATTTAGTTTTCTTCTTCATCCATTACTATTGTTTCTTTTTCTTCATCGTTTACCGTTATTTCTTTTCCTTCATCTATTACTGTTGTTTCTTTTTCTTCATCTCTTACCGTTATTTCTTTTTCTTTATCTTTTACCGTTATTTCTTTTTCTTCATCTATTACCGTTATTTCTTTTTCTTTATCTATTACTGTTACGTTTATATATATATAATTTTTAAATTGTTAGAGTTTATATATATAAGATTAATTTTTGATCGAATTATGTCGATACGATGTTTGCATATTTGTGTGCATGACGCGTGACATTTGTGTTAGTTCGATCTGGTTGCGATGATCGCATTTTTGTGTGAGCAATAATACTATTTTTTGCTTAATTTCTTTTTCTTTGCGATAAATTTTGTTTCGTCCGATTTAGATCTGGTTGCGATGAGCGCATTTCTGCGTTAGCAACATTGTTGGGTTATTTGGCACATTTAAAATTCATTATTGCTTTATTATTATTATTATTATTATTATTATTATTATTATTATTATTATTATTATTATTATTATTATTATTATTATTATTATTATTATTATTATTATCATTATTTATTATTATTATCATTATTATCATTATTATTACCATTATTATTATTATTGTTATCATTAATTTATTAAAACTTGTTATAATATAAAAATCTGTTTTTTTAAAATAAATAACATTAACATCTTTTCCAAATTAATATGAAAACCTATTATTTTTAAGAAAAACTTTTTTTTAGATAAATTTAAAATAATAACTAATTTTTTTTTTAATAATAACTAGAACCGTTATTTATTTTATTTTATTATTGTTCAATTCAAATTTCATTATCATATTGTATCTGCTCCTCTCATGTAACCTCGCGAACTTAACAATCGCTCTTTAAATTCTGCCTTTAAATTTCTGCTTGCATGGTTTAAATTATGACATTATCTCTCTGTTTGCATGATTCAATTATCTCACGCGTTTACCATTATTTCTGTCACATTGCACACATCCGAAGGTTAGGTCTAACTGTTTGGCCGCCGCGCCAATAGTCCGTAAAACTTCACACATTCAATTTCAAATCCTCAAAACTACAAACTACAAACCCTAATTTTCACAAATGCCTCGCCGCAGGCAAAATTACCATGTTACCCCTAGCATTAGGTCAAAGAGCCGCCGCGCTCATTTTAGGGTTTCCCGCCGTGGAATCCCTAATTTAACCCTAATTACAACTTAACATTTCAACGTAGAGATCTGGAGTTTCTACACTCCGCGTAAGCGTGTCCTTAAGACATGTTTATTCCCCTTGAGACCTTGACCACAGTCAAGAAGTCTCTAACCTCCCTTTTGAGGGGAACTACGATTACTCTGATTCCACTCCCGTAAGGATACGTAGGCACAAGATGCGATGTCTTGCCGAGTAAACTTAGAATTAACCCCTTAGGTCTCTTTTCTCACTTTTAATCCTTTGTACATATACCTTAAGCAAATAAATAAAGCAAGTACTAAACATTTGAACAAAAGGTTCCTGTAGAGTACTACAGAAGTTTAGGGTGCTAATACCTTCCCTAAATTTAACCAACCCCCGAACCCTAGATCTTTCCCCGCATTGTGTTTACGATGCAAAATAGGTTTTCCCTCTTTTGACCTTTTCCTTCGGATAAATCAAAGAGCGGTTGTGAATTGAATTGCAATTCAAACTCATTAATAGTTTGTGATCCTATTTCCACCGCAACAGAAAATGGCGACTTCACTGGGGAAATCTTAACATTTGAGGGTTATCCCTAATTTGTTCATATTTATTGCTATTTGTTTTACTATTCATTTGCATGTATATATTTGTGCTTTGATTGTGGGACTGTTCCTTGTGTTGTGAGATAAGTCCTACGCCCGGGCTAGTGACATTATTATAGGATGGGGATATATTCAATGAGGCTTATAGGGAGTTGAATCCCGACCAAGCTGATTCGAGAATCACCGCTCAGTTGAGACCTTTTCGAAAATGGTTCGGTTGAACGAGTAATCGTGAAAACCTTTTCCATGGTCGATTGGAGTCTGTGATATTGAGGACCGTAGTACCTTAACACCACCTTGGCCTTATTTAGGACGTAGTGCGGGAGCTATGTGGGAGTAATCCTACAATGGTTGCTACACGATACTACACTCAAAAGAGGTTCTCTTGAGAATATTATTAACCCCCGAGTCAGTCGGAAGGTTGACAATATCCGAAAGATGGGCTGACGACTTTGGGCACTTTTTTAGAACCTTGTTCTGCAGGTACAACTAACCTATAGTACACTCCTTTCTAGATGGGTAGACCTTGACTCCGCTCACATACCTTTAACCTAGGACTTTGTGTGTTTTCATGCATTGCATTCATAAAACATCGCATTAAGATTTCATGGAATTCAAACTCTATTTATGAATATTGCAGGATACCATGGATCACTCTAGGAAGCATACTTTGAAATTTACTTTTAAGGGTTTTAATTTGGAAGTCCTAGAGAAGCTAAGAGATTTGGTTCAAGATCCAGAAAAGTTCCAAAACAGATATGGAAGGCTATTGTCTTTGTTGAAGGTTCAAGTAAACAAAGGACTTCTTGTGACTTTGCTACAGTTTTATGATCCAGATTATCACTGCTTCACCTTTCCAGATTATCAGCTTTTACCTACCTTAGAAGAGTACTCTCAGTTGGTGGGATTACCTATCTTGGATAAGTCTCCATTCCCTTTCTTGGAGGAAGACCCTAAAGAACGAGATATTGCTAAAGCCATTTGTCTGAAGATATCCGATGTCAAAAACAATATGATCACTAAAGGGGGGACCTCCGGTTTTCTCAGGGACTTCCTAATTAAGAAAGCCCAATTTTATGCCGATCATAAAGACATGTTTGCCTTTGAGACAATATTTGCTTTGCTCATTTATGGGTTGCTGCTTTTTTCTAGTTTTGAGGGGTTTGTGGACCTTAATGCAATCAAGACCTTCATGAGGAGAAATCCAGTTCCAACGCTATTGGGTAATACTTATCATTCAGTGCATCTCCGAAACTTTCATGGTGGAGGAATGATTACATGTTGTGTGCCATTCACTTACCCAAGTCCGGTCCTTTCTGGAGACCTAATCAAGAACGTTGGTCGCAAAAAGTTATGGCTTTAACTCACTCTGATATTGATTGGTATAATCGCATGTACGATGGGATATCGATCATTGATAGTTGTGGAAACTTCAACAATGTGCCTGTGCTCAGTTTCAATGGAGGAGTTAGCTACAGTCCAGCCTTAGCTCGCCGACAGTTGGGATACCCCTTGAAGGAACCGCCTAAAGGTATTCAGGTGGAGAAAATCTTTTTCGAAGACGACAAAAAGCTTCAAGGTCAGATTCTATCTTCTTGGAATCATCTGCATAGGAAAGACAAAGAAAGTTTGGGAAGACCTAATTGTGTGTCCATGGAACCATACCTTCAATGGGTCCGAGGAAGAGCTATTGAGTTGAAGATGCCCTACTCTCGCCAAGATCCTTTACCTCAAAGAGAAGAACCTGTCCAGTATTTCATGACTGAAGCTGAGACTTTGAAGATCACTTTGAAGAGATCACAACGCGAAACAGAATCATGGAAGAACAAATACCATGTGATGGTCAGCGAGTACGAAGAACTTCAAAAGCAGATTCAGTCGAAGAATGATGAGATACAAGCCTACAAGAAGAGAAGGCTCTACGAATATTTATTTTCCTCCGGATCTCCGTCTGCTCACTGAAGTTGTGGAAGATGCTTCTCTAGGATTTTCTAGGCTTTTATTTAGCTATTTTGGTTGCAAGAATATTATTTGAAATTTGTCTTCAATGAATTAAAAGTTTCCTTGGTATTCCGCAATATTCGTAAATATTTGAATTCCATGAAATCTTCATTTGCATTCACATTTTAGCATCATATTTTTGCATTGCATGTGTCTCCCGATTTCTCATACTCGGTTCTCTCACCTTCCAGTTTTGTCACCCTAAGTTCTCTGCATCAATACGACCCTTCAAAAGGATGGAAGATCAAAACCAAGAGATCAACCGTGTCAGCCATGAACTCGAAGATCTTCGAGGAAGTGTAGGGCAGATTTTGGAGATGTTACGAGCTCTTAGTGTGAAGGTGGATGCTCAGTCTACTGTTGTTTCTGAGACTAATACCGTTATGGAACCTCAACAAGCTGTTACTGTCAAGAATGTACCTCCTCACGGTCTTCAATCCGGTTTGGTGCCTCCTAGTGCTCAACCAGTTCGACGAGCTACCCCTCCAAAGTGCAAAACTCCTAACTCCGACCATGGTAAAGGACCTGCGCGTTCGAGGAACCGCAAAACGGCTACTTCTCAACCTTGGCAACATCAGCAGAGTTATGTTCAAGGTCATCCGTTTCCATATGTCCAACAACCCTATGTAGCTACTGTAGCACCTCCTTTCAATCAGCAGTTTCCTACATACCAGCCTGTGCAGTCAGCTCCGGTATATCAAACACCGATTCATCAACAATCTTTCGGTTATCCGCCTATGCAAGTTCCTGTCAACAGTCAACGAGTGCCCAACGCTCCTGTTCACCAGCAATCACAGGATCAGGTTCCTTATCCCCGTAAAAGTCAGTATAAGCCTTGTCCTCCAATTCCGATAACTTTCACTGAGTTATACTCCCATTTGGTACAACAAGGTCTGATTACCACCCGTGCTTTGGGTCCTCCGCCTAATCCGTTACCTGCAGGTTACAACGCTGCCGCTCATTGTTTATTTCATGAGGGTGCGCCCGGCCATGATCTAGAGAATTGCTATGCTCTTAAGAAGGTTGTCAGAAATTTGCTAGAAACGAAGAAGTTGTCTTTTAGCGATGCTCAGCCGAAGATCGAGACTTCTCTCGGGACCCCTCACTTGTCGGGTTCGAATTCCGCAAAGCATGCTACTCTTGCAGCAAATCAGTCGAATCCAGTAATTATTCAAAGGCCTAGCTCGCTTCATTTCAGTAACCCTCAAGATGATATGACCGGGATCAGCAAAGAATCTGGGAAAGTTATTTTGAAGCAACGACTGAAAGCTGTTGAAGACGTGACCAGCATAACTGGGGCAAGCCATGACGACTCACAGTGATCATGAACCAGACGTCCTTTCCATTGAGGCTCCGCCAAAGGAAACTGTTACGCTTGAATGCAAGATTTCATAAACATTTAGAAGGATTTTTCCAACAGTTCATTTATATGTATTTCTCTTTGATTAAGCATATTTAGCATGTACGAACTTGTTTATCTTCGATTAATTAATGCAACGCATATGTTTGTCTTGAATAAATCCATTCGTTTCACTCATTCAAAAAAAAAAAATGTTTTCATAAATCATAATGCCAACTTTACCCGATCTCTTGTTCTGATGGAGAATTAGGGGGAGGATGACGAACCCAAAACGTCAGATTTCTTGTCGTATGCTTTCGATTGAAACCCGCTGATGATGTAAGGCATTGTTTCAAATTCCAAACACTGGAGATATAAGGATGTTAATCCCTAGTCAACCCTTTGAGCCTTGAAGTAGGAGTTTTCCTTTATTTTAAGAACCTTCATCCTAACCTGGGGTAGGGTAGGTTTCAGTTAAACCAATCGAGCGCTTAGATCCTCAAAAAGGAAGAGCAAATCTTCGAGAATTTATCCTTAGCATCTTAAGAAGTCCAATACAATGACTATCCCTCGGTTACCTAAGGAGTGGGGCAGTCACGAGCCTTTCGAAAGATTTACACGACTTGTGCATAAAAGAATATTCAAAAAAATAATAAAAGCCCGCTAAGTCAAAACCTATGAAGGAGACTTAGGCAAAACTGGGGCATCCCGCTGGACTCCAAAGTCAAATCAAAAGACGTTGTCCAGGCAAAAGTTAGGGAATAAGAACAACAAACCAGTAGTTTTTAGAACCCCTATAAAGAACAAGGTCGTGTGACCAATTGCCAAAAGAAATAGGTGAGTGACTGCCATGTCCAAAGCCTTGATAAGTTCTCGACCATAGCAAATCCGCTTGAGATATGAGCGTTCGTATCCGGTTAACTGAATTAGGATTGGAGAACATCACGAAGAATGGGTGGGTACAAATATAACTTTGAGCCTTTATCCTTTGTTTCTTAAACCGTGAACCGAGCCACGATACAACCTTTAAAAGACCTAATTGAAGTAGGACTTCGGTTGAAAGCATACTTGACAAGATCACGTTTCCTGACTCCTACAAGCTATGCTCAGAAAAAATTCATGTTGGCATTATAATTAAAACTTATATCCTGACTAGTGATTTCGGTCACAAGTTATCGCGATATCTTTTTTCAAAACAAAAATTCAGGACAAATATATGTGTACATTGACAAGCTCAGGATAGGCATTTCAGGCATGACAACTTTGCTTGATATCTTAGAGATTTACATATGAACATAACCCGTGGAACTTGAAGATCCTGCTGAACAGGGGCAGGCAGTTTCCCAATTCGCTTACCAACGCGAGTCTGACGTTCTTAAGAGCTATTTCTCGAAGATTTCGTCGTGACACGATTAATTTGTGCCAGTTACGTCGAGACCTGATGAATCTCAAAGAGTTTAAAAACAGTGGGGCAACCAGACTCCGTGTTATCTATAAAATCCTCTTGAGATGACCATACCTCACAACACAAGTATCCTGGGGCACCGTGTTTTTTTAAGGAAACAAATGGCGACTACTACAAGATCCTTCAAGATCAAAACTATGTGGTTTCACAACTTTTCCTCATACACCCAATGGATTTTACTCGCAGCGGCCTTCATTCCCCAATGAATCTCAGTGTTGCAACAGGCTCCTAAACTATTGCCTCTTCATAGTCCCCAGAGAGACTATAAGCTGACAACTTTTTCTTGGGTAACTCAAAAGTGTCCCTCAGGTTTTCTTCTCCCCATGTGAAGACGTGATACTGTACACCCAAGCAGATTACCTTCTCCCCAGAGAATTCAGAACTTTAAAACCAGATTTGGTTCTACCATTGATCTTTCTTACCCATGATTGACGTATTGGTTGCAGAGAACACAGGGTATTTCCGTCGAGATGTTTATTTCATCTCTCGTCCCGTCTCTAGTCTATTTCGTCAGCATACGCAAGGGCATAAGCATCACATGCCTATTTCATTACATATTCATTACATATTCATTACATATTCATTACATACTCATTACATACTCATTTCATAACATCTTGCATACATAAACATATACATACATAGACATCAACATACATTCATATTAACATATTCATTAACATACGCGTTAGCATGCACAGGTTCATTGTGTCTCTATCATTGGTCGTTACCGCCGAGTAACTGGGTTCGTCCATTCTCTTCAAATAGATTGTCAGCCCTAATCATAAAATACATATGTGTTTCCAAGTTTCCCTACGGAGCTCGATCCTCGTGGATGACGGTTACTTCAGCTATTTTCCTCGCCAGGATAAGATATCTACCCTTCGAGTTCATTCCCTCGATGGAGTCTTGATTACCAGTTTTCTTTCTAGCTCGATCCTAGATTGAATCTCAGTCTTGTCGGTCGTCGAGCCCAACCGGACGTGCATTTATTTTGCACCATCTAAAGATTTTCACCATACCATGGCAGATACACGACTGTTCTCGCCCGAGAAGTTTCACTGTACACGGATGTGCATTTATTTTGCACTATCTTTCAAGAAAATCAACTACAATCCTTTACAGATACACGCCAGTTCACGCCTGAAAAATCTATCAGTACAACACTTTACAATCCTACATTTACAGCATCGGTATGCAACATTTCTCACCTAAGAAGTCGATCCTATCTTCGTTATGACTCGCAGCAAATGGCCATCTCCATGGAGCAGTTGGGCTTCCATTTTTCCTGACGTCTTGAAGTATAGGGAGGTTTGAACCAAATCGTATTCAGGAGAGCACGATCTTGAAATACGGGGAGGTTCGAGCGGAATCATATTCAGGAGAGCACGATCTTGAAGTATGAGGAAGTTCATTTACCCTTTAGTAAAAGAAGGAGCGGAATCATATTCAGGAGAGCACGATCTTGAAGTATGAAGAAGTTCATTTACCCTTTAGTATAAGAAGGAGCGAAATCATATTCAGGAGAGCACGATCTTGAAGTATGAAGAAGTTCATTTACCCTTTAGTAAAAGAAGGAGCGGAATCATATTCAGGAGAGCACGATCTTGAAGTATGAAGAAGTTCATTTACCCTTTAGTAAAAGAAGGAGCGGAATCATATTCAGGAGAGCACGATCTTGAAGTATGAAGAAGTTCATTTACCCTTTAGTAAAAGAAGGAGCGGAATCATATTCAGGAGAGCACGATCTTGAAGTATGAAGAAGTTCATTTACCCTTTAGTAAAAGAAGGAGCGGAATCATATTCAGGAGAGCACGATCTTGAAGTATGAAGAAGTTCATTTACCCTTTAGTAAAAGAAGGAGCGGAATCATATTCAGGAGAGCACGATCTTGAGGTATGAAGAAGTTCATTTATCCTTTAGTAAAAGAAGAATCTGAATCGTATTCCAGGCGCCGACCTTAAATATGAGAAGATTTATATATCAGATAAGCAGCAGCCTCTTTATTTGAGTGCTTATCCATTTTGGCATGTAAGTCCCCTCCAACGATGAGTAACAATTCTCCCTCAAGAAGCTTATCAGGGCATTTCCCATTAAAGTCCATTTATTTTGGCATACAGCCGGTCTTTACCCTGTATATATGATATGGATTTCTGAAAAGTCCATTCGATCCCATCACGAAGGATAGTTTACAGGAGCTTGGATGTTATTCTTTGCTCAATGCTCCAGCGTTCTGTAATCGATCTTGCAACCGTGTAGATCCAGTTTTATTATTAGACATTCCCTAGTGGAGGTCACCGCATAGGTGCCATCTCCATCTAAGGATCTTATCCCATTAAAGTCCATTTATTTTGGCATACAACCGGTTTTTACCCTGTATATTTGCTACGGGTTCCCGAACAGTCCGTTTGATCTTGTCACGAGGGATAGTTTACAGAAGCTTGGATGTTATTCTTTGCTCAATGCTCCAGCATTCTGTAATCGATCTTGCAGTCGTACATGATTCAGTTTTACTTTTAGATTCCCCAGTGGAGGCCGTCTCATAGGTGCCATCTCCATTTGAGAATCTCGTTCCCGGTCTAAAAATGATAATTGGTCGTGTTCGCACCAGCTGACCATCATTTTAGAATTCCCCAGTGTTGTACTGTGTCCCAGCGCGTCGTTTTCCCCAGTGTGTTCTTCTCGTAGCGTCTGTCCCTGTGTCGTCGTATTCGTCAGCATTTTCGCACTCATCATTCCAGCATACACATCATATCATATTCATGGCATTGTCTGCATTAGTCTTGTTTGGTCCATAACATTGCATATCGCCACATATAAGGGCAAAATTTTCGGTTATCTATATTTAAATCCCTCCACCATGATTCCTCGAGTCTCCGCCACTCGAATCACCCAGTGAAGTTATTTAAATAGGGGCAACTGTAATACCCCAAATTTTGCCTTAAGATTTGTCGTCGCATTTCATTGCATTTTTATTGCATTTAATCAATTACTAACAAATTTGTGTAGTCGTTTGACTTTTTGCAGGTAAATATCATATGGCATGCATTTTTTTCTAAAAAGTAAAAATGGCACAATTGGCAGGAGGACATGTGTAAGGAGTTATGAGTGTGAGAGGTTGAGAGTTCGAATCTCACCTTTGTCACTTTTTTTGTTTTTTTATTATTTTTACTCTAAATTTTTCTATCTTTCATTAAAAAAATAACAAAAATAGTTTTTTATTATTATTTAATTATTATTTTCGTATTTTAATTAAATCATTTTTTAAAATATTATTTTTTTCACTTTTTTCTAAATTATTCATAAAAATATCCAAAAAATCATAAAATAAAAAAATATTGAAAAAATTTTTGTTCTTTTTATAATATTTTTGATTTTAGGAATCAATAGGATTATTAGTTTTTATTTTAAGTTTATTTTAATTATTTTAAATTATTTAAATTTTATTTTTTCTTAACTAATTATTTAGTTTGGGCTTTAAAATGGGCTTTAGGGACATTATTGACAATTTGGTGTTAACCCTAATTTGTTCCCTATATATACATGTGTTGCCTTGTTGGAAAAAAGGGGGAGAATGAAAAAAACCTAAGAGGAGTGAGTGCCGTTTGCCGTTATTTAGTTTTCTTCTTCATCCATTACTATTGTTTCTTTTTCTTCATCATTTACCGTTATTTCTTTTCCTTCATCTATTACTGTTGTTTCTTTTTCTTCATCTTTTACCGTTATTTCTTTTTCTTCATCTTTTACCGTTATTTCTTTTTCTTCATCTATTACCGTTATTTCTTTTTCTTTATCTATTACTGTTACGTTTATATATATATATAATTTTTAAATTGTTAGAGTTTATATATATAAGATTAATTTTTGATCGAATTATGTCGATACGATGTTTGCACATTTGTGTGCATGACGCGTGACATTTGTGTTAGTTCGATCTGGTTGCGATGATCGCATTTTTGTGTGAGCAATAATACTATTTTTTGCTTAATTTCTTTTTCTTTGCGATAAATTTTGTTTCGTCCGATTTAGATCTGGTTGCGATGAGCGCATTTCTGCGTTAGCAACATTGTTGGGTTATTTGGCACATTTAAAATTCATTATTGCTTTATTATTATTATTATTATTAGTATTATTATTATCATTATTTATTATTATTATCATTATTATCATTATTATTACCATTATTATTATTATTGTTATCATTAATTTATTAAAACTTGTTATAATATAAAAATCTGTTTTTTTAAAATAAATAACATTAACATCTTTTCCAAATTAATATGAAAACCTATTATTTTTAAGAAAAACTTTTTTTTAGATAAATTTAAAATAATAACTAAATTTTTTTTTTTTAATAATAACTAGAACCGTTATTTATTTTATTTTATTATTGTTCAATTCAAATTTCATTATCATATTGTATCTGCTCCTCTCATGTAACCTCGCGAACTTAACAATCGCTCTTTAAATTCTGCCTTTAAATTTCTGCTTGCATGGTTTAAATTATGACATTATCTCTCTGTTTGCATGATTCAATTATCTCACGCGTTTACCATTATTTCTGTCACATTGCACACATTCGAAGGTTAGGTCTAACTGTTTGGCCGCCGCGCCAATAGTCCGTAAAACTTCACACATTCAATTTCAAATCCTCAAAACTACAAACTACAAACCCTAATTTTCACAAATGCCTCGCCGCAGGCAAAATTACCATGTTACCCCTAGCATTAGGTCAAAGAGCCGCCGCGCTCATTTTAGGGTTTCCCGCCGTGGAATCCCTAATTTAACCCTAATTACAACTTAACATTTCAACGTAGAGATCTGGAGTTTCTACACTCCGCGTAAGCGTGTCCTTAAGACATGTTTATTCCCCTTGAGACCTTGACCACAGTCAAGAAGTCTCTAACCTCCCTTTTGAGGGGAACTACGATTACTCTGATTCCACTCCCATAAGGATACGTAGGCACAAGATGCGATGTCTTGCCGAGTAAACTTAGAATTAACCCCTTAGGTCTCTTTTCTCACTTTTAATCCTTTGTACATATACCTTAAGCAAATAAATAAAGCAAGTAGTAAACATTTGAACAAAAGGTTCCTGTAGAGTACTACAGAAGTTTAGGGTGCTAATACCTTCCCTAAATTTAACCAACCCCCGAACCCTAGATCTTTCCCCGCATTGTGTTTACGATGCAAAATAGGTTTTCCCTCTTTTGACCTTTTCCTTCGGATAAATCAAAGAGCGGTTGTGAATTGAATTGCGATTCAAACTCATTAATAGTTTGTGATCCTATTTCCACCGCAACATCGGTTCTCAAGAAGAGTGGGAAGAAGGAAATGGCGTCGCCTCAGAATCTCTAGCATCTCAGGATCGGTTTTCAGACACTTCAAGTCAACGGTCGTCCTGTCGTCGATCGCGTCAGCACGCCCAACGAAGACCAAGGAAACCTGAAAGGCAGTTTACTCAGCTACCGGTGTCGTACAGTCAGTTGTTGCCAGATCTGGTCAGAAGTGGATTGATAGTGCCGAAAGAGACTAATCCAGTGATTCCACCATATCCTCCAGGTTTTGATGCCAGCGCCCGCTGTGAGTACCATGTTGGGGCACAGGGGCATTCAACAAATGATTGTAAGGTGCTCAGAAGCCAGGTTCAGGATCTTCTAGACTCTAGCCGGATGTTCATCACGCCCCAGGGTTTTGTTCAGATTAACGATTCTCCGTCATCCAGTTGTATGGGTTCGTCAGTTAATGTCATGGAAGACTCTGTGGGAAGTGTGTGTTCTGAAGAATGTCAAACGGAGAGTTCAGTTGAATATGGGAGAAGTTTCTAGAGGTTTTTGTGCCGGGTGTCGCATTTGTTTTCTCTGCCTAATCCGTTTAGCTTTTGTGCACTAGTGTTTGCTGACCACCACCAGGATTGTTGGCTGGGGTCATCGTATTTGTACTCATTCGCGCTTACGTGCTGCTGTTGTTGGCTATACATGTGTGGAAGATGTTCGTCTGAGTGCTTATGGCTTGAGTTTCTCTTTGTCTTGTCAAATATGTGTTTGCTTTCCGCATTGCATTATCATTTAACAGGTACATCAGAACCGTGGGTCTTATTTCCTCATCGTCCAGTTTGTTGCAGGAATTCCTTCAGAGATATGGAACAGAATCAGGTTGAATTGATTGAAGTCCGAAGCCAGCTGGGGCAGATGATGAGAGACATGCAAGAGATGCGTCTGGAGCAAGAGATCCTCAAAGAGGAAAACAGTCAGCTGAAGACCCAAATGAGCTTGATCATGGAAGTAGTCAAGAATGTGCTTAGGAAAGGGGATGATCAGCTATTTGAAGCCGCAGTGAAAAAGCTCGTGCCGCCTGTGGAACCTGAGCAAGTACAAAAGAGGGTGCATCCGGCTCAACAGAGGATTCAGGAGGGGAGGCCAAAGAGGGTATTTGAGGCGCCACCTTCCACGTATGCTGAGCTCTTGCAGACTTTATTGAGGTTCAAAATGGTTGAAAAGAGAATGTTGGGCCCACCCACAGGAGCGCTTCCTTATGGGTACGATGCCAATAAGCAATGTGAGTTTCATTCTGGGGCACTCGGACACGACATCGAGGGTTGTCATGCTTTTAAGCACAATGTTCAAGACCTGATTGACTCACAAGATATTGAATTCACGCCAAGCGGTGTAGCTGTACGTGCTGGTCCTGTCTCAGTTGATGCTAAGATGATGGATGTTTCCAAAGCTGCAGTAGGTCAGAAGCGTATCCTGGACTCCATGGTGTCAGAATCTCCATGCCCACAACTGTTGCCTATTCCTGGGGCAGATCTGAGAAAGAAAATGGCTAAGCATAAGGAGTGCCTTAATCAGTCCGGTGGAAGTCAAGAAACCGATGTTGTATTTGCTACGAAGGTGGTTCAAGAGTCAACCCGATACCAGCGACGACAGCAATGATCTCAACAGTGGCAGAGGCAACAGCATCCCAATCAGCAAAGAGCTCAAAATCAGAGGCCGGTGAGGGCATTTAGTGTGCCTCCGATGCCGTATGCCGAACTTCTTCAGGTGTTGCTACGATTGCAGTTGGTGGAGAAAAGGAAGTTAGCCCCGCCGACAGGTATGCCTCCAGCAGGTTATGATATTAAGGAGCACTGTGATTTCCATTCAGGAGCACCGGGGCACAGCATTGAAGATTGTCTGGCCTTCAAGCACAAGGTGCAGGACCTACTTGATAGTGTAGCAATCAACTTCGGGCAGGAAGGGCCCAAAATCATCTGAATGAGGAGGAAGGGCTCTATAGTTTGGTTGGATCGCTGAAAGCAGATCAGGACAACAGCGGGTTGCCTCTAATAACTGAGTGTGAAGATGGTTGGTTCAGCAGCAGGACAGATGTGAAAGCCCGGTTCTCGGAAGCTGGCATTTTTCTTTGTTTTATCTTGCCATTTCTTTACGTTTGTAGTTTCTTTCCTGTTTAAATTGCAATCTTGTTCGTAAAACTTGTTGTTTTCATTCAATTGATGATAATGGAATAAATATGTATGTTTTGATTAAATCCAGTCGTGTTCACTAATTGTTTTTACAGATGTCCAATGCTTGGTTAAGAAGGATCTGAGGAGGATGACGAAAATGAACGACATGCAACTTCCAATATTGTATGCTTTTGAGATAAAACCTGCTGATGATGTACAGGCATTGTTTCAAATCCCTAAACACCGGTGATATAAGGAAGATAATCCCTTGTCAACCCCTTTGAGCCTAGTAGTAGGAGTTCTTTCCGAAGGCGAAAAACCCTCTATCTTTAACCTGGGGCAGGGTAGGTGTTAGCTAATTTGGCCGAGCGTTCAAGTTGCGAAAGGAGTGTCCGTTCGAGGATCAATCACACCTCTAGAGGTCGTGCCTAAAAAACCACAATGGCTAAATCAAGAGTGAGACAGTCACATTATTCTCCAATGAGTCAGGCAACCAGTGTCACACGACTTGTTCGAAAAAAGAGAGCAAAAAGAATCAAAAGCCCGCTAAGTCAAAACTTCAAAACAAATGACTTAGGCAAAAATGAGGGCATCCCGCTGGACTTAAAAGAATCAAAAGAAACTCAAAAAGAGTCAGTCCAGGCAAAAGTTAGGGATATGAGAAGAAAAAAGATGAAAGGATGACAAAAGAAAAATCCTCGGACAAATGCGAGTCGTGTGACCTCAAGTGTCAAAGATGGAGAGTGAGTAACTGTCGCCCCAAAAGCTCATGGTTTCTCGAACTATCACTCCTATCTTTCAGCCTCTGAGAGGTGAGCGCTAAGCTCGAATTAGCTAAACGTAGGATGGGAGAACATCAAGGAGAATGGGTGGGTTAAAATAAACTTTGAGCCTTTATCCTTTCCTTCAAAACCGTGAACCTGACCACGTTATAACCTTCAAAAGTCCTAATTGAAGCAGGTTATTTCGAAAGCATACTTCGGTAAAGGTCGCGTCGATTCTGACTCCTGAAGGGGTTCCTCTTACCATGTTGGTACTGATATTGATATCCTTGACAAATGTTTTGTGCATTACATGCCATGAAATGTTTTTCCTTATCCCGGTGAACAAATTGGATGTCAAAACTGTCATATGCGTTGCATTAATATGTCTTTTACACAGAACAACTTGTTTTACTTGCGAGTAAGCACTTGACAGCAGGAAAATTTTCTACAATGGAAGGTATGGTCAGGATAGAATACAGAACGCCCGAATGTTCCGAGAGCAGGGGCAAGCTACATCTAGTGATCCCCAGTCAGGTCAGCCTTTTGAAGTCAGTTATCCTGGGGCAATCAGGTTGAGATTCGGTAAATATGTCGTAGTCAGGGGCACTACTCTGAATCAGATAATCAGGGGCGAAGTCAGTGCAGTCAGGGGCAGGCCATCTTAAGAGCGCAGAGGTTATTCTTTATTCGAGGAGCATTTGATGTGAAGTATCTCTCCGAGGTTCAGAATGCTGGGGCATTTCATATCAGACCGTCAGGGTACAGATTTTCAGACTTCCTTTCGAGGACTATCCCCACAGAGGTCCCGCAGGCTGGGGCATGTCAGAAGCGAAGGGTTTGTTCTTCTCCGTATCATCAGGGTTTTTCAGAGCTATTCGAGCAGACTCAGCCAATTTTCAAGTGTGAGACGAATGTCGGGAAGTCGTGTTACTCTCCCTTGACACTTCAACCAGGAGACTATGTATGCAGACAGAATGTTTTCCAGCGTCAGTTGTACCTGACCCATCGCAGATAGCCTAAAAGTCCAAATTGGCGATCACTGTGAGGCCCATCCGCGTTGGCGCATCAGTTTCCAAATCCGAGCTTCGTCAGTACGCAGGAAGATTCCGTCTATTTTCTCCAGCAAAGTCCAATTTCTCATTGGCACGGGCAAGCTATCCCCAGAGAAGTCCAATCATACTTGGCACATCTGTTATTCCCCAGCAGAGTTATATTCCTCAGCAGGGTGTTGCTTCAACGAGGTGCTTGGTTAAGTTCCCAATTTCCTCAGCAGGAGTTGAGTTCACTCTTCCAACATTTATTTTGCTGGAATAATTCTGTGATATCCGGTTTATCCCCAGCGGAGTCAGCTTCGTCTTCAGCATTTATTTTGCTGAAGTGGTGTTCTGTACCCGACTTTCTCCAGCAGCTCGAGCCTGCATTAGCATGTTGCATATCATCATATTTGCATCGTACTTGCATTTCATTTTCAAAATGCGTAGCATTTCCATCCTAAATGGAGCATTACGCCATAGGAAGATTCAAACATATGCATATGCACGCGAAGCATAGACCAGGTTTTCGATCAGCCTCATATGGCGCGTGAATTACTCTGTGATCAGTTCAGGGGCACTCATCCAGCAGCAGTGTTCAGGCAATTCAGCAGTTTATTTGTATTTCAGATCATGCAACAGTTATGCTTTGATCAATCGGTCATCTGGTATCGACAGACTTTTTCTTCCCGTCAATTCATATTGACGATGTGTTCCTCCAATAAGTGGGTTTCTCCGTCTATCGTTAGACGTCTTGAGTTCGAATATGGCCTTCTTTCCATCTATCATTAGACGATGTGAAGTTTCATGTAATTTTGCAGTGGGGTTTCAAGATGGGGTTTCTCTAAGTGGCTGTTCTTTCCGTCTAGTAGTAGACGATGTGAAGTTTCAGGTAATTTTGCAGTGGGGTTTCAAGATGGGGTTTCTCTAAGTGGCTGTTCTTCCCGTCTATCAGTAGACGATTTGAAGTTTCAGTTGACTTTCCAGTGGGGTTCAAGATGGGGGTTCTCTAGAATGTGGTTTTCTTTCCGTCTATCAGTAGACGATGTGAAGTTTCGGGTGATTTTTTTCAGTGGGGTTCAAGATGGGGGTTCTCTAGAATGTGGTTTTCTTTCCGTCTATCAGTAGACGATGTGAAGTTTCGGGTGATTTTTTTTAGTAGGGTTTCAAGATGGGGTTTCTCTAAGTGGTGTTCTTTCCGTCTAGCAGTAGACAATGTGAAGTTTCGGGTGATTTTTTTCAGTGGGGTTTCAAGATGGGGGTTTCTCTAAGTGGCTTTCTTTCCGTCTATCAGTAGACGATGTGAAGTTTCGGTTAATTTTCCAGTGGGGTTTCAAGATGGGGATTTCTCTAGCAAGTGGTGTTCTTTCCGTCCATCAGTAGACGATGTGAAGTTGCAGGTGATTTTTCAGCGGGTTTCTTATCGTCAGATCATACGGGTGGTGTGTTTTCCCCAATGAGCTTTCCGTCTATCTTTAGACGATGTGGGTATGGAGATTTTGGGTGTCTTCCCGTCTATCTTTAGACGATGTGAGTATGGATTTTGGGTGTCTTTCCGTCTATCTTTAGACGATGTGAGTATTGAATTTTTTCCTTCGGGATTATGGGTGTCTTCCCGTCTATCTTTAGACGATGTGAGTATTGAATTTTTTCCTTCGGGATTATGGGTGTCTTCCCGTCTATCTTTAGACGATGTGAGTATTGAATTTTTTCCTTCGGGATTATAGGTGTCTTCCCGTCTATCTTTAGACGATGTGAGTATTGAAGTTTTCTTCGGATTATGGGTGTCTTCCCGTCTATCTTTAGACGATGTGAGTATTGAATTTTTCTTCGGATTATGGGTGTCTTCCCGTCTATCTTTAGACGATGTGAGTATTGAAGTTTTCTTCGGATTATGGGTGTCTTTCCGTCTATCTTTAGACGATGTGAGTATATTTCTCGTCCTGTCTATCAGTAAACGATGCGAGAAGATCAGATGTTTTGGTGCAACCCTCGGGTTTGTTATTTGGGGTATCACAGGTAACTGGCATTAAAAGCAGGAGTTCTTTACCAGATGATTGATCAGTTTGTTGCCGTGACGACTGGACCCGATTGTCTGGATTTTATTCCCCAAGCAGTTTTACAGTATATTCTCGCGGTTGGCAAATTTTCGGGTTTCATTGGTATTCAACCGTCATTTACCTTTGAATGTTTGAAGGTTGAGCGCTCTTCACCCATTCAGGTCCAAGCCGTTTGAATAGGGGCAGCTGTTGCACCCTAAAATTTGACCAACCGGTTCTCCTATCTGGTTCATGGTTCAATTCGTATCCGCATATCAGATACATGACATTTGTGCACAGACAGAGGATGTCAGGGTTACAGCTTGGGTTTCATTTACCGGATATTTCAGATCCAGTCTAGATAATCAGGGTTTTATTTTCGGGAATTGTGCGCTCCTCGGTGTTTTCAGCTTACATGGTGGTTTTTGGGATATTCCGATGCCCGGGGGTTTACTGTTTGCTTCGATCTGGTCTCGCGCTATCTTTTATGTTGGTCATTTGCATTTGTCTGCATTTTTTTTTAGGATTTAATAGCCTTTTGTGGATTTTAAATAGGCTTTTTAGATTTTTTAGGAGTTAAATAGATTTTTTAATATTTTTTAATAGCTTTAAAATCTTTTTTAAAATTTTTAATAGTTTAATATCTTTTTTTATTAGTTTTATTAGAATATAATAGATTTTCCTTTTATTAGTTAAATAGAGTTTTAATAGATTTAATAGATATTAGATAAATAGGATTTTAATAGATAGTTTAATAGAATATTTCTCTTATTAGGATTTTTTTTAAGTAGAAATTAATATAGTTAAATAATATAGGTTTTATTAGAGATTAAACAGAATTTTAATAGATATTGATTTTAGTTTAATATAGAGTTTAACTAGATGATAATTCTTCTTTTAGATTTAATTAGGATTTTAATCTTTTAATTTGAGTTTGTTAGAATTAATTAGGATTAGTCAGATTTTAATTAGTTTAATTAGGTTTAATCATTTTTAATTCAGATTTATTTTTGGGTTTATTGCAGTTTTTTCGTGGGCCCAGTTATGGTTTTTGGAGGCCCATTTCATTTTCAGTCCATTTTTGCTTTTTTTGTCCAGATTGTAAGTGACACTTGTCGTATATATAATGCTCCACGCGTTCAACCATGAAGACCCCACCTCATCTTCCACTACACTCAGAAACCTTCCACGTAATCCCCCACTAACTGTCTCTCCCCACACGTGGCTTCACGCATGCAACCACTAACCCTATCTCCCTGCCACCTGTCGCCTCACCAAGCTTCACCGGGACCCCTACCGCCGGCCATGCAAATCCGTTAACCTCCCACCGCCGGCAACCCTAACCGTCACCGGACCACCGCAACAACCCGCCGAAGCCATTTTTTGCCCAGAATCCTCAGATTTTCTTCTTTCTCCTCCGATCCTCAACAATGATCATCAGACGCCACCGTCAAAACTCACTGGAAAATTAATATCACCATCGGAAACTTCAGAGATTCAACGTTTTTTTTCCAGAAACCCTTGTCAATCTTCACCGATCATCAACATTTGTCTTCAAAGATCTTCGTGGTTTTATCTTGCCCAGCGTTTTGCCCAGATCGTCATCAGATATTCAACGATATTCCAAACGGGATCTTCCTCCTCCACGAACTCCGTTGCGTATCGTGTTTCCAGATTTCCTTTCAAGATTCCAGCTCAAAGTCTTCTTCATCGTGGATCCTTGAAGCCCCAGAATCGCTTCCAAACATCATCAAGAAGCTCAACCTCACCTCTTGTTCATCGTCTTCAACGACCTTTCAGCGAGCAAATCTGCAGGATCTTGAATTCGCCAGGTTCCTCATTGAGCATCAAAGGAAAAATTCCACGAGCTTGTTCTTGATTCATCTCCAGGTGCGCCTTCTTTAAGCTTGATGTTAGTTTTTTTTTTCTGCTTGATTGAAGGGATTTTGGATGATGTTGTTTCACCGGGTTTTAGTTTGTTTTTTAGTGATTGTTTGTTTGTTTTTGAGGGTTGATCTGAGAGGATTTGTTTGAGGATTCTGGAGAGGAGTTTCAGAGGAGAATGAGGTTCGGAGGAGAGTTTGTGATGCATACGGCGTGTTATGGTTTAGGATGGTGAACAGTGATTGGGATTTGGGGGGAAGAAGTTGGTTTTGTTAGTCAGTAATTGGATTAGGGTTTGGGTTGGGCTAAGCCCAAATTTGAGTCCGCTAATAGCACTCCCTCATTGCTCGTCATCCCCCTCCCCCATGGCTGTGAGAATAATAGAAGGGATTCTGGTCTGGGCTTAAGCCCTAAGTGCTATACACACCCCCGTGTATGGGCCCAGTCGCTGAAACAACTAGAGTTGTTGCTATCGCTGCACCCCCACCCCTGTTTTATTTTCTTTTTGTTTTTAATTTCTTTGTTTTCATGCATGTTAGAAATAAATTCATAAAAAATAGCAGGAGTGTCCAATTAATTCCATTCTTTTTTCTGTAGATTCATATTTCACTATAGAATTTTATAGTGCAAAAATATTAATTAGATCATGCATTTTCATTTTTATTTGCATTTTTGTATTTTAATTGATACTGAATGATTGGTTTGTGACATGTTTGCCTTGCTGATTTTATTTCTCTCATTTGGTAATGATTTTGCTTTAGTTTTTTAGTATGTTATACTAGACTGATGCATGCTCCCCATAGGATTTTTTGTGGATTTTTTAGAGATTGATTGATGTTGTTTTAGGGTTATAGAGTAGAGACCTCCTAGCTTGCTGGTTAACCCTTGACCATTCAATGTTAGGGATTGTTTAGTAGCCTTAGAAGTTGACTTAGGCTTTGAGATTTGATCTTGGGATCATAGAGGCATGTAGGTTTCCCCTAGATTTTTGGTAGATTTTTATAGGGTGTTCTGTTATTTTTGTTTGAGCCTGGGAATAGGAGAAGTCTTGATAGGCTTTTGACTTTGAAGTTCAACTGTGGTTGAACTTCAGAGATAGTTTCTTTTGGTTTGAGGGCCTGTGGTTTCTTCTGGAAGGTGGAGGCTGGATGAAGTCTTGATGGAGCTTGCAAGGATGCATGGTTTGAGGTCCTAGTCTAGGAGCTTGTTCTCTGTTTGTGAGGTTTGAGATCCTGAAGTTTGAGGGAAATTTATGGTACTTTCCTGAGGAAGGCACTATGGGTCTGTTCACTTAGTTCCCTTAGTTCATATAGGATTTCTCAAGTATCCAATGATGTTGGAGCCTTCATGTGAGTTTACTTTCTCCTGAGGAGGAATGTAAATCGATCACAGTTGTTGAGCCACATGGGATATGATTCCTAAGTGGAAGCCCCCTAGTATTCTTCTGAGGAAGGCACTATGGGTCTGTTCACTTAGTTCCCTTAGTTCATATAGGATTTCTCAAGTATCCAATGATGTTGGAGCCTTCATGTGAGTTTACTTTCTCCTGAGGAGGAATGTAAACCGATCACAGTTGTTGAGCCACATGGGATATGATTCCTAAGTGGAAGCCCCCTAGTATTTTCCTGAGGAAGGCACTATGGGTCTGTTCACTTAGTTCCCTTAGTTCATATAGGATTTCTCAAGTATCCAATGATGTTGGAGCCTTCATGTGAGTTTACTTTCTCCTGAGGAGGAATGTAAACCGATCACAGTTGTTGAGCCACATGGGATATGATTCCTAAGTGGAAGCCTCCTAGTACTTTCCTGAGGAGGGCACTATGAGTCTGCCTACTTAACTCCCTTTCTTTGGTAAGCTTGTGTTGAAGCTTGAAGACTGGGATTGATTTCTCTTGTGTAGGGCTTTGCTTAGAGATTTGATTAGGGTTTTGCATAGGGCTTTGCTCAGGGGTTTGATTAGGGTTTTGTTTAGGGGTCCTGCTCAGGGTTTTGGTTTTGGATAGGGGCTTGTCAGGCTGGTTCGCCTTCTCTTTGTGTTGTTTGACTTGTGTGGTGTTGTGTTGCATTAGACTTAGGGGTTCATCTAGATATTTCTGAGGTAGGTGCATCTTAGAAGTAGGCTTTGTGTGCATGAGAAGTTGAGGTGGGCCTCCTTCTGCTTGTTTGTTATTGAGTGGCTTTGCTTGCTGGTATTTGGTAGAGCTGAGCTCCCTTACCTCTGTGGTTTGCGGCCTTTGTGCCTTGTTTGTTTGGTTGTTGCATTCATGCATATTTCCAGTATTTCTTTACTTCGCAGTTGATTCCTGTTTGCTGTTTAGTCCTGTTGCCATGATCCCTTAGGAGCTCTAACTTCTCCGCTGCGGAGGGGTTATGGTAGACATTAGGTGGGTCAACCAGGCATGATAACATTAGGTAGATTCCCCTTTTCAACCATAGTTTTAGGGTGTCTCTTTCCTTTCTCAAAACAACAGAAAAACACTTAATAAAGGATAAAACAAAAGTGAATTCTTTTCTTCCGTAGTCGAACTACGTTTGCTCTGATCTTCCATGCCGTGTGGAAGTACGTAGGCACAAGACGCGATGTCCTGGCGAGCAACCTCCCCCCGTCTAGACGTAGGTAGTCGAACTACGTTGACTCTGACTTTCCCATTGCACGAGGGAGTACGTAGGCCCAGAACACCGTATGTTCTGTCGAGTCCTGTCCTTTTTCTTTTCTTTTCAGACTGACCATTAGCGTAGATAGATAAACACACCCTTTTCATTATAAACACCAAGCGTGGATCCCGTCGAGTACGACGGACGTGAGGGGTGCTAATACCTTCCCCTTGCGTAACCGACTCCCGAATCCAGGTTTTGGTTGCGATGACCATACCTTTCCTGTTTTTCGCGAGGTTTACTTCGAGCGTTTCCTTTCCCTCCGTTGGGATAAATAACGCACGGTGGCGACTCTTCTGTCAGCCGGCGCCGATTTTCGCAGTAGCGACAGGTGCTAATACCTTCCCCTTGCGTAACCGACTCCCGAACCCAGACAACGGTTGCGATGACCTTGTCTTATACCTTTTCGTCAGGTTTTTCTGATCGTTTCCTTTCCTGTTCTGAGGGATAAATAACGAAAGGTGGCGACTCTTATGTTTTGCCGGCACCTTATTTTCGCGGAAGCGACAGCTGGCGACTCTGCTGGGGACTCAGGTTCCTGGGATCCAACGTCCCGTATGCGAGTCAGTTTGGGGATCCGACGTCCCCTGCGAGAGTCAATCCTAGCGCTTGTATGATTACTTGTTGGGTTGTGTTTATTTATCGCATTTTTATTTCCTGCACTTTATTTTTCAGTATGATATGATTATCTGTGCTGTTGTGGGAGGGGCATTCTGATGAGTGAGAAGCCAGACCCAGGCTTGAGTGAACATAGCATTAGTTGTGGAAATTAGTGGGCGCGTGCTTGCTTGGCAGGCACTAGTGTCTCATGAAATCCACGCTCAGACGAGGTTCTCCCGGTTGGCTTCTTTTTCAACCGTTTGGGTTGAGGGGGTTGTTGGTTTAGAGGATTGTCGACTCTGGGGACCGATCATTTGTGATTCAGCCGAGTGAGGACGCTTCATGAGCTGGTGATGCCACACCTTCTGGGTATCGTAGCACCCCTCTTGAATGTCTGTGACGCTGATGACCGCATAGGATGCCGAACTTGAGTCAGTTTAGGTCCATACCTGTGAGCAGGGTTGGGTTTATTGCAGGCAACTTTGACCTTCAGACTACCTGGTTTTCTTGACAGTGAATCAGTTTTGTTGGGATCAGAGGATCTTATCATCAGATGATTGTTATTGACAGAGCAAAGCTTTGGTCCTATATCAGAGGACTTTATATTCAGAGAGGTGTATTTGTTCTTAATAGAGACGGTTTTGATTGGGATCAGAAGATCTCATCAGCAGATGTATGATTGTTCTTGACAGAGCAGGTTTATGACTGGGGTCTGAGGATCTCATCACCAGATATTTGTTCTTGACAGAGCAGAGTTTTGGTCCTGTATCAGGGGTCCTTATTATCAGATGTTGTTCTTGACAGAGCAGATTTTTTGGTCCTGTATCAGAGGTCCTTATTATCAGATGTTTGTTCTTGACAGAGCAGATTTATGGTCCTATATCTGTGTGTTCTTGACAGAGCAGATTTGTGGTCCGATACCGGGGTTTTCTTCTTATCAGAGATAGTGGTTGTTCTTGATAGAGCAGGATTATGGTTTCGTTGATACAGAATCTCCATAGCACAGTTGCCTTGATCTCCTGCTGCATGATTGCATTTTACATTGCTTTGCATACTCATTTGCATTTCATTAACGTGTGTCTGTGTTGCAGGTACCGTTTCCCCCTGATTCAGGATTTCTTGCCTCCTATTGTATTGTTATGGGTTCTCTGAGGAAGACCGTGGCTTACAAGCTCCCTGCCCCTGATGTGGTTCAGCTGACTGGTTTGATCGCTTTAGCCGATGATTCTGTGAGAGATGAGTTCAGAAAATCTTACGGCAAATTGCTCAGTTTAGTTCGTAAACCTTCTGCATTCGAGTTGAATGGGTTGTATGCTTTGCTGCAGTTCTACGATCCTCTGTTGAGATGCTTTACTTTCCAGGATTTTGTTCTCGCACCCACGCTAGAGGAATATGCTGATTTGTTAGGTGTTCCTATCAAGAGGCAGATGCCCTTTGTTCATATGGATGCTGAGCCTGATCTGGCTAGTCTAGCTCCCTCACTTCATCTGGATGCCTCCGAGTTGGTGTCGTCTAGTTGGAATAAAGTTCCCGGGTTCTCCTTGCAGTTCTTAGGGGGAAAGGCTCAGCAGTGCGCCAAAGACGGATGTTGGGTCATGTTCAACGCCATCCTCGCTCTGTGCATATACGGCATCATTCTGTTCCCCAATATGCCCGATTTTGTAGACTTCGACGCCTTCCGCATCTTTGCTTCAGGGAATCCATTCCCTACCTTCATAGGAGATGTCTACCATTCCATCCACTACAAAAACGAGAACAGAAGAGGCAAGAATGTCTCGTGCTGTGTACCCCTGCTTTATAAATGGCTTGATAGTCATCTGCCCAAGAGGGGTCCCTTTGTTTCGTCTGCAGCCACAGCTGAGTGGTCCGAGCATTTGATGAGTCTATCGGCAGAGGATATTGACTGGTTTGACAGAGATAGGTTGGGTACCGAGATTATCTTCAGCTGCAGCGGGTTTCCGAACGTGCCTTTGATAGGCAGGAAGGGCTGTATAAACTACAATCCGTCTTTGCTGGTCCGACAGTTCGCGTATGCTTTGAGAGCTCCGCCGAAGGATGAAGAGGTGCAAGAATCTCTGTACCTCACTGGTCTTCTAGAGGGGGATCTGTTATCTAAGCTTCAGCGCGCCTGGAATGGCATCAGTAAGAGGGGAAAGCCATTGCTGGAAAGAAGCAATAATCAAGCCTACCCTCCGTATGTGACTTGGATCAGAGCCAGAGCAGATGCTATAGGGATGCCGTTTCCTCCTGCCAAGCCAGAAAGCCCTCCAGTGATTAAAGAGCCTACCACCGTGCCTATTCAGCAGCATAATCAGGTGTTAGCTGAGCGAGATGAATTGAAGAAGGCAAATGAAGAACTGGAGAAAGAATTGGCTCAGCTCCGAAGTGAGAGAAACGAAGCTGTTCATTCCTTCAAGAGGCAGACCGAGCTGGTGAACCAGCTGGGGACAGATTTGACTAAGCAGATAGCCGAGCGTGAACGCATGGGTCAAGACTTCAAAGTTGTCAACGATGTACTGGCCACGAAGAAGCAGCACTTGGACGAAGCGTATCGGAGGATATCCAAGTTCAACCAGCACTGGAAGGCCTCCCTAGCCAACAGGAAAGAGCAGGAGGATAAGCTGATGCAACAGATTTCCAAGCTGAAAGTCCAGGTGAAGGCTAGTGAGAAGAGGTTTGATGAAGAAACCGCTCGCAGATACGCCGCTGAAGGCCAGCTCAATAGGGCTCTTGCTAACCTGAAGGAGCGCAAACTGACGTTTGAGTCCAAGAAACGGAAGCTAGAAGATTGTTTCGGCGAAGGAGCATGGGAAGATTCGGTCGAAGGTCTTCAATATACCATTGTGCAGAGGGAGTTACTCGTCGAGGGGTTGCTTACTCTGCCTGATCACCCAGAAACGAAGGAGTTGTTAGAAGAGTATCGCGCCCGTGGCCGTGCTTGACTGTTTGTATTCCTTTTGTTTTGATCATTGTTGTATGCTGACCATCACCAGGCTTGTTGGCTGAGGCCACGCTATTGATTCTGCTTGTACTCATTGATGCCGTGTACTGCGTTGATGGGCTTTCTTTATATATGAGATGTTATTTCCATGATTGGACTCGGACTTCTTATTATTATCAGTACTGGCACTCAGGCACTAGGATCGGGGGAGATCTCCCTAACGCACAGACACACGTTTGCATTTGCATGAAGCATCTGCATAACGAGCACTTTGTCGTTTTTTCCTAACCCTTTTGTGTTTTCAGGGTTGTTTCAGGTTGTTCCAGGATTGATCAGAGACCCATCCACCGCTACCGACCAGAGAAAATCAAACCAGAATCATGGAGCAAGTGCAGACTGATGTTCAGGAACTCCGCGAAAGAATGGATCGCTTCATGGAGCTCATGCAAGCGGTCGCCAATGGCCAGAATCAGCTCAGAACCTTGGTTCAGCCTCTGATTTCAAGGGTCGATAGCAACGGCGTACTCCACGGAGGGACTGTGCCTACCCCTCCACCAGTTGAAACTCCTCAGAATGGCGTCCCCGTGACCGGGGGGAACGGCAGTGCCAACGGCCATGTGATAGCTAACATGGGACTCAATGGCAATACGACGAGCGTCGGTAATGGGAGTCTGGAAGCTAATGTCAATGTTGGGCTGGGCAACGGCAATGCAGGTGTCGGGAATCTGTTTGGGCCTTAGCCATGGTTAGAAGATCGTCAAGACGATGTGTTCTCTCAGAGAGGTGCGGAAGGGGAGCTGACTGCTGAAGCACGTCTAAGGTTCAAAGCACTCGAGGATAATATGAGAAATATCGAGAATCAGAACACTTTGGGCGTTGATATGTCCAAGTTGGGACTGATTGCGGATTTCAAGGTGCCTCCCAAGTTCAAGGTACCTGACTTTGAAAAGTACAAGGGCACCACCTGCCCTCGCGTCCACCTGAGATCGTATTACAGGAAAATGTCGGCTCATTCTGATGACGAGAAGTTGCTGATGCACTTCTTTCAAGACAGTCTGTCCGGGCCCTCCCTCGAATGGTACATGAGTCTGGAGCCTACCAGTGTGCGCACGTGGAAGGACCTTGCTGAAGCATTTGTGCACCATTACCAATACAATAGCGACTTGGCTCCGAACCGAGTCCAGATGCAGAATCTGTCGCAAAGGAACAACGAAGGGTTTAAGGAATACGCCCAGCGGTGGCTTGAATTGGCAGCCAGGGTTCAGCTGCCGATGGTTGAACGTGAGCTTGTGCAGATGTTCGTAGCCACCCTCCCAGGGGTTTACTATGAGAAGTTGGTCAGCGGTATGTCTGGAACGTTCTCAGATCTCATTATCACGGGTGAGCACATCAAAAATGGGATCAAACTCGGGAAAATTCAAGGTGAGGCGTCCTCAGCTGGAGGAGGCGGAAAGAAACCTTATAGTGGTAAAAGATGAGAAGGAGAAACGAGCGTTGTGACCAACGCTCGAAGGAAGGGTAAAGGCCCTCACCAACAGGTGGCCAGCATAACTATCCCGGCAGTTCAACAGCCACAGCAGCAGCAGCAACCGAATCAACAAGGGTACAGAAAGTATCAGAATAGGGCACCTCTGTCGAGCCGTCACCTCGAGACACCGCCCATGTCGTACGCGCAACTATTGCAGACTTTGCTTCAACTACAGTTGATCCAGAAGAGAACCTTGGCTCCCTTGATAGGGGCACCTCCGCCAGGTTATGACGCGAATGCAACTTGTGAGTTTCACTCAGGGGCACCAGGCCACACAATAGAGAATTGCAAAGCCTTCAAGCATAAGGTGCAGGACATGGTGGACGCTAAGATCATCAACTTCTTGGATAATGTGCCAAATGTCACGAAGAATCCTATGCCGAATCATAGGGGAGGTGGAGTAAACGCCATTATCGAAGAGGAGAATTTAGATTCGTTGACTGACGTCAGAGATCTGAAGACACCACTTAGCTTCGTTAAAGCTAAGCTAATGAAAAGAGGTTTCTTTCCAGGATGCGGAGAGCTGTGTATGGACTGTGCCACGAGTCCTGATGGATGTGAACAGTTGATGGAGGGAATTTAAAGTCTGATGACTGAAGGGATTCTGCAGTTTAGCCGGAGGGCTGAAAGTGGATCGGGAGAGGTAGTGCTGAAGCAAGATGATGAGGTTGCCACCATCACCATCCCTCGCCAGACAATAACTATTTCTGCACCCAGGCCGCCCACAATTACCATCACCAAAGCTGGGCCGATACCGTTCGAAAGCACTAATGTTGTCCCATGGCATTATGGGGCTGAAGTCTACTGCAACGGCCAGAAGTTGGAGCTAGAACCGTTTGGGTCGTCTGTGGAGAACCTTGCGGGAATCAGTGGTATTACTCGTAGCGGAAGAGTGTTTGCACCACCTGAGGTCGTGGCAGACAAGGTGGTCAGAGCTGATGCAACTGATAAAGGTAAAAGTAAAGTCGTTGAAGAGATCCCGCGTGGGGCAGAAAAAGACTTACTTGTTAAAGACGCCGAGGAGTTTATGCGGTTGATTAAAAAGAGTGACTACAAGATTGTGGATCATCTCCATCAGACGCCCTCGAAGATTTCTATTCTGAACTTGTTGCTGTGTTTTGAAGCACACCGCAACGCACTGCTGAAGGTGTTGAACACCGCATATGTACCGCAGGAAATATCGGTAAACCAGCTAGAAGAGGTCGTAGCCCACGTAAATGCTGGAAATGGGTTAGGGTTCACTGACCTAAAGCTGACGCCGAAAGGGAGGAACCACAATAGCGCCCTGCACATCTCGATAGAGTGTAGGGGAACGATTATGTCGCACGTGTTGGTGGATACGGGTTCGTCACTCAATGTTCTTCTGAAGAAGACATTAATTAAGTTGGATACTCGTGGAGTGATTTGCACACCCAGTGATCTGGTTGTGAAGGCGTTCGATGGAACCAAACGCCATGTTTTCGGGGAGGTGACCCTGCCAATCCAAGTCGGGCCGGAAACATTCGACGCGATCTTTTACATTATGGACATCATGCCTGCCTACAGCTGTCTCTTGGGCCGGCCATGGATCCATGCTGCAGGTGCCGTGACCTCCACGTTGCACCAGAAACTCAAGTATGCTGTCGGAGGTAGCATCGTGACCGTTTGCGGCGAGGAAGATATAATGGTAAGCCATTTGTCATCCTTCAAGTATGTTGAGATGGATGGGGAGATTCATGAAACCCTATGCCAAGCGTTCGAAGCCGTTAAAGTGAAGGACGTAGCTCCTGTAGTCACCGAAAAGCCAGAGATGACTCTCTCCTCATTCAAGGAAGCTCGGGCCGTTGTCCAAGCCGGATCTACCCCAGGCTGGGGGCGAATCTTAGAGATACCTAACAAGCAAGACAAGTTTGGGTTGGGATATTCTCCTGGAGCTGAAGCTTCTTCCTCTTCTAGCAGTGCGTCGCGAGGTAAAGGGCCAATCCAGTTTACCAGTGGCGGGGTGATATTTGAAAGCATCAACGCGGTGTCTGAAGACAGCAGAGATAGCGACTGTGACCTCGACTCTTGGATCCAGCCAAGCAAGCCAGGCGAGGGCCTCACCAACTGGTCCGTCAAGGATATCATCCAGATGACAAGCAAAGAGATCCACATAACAGATGACATCGACTCTGGACCTTCTACGGCTCACTTCGACTTCGATTTCCCGATCTATCAAGCCGAAGAAGAGATTGATGAAGACGAAGACCTTCCTGAAGAGTTGGCCCGCTTGTTGAAACAAGAGGAGAAAGTCATTCTGCCTCATGAAGAGGAGATCGAGATTGTGAATCTGGGTTCTGAAGAACTCGTCAGGAACGTCAGGATAGGGGCTGCATTGCAGAGTGATGTCAAGCAGAGATTGGTCGAGATGCTGAGAGAGTATAGTGACGTCTTTGCTTGGTCATACGAAGATATGCCCGGACTTGACACTGACATCGTGGTCCACCACTTGCCGCTGCGAGAAGACTGTCCTCCCGTTAAGCAGAAGCTTAGGAGGACGCGACCAGATATGGCCGTTAAAATCAAAGAAGAAGTGCAGAAACAGCTTGATGCTGGCTTCTTAGCGGTCACCACTTACCCTCCGTGGGTCGCCAACATAGTGCCTGTACCGAAGAAGGACGGTAAGGTGCGCATGTGCGTCGATTATCGGGATTTGAATAGGGCGAGCCCTAAGGATGATTTCCCGCTGCCTCATATCGATGTGTTGGTCGACAACACAGCCCAATTCTCCGTGTTTTCGTTCATGGATGGCTTCTCTGGTTACAATCAGATCAAGATGGCGCCGAAGGACATGGAGAAAACTACGTTTATCACTCCTTGGGGAACATTCTGCTACAAGGTAATGCCTTTCGGTCTGAAGAATGCAGGGGCCACTTACCAACGAGCAATGGTAACTTTGTTTCATGACATGATTCATCATGAGATTGAAGTCTATGTTGATGACATGATTGCGAAGTCCCAAACGGAGGAGGGACATCTAGTCAATTTGCTGAAGCTTTTTGAAAGGCTTAGGAAGTTCAGGTTGAGGCTGAATCCTAACAAGTGTACTTTCGGAGTACGGTCCGGAAAGTTACTGGGGTTTATCGTGAGTGAAGGAGGCATCGAGGTTGATCCTGCGAAGATTAAAGCGATACAAGAAATGCCAGTGCCAAAAACAGAAAAAGAAGTTCGTGGTTTCCTGGGCAGAATAAACTACATTGCAAGGTTTATTTCTCAGCTCACGGCCACGTGTGAACCGATGTTCAAACTTTTAAAGAAAGACCAGGCGATTACCTGGAACGAGGATTGCCAGAAGGCATTCGATAAGATAAAGCAGTATCTGCAGGAACCTCCAATCTTGACACCCCCAGTGGCTGGACGGCCATTAATCATGTACTTGACAGTTCTTGAGAATAGTATGGGGTGTGTTCTCGGTCAGCATGACGAGACGGGCAGAAAGGAGCACGCCATTTACTACTTGAGTAAAAAGTTCACAGATTGTGAATCTCGTTACTCGATGCTGGAGAAAACATGTTCTGCACTAGCCTGGGCTGCCAAACGTTTACGACAGTACATGCTCAATCACACCACCATGCTAATTTCGAAGATGGATCCGATCAAGTACGTCTTCGAGAAGCAAGCTCTTTCGGGCAGGATTGCCAGATGGCAAATGGTGTTGACGGAATATGATATTCAGTACGTGTCCCAGAAGGCCATTAAGGGAAGCGTATTGTCTGATTACCTTGCCAAACAGCCGATTGAGGATTACCAGCCGATGAAATTTGAATTCCCTGATGAGGATATCATGTTTCTCAAAGCCAAGGATTGCGATGAGCCATTGCCCGACGAGGGGCCAGATAGGAAACCCCAGTGGAAATTGATATTTGACGGGGCGGTTAATTCTTATGGAAGTGGTATCGGGGCGATCATCACGACTCCCCACGGATCCCACATCCCGTTCACTGCGAGACTGACGTTTCCGATCACCAATAATGAAGCGGAGTATGAAGCATGCATTATGGGTCTAGAAGAGGCAATTGATTTGAGAATCAAGAACCTGGATGTATATGGTGACTCGGCGCTTGTGATCAACCAGATTAAAGGGGAGTGGGAGACTCGTCAATCGAATTTGGTGTCGTATATGAACTATGCCAGGAGGCTACTTCCGTTCTTTGATAGAGTGGAACTCCATCATGTGCCCAGGGCCGAGAATCAGATGGCTGATGCCTTAGCCACGTTGGCTTCAATGTATAAAGTCAATTTTTGGGATGAAGCTCCGAGAATTGTCCTTTCTCGTCTTGATAGACCTGCATACATCTTTGCGATCGAGGAAGCCGCCGATGGCAAGCCATGGTTCCATGACATCCAGACTTTCCTTATGACTAAGGAGTATCCTGTGGGAGCGTCAACCCAGGATAAGAAGACTCTGAGGAGGCTATCTGGAAATTTTTATCTCAATCCCGATGGAGTTTTGTACAAAAGAAACCATGATCTCGTGCTACTCAGATGTGTAGATGAGAAAGAAGCGAGTATGCTCATGGAATAAGTCCATGAAGGCACATTTGGTACGCACGTCGGCAGGCATGCTATGACGAGAAAGATCCTGAGAGCAGGATACTACTGGCTAACGATGGAGTCAGATTGCTTTAAATTCGCGAAGAGATGTCATAAATGCCAGATTTATGCTGATAAAGTTCATGTGCCGCCGTGCCCGTTAAATGTCATGTCCTCCCCGTGACCGTTCTCCATGTGGGGCATCGACATGATAGGCAAGATCGAGCCCACTGCATCCAACGGTCACCGCTTCATTCTAGTAGCTATCGACTACTTCACCAAGTTGGTGGAGGCAGCCTCATACGCTAATGTGACCAAGCAGGTGGTGACTAAATTCATAAAGAGGGATATCATGTGTCGTTACGGAATTCCCGAGCGGATCATTATTGATAATAGTTCGAATCTGAATAACAAGATGATGAAGGAGCTGTGCCAGAGTTTCAAGATTGAGCACCACAACTCATCTCCTTACCGGCCGAAGATGAATGGTGCCGTTGAAGCGGCCAATAAGAACATCAAGAAGATTGTTCAGAAGATGGTTGTGACCTACAAAGATTGGCACGAGATGTTGCCATTTGCGCTGCACGGTTATCGTACGACGGTACGTACATCAACCGGGGCAACTCCTTTCTCCTTAGTGTACGGTATGGAAGTTGTCCTACCGTTAGAAGTGGAGATCCCTTCTTTGCGAGTTTTGGTTGACGTGAAACTCGACGAGGCAGAATGGATTAAGAACCGACTGAACTAACTCAGCCTGATGGACGAGAAGAGGTTAGCATCGATTGCGTATGGTCGTTTATACCAAATCCGAATGAAGAAAGCTTATGATAAGAAGGTGCGTCCTAGAATCTTTCAGACGGGTGATCTCGTCCTGAAGAAGATTCTTCCTCCACACTCTGATCACCGGGGCAAGTGGACTCCCAATTGCGAAGGTCCGTATGTTGTCAGCAAGGTCTTCTCGGGAGGAGCTTTGTTGTTATCCACGATGGATGGTGAAGATTTTGCATCCCCGGTGAACGCGGACGCAGTTAAAAAATACTTTGCTTAAAAATGACCCGCTGGAAAGAAAAAGAATATCCAGGCAAAAATGGGGCATCCCGGCGAACCATAAAAAAGGAAAAAGGTTCGGGCAAAAATTAGGGATATAAATAAGAAAAGAACGTTGTTGCACCCTAAAATTTGCTCAACTTATTTCACTTGGTTTATGTTTCAATTGCATTAGCATTTGCATATTAGGTCATGTACATAATTAAATCATTTGCATAGCATAGCATAGCCAGCCATCCAACAAGGAACCAAATGCAATTCTTATCCCTATGGGCATATCAAGAGGTTCTTATTCAAATTCAATCTTAGCCAAGTCATCAGAAAGAAATGGAAATCTGAGGAGTCAGTGGACCAAGCAGTGGATCTATCTCCTATCTTGAGGGTATTTGAAGATCATCAGGAAAGCATGGAATCTGTACAAATATCATGGAAGGCCTAGAGGGTCATTTTGAAAGTGAGACAAGTCATTGATGTGATTACAAGAGCCACAGTTGAAGACAGTCAACTAGGGTTTCATCTGGGTCAACCCTAGGTCAAATGCTTGGTTGAAGGTCATCAAGGTCTATTTGAAAGATGTGGGGTTCATCATTTGACATGTAGATATGGATGTGGTGTTGTGTCAAGGAGGAATCAAGAGAAATCAAGAAGAAGAGAGGTTTCTAAATTAGGGTTTATGTGTAAAATCCCCTGATTTAGGGCAAACTTCCAAGCAAGATAATTCAAAATGCAAGTCTCAAATGGATCCTTGGCCAACATGAAACTTGTATAGTATCTCAAGACCTTTAATTTGAGTGGTGGAAGGCATCAAGGAGATTTATAGAACTCAAGTTATGGTTCTTGCAAGTTACAGGTCATCAGAGGCATCTGAGATTTGTCTGTGAAAGTTACTTAACTTCCAAGCAACGTTTACCCCTCAAGGAGCTTTCAAATGGATTTCTGGCCAACATGAAAGTTGTTCCTCATGATCTTAGCTTTCTAGAAAGGTATAGTATACCTTCATCTGATTTGTGGAACTCTACTTATGACTTTGGCAAGACAAGGGCATTTTGGTCATTTGGACATTATGGGTCATTTCAAGCATATGGCCATATCTCCTACTTCCAAGCTTCAAATGGAAAAACCTTCAACATCAAAGTTGCTTAGAATGATGTTTTAAGGCTAGTAGGATGGTCATGAGATGTTGGAAAGGCTCATAGCAAAAAGTGATAAAAATGGCCTAAAAAGGAGACATAAGTTAATTCAAGTGAAATGGAAAATCCTAAAATCCAAGTTCCAAATCCAAACCATGGCATATGATAGGTCATTTTGACTCCCAAGGACATTTTAAGAACAATTGTTCAGCCACAATTTTGATTTGAGGCTTAAATCTTGGGGTTGCTTTGTAAAAGTCTTACTTGCATAATGGCATACCAAACCAAAACAAAGAAAAGCTTCATAAACAAGATGTTTAAGCTTTGTATCTTGTCCAAAATACCACTTAAGGAGAAAATCAGGTGAATTACTCAAGTTGTAAGGATTTTGTCATGATATCTCATGTGGTGGGAAGTGAAATGCAAAATATCTTCATGAAAGTTCAAGTTGCTACTAGATTGATCTAGATGATTCTAGACCCTTCCAAATTAGTCTATATATTGATTTCATTCTCCATTGTTGAAAGGTTGGTGATTGTTGATGTTAATGGTGGTAGAGAAAAGAGTTTGAACCAAAAATTCTCCATTTGCAAATTGAATTGAAACTTCATTTTTCTCTTCATTACCCTTCCATTTTCTTCCACAAATCATCACTATAAACCTCCCTGAACATGTTCATGCTAGCTTGAGCCACCATTGTTGAAGAATTGGAGCTTTTCAAGTGAAGTTGCAAGAGAGCAAAAAGGTTTGAATCTGAAGATACAAGCCATCTCCCTCAAATCTTGTGCAAGTAGAGTATTATTCATCACATAGAGACCATTCTTGAAGATCCACAAGGCCTGGTTCGAAGCTTTTCAACATCTACCATTGCAAGGGTCAAGGTAAGCAAAACCACTTCCACACTCTGTTTTAGGCATGGTTAGGATTAGTTCTTGTTGTGAAACTATTAGAGACCATTAGGGGATTCATTTGGATGAGTTTTAGACCAATTAGTGAGGTTTCATTAATGGAGGTTGATTCTTGATGGAGGTAGAACACATGATTTAATGGATGATAATGCATGAGAATTGGTTGGTTGTGATCAGCATAGCATGAGGATTAATTATATACAAAGATTGTTGAGTTTTATGATGGTTGAAAATTGAAGAAAGTTTGGATCCATGGAGTTGTACTGTTCGGGTAGGATGATAGAGAGAGTTTTAATGCAAACCATTGCCACAGTTGGATTCTACATAAAATTCTAGCCAAGTTTGGTTCTTGGATCATGCAAATTGATGGAGAAATGAGAGAGAACAAAGGTGATGAAGTTGTGTGCATGGAGTTGTTTTTCATGGAGTTTACTAAACCCTAATATTCCAAGGAAGAAGACAATGTTTCTACCGTTGGATCGCGCAAGACTTTTTGACTTGAAGACCATCGGACGGCCACGATCAAAACACGAAATTGGAGGAAGAAGTGCAGCCAAAATGCTGCGTTTTAATTAGTGAAGCATCATGGGCTTCGTGAATTTGACTTCCCACACCCCCATTCCAAGCCCAATTGGTTTTACACTATGATTTCTTGCTTTTTGCACCACCATTTTATCTTTTTTCTTTTGATTTTTAATGTTTTTTCTGAATTATCATTGGGCTGGGGCATGTTACTTCCAGCACCCCCAGTCTGGGCCCATCATCCATTTTCAACTTAAAATCATTACTTTTCATACCCCTCATGCCATTCTCACATTAAACTTCCTCCAAATTTTTTCAAACTTTAAAAATTCATATAAAATTGAAAAATGCATATTTTTTATGAGACTTTTTTTTTCTATTTTCTATTTTCTGTCAAGAAAAATATGAAAACATAAAATTGTCATTTTACTTCATTTTCATATTTTTTGCATATTTTTACATTTAATAGCTTTTTTTAATTCTTTTGGTTGGCACTACTATTTGTTGAATTTAGTTTGAGAGTTTCCTTTAGGATTTTCATCCCATTCTTTTTAGTATAACTAGATATGGATATTAGGTGCCCCCCTAATTTTTATACTATTTTTTTAGGATTTATTTTAGGTAGTTTAGTTAGAAACTATTAGGATAGTCAATTAGAGTTGTGAATATAATATAGGTATAACAAAACAAGTTTCTTTTTGGGTTTTCTTTAGGACAAATTAAGAGGGGACTATAGGGGTATTATGGGTAAGTGATAGATCCCTTAGAAAATGCTAGAAGTTCCCCTATTCTATTATTACTATTAGTATATTTCTTGTAATTGATTGACTGTGTGGTGTGCCCTTTCTAGGGTTATTTGTTTGACTGTGTGGGGGTATTGGGCCTGCTTGGGGTTTGGGTTTGAGCTGAAGACTTTGCTGATGAAGCCATTGAAGACTAAAGGAATGAAGATCAATTTCCAGAGTTGATGAAGAGTATCTCTTGCTGGCAGCTGTTGAAGGTTATAAGGTTTAGGAGTTAGGTAGAGCTCTAGAATAGGAACTTGATTCACAAACATGGAAGGTCTTGTTTGCCTCCATTCTTTCTCTATGATTCAAAGTCTCTTTTAAATACCCACCTCCTTCCTTTGGAAGGATTAGTGAATGTATTTAAAAGATAGAACTTTTGAGAGAAAACTGTCTGTATCATGTTAACAGTCAGTAGGCCACCCTTGGTAGGCAACTGATTGCTTAACATCCAATTCATCTTGTTGACTGATACTCATCTTGGAGAGTGAGACTTGAAGAAAAGCCATCGGAAGATTGAAGATAGAGACCTTGCTTGAAGACAGATGTTGATGAAGATTGCTGTTTGCTGTTTATTTTTGCTGTTTATAATTTTTGATGTATTGTTTGAATTTCCCTGACTGTATTGTTTGCCATTAATCTGTTAGGTTGAAAGCGAATTTTGTTCGCTTTTGCCTGTTGTTTTCTGGGTTCGAGGTTGAGTGGGACTCCCTTGCCTCGCTTGTATTGTTGCATCCATGCATTTTACTGCTTTACTGTATATATGCTATTGTTTCTGTTTCCGTTTATCCCTTAGGATCTTTGTTTCTCTCTGCGCAAGAGAGGAGCATGATAGACATTAGGTCTTAACCCAGGCATGATAACATTAGGTTAGTTTGATTCCCTTTTCAACCATAGGTCAGAGTTGTTGTCTCTTCTTTCTCAAAACAAACAGAAAAACACAATAAATCTTTCAAACACAATAAAAAACACTTCTTCCGTAAAAGAATGTGAACTCATCAAAACGTCATTTTTGTCCGCTTGGACTGTTAGGCAGAAAAACCCTTTTTCAGAAGGAGATAAAAACAATCAAGACAGACTTGTGTCGTACGTGGCCCGAACTACGTTTGCTCTGATCTTTCATGCTGTATGAAAGTACGTAGGCATAGGATGCGATATCCTAGCGAGCAACCTTCCCCTCCTTTCCAGTAGGTAGGCGAACTACGTTGACTCTGATTTCTCGTTCCAGACGGGAATACGTAGGCATAAAGTGCGACACTTTGCCGAGTCCCTTTCTTTCTTTTTAACCCTTAACCCTTAGTTTAGATAGAAATAACAATCCGTACTAGAAAATAAGCGTGGATCCCGTCGAGTACGACGGACGTGAGGGGTGCTAATACCTTCCCCTTGCGTAACCGACTCCCGAATCCAGGTTTTGGTTGCGATGACCATCCCTTTCCCGTCTTTGCGGTAGGTTTACTCTGAGCGTTTCCTTTCCCTCCTTGGGGATAAATAACGCACGGTGGCGACTCTTCTGTTCAGCCGGCGCCGATTTTCGCAGTAGCGACAAACGTACACTCGCAAAGTCGAAAACCCGGATGGGCGACTTTGGCAAAAAGGGGTATCCCGGTGAATCGAAAACCCGAATGGGCGGTTCACGCAAAAGTTAGGGATTTGAAAAAGCAAATGACTGCGTTCCGCGTGTGGACTTTCATTGTTTAGTGGTTTGGAGGACCTGAGGGCCGTTTATCTGAATCAATCTCTTCTGAAGCTGAAGCCTCGGAGAAGTATCGAAGTCGAGTGGGTCATAGAGGGATCAACTCATGGTGTTCGTCTACGCCTCGTTGCCGACATTTGTATATATACTAATGTATACTTATGTTTTATTTTTGCGCGGCTTCCTCATTCCAGGAGCTTGCATCTGTTGTAAAACATTTTTACCCATTCAGGGGTTCGTTATCAATAAAATGTATACTATTCAGCATTTCTGTTTGTCTGTTTAGCATTTATTTGTTTTGTTTGCGAAAAAGAACGCCGATGTTTTTGAAAAAATGCGCTTACATAAACTTACTGGCCTAGGCCACTGATTGTTGAAACAATGAATTACTTGAACATTGTCACGGGATAATAACCTTGATAGGTCCCTTTGAGAAGGGTATCTTGTCTGTTTGTTTGTGTTGTTACAGGTGTAGCATGTTCCAGGCAGTGCACCGTACGCGTCCCCAAGCAGGATGATTCCTCCTTCCCCAGCAAGTTCAGCAGCCTCCCCCCGCAGAGTTTGAGCATGAGATCGTAGGCATTGATATGTCTCCCCAGGAAGAGAAGATTCTCTCCCCAATCAGATGTATCCTGAAGGAATGTCATCTCCCCAACTGAGTCATTCACTGAAGTGTGCAGCAATTGATAGTTCCAGACTGAGGTCTCCAGCGGAATTGAGATTCCCCATAGAGTTGTACTCTCCCCTGTAAGCAGGATGATTCCTTCTTCCCCAACTGAGTTTGCAGATCTCCAAGAGAGCCGAGTCCTTCGAGGTAGTCGGGACCATGATTGGTTTTCCCCAGTAGAGTGTTGAATAGCTGATGCTGTGTTTCCCCGCCGGAGTCGTTATCTCCAGGGAAGTAGCCGTGAAAGCCGTGCAATTTATCTCCGCGATTGACATCGCTTTCCTCAGCAGGTCTGGGTTCTCGTAGAGCTTCGCTCCCCTGCAGCAGTCAACTAAAGTTTGCTTCCCCGTGCGGAGTCCGATTGAGATCGGCGTGACCTCTTCTCCTCGGCAGGATGATTCCTCCTCTCCACCCGAGTGTTTCTTTCTCCTTGACAGGAGGATTCTCCCTTCAGCGTTTATTTTGCTGACGGGGTCGCAGCTTTTTGCATGATTGCATAGCATCTATCATAAACGCGTAGCATTTCCACCGTGTGGAGCATTGCGCCATTGTCAAAGCATATGCATACTAAACATGATCTAGGTCGTTACCGTTCTTGTTTTGCAGGCGTTCCTCCGCAAGGTCGCTTGTCCAAGATGATTCCTGAAATCTCCCCAGCAAGGTCGTGTGCTTAAGATGATTCTTAAAATCCCCAGTGAAAGTCTCCAGAGTGGGTTGCTCAAGTTGATGCTTAGAGTCCCCGGCAAAGCGTTTGCTCAGGATGATTCCTGAAATCTCCAGCATGGTTTTTGGCTCAGGATGATTCTTGAAGTCCCCCCGGAGTTATTTGTCCAAGATGAGTCTTGATGTCCTCAGCAGAGATGATTCACCCAAAATGATTTCTGGACCCCTGAAGCAGAGTTACTTGATGGTTCTCCAGAATCCCCAGCGGAGGTGCGTTATCCCCAGCAGGTTTCTGAACAGCGAAGTTGAAACTTCCCTCGAAGACTTGATGATTGAAGTCCAACCGTATTGACGAAGCAGTTCTCCCAGCGGATGCGGAGCGCCTGATGGTAGAAGTTGGATATCCCCAATCGGTTCATGATTGACCGAGAATGCTATTCCCGACTTACTAATGAAGTCCGGCTGATGCCCAAAAATTTCTTTGAACGCCCGACGGCATGATTAACGTGATTATTGACCTGATGAGTCCCGAGGAACCGATTCCGGACGGCATGATCGACCATGTATTACCGGTTACCGTGTGACCGATTCCCCAGCTAGTTGCCGTGCAGCTAATATTTCAGTTTTCGAAGATTTTGTTCTCATCAGAGTACCATGTACTTGTGCAGTTGGCAAATTTCCGGGTTTGTCGGTATTCAACCGTCTCGCACCTTGATTGGTTGAGAGCCGTTCGCTTCTCATCCAGTCAGGTTCAAGCCGTTTAAATAGGGGCAGCTGTTGCACCCCAAAATTTGACCAACATTTCTTTACCTAGCTTATGTTGCATCTCATTCACATTAGCATTATCATTTGCATTTCATTGACATGTATGCAGGAGATCAAGAGGTATGACTACCAATAAAGGGCTACACAAGACTATGAAGCTAGCCAAGAAGATTATTGAAGTGTTCAAGGGTTGATATCTTTGTCAGAGAAGTTAGAAGATCCTCAGAGAGAGTGGTTGAAACCAAGGTTGTGTGCCTCCTAACTTGAGAGTTGTGGGAGCTCCTCAGATGATTCTGAAGCCAGGAATGTGGACTTGAAGCCTTGAGAGAGCCTATGAGATGTCTTGAAAGCCATCATGAAGCCTAGATAGGTCATTGTACAAGATTGAGAAGACCTAGCCATGAGTGGTGTAATTAGGGATTGACTGGGTCAACCCTAGGTCAACTGATGATTTGGAGAGGGTTGAGACCTAATCCAAGAGCCATGTGACCATGGATTGATGCATTGAGATGCTATAAGGATGATTCCAAGGTCAACTCATCATGATTGAAGAGTTTGAGAAGTTTCAAGTTAGGGTTTCTAGGGCTTGACAGTGTAAAATCCCCTAGTTTGACTCCTAACTTCAAGGCAGTTTAGCCCAAGATGTGACTGTCATCTCATCTTACCCCCAACATGAATGTTGTAGAGCTTGTTCTTAGCTTTAATTTGAGTACTATAAGTCCTTGATAGGATTTGTAGAGCTCAAGTTATGGCTTTGACAAGTTACAGGTCATTTGAGGTATGTGAATCTGGGGCCTTGAAAGTCACCCAACTTGCATCCAACTTTTGCCCAAGAAGGATGATTCCTATGGACTTTTGGTCAACATTAATGTTGTTCCTTATCTTCTTAGATTTATAGAGAGTACTAGAAGTCCTTGATAGGATTTGTAGAACTCAAGTTATGGCTTTGACAAGTCAAGGGCATTTTGGTCATTTGGAGATTACAGGTCATTTCAAGCATAAGGCCATAACTCCTATTTCCAAGCTTCAAATGGAAAAATCTTCAACATCAAACTTTCTTAAAATGATGTTTTAAGGCTGTTAAGGAGGTCATGAGATGTTGAAAAGGCTTGTAGCTCAAAGTTGTAAAAATGACCTAAAATAAGGGCATAAGTTAAATAAACCAAAGTTAGAAATTGATATTTTCAACCTACACATCCAAACCATGGCATGTAATATATCATTTTGACTCTAGAAAACATTTTAGAAACAATGGTTTAGCCACATTTTTTATTTCAGGTCTAAATTGTGGACTTGCTTTGAAAAGCACTTACTTGCATATTAAGCATCATTTGCAAAACTCAAAATCAAGGCATGGGCAAGGGTTTTTGCAAGCTAAACACCCCTAATATCTCATTAGGGGAGAAATTAAGAGTGAATGGGATGAATTCCAAGCTGTTTGCAAGGGTTGTACATGTCATGATAAGTGATTCAAAATCTCATGACATGAGAAGTGTAAAATCTCATTGGAAGGATCTAGAGGGTTCTAGATCATCCAAACTTCATCTATATATTGATTAGAATGGATCCATGGCAGAGGTTGGTGATCATTGAAGGATTGAGCATAGTTTGAGATTGAGTTTTCATAGATTGCAATTGAAATCGGTTTCATCAAGTTCCTCAACTTCCATTCATTTTCTTGATTGATACTCCTTCCATGAATGTCAAGGAGTGATTTCAGATCATTTTCAAGAAGAATTGGTGGCTAGATCGTGTGAGAGCAAGTGGTTTTCAGCACTTGCAACTCAGCATCGTGTTTCAAGATTGAAGCACTTTCCATTGAATCTTTTGCATACAGAAGCAAGGAGGAGGTTCAGTGATCGTGTACAGAAGATTTGAGAGCTTGAAGTGAAGATTTCGTGCATCTGTTATTCAAGAATTTCCAGGTTGGTAACCTTCTTCCTATAGCATGATTTAGGTAGAATTAGGTTGAATTAAGGTGCTAGATTAGTTGTAGAATGGCCTAGGATGGATTTCAGATGGTTAATTGATGAATTAGAGACAAAATAGGAAAATCACCATTTTTGGTTGAGATTGGGAGATGATGATTCTTGGGGTTTCAGAGGAAACTAATGGTATGGTTGAATTCGTGGCAAGATTTAGAATGAGTTTCATGTTTTGACCTCTTGGATTGGAGGCCTCTAGGAAGAACTAGGGTTGAAGGGGATGATCGGAGCTCCATCGGCGGTGGCCGGAGCTGGGCGCGAAGCTCAGGTGTTTGAAGTGGAGAAGATGAAGTTTTCACCATTGGATCATGGTCTGACCATTGACTAGGAGAGGATCCAACGGCTGTGTTTTAAAATTGGATTGTGAAGGATTCTGATGATGAAACGATGCGTTTCATTTATTCAGGCGTTTGGGCTTAATGATTTAAGTGTTATCCACACCCCCCAGCGAGCCCAACCCATGTTTTTAACTGAAAATGATTACTTCTTGCGCCGTGTGTTTAATCTTTTTATTTGATTTTCATTTAATTTCCATTTAATTCACGATTCTTGTAAAAATCATAACTAATTGAATATTAATCCAATAACACCCATTATTTTTGCATATTAATCATGATTGAGTCTATTATTTTTTAGAGAAAAAATATTTTCATTTCATGTAATTTTTGATTTAATTGGAATTTTGCATTTTAATTGACATTAAAATGTTCATGTTTGATGCATATTTTTGTGGAATTTTGTTTGATCTCATGGTGATGATTTTGAGCCTAATTTTTTGTGTGTGATTAGGTTAGACATGTATGATCCCATAGAATTTTTCTCACATTTTTGTGAAGAAAATAGGTGTGCTTTCTAGATTGATGTTTAGAGGGTTCCTTTTAGGGTTTAGGTTTGATGCCTTAAAATGTAGAATTTAGTTCTAGGTCCAATTTGATGATTTGATCTCTGGAATTAATATGGTAGAGTCATGATTGACCTAGGTTCCCATAGTAATTTTTGTAGGATTTTACAATTGATTTTAGTATTTTAGTTAGGACTAACTTTAGTGCTAGGTTTTAGGTGATCCTAATTTACTAATTCAACTAGTTTAACTCATTTAGTCCCCTTAGATTAGGGTTTGTGCTTGGTTTGCCTTTGTTTGAGATTGAAGACAAGTTGAAGACAAGAGGAGGATGCTTGAAGTTGCTTGGAGCTTTGGATTTGTTGGTGCCTGAAGATGTCTGATGAAGATTAGGAGATAGGACATAGGGAGAGCCTTGTAGTTAGAATGATTTCTTTCACAAACATGGAAAGCATCTTGTGCTTCCATTCCTCCCAATGACTAAAAGTCCTTCTCAGATATTCACATCCCTCCTTTGGAAGGATGAGTGGCTTTATCTGGGAAGTAGAACTTTGAGGGAACCAGTCTTTCATAATGATGAACCCTTACAGGCTTCCTTTGGTTGTCAGTAAGCTGCTTATCATTTCCACTCATTCTGTTAAATCAATTATCTTCTAGTTTGAGTATCTTGAGAGATGCTGGGTTTGAGTTTGAAGATGAGGACTTCACTGAAGAGTGTGGAAGAGGATGATTCCTTAAGCATTGCCATTGCAGCCAAAGCTTGAAGAGCAAGAGGAGCAGGTTGATACTTGAAGATCCAATGGAGATTGAATGAAGAGCTGAGGCTTAGAAGCTTGAAGACCAAGTTGATACTGGTAAAGCTCAGAGAAGCTGAAGCTTGTAGAGGAAGAAGACCAAGTTGATACTGGTAAAGCAAAGAGAGCTGAAGCTTGAAGACTAAGTTAATACTTATGAAGAGGATTCAATTGAGATTGAGTGTAGAGCTGAGGCTTGAGGAATAAAGGACAAGTTGATACTTGTACATTGATGCTTGGAGAGCCTGAAGGAATCAAGTTGATACTTGTAGTTAAGAGTGAAGCCTGAAGGTGGATTTGACTGGAAAGCTGAAGCTTGAAGAAGAACATTAAGTTGAAACTTATGTTGAAGGGTTGAAACCTGGAGAAGCAAATTGATATTTGTAATGAGAGAGGATAGCCTTGAAGGGTGGATGAAGTCTGAAGACTGAGTTGCTGTTAGAAGAGCTGAGGCTTGGAATTGGAAGAGAGTTGTTGATCTGCTTTCTTGTCTATTTTCTTCTCTGTGCTGATGTGCCTTGTTTGACTTGCTTGATGCATTAGAATAAGTCCATGATTAGACTGACTTTAAGCTAGGAGCATGATTGCACTAGAGGTTGAGTTGCTCCCTCTGCTTGTATTGTTACTGTATGGCTTTGCTTGCGGGTATTCCGTAGAGCCCTGCTCCCTTGCCCATGTGGTTTATTTTGCTTGATAGCATTCCATTTTATCTGTATGATTGCAGTTTACTGTATCTTGCTTGATAGCATGTTTGATTTCTTCAGTATGATTACTGTTATTCATATCTGGCTTGAGGTTGAGATGAGCTTGTGGAGGCTGCTGCCCCACACACATTTCCTCCCTCACTTGCATTGCATGCATTTTACTGTTTACTATTTACTGTTTAAGCTGATGCTTTATCTGTTTCTGTGTATCATTGACATGATCCCCTAAGAATCTCACTTCCTTTGATAAGGAAGTGATGATAGAACTTTAGGTTGAAACCTATGCATGATAACTTCTAAGAGTTCCTTGTTTCAAACCTCAACCATAGGATGAATCCTTGGCATGATAACAGTAGGACTTGATAGTCTCCCTTTAGTTGAGCCTGTTCTCTTCTCATCCTAAAACAGCTTAAGATACAGTAATCATGAATGATTTCTTTCGCACGTTACGAGCCTTAAGCTATCTGAGAAAGGATTGTTGGAGAGATTCTTTTCAACAGTCTGGATGTTTAGTACGACACCCTTTGGGTGACATGCGACGCATTCACTCTCAGGTCATAGTCTCTAGTGCGATTGAAATTGCAAACACAATAAAAAACACTTATTTCGTAAAAGACGGAAAACAAACTTCAAACCTTTTTTCCCCGTGGGCCCATAATTCAAAGGAAGCTTTTCTGAAGAAAAGAGTGTCGTTAAACTTCAGCGCCAACGCAAATAGGCTTTGTCCCTAACTGCTGGAACTGCTGTTTAACCCTACTTGATAAAACAAATGAATCTGAATCCCCGTAATCCGTATTATCCCGAAATACGTAAGCTCTGATCTCTCATACCTGTTGAGAGTACGTAGGCACAATACTGACGTATTGGCGAGCCACCTTCCCCGTAACCCATAGTAGGTCGAACTACGTTGACTCTGATTTCTCATTCTCTGATGAGAATACGTAGGCATAAAGTGCGACGCTTTGCCGAGTCATTTTTCTTTTCTGTTTAAGCCATCCTTGATAGGTAGATAGATAAACAAACCCGTCCAGTAAACACAACAAGCGTGGATCCCGTCGAGTACGACGGACGTGAGGGGTGCTAATACCTTCCCCCTGCGTAACCGACTCCCGAACCCAGACAACGGTTGCGATGACCTTGTCTTAAACCTTTTCGTCAGGTTTTTCCGATCGTTTCCTTTCCCGTTCTGAGGGATAAATAACGAAAGGTGGCGACTCTTCTGTTTTGTCGGCACCTTATTTTCGCGGAAGCGACAGAACTCAAGTTATGAAGCAGACAAGTTACAGGCCATCAGATGAATGTGATTTTGGTCCATGAAAGTCAACCAACTTCCAAGACATTGTTGTCCTAGAAGGATGTCTCTCCTCATCTTGACCCAAACATGAGAGTTGTTCCTCATGATCTTAGCTTTCTAAAGAGTACTAGAAGTCCTTCATCTGATTTGTTAAGCTCAAGATATGGAGCTTGCAAGTCAGTGGTATTTTGGGAAACTTTGATTATAGACCACTTTTGATTATAGGTCAATTTCACCACCTTGCACATCTCAAATGACAAACTTTCCAACATCAAAGTTGCTCCAAATGGGGTCATTTCCCCAATCAAACATCAAGGAACCATTGACATGACTTGGATTGAAAATTTGATGAAGGAATTTTCATGAAAGGAGCATTAAAGGCCATTAAAAGTCAAAAATCCAAATTAATTCATAATGGACCAAAGTTGTGCAAATTTGTGCATATTTTGAGTGCATTCAACATTTCAAACACAATTGCATTTGTGGATTTGCAATTTGAGCCAAAAAACCATGGATATTCACATGTTTCTTCAAGTGTAAGTAACATATCAAAATCATGCCGTTGATCACCAAACAAGGGTGAATCCTCCACCATTAGATCACACACATTGCCAACAATAGGATTGAGGTAATTCCAAGGCTTTGCAGGCTCTATTTTGCAAGCTTCACATTCACCCTAAGCTTGAAAAAGTGAAAATCAATTGGGCTGTTTTAGACTTCCATTGGGCCTCAAATCCATTCCCATTCAATTCTATATAAACTCTAGAGTATTTCCATGACTGGATTGATGAAGTTTGGTGGAAAATTCTGTTAGAAGCAGTTAGAGAAGTAAAGGTGAAAGTGAAATTGCATTTCCAAGAATCAAGCACATTCAACTCAATTCAAGATTATCAAGAGCTCTAGGAGGATCCATAGAAGCTTTCTGGATCAATTGGAGCAAGAATCAGCATCAGTTCACATCTCTGCGCAAGCTTCTAATCAGGTTTCTATTCTTCAACTTTACTCACGATTCTTGATGAATTAGAACTTAATCTTCATGTGGTTAGGATCCTTGAGACCTGTAGATGAATTTAGGATAGTTTAGATGCTTGATTAAACCAAATTTTGACATGGCACGAATTCTTGAAGCTTTCATTTTAGCTTAATTCTAGGTTAAAAATGAAATTGGAATGTGGATTAGGAACCTAGGGGAGGAGACGATCACAATGACATAAGAAATCATGAGTTTTGGCCAATTTTCAAGACTGGTATGGTGCCGTCCCACCGGAGAAGACGACCAGAGTCTTCTCCGGCGACGGCCTGGCTTTGTTCCCTCCGTTTGCAGGTTTAAATGAGGAAGGCGATGACGTGGCCTCATGTTGATCCTTGGATCAGTTGACCAAAGCATTGTCTGGATAGGATTAGAGAACACCGTATGCGTGCTTTGACTGAGCAACACCCAAGCCACAGGAAACACTGTGTTTCATTAAACGCAGGTGGAATGGGCCTCTGAGTGCTATTCCCACCCCCCTAGCGTGTGGCCCAACATTTTTTTTAACTGAAATGGATTGCTATTTGCCACAGGATTTTATCATTTTCATTTCTTTTTCTTGATTTCTTTTATTTAATGACTGTTTACTTTTAATTGATTAAAAATAGTAAAATGCTTCCAAAATTCATGAATTGTTTTCCCCAAGACTCCTCAATATGTTAATTGATTTTTCAAATTGTTAGGTTGATTTTTAGATCATTTTTCAAATTAATGTGAATTTTCCATGATTGATTGTTCTTTAAGTGTGAGAAATATACATGTTTACTTCTTGAATTTTATTTCCTTGTCAAAGCATAGAATAAACTTCTAATTTTTTGTGTGATGATTCTAGACACCTTGATTGATTTCTAGGCATTTTGGTTCTGATTTTTAGATATCATTTAGTTAGGGTTTGAAGTAGATCTTTAGCACCCTTTCCCTTTGTCTTATCCATAGAACACATTAGGGTTCTGGCCTCTGTTAGCATACTTAGGCTTGGAGTTTTTCTCCACAATTTTAACCCTTGGTTCTTAACACTATAAGGGTACCCTAGGATTTTTCTTATCATTTTTAGACGTGCTTTACTATTTTTAGTAGATTTTAGCTTTTTGACCTTCATTAGGGTAGTTCCCACCACACCTTTGACCTAATTTTGCATTTTAGGTGATCCTTTTGCAATCCTTAGGCACCCAATCCTTGCATAATCCTATAGTACATAGGTTGAAGCCTTTTTAGGTTAAATTTCAAGTCCCTAACATGCTCGTAGCTTGATTAGGATAGGTTTCCTTTAGAGCTTTGCTTTTAGGGTTCCTTAGAAGCTTTTAGTGATTGATTTCTCTTCTATGTGTGATTCCCTTTGCCTTGCCTTGGTCAATCCACTTCCACATCCCTTTGTCCTTAATTTTTAGATCCTTCTTGTGAGAGTCTAATTCCTCCTGTGGAGGAATTCTGTGCATTCCATAAGGAGTTGAGCCTTGAGGATTCAGGTACTTTGTACACACCTTCTTCTCATGTCCTACATTCTTAGGATCCTTCTTGTGAGAGCCTAATTCCTCCTGTGGAGGAATTCTGTGCATTCCATAAGGAGTTGAGCCTTGAGGATTCAGGTACTTTGTACACACCTTCTTCTCATGTCCTACATTCTTAGGATCCTTCTTGTGAGAGCCTAATTCCTCCTGTGGAGGAATTCTGTGCATTCCATAAGAAGTTTGAGACTTTGATGGACTCTTGTGCTGATGCACATTGAACATGGTGAGCTCCCTTTGGTTTTCACTATGCTTCTCCTCATCCCTTCCTTAGTCCTATGATTTAAGGATCCCATTTGTGAGAGCCTAGTTCTTCATGTGGAAGAACTCTGTGCATTCCATGAGTGGTAGATCCTTTGAGGACTATCCTTGTATGATGAACTTGGTTGAGTGCCATAGTAAGTTCCTTTGGATCTTACTTTGCTTCCCATAATCACTCTATTTATTCCTTCCTATCTGTCCTACACTCTTAGGATCCTTCTTGTGAGAGCCTAATTCCTCCTGTGGAGGAATTCTGTGCGTTCCATGAGAAGTTTGAGCCTTTGTGGACTCTTGTGTTGATACACATTGGACTTAGTGAGTTTGTTTCACTTTGATTCCCTTCATTTTGTTTATCCTTCCTTCTTCATGATTTTGTGATGTTGTGCATTAGAAGTAGGGTAGGCTTGATAGCTTTCTCTTTTCATGTTTGCATTTAAAGGTTGAGTTTGTCTCCCTTTGCTTGTGTGCTTTCTCTGTTTGCATTAAAGGTTGAGCTGGTCTCCCTTTGCTTGTATTGTTGCATTGCATCCCTCATGTTCTTATTTTATCTGCTTGACAGCTTTATTCTTTCAGCTTACTGCTTTTTGTTGTTGCTTTCCTTTTGCCATGTTCCCTTAGGGCTCTCATTTCCTTGTTTAAGGGAGTGATGATAGAACTTTAGGTTGAACCCTTTGCATGATAACCAGTAGGATAGATTCCCTTCTAAACTCAACATTAGGACCATCTTGCATGACAACATTAGGGTTTTGATTAGTCCCCTCGTAGAGTCCTTCTCTCTTCTCATCCTCAAACAGTAGTAAAACACTTAATAAAGGCAAATTTGTATTATACGTTACGGGCCTTAAGCTACTTGGGAAATGATGATTGGGTGGTTGCATCTCAATTATCTAGAGTGTTAGCGTATGTCCTTTGGATGATATGCGACGCATTCATTCCTAAGTCATAGTCTCTAGTGCAGTATGAATTACAAACACTCATAAAAAACACTTCTTCTCCGATAAAAGACAAAAACAAACACCAAACTCCTTTTGCCCTTTGGGGTTTCTTTAACATGGAAAATCTTTTCAGATAAAAGAGTGTTGTTAACTCTTAGTTCTATCGCAAACGGTAACATATAAGTCTCCAACGAGCGAGCTGCATACACCAACTGCTAGAACTACCTATTAACCCTACTCGGGTAAAAACATTAGAACAAACCTGTGTTCCGTTTTATCCCGAACTACATTCGCTCTGATCTCTCATACCTGTTGAAAGTACGTAGGCACAATATGCGATGTCTTGGCGAGCAACCTTCCCCCTTTCACCCATAGTTGGTCGAACTACATTGAGTCTGACTTTCCCATTGCACGAGGGAATATGTAGGCCCAGAGCAGCGACGCTCTATCGAGTCCTTTTCTTTTTCCTTTAACCCAAACCATTAGCTTGATAGATAAACAACCCTTTAGATAAACCAAACAAGCGTGGATCCCGTTGAGTACAACAGACGTAAGGGGTGCTAACACATTCCCCTTGCGTAATCGACTCTCGAACCCGAGATTTGGTTGCGATGATCGATCTTATCCCTTTTTGCTAGGTTTCTCCTGATCATTTCCTTTCCCTCCTTTGGGATAAATAACGATAGGTGGCGACTCTTCTGTCTTTGCCGACACCTTTTTTCGCAGTAGCGACAACTGGCGACTTTGCTGGGGACTCCAACGGTTCCCTATGTGAGTCAATCCTAGCGCTTGTGTGTTTATATTTTCGGGTTTTGTACATACTTGTTGTACTTTAGCTTTACTTTCCCGTATTTTATTTTTCAGCATTATATTGTTATTGTTGTGCTGTTGTGGGTGGTATTGATACTGAGTGATAAGCCAGACCCAGGCTTGAGTATATACATAGCACTAGAAGTGGATTAGTGGTGAACCTGCATGTTAGGCATGCACTAGTTCCCACGAAATCTGTTCTCAGGCGAGATTCTCTGAGATGACTTCCATTTCCAGCCCAGTGGACCGTTGAAAGGATTTTAGATATGAGGATTGTCGACTCTGGGGACCAGTCATTTTTCATTCAGCTAAGTGAGGCATCTTCAGGAGAGGATGATGCCAAACCAGAAATGGTGAACGTATCATCATTTCTTGAAAGTCTGTGACGCTGATGAATGCATAGGATGCCGTACCTTTATCAGTGGATAGGTCCATACCTGTGAGCGGGCGGGGCTGGGGTTATGCAAGAAACTTTGACCTTCAGACAACCCGGTTTTATCGACAGTATGAATCAGTATTCTTGGTACCAGAAGGTTCATATTATTAGAGCTATGTTGTTCTCGCCGAAGCAGAACTTTGGTCCTTCAGTCGACAACATAGCAATCTTGATCCCTTGTTGCATCTTTGCACTTGCATTTGCATCATCATAACATGTTTGCATTTTGACATACATGTTCTGGTAATTCCAAGGATATTGACTTCGAAACTCGCTGCTGAGCGTTAAATTCTTTTTCCTTGTGGTTCGTTTATGTAAAGCATGAATCAGAGTAGACAGGTTCCTTGGAAATACTCGAACATGACATTCGCATTCCATTTGCATAGCAGGTGTTCGAGGCTGGGATTTATTGTCCTGATCTGGGTTTTCTTTAGAATTTCAGACACCAACTTGTGGGGAAGATAAAAGATGGCTATGGAACAGATGAAAGCAGAGCTGAGGGAAGTTCAGGGCCAGATAGGGCAGTTCATGAAGGACATACAAGCGTTACGCTTGGATCAGAATGCACTCAGAGAGGAGAACCGGCAGTTGAAAACTCAGGTGGGTTTGATTATGGAAGTGGTAAGGAAGGTGCTCAGAAAAGAAGATGATCAGGTGCCTGAAGCTGCATCAAAGATGCTTGTTCCACTTTTGTCTGTGGAACCTACACTAGAGCGTAATGTGCATCAGAGATCCTCTGCACAACTCAGAGCTCAAGACTTTTTCCGTCAGCAACCACGTCAAGTTCCTAGAAGATATGCTCAAAAGACGAGACCATGCAACAAAATCTTTGATAAGATCCCTATGGATTATGCTCAGTTGGTGCAAATCTTTCTCCAACTTCATTTGGTTAAACCTCGGACTTTGTCTACGTTGACTGGAGAGATACCACCAGACTTTGATGTCAATGCCCATTGCGATTTCCACTCTGGATGACAGGGGCACGACATCGCGAAATGTAAAGCTTTTAAGCATAAAGTTCAGGACCTGATTGACTCGAAGGCCATTATATTCGCGCCGGGCGACATGAATGTATCAAGCGAATTTATTCCCTATCCTGCAAAGGAGGGGGATGTTCCCATTCCCTCACCTTTAAGCTGCATCGGGTCAAGAGTATATGTTGCAATCTATGATCTCAGAATCCCCTTGCCCGCAGTTGTTGCCATTACCTGGGACAAGTCTAAGGATGAAAGTGCCTGAGCAAAAGGAGTCCCTGATATCTCAGACTCATCCTCTAGACATTTCAATTGGTCAGGGTCAACAATCTCCAAGGTCCACACATTAGAACCAACAGTCATATCGCCATCAACAGGGACGACACGCCAAGCAAAGACCAAGGAAGCCAGAAAGGCATTTTACTCAGTTGTCGGTGTCGTACAGTGAGTTGTTGCCTGATCTAATCCAAGCCAGACTGATAGTGCCACAAAAGATTTGTCCAGTGGTCCCTCCATATCCGCCAGGTTTTGATGTCAATGGCCGTTGTGAGTACCACGCTGGGGCGCAGGGGCACTCGACCGAAGACTGTAAAGTGCTCAGGAGCAAGATTCAGGCCCTGCTGGGCTCTGGTATGATCTCTATTACACGTCAGGGATTCAATATTAATGGTCTTCCTTCATCCAGTCATGGGGACTCAACAATTCAGGTTGTGGAAGAATTCACTGGAAGCAGATCAGAGGGGTATCGGGCTACTTCCACAAAACAATTCTGAAGATGGCTGATTTGCCAACAAGTCAAGATACAAGAATCCCAGTTCCTAGAAGCTGGAAATCTGCATTTTATCATGTCATTTCTTTACATTTGTAAATTCTTTCCTGTTTAAATGCAAATTTCGTTTGTAAAACTTGTTGTTTTTCAATTGATATTGTTAATGAAATAAATATGCATGTTTTGAATTAATCCATTCGTGTTCACTCTATTGCTTTCATTTATTTCAAACGCTTGTTTAAGTGGAATCCGGGGAGGATGACGAAATCGAAAGACGCGTAAGCTTCCAATTGTATGCTTTTGAATAAAAAACCTGTTGATGATGTACAGGCATTGTTTCAAATCCACAAACACCGGAGATATAAGGAAGATAATCCCTTGTCAACCCCTTTGAGCCTAGTAGTAGGAGTTTCTTTCTGAGAATGAAAAAACCCTCAATCTTAACTTGGGAAAGGGTAGGTGTCAGCTAATTTGACCGAGCGTTCAAATTACAAAAGGAGTGGTCCCGTTCGAGGACAAATCACACCTGTATAGGTCGTACCTAAAAAACCGCAGTGGTTAAACCTTGCCGATAAGGAGTGAAACAGTCACAATAGCTCTTAACAAGTCAGGCAAGCCGGTATCACATGATTTGTTCAAAAAAAAAAGAAGAAGAAAGAAAAAGAATCAAAAGGAAAGCCCACTAAGTCGAGTCTTGAAAACAAGCGACTTAGGCAAAAATTAGGGCACCCCGCTGGACTTCAAAATCGAGAAAAACTCAAAAGAGTTAGTCCAGGCAAAAATTAGGGGAAAGACAAAAAAAATGAAACCGATTACAAAAGAAAAATCCTCGATGAAAAGCAAATTGTGTGACTCCAGGCACCCAAAAGACGAAAAGCGAGTGACTGTCACTCCAAAAAATGTGTGATATCCTGAACTACTACTCCTACCATTCAACCTTTGAAAGGTGAATGCTAAGGTCAAATTAGATGAACATATGATTGGAGAACATCAAGGAGAATGGGTGGGTTAAAATAAATTTTGAGCCTTTATCCTTCCTTTTAACCGTGAACCTGACCATGTTACAACCTGAAAAAGTCCTAATTGAAGCAGGTTTGTTTCGAAAGCATACTTCGGTAAAGATCGCGTCGAAACTGACTCCTAAAAAAGGATTCTTCTTACAGCGTTGTACTAATATTGACATTTTGATAAATGATTTGTTCATTTTATGTCACAAATTTTTTTCCAGTGAACATAATTGGATTTCGAAAATTGTCATATGCATTGCATTTAATATATCTTTTATGCAGAACAATTTGTTTTACTGGCGAGTAAGCACTTGACAGCAGGAAAGTTTCCATAATGGAAAGTTTGATCAGGATAGAATGCAGAATGCCTGAATACTCCAGTGAATCGGGGCAAGCTATATCAGATGATCAAAACACGGGAGTCAGCCATCCAAAAGTCAGTAATCTGGGGCAATCAGGTCGAGCTTTGATGAATCTCTCACAGTCAAGGGTACTGCTCCCCCAAGCCTTCCAATCAGGGGCAAAGTCATTGCGAGGTCGGGGCAGACCACCCTAGAGGCGCGAAAGCCATTCTAGCCCAGAGAGCGGTTTATGCAGAGCACCTTTGTGAGTTTCAAAACGCTGAGGCCGTTCATATCAAACCGCCAGAGTACAGAAGATTTCAGGTTTTGAGAAGATGTTACGGAGATCCCACAGGCTAGGGCAAAATTGGAAACAAAGGAACCGTTCCTCTCCATATCTGTAGAGTTTATCAAAAGTTGTTACAAATTCTGGGGCAAGCCATCTCGAGTTCGTTTTATGACGAACTTTTTTGTTCAGGATAAATGTCCCAGAGATCATTTCTACAAGGTCATTATCCTTGAAGCATCTGACAGAAGTGTGCAGAGCATTGGGCCCACTTCCCAACAGGTCGGGATTGGATTTCTTTTCGAGTAGGAGCAAAGCCTCCTCGACAGGTTCAGTTGCGGCTCTCCACATAGTCTGAACATTGGACTATGAGCATTGAGTTGTCTCCCTAAGTAGAGATAGATTCTTCCCAACCAAAGTCCATTCCCCAGCAAGCGGAGTTTGCATCGCATACCCTTAGTAGAGTTATGTGCAAGATAACAAGAGTAGTCAAGTATGTACCCTTTGTCCCCGACAGTTGGTCGGAACACAGCCAATCCACACAGATTGCAGGTATATGCTTACTCCCTAGCAAGTCGAGATCGGGGTTCCTTCCACCAGGCAGGTGTGGTATTTTTCCCAGCAATGGTTCAACACGCAAATTTTCTCCGACAGAGTTGTTCCTCCGTAGATTTGTTTGTCTCCTCGGTAGATCCGTCTGTTCACCAGAAGAGTTCGTATCTTGGAAAGCTGTTCATGCAATGTTCCCCAACTGAGTTAGCCGGTCAGGTTTCGACCCCCAGCATAAGTCCAATCTTTGTTGGCACGTGTAAGATATTCCCAGCAAGATCGTTTCTTTCCCCAACGGAGTTGGCCTCGTCTCTCCAGCATTTATTTTGCTGGAGCATTCCCTTTGCATTTTGCATCGTGTATAGCATCCTCAAATGCGTAGCATTTCCATTTCTTATGGAGCATTACGCCATTTTCAAACATCTGCATTCCGAAACATAAGCCAGGTTGTTGCCTCCTTAATTTCAGGTATATCTCCAGCAGGTGACCATTGTCTTCACCTGTGTTGGTCTTCAGTCTCGGAAAACTTGATGCGTTTATTTTGCCCTCAGTTTATGTTATTCCTCAGCGGCATCACCGAACTTCGATTTGCTATTCTCCGAGTCCGTATGAGTGTTCATACTTCGGCAGAAGATTTATGATAGATGTGACTATCTCATCATATACTCCCCGAACAAAGTTGTTTGTGTAAATCACTCTTTGTTCCTCAGCAGGGTGGCCAGGAAAGGTTCATTGGCCCTCCCAAAGCAGAGTTATACATTCCCCAACGAAGTTTCCTGAATTATTATCCTCGGATCATTTCAACTTCGTATGGATCCAGCCTTTGGGTTCGTCGTTCGCTTTTATTTAGCGGATTTCTGACGGCAATGACAGACATGTATCGGCTTCAGCGATTTTTTGGCGGCCATGCCAGATCCTTGTGGTATTTCGGCGGCAATGTCATACCCTTGTTTCAATGTTCTAGCGGCAATGTTAGATGCTTCGTTTGTTTCTAGCGGCAATGTTAGATGTTGGTTATCTAGCGGCAATGTTAGATGCTTCGTTTGTTTCTAGCGGCAATGTTAGATGCTTCGTGTGTTTCTAGCGGCAATGTTAGATGTTGGTTATCTAGCGGCAATGTAAGATGTTTCGGTTATTCTGGCGGCTACGTCAGATGTTGGTTGGTTTCCTAGAGGCAATGTGGGATGCCTTGTTTCTAGCGGCAACGTTAGATGTTCCGGTTATTCTGGAGGCTACGTCAGATGTTAGTTGGTTTCCTAGCGGCAATGTGGGATGCCTTTTTTCTAGCGGCAATGTTAGATGTTTCGGTTATTCTGGCGGCTACGTCAGATGTTGGTTGGTTTCCTAGCGGCATTGTGGGATGCCTTGTTTTCTAGCGGCAATGTTAGCTGTTCCGGTTATTCTGGAGGCTACGTCAGATGTTGGTTATTTAGCGGCAATGTTAGATGCTTCGTTTATTCTAGCGGCAATGTTGGATGTTGGTTATCTAGCGGCAATGTTAGATGGTTCGTTTGTTTCTGGCGGCAATGTTAGATGTTCCGGTTCTTTTGGCGGCTACGTCAGATGTTGGTTGGTTTCCTAGCGACAACGTGGGATGCCTTGGTTCTAGCGGCAATGTTAGATATATCAGTGGTTCCAACGGCAATGTTGGATATTTCGGTTTCCTAGCGGCAATGTTAGGGGTTCCGTTTGTTCTGTCGGCAATGTCAGATGTGCTTTAGTATGGTGGTGTTATGGCGGAAATGTCGGGCATTCTGCCTACTTTTTGGTTGTTCGGCGGTAATGTCAAACGTTCATCAAGTTCAACAAGATGCCTGGTGGCAATGTCAGACATTCATTATCTTCAGCAAGTAGCATGGCGGCAATGTCAGGCGCTTATCGACTTTACAGATACATGCCGGTGATGTCAGAAGGTTATTAATCTTGTGAAGGCCTGACGACAATGTTAGGTGATTATCGATTTCTTACCTATCCAGTTTTTAGTTCATTAGTCGCTTTTATTTAGCGAGGACTTGGCGACAATGTCAGATCCCCTTATCTTCAGACTCAATGGTTGCGGGTTCTCCCGTAGATTTCTGACGGCAATGTCGGATCTTTATCAACTTTGTGTTGGTCTGACAGCAAGGTCAGAAGGTTGTATTCCTCGCAGGTGCCTGGCGGCAATGTCCGACACTGTGCAGTTCACTGTTAATCCAATTCTTGGAGTTGTTACCTATTTTTAGTTAACAGGAGCCCGACGGTGGGGTCGGAAGTTTTATCAATTAAGTGTGAACGTCTGACGGCAATGTCTGACGTTCCATATCTGTTGTGTGGTTTTGTATTCCTCCCGACCCAGGGTCAAGGCTATTGATTGGCAATTATTCAGCTGGTTGTCGTAGAGCTGTTACCTCATTCTTCCGAGATTGCAGTTTATTTCTGCGGTTGGCAAATTTCCGGGTTTCGTTGGTATTCAACCGTCTTTTACCTTGATCGGTTGAGAGCCGTTCGCTTCTCACCCGGTCAGGTCCAAGTCATTTGAATAGGGGCAGCTGTTGCACCCCAAAATTTGCTCATCCTTTTGTTTACCTAGCTTATGTTTCATTGCATTCATATAGCATTAACATTTGCATACCATTGTCCATGTACAGGAGATTGAGAGAATTGTGCCTATCAAGAAGAGGCTATCAAGGGTCTAGATTAAATAAAGAGGTTGTGTTCAAGCATATAAAGGTTTATCATCCTTATCAAGTCACCAGAGAAAGTCAAGGCTCCTTGGAGAAGGGGTGGATACAAGTGTGCATATCTCCTAACTTGAAGGTCAGGGGAGATCATCAGATGATTTTGAATCCATGGATGTGGATGTAAAACATTAAGAAAGCTCATTGGATGTCTTGAGAGTCATTATGGAGCTTGTGCAAGTCATTATGCAAGGTACAAGAGGCCACAACCAAAGGTGGTGCAGCTAGGGTTTTCACCTGGTCAACCCTAAGTCAACTGTGAGTCTTGAGGAGATTAAGACTCAATTCCAAGCAACTACGATAAATGAATTTTGTGTTGAGATACCTAAGAGATTATTCAAAGATCAATTCATCAATACTCAAGAGTGTGAGAAGTTGCTAAGCTAGGGTTTCTAAGCTTGACAGTGTAAAATCCCCTATTTAGTGCCTAACTTCAAGACACCATAACTCAAGATGCAAGTCTCATCTCATCTTGACTCCAGCACGAGACTTGTATAGCATGTTCTTAGCTTTCTTTTGAGTACTATAAGTCATTCATATGATTTTTAGAACTCAAGTTATGAAGTAGACAAGTTGCAGGTCATCAGATGAATGTGATTTTGGTCCATGAAAGTCAACCAACTTCCAAGACATTTTTGTCCTAGAAGGTGTCTCTCCTTATCTTGACCCAAACATGAGAGTTTTTCCTCATGATCTTAGCTTTCCAAAGAGTACTAGAAGTCCTTCATCTGATTTGTGAAGCTCAAGATATGGAGCTTGCAAGTTAGGGGTATTTTGGGAAACTTTGATTATAGGCCACTTTTGATTATAGGTCAATTTTACCACCTTGCACATCTCAAATGACAAACTTTCCAACATCAAAGTTGCTCCAAATGGGGTCATTTCCACAACAAAACATCAAGGAACCATTTACATGGCTTGGATTGAAAATTTGATGAAGGAATTTTCATGAAAGGAGCATTAAAGGCCATTAAAAGTCAAAAATCCAAATTAATTCATAATGGACCAAAGTTGTGCAAATTTGTGCATATTTTGAGTGCATTCAACATTTCAAACACAATGGTATTTGTGGATTTGCAATTTGAGCCAAAAAAACCATGGATATTCACATGTTTCTTCAAGTGTAAGTAACATATCAAAATCATGCCGTTGATCACCAAACAAGGGTGAATCCTCCACCATTAGATCACACACATTGCCAGCAACAGGATTGAGGTAATTCCAAGGCTTTGCAGGCTCTGTTTCACAAGCTTCACATTCACCCTAAGCTTGAAAAAGTGAAAATTAATTGGGTTGTTTTAGACCTCCATTGGGCCTCAAATCCATTCCCATTCAATTCTATATAAGCTCTAGAGTATTTCCATGATTGGATTGATGAAGTTTGGTAGAAAATTCTATTAGAAGCAGTTAGAGAAGTAAAGGTGAAAGTGAAATTGCATTTTCAAGAATCAAGCACATTCAACTCAATTCAAGATTATCAAGAGCTCTAGGAGGATCCATAGAAGCTTTCTGGGTCAATTGGAGCAAGAATCAACATCAGTTCACATCTCTGCACAAGCTTCAAATCAGGTTTCTATTCTTCAACTTTACTCACGATTCTTGATGAATTAGAATTCAATCTTCATGTGGTTAGGATCCTTGAGACCTATAGATGAATTTAGGATAGTTTAGATGCTTCATTACACCAAATTTTGACATGGCACGAATTCTTGAAGCTTTCGTTTTAGCTTAATTCTAGGTTAAAAATGAAATTGGAATGTGGATTAGGAACCTAGGGGAGGAGACAATCACAATGACATAAGAAATCATGAGTTTTGGCCAATTTTCAAGACTGGTATGTGTCGCTACTGCGAAAATCGGCGCCGGCTATGACAGAAGAGTCGCCACCGTGCGTTATTTATCCCACAAGAGGGAAAGGAAACGCTCAGAGTAAACCTAATGCAAAGAGGGAAAGGAATGGTCATCGCAACCAAATCCTGGATTCGGGAGTCGGTTACGCAAGGGGAGGGTATTAGCACCCCTCACGTCCGTCGTACTCGACGGGATCCACGTTTGTTTTCTATCTAAGGGGGTGTCATTCTATCTACTCTATAGGTCTGGTTTAAAAAGAAAAGAAAATGACTCGGCAAAGTATCGCACTTTATGCCTACGTATTCCTGTCTGGAACGAGAAATCAGAGTCAACGTAGTTCGCCTACCTACGGGAAAGGAGGGGAAGGTTGCTCGCTAGGATACGGCATCCTATGCCTACATACTTTCATACAGCATGAAAGATCAGAGCAAACGTAGTTCGGGCTACGGAAGACACAAGCTTGTCTGACTGGCTTTTTATTACCTTATGAAAGGGTTTTTCTTGATTAAGAGTCCAAGGGGACAAAAATGACACTTTGATGTTTGTTTTGAATCTTTTACGAAAGAAATGTTTTTTAGTTTGTTTGCAATCTTTGACGCACTAGAGACTATGATTAGAGAGTGACTATGTCGCATGTCACCCTAAGGGTACCATACTAAGCAGTCAGATTACTGAAGAGTGATCCTCCAGCAACCTTTTCTCAAATAGCTTAAGGCTCGTAACGTACGACATCGATTAACCTTATTACTGTATTTTTGAATTGTTTTGAGATAAGAAGAGAAAGAAACTCTAAAAAGCCTAGGGTTGAAAAGGGAATAAAACTAACCTAATGTTGTCATGCATGGATAAGAATCCTAATGTCTGTCATAATTCCCTCCTGCACAGAGGAAATCAGAGATCCTAGGGGATAAACAGGAAAGAAAGCAAGCAAATACGGTAAAATGCATGCAATACAGCAATACAAGCGAGGCAAGGGAGTCCCACTCAACCTCGAACCTAGGAAAACAACAGGCAAAGTGAATCAACATTCACCTTAAACCTAGGGGGCAAGCTACACAAGCCAACAAACAATACAGAAAACAAAACCCCAAAGCAGAGGAGGCAGCCCAAGCAGCAGCGCCAAACTCCTACAACAAACAGCAGCTCTGACAGCAACAAATGATTAACCAGCAAAAAGTTGACAGCAACAACCTTCATCTTCATGAATAACTCCTATCTTCAAGCTTCAATAAACTTTCAATCTTCAACAAGCTCCCAGCTTAAGCAAGCTCAAACCCCAACCAATCACCAGCTTCAACAAGCTCCTGACTTCAACTTCAACAAGCAGCAAAACCCTAGCTTCAACAAGCAACCTCATCTTTTCCTTTACCAAGCTTCAACAAGCACCTCAAAGGGAGAATCAAACCAACAAGAATAGAGTTATAATGTTAAGAGACTTAATGACAACCAAGGGAAATCACTAAGGACTTAACATTGCAAATGAAAGGTATCCTCAAAGTTCTACTCACTTGGGCATACCACTCATCCCTCCTAAGGAGAGATAGAGCTTCCCAAGGATTACTTTATGTCATTGGATAGAATGGAGATGTACAAGATACTCCATGTTTGAAGAAAGAAGCAAAACTAGTCTAATGCTCTTCCTAAAACCCTAGTTTCCCTAAGCTCCTGACAAGCATTCCACCAGATGAGAAATCTTCAACTCCAAGCTCCTTCAAGATCTCCAAAGCACCTTCAATTGGTCTTCATGATCATCCAAGCTCAAAAGCAACACCACCCTAGTCTAAGGGGAACTATTGAGTTAAACTAGCCAAGTTAGTTCATCAGAAACACCTAGAAGTTAGTTCTAAAACTAATTCTACTTAAAATACCAAACATGATTGTAAAATCCTAAAAAAATTACTAAGGATTCTTAAACCTCTTATGAATCTATCATACAAAAACCAGGGGGTTAACCATTCATTTGGACCTAAAACTATGCCCTAAACCTAAAGGTATAATCTTAAAACCCTAATTCTAAACCACCTAAATATCAATGCTCAAACTAGCCTAAAATTCTCTCACAAAAATATGAGAAAATTACTATGGGTACATGCATATCTAAGATAACTAGCCCAAAAAGAATCACCTCAAAAATAATCACCAATCATTCACAATAAAATCCACAAAATCATGTATCAACCATATTGAAAATAAAAGCAATTAAAATGCAAAAATTGCAAATAAAATATAATATGCATGAATTAACAATTTTTCAATCCTATAAAATTCTACATTTTTTAAGGAGTTAGGGAAAAAAAATCTAGCCTAAAAAGATTAATTTTTCTATTTATAGTGAATTAATTTCTAACTATGTGAAAAAATATGAAAATAAAAGAAAATAGAAAGAAAATGAATAAGGCGCGTGTTGTTTAGCAATTAAGATCAGTTGTTTCTCCAGACTGGGCCAAACAGGGGGTGCGTATATCAATATGACTTAAGCCCAAACCAAACTTAAAACAAATCAGAAAATCAACTGGAAAATGGGAAAATGCCTGTGTCAAATAGCAATAAATCCATTTGTATTTTCTCTTTGGGCCCAGACATGGGGTGTGGTTAGCAACGGATCATTAAGCCCATCCAGCATATTTAAATGAAACAGAGCGTTTTGGTCTCCCTCTCAATCCTTCAGTAATTGAAACACCATCGTGGCCATTAGATTAGGTCTTCAGTCAAGGTCAAAAGGTAATCAGATGGTGGTGGTTCATCGTCCCCAAAATATTCAAACCTGGGAGGGAAAGTTCAGACGGTGGCCTGAACTTGGTGCCACTGTCTTCTCCGGCGAGGCAACTTCAAAACCTCATCAATCTTTGCAACCAGATACCCTATTCCACCTAGTTTTTCACCCTGATCATGAATACGATGGTAGTTGCAAACCCGATGGTAGTTGCAGAAAAATCACAAATCTTGAATCACCTCAATCCCTAAAATTAATGATCCCATTGTGTACTACACTTCTCCCTGATCAATTCTCAACATTCAAACACCATTAAAGCTTCAAGAACAAGGAGATACAAGCTTCAACAGAAAATGGCATCACCCTAATTTGGTCTCTAATGGCTCCCAAACCTATCCAGAAACGATCCTTATACATCCTAGGCCTTAACCACATGCAAGATCCTATCCAATTCTTCCTAGATTATGAGGAATTTGAAGGTTTACATACCTGGAAAAATTGGATCAACAGAGGTATCAAATGCTCAATTCAAGCTCCAAGACTCTTCAGACCCAATGCAATGCTTATATAGAAGCCAATAGAACCCTCTAGAAAGTTCTGTAACAACCACAATGAGAAATTCAATTTCCCACTTTCCTTAAAATCTCATATGCCCAAATCATGCCTTTCTCTGTTTCAGCTTGCTATCTCACATGAAATTCTCTCCTTAGGATAATTAGAACTGAATTAGATGGGCAATTCCCTTGTATTTGATCTTAAGGCATTGGATGGTTATGTTTCTTCTATCTTAAGTAACAAAGTGAAACCATGTGCAAATGACCTCAAATCCAAAATGTAATAATGTCATCATCTTTAAAACATGTTTTCTGATCAAATTGGTATGTAACATTGCTTGGTTTGGCCATGAAATTAAGAAATCACAATTTCGCCTTTTAAATGACTTTAAATTCTTCATTAAAAAGCCATTTCAAACCAACTTCTCATATGAGCCAATTCAAACCTTCCTTGATGCATGGTCAAGGTTAAAACCCTATTTTGAGCAACTTTCTAGTTGAACAATTTTCCATTTGAGGAGTGGAAGATGGAGATTTTGGCACATGCTTGGGAAATGACCTATAATCACAAATGCCCAAAATACCCCTGGATTGCCAAGATCATAACTTGAGTTCTATACATCCCCTTGAGGACTTCTAGTACTCTATGGAAAGCTAAGATCAAGATCTAAAACTCATATGTTGTCCAAGAATCCATTTGAAAACTCCTTGAAGGGAAAAAGTTGTTTGGAAGTCAAGTGACTTTCCTAGATAAATTTCAGTGTCCTCTGATGACCTGTAATTTGCAAAGACCATAACTTGAGTTCTACAAATCTTCTTGAAGACTTCTAGTACTCAAATTAAAGGTATTGAGAAGCTCTACAAGTTTCATGTTGGCCAAAGATCCATTTGAAACTTTTATTTTGACTTATGTGGCTTTGAAGTTAGGCACTAAACAGGGGATTTTACACTAAAACCCTAATTTAGCAACTTCCCACATTCTTGATTCTTCTTTGCTTAATCTTGGAACAACACCACAAATGTATCAACATATCAATCCATGAATCCCATGGCCTCAAGGTAGGCTTTTGAGGCTCTCCAACTTCTCAATTGAATTAGGGTTGACCCAGATGAAACCCTAGTTGACTGCACCTCAACTGTGGCTCTCATACTTGAATTAATGACTTGCCTCAGCTTCAATAAGGCCCTCTAGACATCCCATGAGATCCATACACACCTCACATCCACATTCCATGCTTCTCATCCCACTGATGATTCTCAACATTCCTCAAGATAGGAGCAAAACCCACATGTAGGCACTCAAACTTCTCAAGACTTCAAATCCTTTCTTGATGGCTTACATGACTTTTCATTTTGGATAACACACCTTGCTAGGCTCTTCCCTTGATAGACACCCTTGATCCCTTGTTGGATGCATTCCATGCTATGATATGCAAATGATTGAACTATGTACATGATGTAACTATGCAAATGAAATGCAATGAAACACAAATCAGGCAAGAAAAGGTTGAGCAAACTTTGGGGTGCAATAGCTGCCCCTATTCAAACGGCTTGGACCCTATCGGGGTGAAGAGCGAATGACCTTCAGACAATCGAGGTACGAGACGGTTGAATACCAAGAAACCCAGAAATTTGCCAACAGCAGAAATAAACTGCACTGCTTGGGGACCGATATCCACCAACTGAATCTGGTTATTACGGCAACAACTGATCCAACATCTGATAATAATTCTGATTTCAACTTCACCCACCTATGTAACGCCACAGGTACTGAACAATTTTTTCAAAAACACCCCCGTCCACAACTGGACTAACCTTGTCAACACAAGCGGAGAAACAAATTCGTCAACACAAATAGAGATCATGTCGTCACAGGAGTAACCTTGTCCACATCTGGACCCAAATTTCGTCAAATCACGAATACCCAAACCTGTCCACGTCAAGACTCACATCTCAACAACACAAGAATAGAACTTTGTCCACGTTAGGACGCTTGTTTCGTCAACACAAAGAAATCTCAACTTAAACTTGTCCACGTCAGGACTCTACCTGCCGTCAACACGGAAAAATCCCGACGACTTCGCTGGGGATGACTCGTCTGTAATTCGTCAGCACGAGGGGATCCTATCAACATAGGAATAAATTGTCCACGTCAGGAATAAACTGTCCACGTTAGGAATACACCGTCCATGTTAGGAATAAACTTTCCACGTTAGGAATAAACTTTCCACGTTAGGAATAACCTTTCCACGTTAGGAATAAACTTTCCACGTTAGGAATAACCTTTCCACGTTAGGAATAAACTTTCCACCTTGATTTGTCCACGTCAGGACTCACATCTTCGACCCGCTGAGGAAATAAAACTTGTCCACGTCAGGACCCGCACCTCGCCAACACGAAGAAAGATAAATTTGTCCACGTCAGGACTCGCGCATCTTGTCATCACGAAGAACTAGAAACTTGTCCACGTCAGGACGCACATTTCACCATTACGAAGAAAGATATCTGCTGGGAATAAATGGTCCACGAAGAATAATCAATTTTGTCCACGTCAGGACTCCACATTCCGTCAACACGGAGAAATCGAATCTGTCCACGTTAGGACTAACACATCTCGTCAACCCGAGGAAATAAATCTGTCCACGTTAGGACACCCACTTCACTAGCACGAAGAAATCCCGTCAATATAGGAATAAATTTTCCACGTCAGGACTCATATCTCGTCAACACGAGGAACTCCTATCAACATAGGCAATGAAATTTTGACGACTTCCGGGGAAATCCTTCTGTCAACCAGTAGGAAAATACATTCGTTTATCCATTCGGGAGGATACTCCGAATACCGTTTCTCTCTTTTTCTTTCTTTTTTTTATCTCTGCAGTAGCTAACTCCATTGGTCCCAACCCACAAACCTTTTAGCACTGACGTGACAGCGACTTTGAGGCAGACTCTACTGGGGACATTTGGAAACCGAACTGCCAGACGCCCGTTTCGATAACAGGTGGCAGCTTCTGAAATTCATGAAACCCTTTGATGCTGACGCAACAACAATTTCCACTGGGAGGAAAGAACAAACCACCCTGCTGGTGAACCAACTCATCTGGGGAAAGAAGCGACACTTCTAGGAAAAACATGCTGTCGGGGCACAGTTTACACATTCGGAACCTCGGACTCTGCTGAGGATCAACATCCTGTCAACAACATGACGACCTGTGGGGAGCAAGAAAACCCTTCTTCGCGGATATAAACCCTTCAAACCAACCACTTGGTTAACTATTGCGGGAATCTCCCATGCTGGAGATTGAACGTGCACACCTTCGATTCGCTGAGGAGCGCAACCTCTACAGGGGACACTGGTTTTGACTTGCTGGGACTAATCCTATGGACGACTTTCCATGAGGACACTTTCCTGGGGAAAATAATTCCCTGCTTCAGGAAGGGATAAACGTCCTTTCAAATCTCGGGGGGATAAGTTGCAACTGGCTGAGGAATGACATCAACTGGAATCAGGTCTTATGTCAAGCAACCCTGGCTGGGGAATACAATTCCTGATCATTTGCTCCAAAGGTAAGAACCCTGCAAAACACAAACGAGACGAAACAGGACTATACAACAGACTCTATCCGGGTTATCATCCGTGACATTACTTCAGTCAATTCGAAGTTTTAACAATTATTGGCGAGGGCCAGCAAGATTATGTAAGTGCAAGTTTATCAAAAACATCGGCGTCTTTCACAAACAAAACAGTAAAGAACAAGCATCAAGTACTGAATAATAAGTTTTATTGATAACAGGCGTCTGAATAGGCAAAGTTTTGTACACTGGACGCAACTCCTGAAAAGAGGAAGTTACACACAACCACACATAAATATATGCACAAGAAGCATAAAGAAAGTACAAAACAATATTTGTATACATGTCGGCAATGTGGTACAGACAAACACCATGAGCTGATCCTCCTATGACTCACCTGACTCTGCGCTTTCCCGGTACTCGATCTTCGGAAGAGATTGTTCTTTGACAGACGGCCCCCAGGTACTCCCAAACCACTAAGCAATGCCATGTCAAATCCGGACCGCAGTCATTTGCTTTTTCAATCCCTAACTTTTGCGTGAACCGCCCTTTGCGGGTTTTCAATTCACCGGGATACCCTTTTTTGCCGAAATCGGCCTTTTCAGGTTTTCGACTTCGCGGGTGTACATCTTTTCAATTTTATCCCTAACTTTTGCCCGGACCTTTTATTCATTTTTTATGGTTCGCCGGGATGCCCCATTTTTGCTTGGACTCTCTTTTTACTGTCCAGCGGGTCACTTTCAAGCAATGTATTTTTTAACTGCGTCCGAATTCACAGGAGACATATAGTCTTCACCATCCATGGTGGATAATAATAAGGCTCCTCCAGAGAAGACTTTTCTGACAACGTAGGGACCTTCGTAATTGGGGGTCCACTTGCCTCTGTGATCTGTTTGTGGTGGGAGAATCTTTTTCAAAACAAGATCGCCCGTCTGAAAGCTTCGAGGGCATACCTTCTTGTCGTAAGCTTTCTTCATCCGGCTTTGATATAACCGACAGTAGGCTAAAGAAGCCAATCTCTTCTCGTTCATTAAACTGAGCTGATTCAGTCTATCTTTAACCCATTCTGCCTCGTCAAGTTAGACATCACGTAAAACCCTCAGGGAAGGAATCTCGACCTCCAATGGTAACACCGCCTCCATCCCGTATACCAATGAAAAAGGGGTTGCCCCGGTTGATGTGCGTACCGTCGTACGATAACCGTGCAAAGCAAAAGGTAGCATCTTGTGCCAGTCCTTATACGTCACAACCATCTTCTGAATAATCTTCTTTATGTTCTTATTGGCCGCTTCGACAACGCCATTCATCTTGGGCCGGTAAGGAGAAGAGTTGTGACGCTCAATCTTAAAATTTTGACACAACTCTTTCATCATTTTATTATTCAAATTTGAACCGTTGTCGGTGATGATCCGCTCAGGGATTCCATATCTGCAGATAATATCCCGTTTGATAAATCTGGCTACCACTTGCTTGGTCACGTTGGCATATGATGCTGCTTCCACCCATTTGGTGAAGTAATCGATTGCCACTAAAATGAACCGGTGTCTGTTTGATGCCGTGGGCTCAATCTTGCCAATCATATCAATCCCCCACATCGAGAAAGGCCACGGTGATGACATCACATTCAGAGGGCTCGGAGGCACATGGATTTTGTCCGCATAAATCTGGCATTTATGACACCTCTTTGCAAACTTGAAACAGTCTGTTTCCATAGTTAGCCAATAATAACCTGCCCGTAACAGTTTCCTTGTCATAGCATGCCCGCCAGCATGTGTACCAAATGTACCCTCGTGTATCTCTTCCATGAGCAACTTCACCTCTTTCTCATCTACACAGCGTAGCAACACCAAGTCGTGGTTTCTTCTGTACAGGACACCGTCAGGATTCAGATAGAAATTGCCAGCCAATCTCCTGAGAGTCTTCTGATCTCGACTGGATGCCCCAGCCAGATACTCCTTGTTCTTCAGGAAGTTCTGGATGTCAAAGTACCAGGGTTTACCATCGGGAGCCTCGTCAATGGCAAATATGAATGCAGTCCTCTCGAGCCGAGAGATAACAATCGGGGGAGCCTCGTTCCAGAAGTTAACTTTATACATTGAAGACAATGTCGCCAGGGCATCAGCCATTTGATTTTCTGCTCGTGGCACGTGATGCAATTCCACCTTGTCAAAGAAAGGCAACAATCTCCTTGCATAATTCATATATGGTATCAAATTGGGCTGACGTGTCTCCCATTCTCCTTTAATCTGATTCACCACTAGAGCTGAGTCTCCGTATACGTCCAAGTTCTTGATTCGCAAATCAATAGCTTCTTCCAGACCCATGATGCAAGCCTCATATTCCGCCTCGTTATTGGTAACGGGAAAGGTCAATCGGGCAGTAAAGGGGATGTGCGACCCCTGAGGAGTAGTGATAATTGCGCCTATTCCGATACCATAGGAATTCACAGCTCCGTCAAATATCAACTGCCATTTGGAACCCAACTCTGGTCCTTCGTCCTGCAACGGTTCTTCACAATCTTTCATTTTCAGGTACACGATATCCTCATCAGGAAAATCAAACCTCATCGATTGGTAGTCCTCAACAGGCTGCTCCGCAAGGTATTCCGACAGAACGCTACCTTTAATAGCCTTTTGCGAGACATACTGGATATCATATTCTGTTAACACCATCTGCCATCAGGCAATTCTTCCGGAGAGTGCTTGCTTCTCAAACACATATTTGATTGGATCCATCTTTGAAATGAGCATGGTTGTATGATTCAGCATGTATTGCCTCAAACGTTTGGCGGCCCAGGCTAGTGCGTAACATGTCTTCTCGAGCATTGAGTATCTAGACTCACAGTCGGTAAACTTCTTACTCAAATAGTAGATCGCATGCTCTTTACGTCCGGTCTCGTCGTGCTGACCGAGAACACAACCCATACTTTCCTCAAGAACCGTAAAATACATAATCAAAGGTCTCCCGGCCACTGGGGGTATCAACACAGGAGGTTCCTGCAAGTATTCTTTTATCTTGTCGAACGCCTTTTGACAATTTTCATTCCAGGTCAACACCTGATCCTTTTTCAACAACTTGAATAACGGCTCGCATGTCGCAGTTAGGTGAGATATGAACCGAGCGATGTAGTTCAACCTCCCTAAAAACCCACACACTTATTTTTCTGTTTTAGGCGTCGACATTTCTTGTATTGCTTTTATCTTTGTAGGATCAACCTCTATCCCCTTTTCGCTCACAATAAACCCCAGCAGTTTACCCGATCTCACCCCAAAGGTGCACTTGTTAGGGTTCAGTCTCAACCTGAACTTCCTAAGTCTTTTGAACAGTTTCAGCAGATTAACCAAATGCTCGTCCTCCGTCTGGGATTTGGCAATCATATCATCAACATAAACCTCGATCTCTTTGTGCATCATGTCATGAAAGAGAGTCGTCACAGCACGTTGATATGTTGCCCCAGCGTTCTTCAGTCCGAAGGGCATCATTTTGTAGCAAAATGTTCCCCAGGGAGTAATGAAGGTAGTCTTCTCCATGTCTTCCGACGCCATTTTGATCTGATTATAGCCTGAGAAGCCGTCCATGAAGGAGAATACGAAGAACTGAGCAGTGTTATCAACCAGCACATCAATGTGAGGAAGTGGAAAGTCGTCTTTCGGGCTCGCCCTATTCAAATCATGGTAATCTACACACATTCGCACTTTACCGTCTTTCTTCGGCACTGGTACTATATTAGCGACCCATGACGGATAAGTTGTAACGGCTAGGAAACCAGCATCCCACTGTTTTTGAACTTCCTCCTTGATTTTCACCGCCATGTCTGGTCTGGTTCTTCTGAGTTTCTGCTTAACAGGCAGACATTCCTCTCGCAACGGCAGACGGTGCACAACCATGTACGTATCCAACCCAGGTATATCTTCGTACGACCAAGCAAATATATCACTATACTCTCGCAGTATCTCAATCAGCCTTTGCTTGACGTCGCTCTGCAGCGCAGCCCCTATACGGATATTTCTCACAACTTCCTCCGACCCCAAGTTGATAATCTCAATTTCCTCCTGATGAGGCAGAATGATTCTCTCTTCCTGTTTCAACAAACGAGTCAGCTCCTCTGGCAGGTCGCTATCCTCAACAATCTCTTCCTCTGCTTGGAATACCGGGTGCTCGAAGTCGAAACGGGTCATAGGCGGTTCGTAGGAGATGTCATCTGAAATATTGGTCCTGCAAAGGAAATGGTTAAACGCTTCAACACGCAAACAAAGCAAATAACCACGTTGCCATTTATTGTTAAAGTAAAAACAAGAAAGACAGGGATCACAATATTTGAATATGAAAAACGCCTTTATTTCATGATTAAAACAGTGCGATACACATAATCAAGTAGTCCTAAGGTAAAATCACTATGCCCCGGGTAGGACATAGGTTTATTCAACAATTGATAAAACAAATCATTACTGTTTAAAAGTCACTGGGACAGTTTCCCGGATGGACCAGTTGTAGAGACTTTGTCCTGGCACGCTTGGCTTGATCCACGCGTCCATATCGCAGTCGCTATCTCCGTCTTCAACATCGGAAATAGCGTTGATAGTCTCAAAGCACACCCCGCTTGGCGTAATCCTGACCGGTCCCTTGAACTTGGGCGCTCCTGAAGATGACGCTGACGACGTCGGTCGATACCCTAGCCCAAACTTGTCATTCTTCACGGGAATCTCCAGAACCTGCCCCCAGCCTTTAGTCTCACCAGTCTGCACTAAAGCCTGAGCCTCTTTGTAGGATGACACTGCCACATCTGATATTTTGCTAGAACCCTGAGCTTTTTCTTTAATCCGCAACCCTTCGAAGGCTTAACAAGGTGTCTCGTGTATTTCTCCGTCGACCTCCACATATCTGAATGATGACAGGTGACTGACCAAAATATCCTCCTCCCCGCAAACGGTAACAACACTATCACCCACCATATACTTCAACTTCTGGTGCAACGTGGACGTTACGGCCCCTGCAGCATGGATCCATGGGCGCCCAAGAAGACAGTTATAAGCTGGATGGATATCCATGATGTAGAACTCGGTATCAAAAATTTCCGGCCCCACCTGAAGCAGTAACGTTATTGACCCAAACACCGATCTTTTCGTCCCGTCAAACGCCCTCACAACCAAATCGCTGGGCGTGCAAATAATCCCTGTATGTCCAACTTCATCATGGATTTCTTTGGCAATACGTTCAACGACGATCCAGTATCCACCAATACACACGACAGTACGGTGCCCCGGCATTCCACCGATATATGCAAAGCCATGTTGTGCTCTCGACCCCTGGGTGTTAGGTCAAAATCTGTGAAACCCAGGCTATGTCCAGCATTGACATGTGCCATTACCCCCTCTAACTGATTTACAGAAACTTCTTGGGGCACGAATGACGTATCCAGTATTTTCAGCAAGGCGTTCCGGTGGGCCTCGGAACATAATAACAACGACAAGATAGAAATCTTCGATGGCGTCTGCTGTAGATGTTCGACAATTTTGTAATCGCTTTTGCGAATCAGTCTCATGAACTCCTCTACGTCCTTGAGTGACGTATCCTTTTCTTTCGATTGAGTAGGCCCACTTTCATTTACTTTGGCCTTACCTTTGGCCAACCTCTCTGCTTCTATTTCAAGTGAGGTAAAGATCCTTCCGCTACGGGTCATGCCCCCCGTACCAACAACATTATCAACAGTCCTAGCTGGCTGGCTATTCACCACAATCTTTTCCCCGTTGCAATACGCTTCTAATCCATATGTCCACGGGACAGATTTCGTACTCTCAAAGGGAACAGGCCCGACTTTGGTAATCGTAATAGTTGGCCGCTTGGCGGGCGCCGTTATCGTTATAGTCTTTCTCAGGATCGTTACCGTTGCAATATCATTCTGCTTATCACATAATGCCTCCACAGGCCTTTCACCCGGAGTTCGATCAAATTGCAAGGTCCCTTCGTCGATCATGGCCTGAATGCCCCGCTTCAAATCAGTACAACCCTCGGGCTGGGTCCAACACCCTAAACAGTATTCATCACAACCCGGGAATACTCCCCCTCTGAGCAACCTGCTTTTCACCTCACTCAATGGTGTCTTCAGTTCGTGAACATCCATCACCAAGTTCAAATTTTCTTCTGTCAAGATAGCATTTGCCCCATGATTAGGCATAGGCTGTTGTACAATGTTAGGCCCAGTTTGACCAAAATTGATGGCTTTACTATCCAACAAGTCTTGAACTTTATGCTTGAAAGCATGACAAGATTCTACATCATGTCCGGGCGCCCCGGAATGGAATTCGCAGTGCTTATTAGCGTCGTACCCATAAGGAAGTACCGGTCCTGGAGGCGGTTCCAAAGTTCTTTTCTCAACCAAATTCAACCCCAACAATGTCTGAAGAAGCTCTGCATATGTCGACGGAGGCTTATCAAATACCCTCTTCGGCTTTGCATTCTGAAACCTTCTCTGACCCTGATTCTGCCTTTGCTGTTGTTGTGGTTGTTGCTGCTGCTGTTGTTGTTGTTGAGGAATTGGAATAGTAACACTGGCTATTTGTTGAGGTTGGCTATACTGATTTCTACCTCTGCCCCAGCCTCTGCCACCGAATACAGCGCTTGTATCACCTTGTCGTCTTCCGCCGAACGCTTTTCTCGCACCCCCAACTGAAGTAGATTCGCCTGCCTGAATCTTTCCAATTTTAGTTCCATTTTCGATCCTTTCTCCCATAAGGATCATATCGGAGAAGCTACCCATCGAAACATTGAGCAACTTGTCATAGTAAATTCCTGTAAATGTCCCCACAAACATGTCATTCATCTCCCTTTCAACCAAAGGAGGGTGCACCCGAGCTGCCATATCGCGCCACCGCTACGCGTACTCTTTGAAACTTTCACCGCTTTTCTGCGACAGACTCTGCAACTGAACTCTGTTTGGCGCCAAATCACTGTTATATTTGTAATGCATAACGAAAGCATAAGCCAACTGCTTCCAGCTTCTAATATGAGTGGGCTCCAACCCCATGTACCATTCCAATGATGGTCCCGATAAGCTGTCTTGAAAGAAATGCATGAGCATCCTTTCATCATTGGAATATGCAGACATCCTTCTATAATAAGAACGTACATGGACCTTTGGGCAGGTATCCCCTTTGTATTTGTCGAATGTTGGAGCCTTGAATTTTAATGGCACCCTCAGCCCTGGTACCAACCCCATAGTAGTCATATCTAATCCCGCGGAGTTCTGATCAACCACACCTTTCATCTGCTCTTCTAGCATTCTGATCCTTTGAACAGGGTCAATAGGGCCTTCAGGTCCCATGCCTCTTCCTGAAAAAGCGTCCTCCTGTTGATCCACATTCCAGTCATTGCCATACCCATCGTAACCCATGTTACGGCCAAATCCTTGCTGATTGAACACAGGACCCTGTCCTCGGTTGCCGAACCCTAGATTGACCCCAGCAGGTCCGAAACCATTGTTGAAAGGAAATGCTCCAGCGCCGTTCACATTACCGAATCCACCATTACCGTAGCCATACCCCTGATTGTTGCCGTAACCGTTATTATAGAAGCCTTGATTGTTGAACCCAACGTTCCCGTCCTGATTGACATTGCCATACCCATTGTTTCCAAAGCCAACATTGTCAATGAATCCTTGATCGGCATCCACAGTGTTGCCTTTTTTGTTAACAACATGCCCATCACCACCATTTCCAGTATTACCATTACCAGCGCCAGCACCTGCACCAGTGCCCGTGTTTCCGTTGACAGTCACAACAGGTGGAGTAACAACTGCCGGTATCTCATCCTCCCGGCGAGGAGTTTCAACAGAAATATAGTCAGTGTTGCCATTTCCATTCGCCCGCGTCAGCAGCGGCTGCACCAAGGTCTGAAGATTCTCCTGGCCCTTGGCCATACTCTTCATAGCTTGCATGAACAGAGTCAGCTTCTCACGGATTTCCTGCATCTCGACCTGAACTTGATCCATTATCTTCTTGCAGTTGTTTCTGGTTGAGTAGCGGTGGACTCTTTGTTCGTCAATCCTGAAAAACCTGTGAGATGCAGGAAATAAGATACATATTCAACAAGTAACTGATAATGCAAAATGAATATGTAGATGCAATATGTGTCTGTGCGTCAAGGAAATCAACCCCTGATTCTAGTGCCAAAGTGCCAGTGCAGTGACAGTGAAGTGAAGTGCTAAGAAGCCTAGATTCATCCATGGAGAAAGCATCTCATGTATTGCTGAAAAGCTTATCAAGGCAGAAATACAATATCACTGAGTGTACAATACAAGAAGGCATGACCTCAACCAACAATCCTGGTGATGGCCAGCACAATGCAAATAAAGCATATACAACAGTACATCAAGTAATCAAGTGCGACCATATGCCCGATACTCCTCTAACAATCTCTTAGTCTTGGGATGATCCGGCTGAGAAAGCAACCCTTCAACGAGCGAGTCTCTTTGTCTGATAACACGCTGGAGATCCCCAATGGATTCCTCCCAAGCACCCTCTCCAAAGCACTCCTCTAGCTTCCGCTTCTGGGATGCAGACTCTTTCTTACGCTTGACAACTTTGTTCAACGAGTTCTGAATGTCGTATCTCCGCATAACCTCTTCTTCAAACTTTTCCTGGCTAGCTTTCGACTGATCTTCCAGTTCAGAGATTTGTAACTTCAGTTTGTCTTCTCTTTCTTTATTACCGGTCAGTGTGGCATTCCAGGTTTTGTTGAATGTGGAGATCTCCCGGTAGGCTATATCAAGCACTTTCTTCTTGGACTCCAGCATGTCGTGAGGGCTCTTGAAATCTATCCTCAAACGTTCACGCTTCTTTCGTTGTTCAGTCAGTTCTGCACCTAACTGGTTCACCAGCTTTGTTTGCTGCTTGAAGGAATATACGGCTTCATTCCTTTCGTTCCTGAGTTGCACTAGTTCTTCTTCCAACTTCTTGTTGGCTTTCATCAGCTCCTCTTTCTCCTTCACAACCTGCTCATATTTCTCCATAGACACAGTAGTTGGCTCCTCAACCACGAGGGGCGCAAGAGGTAATACTGCAGGAAACGACATCAGCGCCTGCTTTACCCTATCTTGGATCCAGACCTTGTACGGAGCGTAGGCTTGACAATCATTCTTACCCAACAACGGCTTACCCCTTTTGTTGACATTATTCCAAGCATGCTGAAGCTTGGACAATAACTCTCCCTTCAAATCACCTGTGAAGTACAGAGATTCCTGCACTTCCTCCTCTCTTGGCGGGCTTTTCAAAGCATAACCGAATTGCCTGATCAACAATGACGGATTGTAGTTAACACACCCTTTCCTCCCAATCAGAGGAACGTTAGGATATCCGGTGCAGCTGTAGATAATCTCAGACCCCAGTAAATCCCTATCAAACCAGACAACATCTTCTGAAGAAAGCCCCATCAGACGCTCAGACCATTCCACCGTAGCTGCAGACTCAGCAAATATACCCTTCTTGGGCAGGTGACTATCAAACCACATATACAACAAAGGTACTCAACAAGAGACGTTCTTGCCCCTCCTATTCTCGTTCTTATAATGCAGAGAGTGATAGAAGTCTCCAATCAGTGTAGGCACAGGATTCCCTGAAGCAAATATATGGAATGCATCCAAATCCACGAAGTCAGGCATGCTAGGGAACAGTACAATGCCATATATACACAAAGCAAGGATAGCATTAAACATAATCCAACAGCCACTCTTGGCATACTCTTGTGCTTTCCCAACCAAGAACTTAAGAGAGAAACCAGAAACTCCATTCCACGAGGTTAACAGCAACTCTGAGGAGTCTAAATGTAAAGCAATAGCCAAATCCTCCAGCTTGGGCTCAGCACCCATATGAATGAAGGGTACCCTGTTCTGAATGGTCAACTCTAAGATCTTAGCATATTCCTCCATGGTCGGAGCCAGAATGAAGTCAGGGAAAGTAAAACACCTCAGCGGGGGATCATAAAACTGCATAAGCGTGTACACTCCGCTCAGCTCATACGTGGATGGTTTGCAAACCAACCTAAGCAGTTTCCCATAACTCTTCCTGAAGCTTCTCTTCACATCATCATCAACCAAAGACATCAACCCAAGCAAAAAAGTAACATCTGAAGTAGGCAACTTGTATGCCACAGTCTTCTTCAAAGTATCCATAATAGCAGCAGACAGAAATCCGAGCAACTAGAATCAGAGGGTATGAAATGCACCTGCAGCACAGGCACACGTTAATGATATGCAAAATGAGTATGCAACAATGCAATATGCAACCATGCAACAGGGATCAAGTGATATATTGCTGAAGAGATCCATCCACAATATTTGTCTCAACAGACCCACAATACTGCTCAAACCTGGTCTCAACAGACTCGTAACAATGCTCCACTTTGATCTCAACAGACCTATAACAAAGCTCCAACCTGGTCTCAACAGACCTACAACACTGTCCTGACGAAGAACCCCAAGTAACCACACATACTAATCCAGTATTAGGAAAACCGGGTGGTCTGGAGGTCAAGTTTCCTGCATGTTCCAATCCCTCTCACAGGTAGGTGTCCTATCAACTGACACAAGGTACAACAACCTATGCGGTCGTCGGCGTCACAGACTTTCAAGACTGATGATACGATACCCAGAAGGTGTGGCATCATCATGTCCTGAAGAGGCCTCACTTAGCCAACTTCCAATTGATCGGTCCCCAGAGTCGACAATCCAACTAACCAACAACCCCCCCAACCAAAAGGGTTGAAAAATAAGTCAACCAGAAGAACCTCGTATGAAGGTGGATTTTGTGGGACACTAGTACATGCAAAGCATGCACGCGCCCACTACTTTCCACAACTAATTCTAGGTGCACTCAAGCCCAGGTCCGACTTATCTCTCAATCTGAACCCCGACCCAGCATAACAACAATAATATAATGCTGAAAGTAAATACGGAAAAGTAAATCCATACAAAACCCATGACGGGAAAACAAGCGCTAGGATTGACTCGCGTAGGGGACCGTTGGAATCCCCAGCAGAGTCGCCAGCTGTCGCTACTGTGAAAATCGGCGCCGGCTATGACAGAAGAGTCACCACTGTGCGTTATTTATCCCACAAGAGGGAAAGGAAACGCTCAGAGTAAACCTAACGCAAAGAAGGAAAGGAATGGTCATCGCAACCAAATCCTGGATTCGGGAGTCGGTTACGCAAGGGGAAGGTATTAGCACCCCTCACGTCCGTCGTACTCGACGGGATCCACGCTTGTTTTCTATATAAGGGGGGTGTCATTCTATCTACTCTATAGGTCTGGGTTAAAAAGAAAAGAAAATGACTCGGCAAAGTATCGCACTTTATGCCTACGTATTCCCGTCTAGAACGAGAAATCAGAGTCAACGTAGTTCGCCTACCTACGGGAAAGGAGGGGAAGGTTGCTCGCTAGGATACGGCATCCTATGCCTACGTACTTTCATACAGCATGAAAGATCAGAGCAAACGTAGTTCGGGCTACGAAAGACACAAGCTTGTCTGACTGGCTTTTTATTACCTTATGAAAGGGTTTTTCTTGATTAAGAGTCCAAGCGGACAAAAATGACACTTTGATGTTTGTTTTGAATCTTTTACGAAAGAAGTGTTTTTTAGTTTGTTTGCAATCTCTGACGCACTAGAGACTATGATTAGAGAGTGACTACGTCGCATGTCACCCTAAGGGTACCATACTAAGCAGTCAGATTACTGAAGAGTGACCCTCCCACAACCTTTTCTCAAATAGCTTAAGGCTCGTAACGTACGACATCGATTAACCTTATTACTGTATTTTTGAATTGTTTTGAGATAAGAAGAGAAAGAAACTCTAAAAAGCCTAGGGTTGAAAAGGGAATAAAACTAACCTAATGTTGTCATGCATGGATAAGAATCCTAATGTGTGTCATAATTCCCTCCTGCACAGAGGAAATCAGAGATCCTAGGGGATAAACAGGAAAGAAAGCAAGCAAATACGGTAAAATGCATGCAATACAGCAATACAAGCGAGGCAAGGGAGTCCCACTCAACCTCGAACCTGGGAAAACAACAGGCAAAGTGAATCAACATTCACCTCAAACCTAGGGGGCAAGCTATACAAGCCAACAAACAATACAGAAAACAAAACCCCAAAGCAGAGGAGGCAGCCCAAGCAGCAGCGCCAAACTCCTACAACAAACAGCAGCTCTGACAACAACAGATGATTAACTAGCAAAAAGTTGACAGCAACAACCTTCATCTTCATGAATAACTCGTATCTTCAAGCTTCAATAAACTTTCAATCTTCAACAAGCACCAGGCTTCAACAAGCTCCCAGCTTAAGCAAGCTCAAACCCCAACCAGTCACCAGCTTCAACAAGCTCCTGACTTCAACTTCAACAAGCAGCAAAACCCTAGCTTCAACAAGAAACCTCATCTTTTCCTTTACCAAGCTTCAACAAGCACCTCCAAGGGAGAATCAAACCAACAAGAATCAAGTTATAATGTTAAGAGACTTAATGACAACCAAGGGAAATCACTAAGGACTTAACATTGCAAATGAAAGGTATCCTCAAAGTTCTACTCACTTGGGCATACCACTCATCCCTCCTAAGGAGAGATGGAGCTTCCCAAGGAGGACTTTATGTCATTGGATAGAATGGAGATGGACAAGATACTCCATGTTTGATGAAAGAAGCAAAACTAGTCTAATGCTCTTCCTAAAACCCTAGTTTCCCTAAGCTCCTGACAAGCATTCCACCAGATGAGAAATCTTCAACTCCATGCTTCTTCAAGCTCTCCAAAGCACCTTCAATTGGTCTTCATGATCATCCAAGCTCAAAAGCAACACCACCCTAGTGTAAGGGGAACTATTGAGTTAAACTAGCCAAGTTAGTTCATCAGAAACACCTAGAAGTTAGTTCTAAAACTAATTCTACTTAAAATACCAAACATGATTGTAAAATCCTACAAAAATTACTAAGGGTTCTTAAACCTCTTATGAATCTCTCATACAAAAACCAGGGGGTTAACCATTCATTTGGACCTAAAACTATGCCCTAAACCTAAAGGTATCATCTTAAAACCCTAATTCTAAACCACCTAAAGTTCAATGCTCAAACTAGCCTAAAATTATCTCACAAAAATATGATAAACTTACTATGTGTACATGCATATCTAAGCTAACTAGACCAAAAAGAATCACCTCAAAATTCATCACCAATCATTCACAATAAAATCCACAAAATCATATATCAACCATATTGAAAATAAAAGCAATTAAAATGCAAAAATTTCAAATAAAATATAAAATGCATGAATTAACTATTTTTCAATCCTATTAAATTCTACATTTTTTAAGGAGTTAGGGAAAAAAAATCTAGCCTAAAAAGATTAATTTTTCTATTTATAGTGAATTAATTTCTAACTATGTGAAAAAATATGAAAATAAAAGAAAATAGAAAGAAAATGAATAAGGCGCGTGTTGTTTAGCAATTAAGATCAGTTGTTTCTCCAGACTGGGCCAAACAGGGGGTGCGTATATCAATATGACCTAAGCCCAAACCAAACTTAAAACAAATCAGAAAATCAACTGGAAAATGGGAAAATGCCTGTGTCAAATAGCAATAAATCCATGTGTATTTTCTCATTGGGCCCAGACATGGGGTGTGGTTAGCAACGAATCATTAAGCCCATCTAGCATATTTAAATGAAACGGAGCATTTTGGTCTCCCTCTCAATCCTTCAGTAATTGAAACACCATCGTGGCCATTGGATTAGGTCTTCAGTCAAGGTCAAAGGGTAATCTGATGGTGGTGGTTCATCGTCCCCAAAATATTCAAACCTGGGAGGGAAAGTTTAGACGGTGGCCTGAACTTGGAGCCACCGTCTTCTCCGGCGAGGCCTGAACTTGAATAAGCTAAGAAGACAGGTCATTGTGCAAAGGATATGAAGATATACCCAAGATTGGTGCAACTAGGGTTTCATCTGGTCAACCCTAGGATAACTGATGATTTGAAGAAGGTTGAGACCTAATTCCAAGGCTATGTGATCATGGATTGATGTATTAAGATGCCTAATGGATGATTCCAAGGTTAACTCATCATGAATTAAGAGTGTGAGAAGTTGCTAGGCTAGGGTTGCTATGCTTGACAGTGTAAAATCCCCTAGTTTGGTGCCTAACTTCAAGACCACATAACTCAATATGAGATTTTCATCTCACCTTAACCCTAACATGATTGTTGTGGGGCATGATCATAGCTTTAATTTGAGTACTAGAAGTCCTTGATAGGGTTTATAGAACTCAAGTTATGAGCCAGACAAGTTACAGGTCATCAATGGGATGTGAAATTGGAGCTTGAAAGTTACCCAATTTGCATGACCTTTTTGACTTAGAAGGATGAATCCTATGAACTTTTGGCCAACATGAATGTTGTTCCTTATCTTCTTAGCTTTCTAGAAAGTACTAGAAGTCCATGATTGCATTTGTAGAACTCAAGTTACAAGCTTTGCAAGATAAGGGTATTTTGGGAATTTGGAATTACAAGTCATTTTTGGTTATAGGTCAATTTCACCAACTTTGGCACTTCAAATGAAGATTTGTTCAACTTGAAAGTTGTTCAAAATGGGGTTTTTAGTCCAACCATGACCCAAACATCCATTGATATGGATTGAATATGGAAGTGTATGAAGGAAATTTGAAAAAAGGATAATTAAAAGGCATAAAAAGTGAAAATTCCATTTTAATTCATTCTTGTGCCAAACTTCACAAGTTTGTGCATATTTTGATTGGAAATGACATTTTAAAGACAATGGAAATGTTACATTTTTGGTTTGAGGCTTAATTCATGGACATTGTTTGGATTACTTAGAATTGAGGTAACATAACCATTCAACACCATAAGATGAAATCAAGCACTCAATCTGAGCCATTCACATCCAAGGAGTATTGTGCAAGCCATTGGAGCATAGAGTGAGCTGAAGCAGAGCCAGAACACACGAGATACCATGGTTACAATTTGAAGAAAATTGAATTTTGGATCAAGCAAATTGGGCAATGATTGGGCCATGTTAGGATCCAAATACATTCTATTTAAGTCTTGGATCGTGTTCATATCATTTTTTGGAGGAAATTGGTGAAGAATTCAGTTGTGGCAGTTAGAGATTGAAGCTTCCAAAGCAAAATTGGTTTTTGCAATTCAGAGAGTTTCAAGAAGAATTGAGGATTCAGTTAGCATCAGTGATCATCCTTGAAGGTTTCTACAACATTTGAAGTCAAGAATCACACTGCAACTACCTCAATTGCAAGCTTTTTTCCAGGTTTGCATTCTTCAAAATTTCTCTAGTTCTGGGCTGTTTTAGCATGAATTAAGCATGTGGTTAGGTTGTAGATACAACATAGATCGTTTTAGGATCGTAATTATGGAGATTAGTGATGATTCATGATGAGACGCGAATTCTATTGAGACTTATACATGGCTGATGCTTGAGAGTTAAGATGAATTGATTAGTGATTCTTGATCCTTGAGAGGTGAGGAAGATTTCTGTGTAGCCAATTTTCTATTCTTCATCGTTTTTGGAGATTCGTGAAGAATTAATAAAAATGGAGTAGATCTTGATACTCAGGGTGAGGAGACGAGTGGATCCATGTGTTTTTCTTGGAGTTTGGTTGAGTTTGATTGCAGAGCATGATTGCTCTCGTCGGAGAAGACGGTGGAGCTCTTCTCCGGCCACCGTGAATGAGTTCCCTCCCATTTCAGTGTTCAAATGAGGAAGATGAACTGGAACTGTTGATTTCGTTTGAATCTATTGACTTGGTCTTCACATCCAGTGGGTGAGATTTAGTCTAATTAGGGTTTGATGAGGTGGCACAACCAGGAGTGTAGGATCTGATTACTTTTTCCATGAATGGATAGGATTAGACTGCACCATACACTGCAGTCAACTAAACCACACATTGCCATTGAATTAATACGCACCGTTTTACTAAATGAGTTGGCGCGCGCTGGGCCCTTTGATGACTGGACTGGTCAATAGATCCAACAACTGTGACATTTTCTGAATTCTTTTAATTCTTTAATTGATTTTCTATTTTCTTTTAATTGTTTTTCATGTTTAATTCATATTAATTAGTTTTAATGATCAGAAATTATGGAAAAAATATGTGGGTGATCCTTGTTTTATTTCTGATTTTTCCATGCCTTTGGATCTTATTTTGGTGTTGTTTTCCATTTAATGTCCATTTTTCTATTTTTGATAATTGAATAAAAATGCATAAAATGACTTGTTGTTTGTTGATTTTGTTCCCAATTCATGCTTTAGAATTTGATGTTGATTTTCGGCTGGCTGGTTATAGATATGTTGATAAGATTGTAGGATTTTTGTGGTGATTTTTAGATGATTCTAAGATTAGTTTTGAACTAGGTTTTTAGAGCCTTCCCCACATGAACCTTCATTTGACAACTTTTGGTTTAGAATTTCCCTAGTGCCCTTAAACATTGATTTAAGCTCTGGGTTTTTTACCATAGGTTCCTAATACCTTTAGGATCCCTTAGGAAACTTTATAGATTTTTAGTAATTGATTTACTATTTTAGGTAGATTTTACATCTAGGCTGTGTATAGGTTGCCTCTAGCATAGTACTTCCCATAGTTGAACTTCAAAAGTGACCTTTAGTTCATGATAAGTTCCCAAACCTTTTCTGATGGTTTAGTAGACATGTTGTTGCCTTTGTAGATTGAATCTCAAGGTTTGATTTGGTGTTTTAGTTCCCTTTGGAGAGTTGCTTTTAGAGCTTGTAGAATTAGGTTTTTTAGAGCCTTTAGGGGTTGCTTACTTTTTCATAATTGTGGTTTGCTTTGATTTGTATTCCATTTCCTATCCAATTATGCAAGTTTCCTTGTGGGAGCCTAGTCCCTCCTTTGGAAGGACTAAAGGCCTGCCACAAAAAGGTAAAATCTTTGAGGATACCAATCTCAGATGAGTGGTTGAGTGCCATGAGGGATTCCATTGGTTTCCATCATGCTTCCCCTTATCATGCAATGATCTTTGTGTTGATTCACATCATCTCTTGATGGAGAAAGTTGAAGCTTGAAGATGAAGTCCTCATTCCCTTTTCGCTTGATGGATGACTTGGACTAGAAGACAGACTGTTGGGCTGCTTTGCTGCTGAAGTTTTGTTGTGCTGCTCTGTTGTGCTTGTTGTTTGACTGTATTTGTATGACTGTTTCTCTGGTGTGTTGCATTAGAATAGACTTTCATGTAGTTGATACTAGTCCTAAGTGCATTGAAAGGTTGAGCTTGCCTCCCTTTGCTTGTTTGCATGAGAGGTTGAGTCTGTCTCCCTCTGCTTGACTGTTTACTGTTTGGCTTTGCTTGTTGGTTGAAGGTTGAGTTTGCCTCCCTTGCCTGTGTGTTATGTGCCTTTTGCTTGATTACTCTAGAGGTTGAGTGAGTCTCCCTCTGCTTGTATTGTTGCATGGCATGTGCATCTCTACTGTTTATTTGTTTTACTGATGTTTAGCTTATGCTTTATCTGTTGTCTGTTTCCCATTGACATGATCCCCTAGGATTCTCACTTCCTTTGATAAGGAAGTGATTATTAGACTTTAGGTTGAAACCTATGCATGATAACATCTAGGAGTTCCCTGTTTCAAACCTCAAGCGTAGGATGAATCCTTGGCATGACAACATTAGGACTTGATAGTTTCCCCTTAGTTGTGTCTGTTCTCTTCTCTCTTCAAACAAATCAAAATACAGTAATAAAGGTTAATTGATATCGTACATTACAAGCCTTAAGCTACTTAGGAAATGATTGTTAGGGGGTTTCCTCCCAATAGTCAGGATGTTTAGTATGGTACCCTTTGGGTGACATGCGACGCATTCACTCCTAGGTCATAGTCTCTAGTGCGATATTAGTTGCAAACAACCCTAAAAAACACTTCTTCCGTAAAAGACAGAAAACAAACTTCAAACCTTTTTTCCCCGTGGGCCCATAACTCAAGGAAAACTTTTCTGAAGAAAAGAGTGTCGTTAACTCTCAGTTCTACCGCAAACGGTAACGCACGAGTCTCTGACGAGCGAGCTGCATACACCAAACTGCTGGAACTGTTTGTTAACCCTACTCGGGAAAACAGATGAATCTGAATTCCCGTAACCCGTATTATCCCGAACTACGTAAGATCTGATCTCTCATATCTGTTGAGAGTACGTAGGCACAATACTGACGTATTGGCGAGCTCTAACAGCCCAATTTTTCAATAAGTGATTAATTGTGCTAATTAATTGGTTTATGTGATTTATCTGATTTAAATAAATTATTGGATTTATTTAAATGAGTTAATGGATTTAATTAATTTATTCTACTTGGTAGAATAGTGTGGATTTATTAGATATTATCTAATTAATGATAAGATGAGATATTTTGTGAGAAATGAATTGATAGGTATTTTTGAGAGAAGAATTATGATGGAAAGAAAATAGAAGGATATATAAGGGAAATTGGAGAGAAAAGGAAAGAGATAGAAACATAAGAGAAAGAAAGAAAGAAAAGGAGAGAAAGAATAGAGAAATAGGAGAAAAGAGAAGAGAAGAGGGAAACTTGGAGAAATAATCAAGAATCAACTTCAAGCTTCAATCCAATCAAGGTAAGGGTGAGAAACATTATTATTTGATCAATGTGTATGATTATGTATGAGTTGTGTTGGATTTGTTGGTAGTTTTCTCTATTTTCTATTTCTAGGGCAAATGAGTTAAATTGATAGAATCGAGTTTTGAACGGTTAGAATTCAAAATAAATTGCATAGTTTAGTCGGGTAATATTTAGCCGTGATTATTGGAATTCGTTTGATTGAATTTGGTTGAGTTTGTGAGTTTTGACATTTTTGGATAATTGAGGGTTTGAGATTTGAGTGAAAATCTGACGTCGTAGAAATTGTGTTTAATGGTTCTAATTCACTGCTATATGTTAGGTGAGTATGAGTATGTGTTTGTTTCGAAAAAAAGAATTGAATCGGTTGGATTTTCGGGCGAAAATGCAAAATCCCGTAGCCGTGTTTAGGCAAAATTCTGGTTTTTCGAAAAACTTCGAAAATTCATAACTCTTGAACCGTAAGTCGGTTTTGACCCCCGTTCAAAGCGTTGGTAAGTTAATGAGATTATCTTTCTAGAAAAAAATGGCTTTGAGGCCTGTACCTAGTTCAATTATAGCAGAAAATTGAAAACATATTGTTGTGTTGATTTTTACCGCCGCGAATGTGTGTGATTGATGTGTTATTGTGCAGAATACTTTTGTTATATAACGTATAGCTTGTGCATGTTGTGATATGATATGCTGTGGGTAGCCGTATGGCGTGAATCCTAGATGGTGGAATCGATTATGAAATATAGTCTTTTGACAAATATATGCATATTGTTTGTATCTGAAGAATACATGAGAACATATTGTGAATATGTGTGCATTGTTTGACAAATATGTTGATGAAAAGTATGAATACTTGATTATATGATATGTTGTATGTGCAATCTTGTTTAATTCTTGAAGGGAGGAATTATGTGAATGCATGGGATTAAGACGTGTGATCGGTCTTAAATGCATTTTGTTGTTGATTGCATATGCATCATTTAGTCAAGAGGCAATGTTTGCTAGTTTCGTGGAGACTAGTGGCTTGTCCCAAACCTAGAAGGATGGGTTTGAAAGCTTAGGGAACGGGCTTTTGTTGTTATCGGTCTAGAAGGGTGGACCCGGTTTAAGTGTAAAAACTGAAAAATGATAACAAGTGTTGGTACCACATGACATGAGTTGCATTGAGTTGCATTGAGTCTCATGGAATGAATATATGATTGTTGTATGAAGTTATGCATAGGTGTATGTACATGATTTGTGTAATTGTGAACTATGGATATGTTTGATGATTGTCCATATTTGCCTATATATATATATATATATATATATATATATATATATATATATATATATATATATATATATATATATATATATATATATATATATATATATATATATATATATATATATATATATATATATATATATATATATATATATATATATATATATATATATATATATATATATATATATATATATATATATATATATATATATATATATATATATATATATATATATATATATATATATATATATATATATATATATATATATATATATATATATATATATATATATATATATATATATATGCTTTGTGAAGTATATGATGAGTTATGATGAAGTATGGTGAGAATGGTGGAATATGCGTATGTGCATTACTTGTGTAATTGAGAGTTGTGAATATGTGATCATTGTATGAGAGTATGCTTATGAACATGAATTGTTGATTTGAGAATTGTGAATGTGTAATTGTGAATTAGTGAGTAAACATAATATGTGTATGTTCATGTGGAATGTTGAGATTTATGGATACGTGCATGATGAATATGCTTGGTGATTATCCATATTTGATTATATATATGTTGTATTGTACATGATGAGTTATAATGAATTGTGGTGAGAAAATGTGGAATATATGTATTTTGTACTTGTGTATTTGTGTATATATAATTATATGCATTGTTATTATGATAATATTTCTCACCCTTCTGCTGGAATGATGTCCTACATGACATCGTGCAGGTATCAAGGAGTAGTATTGCTCGTAGTTACGAGGTCGCTTTTGGTGTAGCCGTTTAATGATTTAATTATGTTGGGTCGAGTCATGCTCTGGTCATGTAACACTAGGATCGCTTGGGTTGTGTTTAAGATATACATTATGTACTCTATAAACGTGTTTATATCCATTGGAATATTATGATGTTGGCCTTAGTGCCTAAGTGATGTTGTTTTATGTGATAAAAACAAATGTTTCTTTTATGAAAATTGTGGTATAATTGAATCCACTGCTACATGCAAAGTGAAGTTTTGTAAAGCATAATTTTATATTGAAATAGTAATGAGCATGACAGGTGGTTTTGATATTTTGAAAGTTATGTGTAATGCCCTTTTGTAAATGCATAGAAATTTACTCTGATTATTCATATATTATCCGTGGGGTTTAGAAGGGTGTTACATTAGTGGTATCAGATCAGGTCGGTTCGTCCGGCCAAGTTGTCTAATGTTGGTTGTTCCCTTGTATGCGACATGTGTGTAAAAACACTGTCGATACATGTTTGTTGTCTAACCTTTGTCTACAGAAGTGGGAATGATCTAAGTGGGGGAGAAACTTGTGCTTCTCTAGGATACTGCAAGTGCGGAGTTGTAGCTCAGTGTGTGGTTAAACGCTCTTATAGTTTGGTAAAGATGGTTTATACCCCATTATGATTGTCGACTGTCTATTAACAAATTGAGGAACTGATCACCCTTAATCTCTTGTTGATAGTAGTTGGGATTGTGTTGGATGGGATAGACGTGTCTTGCAAGCTTAAATGGCGTGAGCAGTGAATTTTTTGGAATTAAGCCAAGTGCTTAAGAATTGTTTTGATGATTCGGCGCAGGACAGTGTTGAGATGTTTAATTTTGATGGGAGTTTTGAGTGTTAATGAAGGTAGTGATAGCCAAGACGTGAAGTGGGGTTGTGATCGGCTTAGTTGCGGAAACTAGTCTGATATTGAGAGCTCCATGTTATATGTCTATTTGGATAGTCAAAGAATTAAATTGATTGAGTAGTTTTGAGACTTGTGTCTGGTGTGTGTGCTACGGTAATAGATTATGAGGTCGAGTATATAAAGGGTGGATAGTGACTTCTGGTGATTATTAAAGGAAGTAAGGTGTGGGATACTATATTGGTATAATTAGACCTTTAAACATTTCAAGAGTTGAAGATGTGTTGAATGGCCTTCTAAGTGTGGAAATGTTATTTTCGTATTTTTGTCGTAACGAGAGGACCGTAACTCGGAATGACGCAAGATTAGAAGCGCGAGAAACAATGCTTTATGTGATGGTGAAGTAGTGACATGGAATTAAGTATTTATTGATGGAATATGTTTGGTTGTTATAGTAAGTGCGGTTTGTATTTCCGCCATGACTCACAAATTGAGTGTCCGTTTGGCATAGGATTCTCCATACTTAATTGAGTGAGTCAATGGTTGGGTAACCGATGATATTTGGATATACTCGAAGAGTATAGAGGATCATGTTGAGCATCGGGAACTTGAGTTATCAGTGTTGGAGAAGAAGTAGTAATATTCTACTGTGAAGAAAGTTTAAGGAATTGTTAGGAAAGCTGTCAACAGCTCGTGTATTTGTTTTGCCGAATTCGATAGAACAAATTGTTGTGTTTTGTGATGTTTGGTTGATATGATTGGGGGATATGTTAAGTACAACATCAGCGAGTTTTGGTTATGATTTAAGGCAACTTAAAGTACATAAGGGAATTATCTGACAAGTAATTGGAGTTGGTTGTTGTTGCGTGTTTGTGCCGGAGTTTGGAAGCCTCAATTGTTTAGTTGAGATTTGAGATGGTTGGTGATCTTAAGAACTTAAGGTATTTGTTGATTTGAAAAAGAGTTGAATATGGTGCAGAGGAAATAAATAGGGACTTCTGAAGGAGTATGGTTTTGGGTTGAATTACCATTCGAGTGAGACCAAGTAGTAGCAGAGGTATCGAATTAGAAATTTCTGTATATACCAATGATGATGGTAATGAGTTAGAACTGATGAAGCAAATTCGGGATATGAGTTTGGTCTGTGAAGAAAATATCTTAGGGAGTTGAGCTTTGTATCTTGAGACTGACTATAGGTATTCTTGATAAGATTCGAAGAAGTCGAAGTTCTAATTTGAGTTAATAAATTGATTGAATTTAATGAATTGAAGTCGAAAAGCTGATTTTCGGATTGATGAGAATGGTACCATGAGATGTCGTGATGGAGTGTGTGTTCCAAATAGTGTGAGTTGGATAAGAGTACTCTGGAAGAAGAACATTGAGATAGATGGAGAGAGAAGTGGTTGAAGTGGTATGTGCTGGTTTGACTTATCGGAAGTCGAAGTGTGAACATCAGAGGTTGTTGGACCTGATATAACTATTGAATATTTCTAAATGGTATGAGATAGTATTCCCATGGATTTTGTGTCGGGTTTTCCGAAGAAATGTGAAGGGATATGATTCGACTTGGGTGGTTATGAATGGACTGGCAAGATTAACTCATTTCTTACTAATAAGGATGAATCATTATATGCTGAAGCTAGCTAAGAGGTATAGTGAGGAAGTTGCGAGGTAGTATGGGTTACCGTCGAATATTTTGTCAGATGGGAATCTGAATTTTCGTTGAGATTTTGAGAAAGTTGTAGACGCTTTGGGTGTCATGTTGAAGTTGAACTCTGTCTAGCATCTGTGGACGGAATGGACAGGCAAAGAGAACTATCTAGTATGTAGGGGATTTGTGGAGAGCTTGTGTGTTGGATCAAGGTGGATCGTGGGATAGTTAACTATCGTTGCTTGAATTACCTACAATGGCAATGATCATTCTAGTATCAGAATGACATTGTATGAGGCTTTGTACGGTAAGAGGTGTAGGAATCCTTTGTGTTGATGTGTGTCAGGCGAGTGTGTTGTACTCGGACCTGAGATTGTGCAAGAGACGACTAGAAAGATTAAAAGAACCCAAGAAAAGACGTGTTTCGAGAGTTACAATAGTAACTGGTGTCGGTCAAGCTTGAGGTCTCGGAAGCACACACTGTGTTTTATTGATCTGTATCAGAGTGGCGCAACGGAAGCATGGAGAAAATAGGATGTTAGATTGTTTTACCGCGGTTGCTTGTGGGAATTGCATGATGTGTTCATGTGTCTAAGTTGAGGAAGTGCATTGATTCAGATGGATAGTGTACGAGTGAGAGAGGATTTGATTGTTGAGACATTGCCAGTTCAGGTTGATGAACGAGAAGCAACTTCGAGGTATAGAGATTCCTTTGGTGGAGGTAGTTGGGAGATTAGGATGCGAGAGTCGTATCCAGAGTTATTTGAATCAGTTAACATTTTCGAGGACGAAAATTCCTAAAGTGGGGGAGGGTTGTAACAACCCAATTTTTCAATAAGTGATTAATTGTGCTAATTAATTGGTTTATGTGATTTATCTGATTTAAATAAATTATTGGATTTATTTAAATGAGTTAATGGATTTAATTAATTTATTCTACTTGGTAGAATAATGTGGATTTATTAGATATTATCTAATTAATGATAAGATGATATATTTTGTGAGAAATGAATTGATAGTTATTTTTGAGAGAAGAATTATGATGGAAAGAAAATAGAAGGATATATAAGGGAAATTGGAGAGAAAAGAAAAGAGATAGAAACATAAGAGAAAGAAAGAAAGAAAAGGAGAGAAAGAATAGAGAAAGAGGAGAAAAGAGAAGAGAAGAGGGAAACTTGGAGAAATCATCAAGAATCAACTTCAAGCTTCAATCCAATCAAGGTATGGGTGAGAAACATTATTATTTGATCAATGTGTATGATTATGTATGAGTTGTGTTGGATTTGTTGGTAGTTTTCTCTATTTTCTATTTCTAGGGCAAATGAGTTAAATCGATAGAATCGAGTTTTGAACGGTTAGAATTAAAAATAAATTGCATAGTTTAGTCGGGTAATGTTTAGCCGTGATTATTGGAATTCGTTTGATTGAATTTGGTTGAGTTTGTGAGTTTTGACATTTTTGGATAATTGAGGGTTTGAGATTTGAGTGAAAATCGGACGTTGTAGAAATCGTGTTTAATGGTTCTAATTCACTGCTATATGTTAGGTGAGTATGAGTATGTGTTTGTTTCGAAAAAAAGAATTGAATCGGTCGGATTTTCGGGCGAAAATGCAAAATCCCGTAGCCGTGTTTAGGCAAAATTCTGGTTTTTCGGAAAACTTCGAAAATTCATAACTCTTGAACCGTAAGTCGGTTTTGACCCCCGTTCAAAGCGTTGGTAAGTTAACGAGATTATCTTTCTAGAAAAAAATGGCTTTGAGGCCTGTACCTAGTTCAATTATAGCAGAAAATTGAAAACATATTGTTGTGTTGATTTTTACCGTCGCGAATGTATGTGATTGATGTGTTACTGTGCAGAATACTTTTGTTATATAATGTATAGCTTGTGCATGTTGTGATATGATATGCTGTGGGTAGCCGTATGGCGTGAATCCTAGATGGTGGAATCGATTATGAAATATAGTCTTTTGACAAATATATGCATATTGTTTTTATGTGAAGAATACATGAGAACATATTGTGAATATGTGTGCATTGTTTGACAAATATGTTGATGAAAAGTATGAATACTTGATTATATGGTATGTTGTATGTGCAATCTTGTTTAATTCTTGAACGGAGGAATTATGTGAATGCATGGGATTAAGACGTGTGATCGGTCTTAAGTGCATTTTGTTGTTGATTGCATATGCATCATTTAGTCAAGAGGCAATGTTTGCTAGTTTCGTGGAGACTAGTGGCTTGTCCCAAACCTAGAAGGATGGGTTTGAAAGCTCAGGGAACGGGCTTTTGTTGTTATCGGTCTAGAAGGGTGGACCCGGTTTAAGTGTAAAAACCGAAAAATGATAACAAGTGTTGGTACCACATGGCATGAGTTGCATTGAATCTCATGGAATGAATATATGATTGTTGTATGAAGTTATGCATAGGCGTATGTACATGACTTGTGTAATTGTGAACTATGTATATGTTTGATGATTGTCCATATTTGCCTATATATATATATATATATATATATATATATATATATATATATATATATATATATATATATATATATATATATATATATATATATATATATATATATATATATATATATATATATATATATATATATATATATATATATATATATATATATATATATATATATATATATATATATATATATATATATATATATATATATATATATATATATATATATATATATATATATATATATATATATATATATATATATATATATATATATATATATATATATATGCTTTGTGAAGTATATGATGAGTTATGGTGAAGTATGGTGAGAATGGTGGAATATGCGTATGTGCATTACTTGTGTAATTGAGAGTTGTGAATATGTGATCATTGTATGAGAGTATGCTTATGAACATGAATTGTTGATTTGAGAATTGTGAATGTGTAATTGTGAATTAGTGAGTAAACATAATATGTGTATGTTCATGTGGAATGTTGAGATTTATGGATACGTGCATGATGAATATGCTTGGTGATTATCCATATTTGATTATATATATGTTGTATTGTACATGATGAGTTATAATGAATTATGGTGAGAAAATGTGGAATATATGTATTTTGTGCTTGTGTATTTGTGTATATATAATTATATGCATTGTTATTATGATAATATTTCTCACCCTTCTGCTGGAATGATGTCCTACATGACATCGTGCAGGTATCAATGATTAGTATTGCTCGTAGTTACGAGGTCGCTTTTGGTGTAGCCGTTTAGTGATTTAATTATGTTGGGTCGAGTCATGCTCTGGTCATGTAACACTGGGATCGCTTGGGTTGTGTTTAAGATATACATTATGTACTCTATAAACGTGTTTATATCCATTGGAATATTATGATGTTGGCCTTAGTGCCTAAGTGATGTTGTTTTATGTGATAAAAACAAATGTTTCTTTTATGAAAATTGTGGTATAATTGAATCCACTGCTACATGCAAAGTGAAGTTTTGTAAAGCATAATTTTATATTGAAATAGTAATGAGCATGACAGGTGGTTTTGATATTTTGAAAGTTATGTGTAATGCCCTTTTGTAAATGCATGGAAATTTACTCTGATTATTCATATATTATCCGTGGGGTTTATAAGGGTGTTACACGAGCCACCTTCCCCCATCACCCGTAGTTAGCCGAACTATGTTGACTCTGATTTCTCGTTCTCTGATGAGAATACGTAGGCATAAAGCGCGATGCTTTGCCGAGTCATTTTTCTTTTCTTTTCAGACCAACCTTGATAGGTAGATAGTAAAACCAACCCGTCAGATAAACACAACAAGCGTGGATCCCGTTGAGTACAACGGGCATGAGGGGTGCTAATACCTTCCCCTTGCGTAACCGACTCCCGAACCCAGACATGGTTGCGATGACCTTGTCTCATACCTTTTCGTCAGGTTTTACCGATCGTTTCCTTTCCCGTTCTGAGGGATAAATGACGAAAGGTGGCGACTCTTCTGTTTTGCCGACACCTTATTTTTGCGGTAGCGACACAACAGACATGGGATCAAAGCTTCAATATATTCTGAATAATTTGCTATGCTACTGATGACATAAGTTCAAAGGTCTGCTATGACGAGAATACTAGAATACATGAATAGCAAAAATACCAAGTTTATAAGTCCGCACCAATAAGAAAACCAGAAAACCAGGTAGGTTGAAGGTTATGGTTTCCTGCAAAACTCATCCCCTCTCGCATGTGGGTTCTAGTATTGGACAGAGGCATCCTAGCTGGTCCTCAATTTCACGGGCTCATAGGTCAAAAAATGATAATATGTTTACCATTTCTGGTTTGACATTATCACCCCACAAGGAGGCCTCCACAGATCTCCCATGAACGGTCTCTAGAGTCATAAGCTCTTGATCCACTGCCGCGTACGGATCAAAAACGAGTATTTTTGAAAATATAGTAACGGTAGAGACAACTCGAGTATCATTTTCACAAGGATTCTTGTAATGTTATTAACCAACAAAGTAATGCTTTATGGGGGTTGAATTTCGATTAAGAGAAAAAATAATGAAAATAAGTGATTATAAAAATAAGTGATTATCAAAATAAGCTGAAACGGTTAATTTGCTGTTTTGGGTACCCAAATTATCATTGATCCAAATAATTCCCAATTTCTAAGCGGACTCTATCCCCTTTTTGATTATAATAACAACCAAACAAGCGCAATTGATATTATATGATACATATTCCTAATTTCCGAATTAAGCAAACAAATGAGATATAACAATCGTGAATTAAGCAAACACGAGAAACATGCGGGGATTAAGAAAACGTGATTAAATTATAAGAACATGCAATCATCAAAATAAATCAATCAACCCTAAGATAAATCAAATTAAGCAAACAAGATATCACATAGAGGATTGAAAGGAAATAGATTTTATTGGAAATTAAAAGAAGCTCAAAGTGTCGGCGTAAAGCGATTACAGCAGACTAATCCTCGGAATTAGTTCTCCGTTCAATTGTACAAAAGTAAAAACCAAAATTGTGAATAGTGAAAAGAACGTAATGAACAGTACCATGGCTGCTACTAGGTATAGGGAAGCATAACAAAATCAAGTTATAACCCAAGTGGGTCAAAAAAAACATAAAAAACATGAAAGTTGTATCTCTTTGTCTCAGATTTCCAACACTTCATGCATTGTCCAGACTTCAACGAATTCGGGTCTCATAAAAAACATGAGAATCCTAAAGGCAGAATTCGGGTCCTGACTTCAACGAATTATTCGAGCCTGCTACACTCCGAATCAGATTTTGTGTAAAACATGAAAGTTGTATCTCTTTGTCTCAGATTTCCAACACTTAGTAGAACATGTAAATCCGATTCTCATAGCTCCAATTATGATCCGAATAGTGAACAGATATCAAATAATCGCTAAAGTTAAAAATAAGCTGCGAAAATAGATTAACGACAAATAAAGGCTTAATTATAAAAACATAATAAAGAAATAAAATAAACAAAACAAACTAAGAAAATGCCTAAGCACAAATATAAGAGAATGTGAATTAAAATGCACTGATCAAATTCCCCCACACTTGAACTTTTGCACTCCGAGCAAAATAGTATCAAGACTCATGAAAAACAATAGCATTCAAATACTCATTCTAGGCTACAAACTCTTCTTCGGTCAAGATTGTATCGATAGATACTAATTTTGCACACTAAGGATATCGTAAGAATCGAATCTGCAATTGTGCGGTCATAAACCTCCCTCCTCAAATTAATCTATAGCCTAAAAATTTCAAAAGATTCATTGTGTTTCTAAGTAAAACAATATTTTTTTTTAAATTTAAGAACAAAACCAAAACAAAATAAAGCAGTGGTTCCCTCCCCCACACTTCATGCATTGTCCTCAATGAAAGGACATAACTATTAAATAAGAGTGAGAAAAGGAAAGAATACACTCGAGTAGTCAAGGTGGATAGGTGATCATATAAGCAGTCTTTCCCAAAGAGAGATCTTCTATAGACTCCTCTTCCAAAGTTGGGATGTCATAAAGTGACTTTGGGTAGCATCCATTTACCTTGAAATATTTAATAGTTCCTTCGACTTTTATTCCAGGATCAAAGAATTATCTTCGATAGGTAAAAGTGTCGAATGAGCACATGAACATGATCTCTTTTTTCACAACATCAAGAATCAAAGGATTAAGGGGCTGCCTCACTAATTTTCTTCCATCTTCCATCAAGGTCCATCTAATTCCCTTCGTATGTTTCTTCGAAACCTGCAAAAGATTATTTTCTTGATCAAAATCAAGATTAGAAGAAACTATAATTGGAAGCTTTTCATCCCTCTCTAATTAAGCATATTTTAGATTATCAGAAAGTGGTTTAATCTCTAAGGAAGGAGGTTTTTCAGTGAATGGTATGGTTGGGGCAGCAGGAATATCAAAAGCTTCAGATGCATAAATGACATTATAAAAAGCATCACCCTGCAAGGCAGCATTAATCTCATCACAAACAGAGCAAACATTAGTGTTAGTACATAAATTGCAAGAGTAAGTATCATCATAATCTAATAAAGATTGAAAATAAGATAACAACTCAGGATAAGTATCATCAGGTTTATTCGGATCCTCACCTTCATATGTTTATTTGGATCTTCACCTGCAAGTCCATTAAACCTTGACAACAAGTGTATTAAATTAGATTTCAATTCAAAAGGAACATCAACCTCAGTATATTCAATACTTAAACCATTATAATGAAAATCGAGAGCAGCAAGCTCTCTTAATATTCTTTGTTTAGCCATGTTATCAAAAGGGAAAAAAATTAACAAAGAATTAGAAATCACAAAACTAATTCAGCAATGCAACAACAATTTGGAAAATACCAACAATGTCCCTATTTAGAAAAAAATGGAAAAATAGAAAAGCAAATAAAATAAAATCTAAAAATTATAAAAATATAACTAAAAATCAAATTAAATCAGAATAAATCTCTACAAGAAATTTTGGATTTTTATGAAAATATGAAAATAGAAAATAAATCAAATAAAACAGAAAACTAAAGAATTTGCGATTTTCAGGGTCAAAATCTTTTAGAATTTTATTCTAAATGAGTAGTGTTCGTCGATTTTTTTTTTATTTTCTGGAAAAAATTAGGAGCAAATCGAAACAGTAGTTTCCAACTTACTCGATAGGCTGAAACGCTTACAACTACACTGCAACCCTGAAAATTAACAAGCAAAAAAAAATCTTAAAAAAATTTTAAAATTGGCTAAAATAAAAAAAGAATCCATGGCAACGACGCCAATTTGATCCACAGTCGCACACGAATAAAAAACGAGTATTTTTGAAACTATAGTAATGGTAACGACAACTCGAGTATCGTTCTCACAAGGATTCTTGTAATGTTATTAACCAACAAAGTAACAGTTTATGGGGGGTTGAATTTTAATTAAGAGAAAAAATAATGAAAATAAGTGATTATAAAAAAAGTGATTATCAAAATAAGCTAAAACGGTTAATCTGCTGTTTGGGGTTTCGAACTTATCATTGATCCAAATAATTCCCAATTTCTAAGCGGACTCTATCCCCTTTTCGATTATAATAACAAATAAACAAGCACAATTGTTATTATATAATATATATTCCTAAATTCTGAATTAAGCAAACAGATGTGATATAGCAATCGTGAATTAAGCAAACACGAGAAACATACGCGGACTAAACAAACACGATTAAATTATAAGAGCATGCAATCATCGAAATAAATCAATCAAAATCCTAAGATAAATCGAATTAAGCAAACAAGATACCACATAGAGGGATTGAAATGAAATAGATTTTATTGGAAATTAAAAGAACCTCAAAGTGTCGGCAGAAAGCGATTACAGCAGATTAATCCTCGGAATTAGTTCTCGATTCAATTGTGCAAAAATAAAAACCAAAATTGTGAATAGTGAAAAGAACGTGATGAACAGTAGCACGGTTGGGTCGAAATCCGGTTCTAACCCAACTGGGTCGAAAAACATAAAAAACTCGGCCCAAAACTAAGTATTCCTAAAGGCATAATTTGGGTCCTGACTTCAACGAATTATTCGAGCCTGCTACATTTTAAATCAGCTTCTGCGTAAAACATGAAAGTTGTAGCTCTATGTCTCAGTTCTCAAATGCTTAGTAGAACCTGTAAATCAGATTCTCGTAACTCCAGTTATGATCCGAACAGTGGACACATATCAAATAACCGCTAAAGCTGAAAATAAGCTGCGAAAATAGATTAACGGCAAATAAAGACTTAATTATAAAAATATAATCTAACAATAAAATAAAATAAAAAACAAACTAAGGAAATGCCTAAGTACAAACATAAGAGAATGTGAATTATAATGCACTGATCACTCTTTATGGGAACATCTTGTCAAACGCATCAGACGCGTAGGACCAAATATTTCCAAAGAAAACCTCGTCTGAATGTGGGTCTCATGTCAATCAAAAGTAACTAGACATTACGTAGGCTACATGACTATCCACTCTAATTCTACGTATGTACTTAAGCCTGGGTAGTGAGCTTATTTCTCATAGAACCATCCCATCCAACAGCACAGCAACCAGCCAAAACAGTATGACAATGATAAACAGATGCAATAATATACAACAAATAAAGAAAATAAAAGCATAAAGAAAAAAACCTAATGAAATAGAAGCAGACAAATGCTAGGATTGACTCTCATAGGAAACTAGACTCGCCAGCTGTCGCAACGCGAAAAACAACCGACGGAAAAACAGAGTCGCCACTGAATGTTATTTATCCCAACGAAGGAAAGGAAACGGTCGAAGAAAACTTAAAAAGGGAAAGAACATGGTCGCACAACCAAATCCTGAGTTCAAGAGTCGATTAAGCAAGAGGAAGGTATTAACACCCCCTCGCGTCTGTTGTACTCAACGAGATCCACTCTTGTTGTTCTAATAAAAAAGGGTGTGTTTATTTAAAGACTATCTGCTAAACGAGAATGAAAAAGGAAAAACAAAAAGGAGACTCGATAGGACTTCGCCATCCTAGGCCTACATACTCCTTCGTGCAATGGGAAAGTCAAAGTCAATGTAGTTAGAAGGATTACAGATGGATGGGGGAAGGGTGCTCGCCAAGACTTCGCTATCTTGTACCTACGTATCTTCATTCAGACGAGAATGAAGAAATCAAATAATTTTTAGTTTGTCCTACCACTGATGGTTAAGTTTCTTTTATGAGTGATGCTAAGTTCGCGTTCCAGTAGTTAGGGATGAGCCTGTTTGTGGTAGAACGAAAATAACATGCCATTTCTGAAAAAGGTTTGACAGAAAATCTCGAAGGACAAAATGATTTGCATATGTTCAAGGATTTTAAAAGAAGTCTTTTAACTTTATTTGAGATGCACATTGCACTAAAGTTTATGACATAGGAGCGAACACTTTGTAAGATCGCCCCAAAACAGGACGTATGCTAGGCACTCTAGAGGAAGTAAGAAGAGACTCCCCACTCATTATTTCCCATGTACTTAAGGCTCATGATGCAAAATACTCATCTTATTTATTACATGTTTTGATTTTGTTTGAGAGAGAGAAGAGAAAGACTCAAAGGGAAAAGAAAAAAATCTAAGGCAAAACTCACCTAGATGTTATCATGCAAAGTGGTCCTAAGGTTTGGATGCAAAAGGAATCTCTATCCTAATGTTAGCATGCAAGGAATCGACCTAAGGTTGAGGTTAAGAAGGGACTAACCTAATGTTGTCATGCAAAGGATTAACGCCTAATGTCTATCCTACTCCAAGCTTAATCAAAAATTAAGTTGGACTAGGAGGCCCTAAGGGAACATGCAAAGGCATGCAAAAACCAAGAAAATAAACCAAAAACAGCAGCAACAACAATGCTTCAGCTTAGTTTTAGAAGTAAATTCCAACAAACAAATAAGATATCCTTTAACAGCTCATGTTTTCAAAACAGAACAGGTGTAAAATGCAGCAAGATAGAACAAGTGCATTTAACAGCATGCAATCAACATAACAGCAGTGTATATGCATCGAAAACATGTATGCACTCAAACATGCATCAAGCATGGATGATTGTGTAACAACACAACATCAAGTTAAGCATGCATCCATGATTAAACAATCAACAATGGATATGCCTCCTCAAATGCACATGAATTGTAAGCATAAAGAATCAAACATGCGCAACAATTAAGAAATGCACATACCAAGAACAACATGGATGCTCATCAACAATTAATCATCTTAAATAAACAGGCATTCATGGACTCGAAAGCAAACATGAACATGAATCATGCATCGAGCAAAAGTGAACATCCAAGGCAAACAAGTATGATCATACAAGTGCATAAGCAAAATGAAACATACATCAAGAATTCAAAGCAATTAGTCATGAGGAGACGGATGAACAGCCAAGGCAAACAAGTATCGTCGAAGAATCCCACGCATGCTGCAAAATGAGGCAAAATGGCATAAGAAAATTCCACAAATATGCATCATACAAAGCCATGATGAGATGGATGACCAAAGCATTCCAAACAACGCTTGAAATCAAGATTTTTCAAAAATAACAGTGATGTAACCGGTTACACGGGGAGGTAACCGGTTACATCAAAGAAAATAAAATTTCTCGGGGCGCAGGCAAGGTGATGTAACCGGTTACATGGTGATGTAGCCCGTTACATCAACAGAAAATAACAAAATAGATTTTTTTAGCAAAAACGCTTTTCAGCCACTTAATCACTTAACTTCCACATGTTAAAGCATGCAATTGATCACGAAAATTATATCAAATGACAAAAATTAAACACCAATTAAATCCATACAAACATCAAGATCAATAATCAAAGTAATCAATGGATCAAATTACACCAAAACCATAAGTATCTACATTGCGAAAGTTGTAAAATAAGCTAAAATGAGTTTGGATCTAAGAATCACCAACCTACAAAGCGGAGAATTGCTTTGATAAGTGTTGTAAAATAGAATATAATGAATTAAACCAAGAAATCCAATCTAAGAAGCTTTAGAAAGAAAAGTGGAAGATCCACGCCGAAACTAAAATTATTTGGATAAGCACTTCAAGAAAACACTTCCAAAGCTTGAACCTAGATCCAAAAGCACTTCAACTCCAGAATTGAATAATGGAAGATGATGCAATGAAGGTTTAGCTCAAGAATTCACAAATTTCAATGTAAAATTTATGAAGCTTTTTGGTTATGGAGCTTTGGTTAGGGTTTTAGAATGAGAAAAAAATGAGAGAAAAGTGAGAGAGAATTGTAGAAAAATGAGAAGGAAAATGAAATTGTGAGTCAAGTTGTGTATTGTGTAAATGAGGTTTGGAGTGCGGGTTGGAATTTTTGGTTTGGAATTAGGAGTAGAAATTATTTGAATTTTGGAGGGAAAATGAAATTAATTTGGAAAAAACCAAAATTTGGAAGCATTCTAGATCCTTCTACTGATGCAAATATGAACCCAAGTGATTGCAATGTGTTACAAACTGCTACATTGTTGAAAATGTAGTGTTTTTGGCAAAAAGAGTAGATGCAACCGGTTACATGGTGATGTAACCCAATACATCAGACAAAAAGTGCCTTTTTTAGCTTGGATACAGTGATGTAACCAGTTACATGGTGAGGTAACCCGTTACATCAGCAAAAACTTCATTTTCTTTCCTTTGAAGCATCATAACTTGAGTTATAGGGATCCAAATGGCACGTCTTTGGTATTAAAAGAAAAATTTGAGAATGAGGAACAACTTTCATGTTGGAGGAAATTTGAATTAAAGCTTATATAACCAAGAAAGTTGCTCTTAAAAACATGCCCTACAAACTAAATCTCAACATTTAGAAAAATACCAAAAACCTTAATTTTGAGACTTCCGTGATTTTCTTGATTTCTCTTGATAAAACCTCTTGAAAACATGGACGATGACTTGAAATGCCAACATATGACCCTAGAACTCAAGAGTTGACTTTGGTAGGGCACTGGTTGACTTTTTGACCATATGAATCCAATGCCTCCTCTATACACTTTAGAAACTCTTGAAATGATTTATGATGAACCATAAGTGTAAGAACACAGATTGTTTCTTAGTTATATCTCTATGTTTTGATGATAACACTTATGAATTTTGTATTCAAGAATTATATACTCTAAATTTGTTCTAGACTGTTTGCTACAGGTACTAAAGAAAATATTCTTAAAAGAGCAAATTTGGATCTGAACAATGATATTATGAAAGGCTTCAAAGGTTCAAGAGCATCTTAAATGAAGATCTGAACGTTGCTCCCAGAAGAATCTGAGTGCTGTCTACTGAAGATTCTGAAGCGGAAGCCTCTAAAGAATAGAAGACTCTGAGAGATCAGAAGCTTAGTCATCAGAAGACTCTGAAGATACTGTGCTGCTTAAGTATTGAGAATCTGATATAGAAGACTCTGCTCTGACAGAATTACACGCTCAAGCACACAAGCTGCACATACTCTGATTCTGCACAATCTGAAGAACATCCCAGACTCTGAAGATCCAGAAGATCTCTACTCTGGAGATTCTGAAGATCCAGACTCTAATGTTGATAACTGAACTTATTTAGTAAAGAAGATTTGAATATGTACGTTGGCATATCTCAACAGCTCTTTCCTCTTTTGTGCTAGACACAAGAACACAGACAAAAAGGTTTTATCTGTGCATTCCATTCTAAGGAAAGTTGCTGCAAAGTGAAGACAAAAGGTATCAGGCTTTTTCAGCACAGCCACCAATGTAAAGACAAAAGGCTCCAGGCTTTTCAACACAGTCTTGAATGTTGAGAAGACTTCATGGATCTATGTGTCTATATAAAGAAGTCCACTCCATCTTCTTCAGTATCGAACTACTTGCAAAAATCACTCATCAAAGCAATTCTCTCAAAGCTCTTATATTTTATTTTGCTGTAACATTGTTCTTAAACTTAAGAGAAATATCACAGTTGTGATAACAGCTTCTTAGAAGCATTTTTACTCTTGTAATAGTTTTACATTGATTGTAAAAGGTTTTCCTTAAGAGGATCCAGTTGGGATCAGTAGCTCTTGAGAAGACTAAGAACAGTTGTTCTTAGGTGTTACTATTGTAATCTGTTTGATTAAATAGTGGATTAAGTCCTTGACTGAGAAAGGCAAATCACTCTTGAGAGGGTGGACTGGAGTAGTTGAGTTCAACAAACCAGGATAAAAATAACTGTGTTTAAATCTCTGATTATTTGTCTTACTTATTCAACCCCCCTTCTAAGTAATTTTCTCACCTTCAGTTGGCATCAGAGCTCCGGTTCTGCGTGTGCTATCACTTAACCGTGTCAGTAAAGATCCAGTGAGAAAAGTTACTTTGGTATATATTTGTTTGTCATTATGGGTGATGTTTCTACATCCAATACAGCCAGTTGTAACAAATATGAAGGGGATAGAATCAGCACAAAGCCTACCATGTTTGATGGAGAGAAATTTGATTACTGGAAGGACAGGATAGAGAGTTTCTTCCTTGGGTATGATGTTGATTCGTGGGACTTGGTCATTGATGGTTATGAACATCCTACAAATGAGGATGGCAAGAAAATGGATAGAAAATCAATGACAGAAGCCCAGAAGAAGGATTTCAAAAATCACCATAAGGCTAGGACAATATTGCTTAATGCAATCTCTCATACTGAGTATGAAAAGATTACTAACAGAGAAACAGCTCATCGAATGTTTGAGTCACTTAAAATGACTCATGAAGGAAACTCTCAAGTGAAGGAGACCAAGGCTCTGGCGCTTATACAGAAGCATGAGGCGTTCAAAATGGAAGAATCTGAAAATATAGAAACTATGTTTTCTAGATTTCAGATCCTTACAGCTGGTCTAAAGGTTCTGGACAAGGGATACTCCACATCAGATCATGTAAAGAAAATCATCAAAAGTCTACCTACCAGATGGAGACCAATGGTGACTGCCTTGAAGATGGCTAAAGATCTGAACAAGATCTCTTTAGAAGAACTCATCAGCTCACTAAGGAGCCATGAAATTGAGCTTGAGGAAGATGAACCTCAGAAGAAAGAAAAAGGTAAATCTGTTGCTTTAAAATCTAATAAATCTGCTAAAGCTTTGCAGGTTATTGAAGAAAGCTCTGAAGAATCTTCTTCTGAAGAAGAAGATGAATTATCCATGCTGTCCAGAAGGATCAACAGGCTCTGGAAGCACAAGAGAAAGAAGTTCAACAACTTCAGAAAATCTGATCATAGAAAGGAATCTTCTGGGCACAGAAGATCTGGCAAGAAAGAAGTTGTATGCTATGAGTGCAAAGAACCTGGGCATTATAAGAATGATTGCCCCAAACTTCAAAGAGAAAAACCTAAGAAGAAGGTTGACAAAAAGAAGAAGGTTCTGATGGCAACATGGGATGACTCAGATGAATCTGAATCATCTTCTGAATCAGAAGAAGAATGTGTCAATGTTGCACTGATGGCCAGCACAGAAGATCAGGAGGAAGGAACCTCAGGATATGAATCAGATTCTGAATCTGACGATGACGCTGAAGAGGTAATGGCTAAACTTACTAAAGAAGAACTGATAAAAGTTTTATCAGAAGTTCTGAAAAGTTATAACAATATCAAACTCAAATACAAGAAGCTGAAAAGCAGTCTTGAATCTGAGATTGATCTTCTGAAGACAGAACTTGTTGAGCAAAAAGAAATTAATCTGAAAATCAAAAGTGACTTTGAAACAACTCAACAAGAATCTGAATCTGAGACTAAGTCATGTGAAAACATTTTAGAAAAATATGACTCTAGCTTTCAGAGATTCCTTACTAAGAGCATAGACAGAAGCAAAATGGCTTCTATGATCTATGGTGTTAGTGGGAATAACAGAAGAGGTATTGGATATGAATCTTCATCTGGAAGTAATCCAAAATCTGTTGACAAACTTTTCATCAAGAAGACACCTCTATATTCTCAATTTAAATTTGGTCACTTAAATGACATTAAACACACAAGCTCTGAGAAGAATACTTATGTGTTTAAACCCAAGGCAAGTCAGAATAAACATTATGTTGAAAAACATAAGTTTAGACAAACCTACAAACCAACTAACCCCAAAGGACCCAAGAAGATCTGGGTACCTAAAAACAAAATAATTCTTGTTGCAGATGTTCTTAGCAGCAAAGTCAGGACGCCAATCATGGTACCTGGACTCTGGATGCTCACGACACATGACAGGAGAAAGGTCTATGTTCCAAAGCCTGGAACTTAGATCTGGAGGTGACGTGAAGTTTGGAGGGAACCAGAAAGGCAAGATCATTGGATCTGGCACTATTGGAAATGGTAAACTTCCCTCTATAACTAATGTTTTACTTGTTGAAGGCCTAAAACATAACTTATTGTCCATAAGTCAATTAAGTGACAATGGTTATGATATTACCTTTAATCAAAAATGTTGTAAAGCTATATGTCAAAAGGATGGCTCTATCCTATTTAGTGGTAAGAGGAAAAACAACATTTATAAAATAAATCTTTCATAACTTAAAGTTCAAAATGTTAAATGCCTCTTGTCTGTTAATGAAGAGCAATGGGTCTGGCACAGAAGATTGGGCCATATTAATATGAGACGTATATCTCAGATTAATAAACTTAATCTTGTCAGAGAACTCCCTAATCTGAAGTTCACTTCAGATGCTCTTTGTGAAGCATGCCAAAAGGGGAAGTTTTCAAAAACATCTTTTAAATCAAAAAATGTTGTTTCTACTTCCAAACCATTAGAACTACTTCATATTGATCTGTTTGGACCAGTGAAAACTGCATCCATCAGAGGCAAGAAGTATGGATTAGTCATTGTTGATGACTATAGTAGATGGACATGGGTAAAGTTCTTAAAACACAAGGATGAGTCACATTCTGTGTTCTTTGACTTTTGCAAGCAAGTCCAGATTGAAAAAGATTTCAAAATTATAAAAGTCAGAAGTGATCATGGGGGTGAATTTGAAAATAAATATTTTGAAAAATATTTTTCTGAAAATGGCATTGCTCATGATTTTTCCTGTCCTAGAACTCCACAACAAAATGGGGTTGTAGAGAGGAAAAACAGGACTCTGCAAGAAATGGCCAGAACCATGATCAATGAAACAAATCTGGCAAAACACTTTTGGGCAGAAGCAATCAACACAACTTGTTACATTCAGAACAAAGTGTCTGTAAGACCTCTTCTGAAAAAGACTCCATATGAACTGTGGAAGAACAGAAAGCCTAACATTTCATATTTTCATCCTTTTGGATGTACTTGTTATATACTTAACACTAAAGAAAATCTTAACAAGTTTGATTCCAAAGCACAGAAGTGTTTCATGCTTGGTTATTCTGAACGCTCTAAAGGCTATAGAGTATTCAATACTGAAACACAGATTGTGGAAAAATCTATTCATGTAAGATTTGATGATAAGCTTGGCTCTGAAAAGCCAAAGCAGTTTGAGAATTCTGCAGATAGAGAAGTGATTCTCACAGACTCTGAAGGATCAGAGGCAGAAAAGGCTAAAGAAAAGGAATCTGAAGCAACTCCAGATGCTATTCCCCTATCTTCTCAATTGGACAACTTACACATTTCTGAAAGATCAAATGTCAGAGGATCTTCTTCCAGAATCAAGGCATCTCATCCAGAAGACGTGATTATTGGAAAGAAAGATGATCCAATCAGGACAAGATCCTATCTCAGAACATCTGAATCTTCATTGTTTGGCTTAGTGTCAATAATTGAACCAACATCTGTGGATGAGGCTCTGAAAGATAATGAATGGATTATTGCCATGCAAGAAGAGCTAAATCAATTCACCAGAAATGAAGTTTGGGATCTGGTTCCTAGACCTAAAGGATTCAATGTTATTGGAACAAAATGGGTCTTCAGGAATAAGTTGAATGAAAAGGGAGAAGTTGAAAGGAATAAGGCAAGGTTGGTTGCTCAAGGATACAGTCAACAAGAAGGTATTGATTACACTGAGACATACGCTCCAGTGGCAAGGTTAGAATCTATACGTCTTCTTATTTCATTTGCTGCATAGAATAACATCACTCTGTATCAGATGGATGTTAAAAGTGCCTTTCTTAATGGTATTATAGAAGAGGAAGTATATGTCCACCAACCTCCTGGTTTTGAAAGTGAAAACTTTCTAGATCATGTTTTTAAACTAAAGAAATCTCTTTATGGATTAAAACAAGCTCCCAGAGCTTGGTATGAGAGGTTGAGCAATTTCCTTCTGAAGAAAAACTTTATCAGAGGAAAAGTGGATACAACTTTATTCTGTAAAACTGTTAAGAAAGATTTGTTGATTTGTCAAATTTATGTAGATGATATTATTTTTGGATCAACAAATATTATGCTTGGAAAGGAGTTTGCTAAATGTATGCAGGAAGAGTTTGAAATGAGCATGATGGGAGAATTGAGATTCTTTTTGGGAATCCAAGTCAACCAGACTCCAGAGTGCACCTACATACATCAAACCAAATATGTTAAAGAGCTTCTGAAGAAGTTCAACATGGTTAATAGTAAAATGGCAAAGACTTCAATGCACCCTACAAGCACTCTAGGTAAGGAAGAGGTAAGTAAGAAGGTAGATCAGAAACTCTATAGAAGTATGATAGGATCTCTTCGATACTTGACTGCTTCTAGACCAGATATTCTGTTTAGTGTCTGCTTATGTGCAAGATTCCAATCAGATCCTAGAGAATCACACTTAACAGCTGTTAAGAGGATTCTAAGGTATCTGAAAGGTACTACTAACATGGGTCTGTGTTACAGAAGATCTGATGAATTTTCATTAGTTGGATTCTGTGATGCTGATTATGCTGGAGACAGAGTTGAGCGTAAAAGCACTTCTGGAAGCTGTCAGTTTCTTGGAAGTCATCTGATCTCATGGTACAACAAGAAGCAACCCACTATTTCACTATCAACTACAGATGCAGAATACGTTGTTGCTGCTGGATGTTGTACGCAGATGCTCTGGATGAAGAGTCAGTTAGAAGATTATCAGATCTATGAGAGTAATCTTTCTATCTTCTGTGATAATACTTCTGCTATATGTTTGTCAAAAAATCCAATCTTGCATTCTAAGGCTAAACATATAGAAATTAAACATCACTTCATCAGAGACTATGTTCAGAAGGGTGTAATCAATCTAGCCTTTGTTGATACAAATCATCAATGGGCTGATATTTTCACAAAACCCCTTGCTGAAGATAGATTTAAGTTCATTCTAAAAAATATTTGTATGGATTTTTGTCCAGAGTAATATTTATCAGAGGCAACTTCTCAGATGCAAAATGTTTAATGATCTGAAGTATTTCATCTGACTAATTGTTCATTTATCTTTAATTAATTTATTTGTGTGAAACTCTGAACTAACAAACTCAGAAGATCTGAAAGTTGGAAACGTTTCATTTCTTGAGAGACATCAGATGCACATACAAAGCAAACACGTGTCACTCAGTATCTGAAATGATGGAGTGCTCAACTGAATTGACGTTTGAGGTATTGCTTTGAAAATCTCACTTTTCTTGGTTTTCCCCCAAGTTGTCATAATTTTAATGTGAAATGATTACTTTCATTAAATGCTGTACAAACGTGCGTATGTGTCTTTTGTTGCGCCCAATGCTTGATTTTTTGGTTCTCTATAAATACCACCTATCACACTATTTTCACACTTTTCACATTCACTACACTCATGCGTTTCTGCTTACTCTTCAAACTCTACCAAAACCCTAAACCCAAATCAATATCTTCTTCTTCTTCAATGGCTTCTACATCAAATGCTGCTGAAATCTCCAACAAAACTATAATGTACGAGAAACCAGAACGCACCCTATTTACTCCAGTAGCAAATCTTGAGGTTCTGTGTGAGAGCTTCGTTGATCTTGAATCATTAAAGGAAAATGGGTTTGACCTAACACCTGCCATTAAAGCTCAAGGCTGGGAGAAATACTTTGAGAGATTGATGGGTCATGTGTACCCAACTCTTGTAAAGGAATTCTGGATTCACGCTAGCGCTGTTCCTAAGTTTATTCACTCATCTGTCCTTGGGATGGAGATAGTGATTACTGAGAAACTGATCAGGCAACTGTTCAGTTATACAGAATCTGATGGAGTTTCAAACCTAGCCTCTTCACGTATTGATATGGCTAAGGTATATGAAGAAATCACTGTAGCTGGAACACCAACAAGTAAGGTTAAAGATCTGAAACCTATCTATAGGATCTGGGCAAAGATATTTATGAGTACAATTTTTCACAGAAAGTCATCCAACTCACCAGACTATGTGAGTTCAGAACATCTGTATTTCATGTACTGCATCAGCCAAAATGTTAAGGTGGATCTGCCCTATCTGATCTTCAGTCATCTTCTGACTCATGTCAAAGAAACTAGAGAAGAGGTCAGAGCTAAAGCTGGGAAAGTTAGAACTTGGATACCTCTTGGAAGACTGATTTCAGACATCCTTGTTGAAAACAAGCTGGTAAAGCATCTGACAGATGCAAAGATAACAGAAGATCTGTCATACATAATTGGATCTGAGATAAATGGACTCAATCTAAAAAGGATGAAAATCATTTCAGAACTGAATGGAAAACTAAGGAAGATAAACTCTGAGGAGGTCCATGGCAGAAGGATACCCTTAGAAGACTTTCCAATGTTCAGTGCAGATGAACCAAAGGAATTTGTCTGGACTTACATTGCAGAGTGTCTAAAGGAAGGAATTCCCTTGCCTGCTAATCTTGTTCAGAAACAAGGAGAAGAAATGCCCAATCTGATGAAGGAAAGGCGTAGTAAGAGGAAAGCTGAAGAAGGATCGGTTCAGAAGAAAAGGAAAGTATCTGAAGTTTCAAGGAAGAAGAAGAAAGGAGCAAAGAAAGCCAGAATCAGTTCTAGAGATGCCACTCTGGAAGAGATTAGAGACACTATTCATCAGGTATTAACATCTGATCCTACACCTGCTGTTCATTCACCCCTTTCATCACCGCAACTCTCTCCAAACCTTAGACAAAGAACTTCAAAACCCAAACAATCTGCAAATCCTTTATCTGAACCACCCTCATCTGAACCAGTACATTCACAACCATTTTCTGTACCAATTCCCTCTGAACCCCAACCTCATATTATATCTAAACCCCCTTAAACAATTCAAACAGAAATTCCACAACCTCAAACACTTCAATCAGAAATTCCACAAACTCAATCAATTCAACCTGAAATTCCACAAACAGAAACAATTCAACCGGAAATTCCTCAAACAGAAATTCCACAACCAGTAATGTCACAACCAGATAATCCCCAATTAGAGATTCTCCAACCAGAAATAATCATCTCAGAACCAAACCAACCAGAGACTGTTCAAACTGAACACTCTGAACAACCAATTCCATCAGAAGATCCAAATCTTTCTGACAATATTCCAGATATAGAACCCCTCAATCAATCAATTATAATTTCTTCAACATCTGTTCACTCAGATGAATCTTCTGATTGTGAATCATCTGATTCATCTGATTTTGAATCAGAGTCACTCAAACAAGCACGTTCTGAAAGTGCTATGAAGGAACATCTTAACATTTCCATGTTTCATACTCCACCAAACTCTCCACCTCAACCACAACCATCTGAAATTCAACCATCTGAAACTTAAACATCTGAAACCCAAACCATCCCTCAACCATCTAAAACCAATCCATCTGAAACACATACCATTCCTCAACCATCTGAACTCCCTCAATCTGACATCCAAAGATCTCAACCAACATCACCTCAACCACAACCATCTGAACCTACACCATCTGAACCTACACCATCTGAACCTACTCCTGTTAACACTCCTAATCCTAATCCTTCTGAACAGTCTGAACAGTCAGATCTAGAATCATGTGTTAATGCTATGTTTGAAATTTTCAAAAAGGAGATAGATTCTAAATATACTCGTGTTAAGGATGTGTGCATGTCTAGTTTGGATCCAACTGTTTCAAATGCTGCTTGGAAGCGCTTCATCTGGATGTTCAACAAAGCTGCCTTAAAAGTTAGAGCTAAATGCTCTAAGCTTGCTAAGACTAAGTTTGCAGAATTAATCAAGGTAACTCTGATGAACATGCCTCCTCCTCCTCCTGTGTTACTTTTGGAAGCTGCTCCTCCAGAGGTTCCTGAATCTGAAATGGTTGAACAAGCTTCTGAAGAGAACCAGTCTGAAGAGAACCCTGTTGCTACTGCATCTGCTCCCTCTTCATCTGTGGTCACAGAGCTTGTGAATGATGTTAAGGAAATAAAAGATTGGATGGTCAAGCAAGAGAGGACAACTGATGAGATCAAGACCTGGATGTCTAAGCAAGAAGAGTCAACTTCCAAAATGACAGAGCTTCTGACCCTTATTGCCTCACGCCAGACTTAGTCTTATGTGTCGTTTTTTCTGCACATGTTATTGTTTTTGTTGTTTTCTTACTGTTGTGTTATGCGTTTTGGCATCTGCCTGTTTGACTGTGAACTTTGGTATGTTTAATTGCATGTTGATGTTTTTGCTTCTATATGCTTCTTTTCTTCTGTATCTTTATGTCTTTAAAAATCTTTTTGATTATGACAAAAAAGGGGAGAAAAAGAGAATCTGATTGTTCAAACTATAAGCAATTACTAAAATTGAAATTCAGACATTTTAATTAACTTACTTTGAATTTAAGTCTTTCAGATTACATTGATATATCTGACATAATTCATTGAAGCTACCCTGAGACTTTTCCAACCAGAACCTGATCTTCAAAGCAAATCTGAGTATTCAATCAAATCTGATAGCTTACTCTGATACCTTTACTCTGAAAGATAATTCAAGCAAGATGATAACCAGGCGCTCTGACTGAAGAAAGTCTTAATTATCTGGTATCAACATTTGACTCTGAAAGTCAAACCTCTTGCATCAGGCTCTAAATCTGAAATATACTTAATCAAAAAGGGAAGTGTTCTCTTCTATTAGAGTATTTATTTCAGGGGGAGATTGTTAATCTCAGGGGGAGTTATAATTCATATTTTTTATTGAACAAAATTTCTCATGTTTTGTCATCATCAAAAAGGGGGAGATTGTAAGAACACAGATTGTTTCTTAGTTATATCTCTATGTTTTGATGATAACACTTATGAATTTTGTATTCAAGAATTATATACTCTAAATTTGTTTTAGACTGTTTGCTACAGGTACTAAAGAAAATATTCTTAAAAGAGCAAATTTGGATCTAAACAATGATATTATGAAAGGCTTCAAAGGTTCAAGAGCATCTTAAATGAAGATCTGAACACTGCTCCCAGAAGAATCTGAGTGCTGTCTACTGAAGATTCTGAAGCGGAAGCCTCTAAAGAATAGAAGACTCTAAGAGATCAGAAGCTTAGTCATCAGAAGACTCTGAAGATACTGCACTGCTTAAGTATTGAGAATCTGATATAGAAGACTCTGCTCTGACAGAATTACACGCTCAAGCATACAAGCTGCACATACTCTGATTCAGCACAATCTGAAGAACATCCCAGACTCTGAAGATCCAGAAGATCTCTACTCTGGAGATTCTGAAGATCCAGACTCTAATGTTGATAGCTGAACTTATTTAGTGAAGAAGATTTGAATATGTACGTTGGCATATCTCAACAACTCTTTCCTCTTTTGTGCTAGACACAAGAACACAGACAAAAAGGTTTTATCTGTGCATTCCATTCTAAGGAAAGTTTCTGCAAAGTGAAGACAAAAGGCATCAGGCTTTTTCAGCACAACCTCCAATGTAAAGACAAAAGGCTCCAGGCTTTTCAGCACAGTCTTCAACGTTGAGAAGACTTCATGGATCTATGTGTCTATATAAAGAAGTCCACTCCATCTTCTTCAGTATCGAACTACTTGCAAAAATCACTCATCAAAGCAATTCTCTCAAAGCTCTTATATTTTATTTTGCTGTAACATTGTTCTTAAACTTAAGAGAAATATCACGGTTGTGATAACAACTTCTTAGAAGCATTCTTACTCTTGTAATAGTTTTACATTGATTGTAAAAGGTTTTCCATAAGAGGATCCAGTTGGGATCAGTAGCTCTTGAGAAGACTAAGAACAGTTGTTCTTAGGTGTTACTATTGTAATCTGTTTGATTAAATAGTGGATTAAGTCCTTGACTGAGAAAGGCAAATCACTCTTGAGAGGGTGGACTGGAGTAGTTGAGTTCAACGAACTAGGGTAAAAATAACTGTGTTTAAATCTCTGATTATTTGTCTTACTTATTCAACCCCCCCTTCTAAGTAATTTTCTCACCTTCAATAAGGAATATGTTAAACCCTTGAGATGTAAGTTAACCCATATAACCTTTTCTTGCTCAAGAGAACAATCACAAGTAGCCTTTTACCAAAAACCCTAGCTCTGAGCCACCATGAGCTTGATCAGATGAATCCCTTGAAATAAATGAAAGTCCAATCCTCTGATGATTGGGGTGAGCTTTTTGAGATACCTTGGAGAGTATGAAGACCTTGTAGCTTAAGAATACCATGATGTTGTTACTATCTCCTTGCTCACTGCTTTGAGAATCAACTCTTCTTTTTAAGGAAAACTAAGAAACCTGGATCCCATGTCATAAAACCAATGAAATGTATAGATGAAGATGCAAATGAAATGAAGTATAAGCCAATCAAGGTTGAAAAAGGGAGGAGAAATATTGGGGTGCAACACTCTCAATAATTACTTCTCTTCCGATAGGACGCTGCTAATCAAAACTTCTAAAGTTTGTTACGACATACTATGACATAGCGTTTTGCATCATTGCGGCCTACTTCAAAATCAAAAAAGTTATCCATGTGAAAATTATAGCTTTCATGCATTATGATGTTGTACGGTACTGGTTCCCTACTTTTAAAACACCTCGATTTGTTGAGAAAGATTGTAGAATAGATCCGAGGATGGCTCGTCTATATCCAAATGCAAGTAGTCATGTGATGGGGAGGACAATAGACATGACTTAATGGTAATTCTTCTTGATCTACATCTTTAAGTGGAGTGATTGCAGTGTATCCCCAGTCCAAAACAAATTCTCCATTTGATCCACCATGACCTCTGTTTCTTCTTCCTTCTCGTCGATAACATCAACTTCATCTTACTCCAATGTTTGAGACTGTTCTAATACTTGTGATTGATCTATTACTTAAGATTCACCAAAAATTTGGGATTTTTGAGGTTGACTGAGTAATAGATACAACTCGATGATATAGTCAAACCCAGAATGTTCATGGCTTTCAAACATGCGTTGAACATCTACATCATCTCGTACATTATGCTGAAAATACTTGACCTGTCTATTTAAAAAAAAAAGGATTTTTATATATAATTTGAGAGATTAGACCGAACAATATCTTTGACTCTATTCGCTCTTTGAAATGCAAGAAATTTGATTTCCAGCTTATTGCAAATCGGGTAACATTTGTATTTTGAAACCCGAATCCAAAAATATCATAGACATATGTCTCTTAATTAATATGAGCATGAACAATATAATTTGTTGTTCTAGAAATTTTTTAGTGTAATGAAATGTAATGTAGATGATGTTTACCCTCTCCAATGTCATATGATAAATATAATGATGGTGAATAAAAAATTATTTTTACTCTTAAAGGGGGCGCCAATGTGAGGGCAGCCCCCTTATTAAAATTGCACTAGGGAACCAATGTGAGGGAAGCCCCTTCATTGCGTCTTGTGTAAGTATAATATTTCATTATGTTGCATTTTTTTATTATGTTGTATCTAACTATTTTTGAACTCTCATGATATTCCATTATGTTGTATCTAACTATTTCTTTTTTCTTAGAAGCCTCACAATTTTCGAACTCATGTTCATAATTATTATGAACATGACGAGTTAATTGAACCTTATTTGGTTTGCGCCGGATTTGGAGACCTCGTCAAATTCAAAATTTATTCAGTTAATACAAAGTTTATTCTAGCTCTTCAAGAAAGGTGGTGACCCGAGACGCATACATTCCATCATCCAACAGGTGAATGTACTTTTACCCTTGAAGACACATACATGTTGTTGGGTTTACCAATCAACGGTAAGGCGGTAAGCGATCCCACCAATATTAACGCTAGTGTGACATAACAACTTTTAGGGGTAGCCTTGACTCCTAGAAATAAGATTAACCGAAGACTCTCCTGAAAATGAGCAATAAGATTAACCGAAGACTCTCCTGAAAATGAGAAAATAATAAAAACTAGATTTTATATCATGCTACTAATAGGTTTATTTTTATGTTCGGATGCAAGTAGTAACGTTGTTCATATTATGTATTTACCTTTATTAGAGGATATAGATAAAATAAAAACATATATTTGGGGGTCCGCCATGTTATCATACCTCTATAGATCTTTGTGTAACAATGCAACGGCAGATTATTCTACTTTTATTGGATGTGTTGTTCTTTTTCAAGCTTGGGGTTGGTCGAAAATGACCAATCTAGCGCCTATCAATCGCAATAATTATGTATTTCCATACGCAACAAGGTAATTCTACACCAAATATTTGATTAGAAAATCCTCTTATTTAATCTATACTATTAACAAAAAATAATTTGTATTCATTTTGTAGGTGGTATACACTTGGGATGAATTACGACAATTGTCCCCATTATAGCATCACACAATACCGAAACCTTTTGGATCATTTGGGTCAAAATGATGTACTGTCACTAACCTACCTATTTAAAATAGATTCATCTTTAATATTAACATATTATTAATATATACTAAATATAAATTTTTTCTACTATAGTTTATTTGGTGACCATATCTTGAGTTAGAAGGCATGCATGAAGTTAACCAATAAGACGCTGCAGTGTGGAGTGCAAAGGTACCGATTATAACATTCACTGTGGTGGAGATGCACCACAGTGATCATGTGAAACTTCAACTTGGAATTCTACAGGATATTCCTAGTCCACTAAGTGCTTTGCCAAATACCATAAAATTAAAGTCTCTGACCAATGGGACTACCCCGATTGGACGCACTATCCAAGAGCTAAGTGTCATGAATAGAAGCATCACCGTCATTTTGTCCTGACCGACACTGTGCTTCCATTCGAGTCTAAACCACATATCCAATACATGAATTGGTATAGATCGGTTTCCATTGATTTCATTTCTCATCCAAGATATTTGGTTGTCCCATGCCAACAAGCTTCATCATCACGTACCAAACCCCCAACCCAACAGCCAACCCAACCCTCACTCACACAACCACGATTCCATGAACATACCCCATACCAATCCCTGCATTCCAACATAGTTTTTTCCAGTTCCAATACCAACAAGCCCAACCACCCCACCAATCATACTCCTATAATACTACAGAACAAATTAACATGGAGTATCAAACACCACATCAGACCTTACCTACCCAAGCATTTATACTAATGTCACCTTTCAACCAATCCAAATATCATCCTAACATAGACTCATCAAGCCAACCACCTCAAAAAAACTATGAAGGCATGGGCAACCCTTCAATATGGACGGCTTTACTGAGTTAACCTCATCTTCATGGGCCCAAGTACGCGAGTTTCTTGAATCCGAGCCGACATAGTCATCGGCGACGGTTTCCTATGAAACACCTCATGTGGACCCGACGCCACCACAAAGAGTATCGTGAAACAAACGACCTCAAGGATGCGGTACCGACAAAGATTTATTTTGACCCAGTCATAGAAATTAATGTACAATGTTTCACCAACGTAATCAAATTATTATTATACGAAATCATTTATTAATTTTACATTATTATATAATATATTATTTATTAAATATTAAATAAAAATTTGTTTAAGAGGAGACTCCAGGGCTATTGACGCCCCCTCCTAAATTTTATAGGTGACTCCACCTGTATTGGTGCCCCTTCATTGACTTTTAGAGGGGACTCTAGCTGTATTGGAGCCCTCTTTAAATGATTTTTTTAAAGATTGGTATTTTCGGTTATTTGCTGGAAACATGAGTATATTGGATAATATTCTTGTAAAACATGATTATATGGGTAAAAATTTCGTACATTGTATTAATTAAATTTTTTTATAATTCATTTAAAATTGTCAGTACAAACTTATATTAGTTTTTGTTTTAATTTTCTAATATTTTTGAAATATTATCGATATATTTATGAAATACCATGTTATACCAGAAATTTTGATCATACTAAATTTCCGATAGTTTACAATTTTAACGGTTTCGATTTTGTTGACATTTTTGTACTGTTATGTTTGCACAAACCATTTTTGTGTGGTTTATAACGAATCCAAAGTTGTATATATATGGGTCATGTGTTGTTACGGAAAACATCTTACAATGTATCTTTCTCAGTTTTCGATTAAGGCAGAAGTGTACTTCAACGAGGTGAAACCTTCCATTGAGTTTCAACTTCCGAAGAGCATCACATGTCTCACCGTCTTGAGATGCAAATTGAATGATTTATTTTCTGAAATTGAGAATAAAAAGTTGGATAAGATCGAGTTTCATAAAACTAGATTGATACTAATGGAAATATGAAATACGACCTTATTAAACTAAAGACCGATGACGATTTTAAGGTTATATGGAAAAACATTTTATTGTAAGCTAATTAGTGTACCGGTCGAGTTTGATGCGACAATTTTAAAATCGGTCAATGACATAATCAAGATGTTGAAACATTCTAAATCTCCTGGTAGTGTCTAGGTTTTCATGTTCCTTATTGTTAATTTATGTTAGTTGTAATATGTTAAGTTATGTTCATCTTCTAAACATATAAGACAAAATATTATGTAATAAAAAGTACGGTGCTAAATAGTCAGAGTCACAAAATATACAAATAATAACAATGTAAAATCAAATATTTAAATAGGTCCCCCATGGACTATGTGTGTTTCCTGCGATAATCTGGTAAAAACCTCACAAAGGCGTACTTGGTTCGACGACAACGAAGTAAGTCCCAACCATAGAGGCATGCTAAGGTAAAAGCACGACTTCTAAACTTTAAACAAAAAGGCAAGATTCTGCTCTTGTATGCGCGAGCAGATTCTTGACCTGACGGGGACACCTCAATCGAGCCCTGACGTTGTCGTACCAATAAGGAAGAACACCCAGCTCGCGATAGGAAGTTCACGCCGTGAAGAAAAGACCTCAACTGAGATCTTAGATCTGTTGATCAGAAATAACTCTGATCACTCGACCAATTCCCTACACAATCGAGAACCAACTCTGTCGAGCAAAGGCCCTAAACACTTAGTAAAAAGAAGTAAACACAATATTACAAACATACATATCGACGAGGAAAACGAGTACTCGACAACCAAAACATACAATGGCATGCACACATTGCAAAGAGGTAATTATATTTGGATTACGAATCAAATATTCAAGTAAAACAGTCGGGCAAAGCCCACTATTCAAATATTACAAACTATGGCATGCAGGTCAAGCAAATACAAAATATGGCGTGCATGCCAAACAACTAAGTAAAAACTAAACATCTTCTTCCTCATCGAGCTGGGACTCCCCGCCGACTTGATCAACATTGCCTCTGAGACCTGCTGGAGCAACTATCTGGACGTCGACCACTTGGTGAAAAGGCCTGATCCCATCGGTGACGAGCTGAATCCCAGGGTTGGTGACTTGGAGTTGATCCACCATGCCATTTGTAACACCCCCTTTCTATACCCCCAAATAATACAAATAATCATATAGGCACATAATATAAATTCCATCAGAGTATAATTGCATCATGGCATAAAAGAGGTATGTCACATTATTCATGAAATAAAAACATAACATCCAACACCTGCTCGACATATGATATGCAACCGTGGGGTAAATTTAAAAACATAGGAACTTAGTCCTCACACCCACATCTCAATATTTATAATAAAAGCGGAAAATCTAAACATTGAATCACAACCGGCATGTATTTACATATATACATATTCACATCATCCACTGTAATTCATCAACAATGTTCATGTTTACATAAACATGCATCACCAAAAATACATATACAAATGTATTCATCAAAAAGAGCCAAAGGCTTCCTAGCTACCCGGTGTTACATATCAGAGCCATCTGACCAAAATAATGAAGACACGCTTCACAAAAAGGGATCACCAACATACCTAATCCGCAATGCCTCATAGAGCATCATAAAACAGCAGAAGGGTGAGAAATACTATCATGATCATCAATGCATATAATCAAATATATATACACAAACATAGAATACGCATATTCCTCATTTCTCACCACAATCCGTCATCCCTCATCATATACACCGCAATGTATAAATAAACAAATAATTGATAGTCACCAAACATATTTATCATGCACATATCCATAATTCCAATTAATATATATAAACATACACAATATGTTCATTTCATCGCCAATTCACATAAACATCTACATTCATGTTTATTTCACCAATGCATCATATAAAGATGATAAATGCAACTCATAGAGACCGACTCACGACTCTATGCAGATGCAAATGCGGTACCGACTCATTCAGCAGGTTCAATTGAAGAACCAAAATGGAACCATCGCTCGTTACCGAAGTAACTCCCTGTCGGGCCTACGATGTTCACCCATCGCTCACACCCCACATGGGCACACGATGTTTCAGGATTGCTCACACCCCACACGGGCACACAATCCGATTGCTCACACCCCACATGGGTACACAATCGTTCTGCAGATTCTACGTGGAATCAATTATGAACCATCTCTCACACCCCACATGGGCACACGGGGTTTCTGCAGATCCTACGCGGGATCTATCAACACAAGAATGCATATCATGATGCTTCACATGCAAAATGACTCATGACATTCTTGAAATGCATACATATTCACAAATATATTTCTCATGCATTCTTCACATATTAACACATACAATCATCATACATTCACAATGTATATTGTACTCATCATTCATCATAATTGTCATGCATTTTTAATCAATTTTAGACAATGCGTATAAATTACCCAACGACCATATTTCACAATCGATTCATAATCTAGGATTCACGCCATACAGCTACCTACAACACAACAATCGACAACACACAAGTTACTCATGCAAGAAGAGGTCGATCGCAACCGAACGCTCTAGCTAATTAAGGTTCACTCACTTAAAATCATTATCTTCGATTAATCGGTAAAATCGGCTAAAAGTCGGCTAAAAATAATATTTCTTTACACCAAGTTATAGAACATATTATTAGCTTGAGTTTGATATAAAGAACGACAAAATCCGATAAACGATGAAAAAGTTATGAATTTTCGAAGTTTTGAAAAATAATATTTTCTCACACTTACAGTGTTAATCGGTTAACGTATATGGTTAACCGGTTAACACCTCCAAAAACTCAATTTTTATGCCAAAAACCCAGTTTTTAGGCCCCCAACACTGTGTTAATCGGTTAACGTATATGGTTAACCGATTAAGACCTGAAAAACTCAGAAAAACAGCTACAGGTTTGAGCTTAAAACCCTCAAAAACCCATCCGATTAAATTATTTTCACCCGATTAAATGCCTATTCACCATTACCAATCATATAGGAACAAATTAGGATCATAAAACAAAAATTTTACGACTTCCGATTTTCCTCCAAAATCTTAACTTCAAATTATCCAAAAAATGGTAAAACTCACAATATCGCTCGATTTTTCACCAAACTTGTTTCAATAGTCTTAGTCTAACATCCCCCGACTAAACTATGTAAGCTGTTCCCGATTCTAACCGTTCAAACATCGGTTTCTATCGATTTTTCCTAATTCAACCTAAATGGAAAAAGATGTGGAAACAACCAAACAAAACCAAACACATACATACATGATTCATACACAATGATAAGATGATAGAATTTCACACTCTTACCCGATTATCCGATTCCTAGCAAGCGTTCTTGATGATTTCCCAAATTTTCCTATTTTTCTTCTCTTCCTCCTTCTTTTTCTTCTCTTTCCCTCTATTTCTCTTTTCTTTCCTTTTCTTTCCTTTCTTCTATTTTTCTCCCTTATTTCCTCTTATAACTTTTCCTTCTATTTCTATTTCTATTATACTACTTTCCTTACTATTAAATGTTAAATGACCAAAATACCCTCCAATCTAATTTTTACCCGAAACTTTCTGAAACGGTAAAATATCAAAACACACTATATTAACACATCAATTCACAATTAAAACAATTATTACTCAAATCAAATAAAATACTCAATAAAATGCAATAATCAAAATCGGGGCGTTACAACTCTCCCCCACTTTAGAAATTTTCGTCCTCGAAAATAGTACCTGATTCAAACAAGTCCGGATACGACTCTCGCATCCCACTTTCCAATTCCCAAGTCATATTGCCTTCAGAAGCGCCTCTCCACGCTACTTTCACAAGTGCAATATCCTTGCCTCTAAGTTTCTTAACTTCACGGTCCAAAATCCTAACCGGTAAAACTTCAACCGTAAGGTTATCTCTCACCTCAACCTCATCGATAGGAACAACATGTGACGGATCCGGAACATACTTCTGAAGTTGTGAAACATGGAACACATCATGCAAATTCGAAAGATTCGGAGGCAACGCCACACGATAAGCCACATCACCTACTCGTGCAGTAATCTGATAAGGACCAATAAAACGAGAAGTCAACTTCTTTGACTTCAAAGCATGACCCACACCCGTAACCGGTGTAACTCTTAAAAACATATGGTCGCCTTCTTGAATCTCAAGATCTTTCCTTCTCTTGTCATGGTAGCTCTTTTGTCTACTCTTAGAAGCTTTCATCTTCTCCCAAATAAACTTCACTTTCTCCGTAGTTTGTTGTACCTTCTCCGGCCCAACTACCGACCTCTCACCAGTTTCATGCCAACACAAAGGTGTTCCACATCTCCGACCATACAAGGCTTCAAAAGGTGTCATACCAATACTCGAATGAAAACTGTTATTATAAGTGAACTCAATCAATTCCAAATAACTATCCCAAGCACCACCTTGTTCTAGCACACAAGCATGCAACAAGTCTTCCAATGATTGAATTGTCCTCTCGGTTTGACCATCCATCTGCGGATGATAAGCCGAACTCAATCTCAACTTAGAACCCAAAGCACTTTGCAAACTTTCCTAAAATCTTGATGTAAACCTAGGATCTCTATCCGACACAATACTCTTAGGAACTCCATGTAACTTCACAATCACGTGAATATAAATCTCGGCTAACTTTTCCAAAGGATAACTAATATCAATCAGAACAAAGTGAGCAGATTTAGTAAGCCTATCAACAATTACCCAAATAACATTATGACCTCTTTGCGTATTCGGCAATCCCGTAACAAAATCCATAGATATACTATCCCATTTCCATTCTGGAATGTCTAACGGTTGCATCAATCCACAAGGCTTCTGATGTTCCACCTTAGACTTCTGACAAGTCAAACACGAAAACACAAAACGAGCAACATCCCGCTTTAACCCGGAACACCAAAAATCTTCTTCAAATCTTGATACATCTTGTTTGCACCCGGATGAATACTTAAGTTGCTTCGGTGTCCTTCCTCCAATGTCATCTTTTTCAACTCTGAATCATCAGGAATACAAATACGACCATGAAATCTCAAAAATCCAAAATTATCAACCTTGAAATCTCCACTCTCATTCATCATCAAATCAACGAACTTCAAATCCAACTTTTACTTTTCACAAACGGTTGCAAGAAAATCATTCGTGACATGTAGCATACCAAGTTTCACACTTCTCAGCGTCATTTCACAAACCAACCCAAGTCTCTGAAATCTTCCAAAAGTTCCCATTCTTTCACCATCAAGGCGGACATATGTAACAACTTCCGACTTAAAGCATCGGCCACCACATTCGCCTTACCCGGATGGTAATTTAATCCAAATTCATAATCTTTCAAAATTTTTAACCATCTCCTTTGCCTCATGTTCAATTCTTTCTGATCAAATAAATACTTCAAGCTATTGTGATCACTAAAAACATCAAATCTTGCACCATAAAGATAATGTCTCCAAATTTTCAAAACAAACACCACGACCGCTAACTCCAAGTCATGGGTAGGTGTTGCACCCCAAAATTTGACCAACATTTATTTACCCATCAAGAGTTATATGAGACTTTGAAGCTAGCCAAGAAAGTTATTCAAGTGTTCAAAGGTTGATATCTTTGTCAGAGAACTCAAGAGATCCTCAGAGAGATTGGTTGAAACCAAAGTTGTGTGCCTCATAACTTGAGAGTTGTGGGAGCTCCTCAGATGATTCTGAGACTATGAGGATGAACTATAAGCTTTGAGAAAGCTTGTGAGATGTCTTTAAAGCCATCATGAATCCTAGAGAGGTCATTGTACAAGAATTCAGAAGATTCAGCCATGAGTGGTGGAATTAGGGTTTGACTGGGTCAACCCTAGGTCAACTGATGATTTGGAGAGGGTTGAGACCTAATCCAAGATCCATGTGATCATGGAATGATGTATTGAGATGCTATAAGGATGATTCCTAGACCAACTCATCATGATTGAGGAGTTTGAGAAGTTTCAAGCTAGGGTTTCTAAGGCTTGACAGTGTAAAATCCCCTAGTTTGATCCCTATCTTCAAGGCAGTTTTAGCTCAAGATGTGATTGTCATCTCATCTTCCCCACAACATGAATGTTGTAGAGCTTGTTCTTAGATTTAATTTGAGTACTAGAAGTGCTTTATAGGATTTGTAGATCTCAAGTTATGACTTTGACAAATTACAGGTCATCTGAGGTATGTGAATCTGGGTCCTTGAAAGTCACCCAACTTGCATCCAACTTTTGCCCTAGTAGGATGATTCCTATGGATTCTTGGTCAACATGAATGTTGTAGAGCATCTTCTTATATTTCTAGAGAGTACTAGAAGTCCTTGATAGGATTTGTAGAACTCAACTTATGGTTTTGACAAGTCAAGGGCATTTTGGTCATTTGGAGGTTATAGGTCATTTCAAGCATAAGGCCATATCTCCTACTTCTAAGCTTCAAATGGAAATATCTTCAACATCAAACTTGCTTAGAATGATGTTTTAAGGCTATTAGGGAGGTCATAAGATGTTGAAAAGGCTTGTATCAAAAAGTGACGAAAATGGCCTAAAATGGAGGCATAAGTTAAATAAGTTGAAATTGAAAATTGGAAATCACAAGTTATACATCCAAACCATGTCATATAATAGGTCATTTTGACTCCAAAGGATATTCTAAGAACAATGGTTCAGCCACAATTTTGATTTGAGTCCTAGATTATAGGGCTGCTTTGGAAATGGCTTACTTGCATCTTAAGGTACCAAAGCAAAACTCAACAAAACTCAATAATCAAGGTGGTTATGCATTGTAACACATCATAAATCTCATGTGGGGAGAATTTCAAGTCAGTTACAAAGGTTACAAGAGGCTTGGCATGAGATAGCACCTAAGGAGAAGTGAAATCAAAATGTCATGACATGAGAAGTTCAAATACTCATTGGATGGTCCTAGATGGTTCCAGATGATTCTAAACCACTCTATATAACATGTATGACTTGCTCAGATGCAAGGTTGGTGAGAGTTGGTGCAGAGAAGAGAGAGTGAGATCAAGAATCTTCCATTGCAAGTCAAGTTTCATTTCTTCATTCTTCTTCATTTCCATCCATTTTTTCTACACAAACACATTCCATAGCTCATAGTGAAGCTGTGCAGATTGATTTGAGAGCAAATTCATGGTGAATTGAAGAGTTGGTGATTGAAATTTCAAGGTAGCAAGTCAGAATCGAATTCTGAGATTGAGGCTTCTTCCATCAAATTTGTTGCAAACAGTAGCAAGATTGGCATCTAAGGAAACTTTCTGAAGAGTTTCAAGGTCTGAATTGGAGGATTTCACCACCTGTTCATCAAGATTAACCAGGTTTGCAAATTCTTCATTACACCATGTTTTATGCATAATTAGGTTAGTTTGTTAGTGTAGAAAGGTTAGAGACACATAGGTGATGGATTTTGGAGAGTTTGAAGAGAATTGGTGGTGATTTTGTTGTTGACACCATTTCTGTTTGACCTTGTATCTTGCTGAATCTTGAGGGATAAGCTTAGTTTAATAGCAAGAAATGTTCAGGGAAGCATGAGGATGAGATTAGGACCTTTAATTTTGAGAATTGTTAAGATTGGTTCTTGATCAATTATTTGAAGTTGCCATCGGGTTCTAGGTTTGAGAGGGTTTCAATAAATTCTGATGCCATGGCTAGATTCCTGATGAAATTTGGAGAAATCTAGGGTTTTTAATTGTTGCATTTGGTGAGGTATTAATGGAGTTCGTATGTGAGGAAGATGAAGCTCAGGGTTCTGCATTTCCATGGAGTCTCCAAGAACCCTAGCTGGAGGAAGAAGACAACCTCCCAACCATTAGATCAAGCAAGACTGGTTGACTGAGAAGCAATCCAACGGCTCGTGTTTAATTTCATCTTGGAGGGAAATTCTGAGAAGCAACAAAACGAAGCGTTTCATTAAACCTTGCTTCCTAGGCTTAAGTGAATAATGACTAATCCCACCCCCAATCAAGGCCCACTTGGATTTTACACTGAAAATCATTGCTATTCTCACCGTGGTTTTTTCTTTTTCTTTATGTTTTTTGATTTAATTTCTGATTAATAAATGGGCCTAGCGCACTTACTTTTTGTACCCCCCCCCCCATTCTGGGCCCATGCGTGCATTGAACTGCATTGCATTGCTAATTACACCCCAGTTTCATATTTTCATTTTATTTTCTTCCATTTTATTTCAAACTTTGAAAAATCATAATAAATGGAAAATTAAAGCTTTTTTAATGGGAATTTTTGCTCCCATTTCATACTAATGTCTAGAAAATTATCAAATAAAGATATTTTTCATTTCATGCATTTTAGTATTTTTTGTATATTTTCTACTTTAATTGCTTTTTATTTCTTTTATGTTGATACATGAATTTGTAGAATTTTGTTTAGGTAGTTCCCTTAACATTTTTAGGCCATTCTTTTTAGGATAGTTAGATATAAGCTTTAGCTTCCCCCTGTATTTATGTCATAATTTTGTGATGAATTGTAGGATAGTTTTGATTAGATGACATTAGGTTGTGTAGAATTAGGTTAATCCTTAACATAGATCCATAATAACATTAGAATTTTGGGTTTATAGGTCAAGTTAGACATTGGGGCATATAAGGGTATTAAGGGTAGGTATGTAGGATCCCTTAGAAATTATATTAGGTTTTAATATAGTAGTATACTATTTTTAGATGATTTTTGTAGTTGATGATTGTTTGTGTTGCCCTTGTGGGCTTGTATTTTTGTTTGCTTTGCTTTGTGGGCTTGGAGAGCTTGGTATTGTTCTAAGGAGCATTGAGGAGCATAGTAGAAGACTTGAAGATGGATTAAGGAGCTTGAGAGCTTGATCTTATTTGTTTTATTATTGCTTTAGGGTTAGGGATTAGGAAGAGTTTAGACTTAGATAACTTCTTTCTTAAACATGGATGGTATCTTCCACCTCCATTCCTCCCTGTGATTCAAAGTCCTTCCATGGTATACACCTCTCTCCTTTGGAGGGATAAGTGATGTACCTAGGGAGTAGAACTTTTGAGGGAACCATTCCTTTGATGTTGAACCCTTATAGGTCACCTTTGGTGGTCAATAAGCAGTTCAATATCCCCAGCTTATCCAGTAAGTGATTTCCTCTGGGTTGATTATCCTGAGAGATGTTGAGCTTGAGTTTGAAGATGAAGACTTTATTAAAGAGTATTGAAGAGGATGAATACTTGAGCTTTTCCATTCCAGCTGAAGCTTGAAGAGCAACAAGAGCAAGTTGATACTTGAAGACCCTTGAAGATAGTGAAGCCTGAAGGTGGAACTGATCAAAAAGCTGAAGCTTAAAGGAGAAGACAAGTTGAAACTTATGTTGAAGGGTTGAAACCTAGAAAAGAAAATTGATACTTGTCAAGAGTAATTGAAGTCTGAAGACTGAATTGCTGTTGGAAGAGCTGAAGCTTGAAGTTGAGAGAAGTTGGTCTGCTTTCTTTTTCTTTTCTGTATTAATGTGTTTTGTTTGACTTGTTTGATGCATTAGAATAAGCTCATACCTAGAATAAGTAGAATCTAGGAGCATGATTGCACTAGAGGTTTAGTTGCTCCCTCTGCTTGTATTGTTACTGTGTGGCTTTGCTTGCGGGTATTCGGTAGAGCCCAGCTCCCTTGCCCATGTGGTTTGTTTGCCTGATGGCATTTTACTTCATTTCTTTTTGTATGATTGCAGTTTACTGTTTTTGCTTGATAGCATGTTGTTTTATATTTCAGTATGATTACTGTTATCCATTCTGGCTTGAGGTTGAGATGAGCTTGTGGAGGCTGAAGCCCCACACACATTTCCTCCCTCACTTGCATTGCATGCATTTTACTGTTAAGCTGATGCTTTGTCTGTTCTGGTGTATCATTGACATGATCCCTTAGGACTCTCATTTCCTTTGATAAGGAATTGATGATAGAACTTTAGGTTGAAACCTATGCATGACAACTTCTAGGAGTTCCCTGTTCAAACCTTGACCATAGGATGAATCCATGGCATGACAACAGTAGGACTTGATAGTCTCCCTCCTAGTTGGGCCTGCTCTCTTCTCATCTCAAAACAGTTTAAGATACAGTAATCATGAATGATTTCTTTCGTACGTTACGAGCCTTAAGCTATCTGAGAAAGGATTGTGGGAGAGTTTCGTTTCCACAGTCTGGATGTTTAGTATGGTACCCTTTGGGTGACATGCGACGCATTCACTCTCAGGTCATAGTCTCTAGTGCGATTGAAATCGCAAACACAATAGAAAACACTTCTTTCGTAAAAGACAGGAAAACCGTAGTTTCCCAAACTACGTGAGCTCTGATCTCTCATACCTGTTGAGAGTACGTAGGCACAAGATGGCGATGTCTTGGAGAGCTACCTTCCCCCATAACCCGTCGTAGGCCGAACTACGTTGACTCTGATTTCTCATTCTCTGATGAGAATACGTAGGCATAAAGCGCGACGCTTTGCCGAGTCATTTTCTTTTCTGTTTTAAGCCAGCCTTGATAGGTAGATAGAATAAAACCAACCCGTCCAGTAAACACAACAAGCGAGGATCCCGTCGAGTACGACGGACGTGAGGGGTGCTAATACCTTCCCCTTGCGTAACCGACTCCCGAATCCAGACAATGGTTGCGACGACCTTGTCTTATCCTTTTTTCGTCAGGTTTTTCCGATCGTTTCCTTTCCCGCTCTGAGGGATAAATAACGAAAGGTGACGACTCTTCTGTTGTGCCGACACCTTATTTTCGCGAAAGCGACAGCTGGCGACTCTGCTGGGGACTCCAACGGTTCCCTGCGAGTCAATCCTAACGCTTGTATGTTTACTTGTTGGGTTGCGTTTATTTATCGCATTTTACTTCTCGCACTTTATTTCCCGCATTTTATTTTCAGTATAATATGATTATCTGTGCTGTTGTGGGATGGGAGTTCTGATGAGTGAGAAGCCAGACCCAGGCTTGAGTGCACTATAGACTTAGAGTGGAAATTAGTGGGCGCGTGCTTGCTTTGCAGGCACTAGTGTCTCATGAAATCCACGCTCAGACGAGGTTCATCCGGTTGGCTTCTCTTTCAACCCTTTGGGTTGAGACGGTTGCTGGTTTGGTGGATTGTCGACTCTGGGGACCGATCATTTGTGATTCAGCCGAGTGAGGCCGCTTCATGAGCTGGTGATGCCACACCTTCTGGGTATCGTATCACCCCTCTTGAATGTCTGTGACGCTGATGAACGCATAGGATGCCGAACTTGAGTCAGTTTAGGTCCATACCTGTGAGCAGGGTTGGGTTCATTGCAGGAAACTTTGACCTTCAGACTACCTGGTTTTCTTGACAGTGAATCAATTTTGTTGGTACCAGGGTTTCTCAGTTGCAGATTTGTCTGTTCTTGATAGAGCAGGTTTTGATCAGAGGACCTTATCATCAGATGTGTGTCTGTTCTTGATAGAGCAGAGTTTTGTCATCATTTGTTTGTCCTTGATAGAGCAGATTTTTGATTGGGGTCTGGAGATCTCATCAGCAGCTGTATGTTTGTTCTTGGTAGGGCAGATTTTTGATTGGGGTCTGAAGACCTCATCAGCAGATATTTCTTGAGCCTACATCCGAGGTCCTTATTATCAGACATTCGTTCTTGACAGAGCAGAATTATGATCTTGGGTATATGGCCCTATCAGATGATTGTTCTTGACAGAGCAGAATTATGATCTTGGGTATATGGCCCTATCAGATGATTGTTCTTGACAGAGCAGATTTGTGGTCCGATACCGGGGTTCTCTTATTATCAAATGCAGTGGTTGTTCTTGATAGAGCAGCGTCATGGTTTTGTTGATGCAGAATCTCCACAGCCCCAGTGGCCCTGACCTCTTATTGCATGATTGCATTTTGCATTAGTTTGCATACTCATTTACATTTCATTAACGTGTGTCTGTGTTGCAGGTACCGTTTTCCCCGATCCAGGATTTCTTGCCTCCTATTGTATTGTTATGGGCTCTCTGAGGAAGACCGTGGCTTACAAGTTCCCTGCCCCCGATGTGGTTAAGTTGACTGGTTTGATAGCTCTAGCAGATGAGTCTGTGAAGGATGAGTTCAGGAAATCTTACGGCAGGTTGCTCAGTTTGGTTCATAAGCCTTCTGGGTTCGAGTTGAATGGGTTGCACGCTTTGCTGCAGTTCTACGACCCTCCGCTGAGATGTTTCACTTTTCAGGACTTCATTCTCGCACCTACGCTGGAAGAATATGTTGATTTGCTAGGTGTACCTATCAAGAGGCAGATGCCTTTTGTCCACATGGATGCTGAGCCTGATCTGGCTGGTTTAGCTCCTTCACTTCATCTGGACGCCTCCGAGTTAGTATTGACTAGTTGGAACAAGGTTCCTGGGTTCTCCTTGCAGTTTCTGGTGGGTAAGGCTCAGCAGTGTGCCAAGGACGGATGTTGGGTCGCGTTCAATGCCATCCTTGCTCTATGCATATATGGCATCATTTTGTTCCCCAACATGCCCGATTTTGTAGACTTTGATGCGTTTCACATCTTTGCTTCAGGGAATCCAGTCCCTACCTTGATAGGAGATGTCTATCATTCAGTCCACTACAAAAACGAGAACAGGAAGGGGAAAAATGTCTCGTGCTGCGTACACTTGCTGTACAAATGGCTTGATAGTCATCTGCCCAAGAGGGGTCCTTTTGTCTTGTCTGCAGCCACAGCTGAGTGGCCTGAGCGTCTGATGAGTCTGTCTGCAGAGGATATTGATTGGTTCGACAGAGATAGGTTGGGTACTGAGGTGATCTTCAGTTGCAGCGGGTTTCCAAATGTACCTTTGATAGGTAGGAAGGGCTGTATAAACTACAATCCGTCGTTGTTGGTCCGCCAGTTCGCGTATGCTTTGAGGAATCCGCCGAAGGATGAAGAGGTACAGGAATCTCTGTACCTCACTGGTATTCTAGAGGGGGATCTGTTGTCCAAGCTTCAGCGTGCATGGAATGGTATCAGTAAGCGAGGAAAGCCATTGCTGGGAAAAAGCAACAATCAAGCCTACCCTCCGTACGTGACTTGGATCAGAGCCAGGGCCAATGCTATAGGGATGCCGTTTCCTCATGCCAAGCCAGAAAGCCCTCCAATGATCGAAGAGCCTACTAGTGTGCCCATTCATCAGCATAATCAGGTCTTGGCTGAGCGGGATGAATTGAAGCGGGCGAACGAAGAACTGGAGAAGGAATTAGCTCAGCTCTGAAGCGAGAGGAACGAAGTCGTTCATTCTTTCAAAAGGCAGACAGAGTTGGTGAACCAGCTAGGTACATACCTGACTAAGCAGATAGCCGAGCGGGAACGCATGGGTCGAGACTTCAAAGCGGTCAACGACGTACTGGCTACAAAGAAGCAGCACTTGGACGAGGCATATCGGAGGATATCCAAGTTCAACCAGCACTGGAAGGCTTCCCTAGCTACCAGGAAAGAGCGGGAGGATAAGCTGATGCTACAGATCTCCAAGATGGAAGCCCAGGTGAAGGACAGTGAAAAGAGGTTTGATGAAGAAACCGCCCGCAGATACGCCGCCGAAGGCCAGCTCAACAAAGCTCTCGCTAACCTGAAGGAGCGCAAGCTGCCGTTTGAGTCCAAGAAGCGGAAATTAGAGGATTGCTTCGGCGAAGGAGCATGGGAAAGTTCGGTCGAGGGACTTCAGTATACCATTGTGCAGAGGGAATTGCTCGTTGAGGGGTTGCTCACTCTGCCAGATCATCTAGAGACGAAGGAGTTGTTAGAAGAGTATCGCGCCCGTGGCCGTACTTGACTATTTGTATTCCTTTTGCTTTGATCATTGTTGTATGCTGACCATCACCAGGCTTGTTGGCTGAGGTCACACTGTTGATTCATCTTGTACTCGCTGATGCTATGTACTGCCTTGACAGGCTTTCTTTATATATGAGATTGATGTTTCCATGATTGGACTCGGACTTCTTCTTATTATTATTATCAGCACTGGCACTCAGGCACTAGGATCGGGGGAAATCTCCCAAACACACAGACACACGCATGCATTTGCATGAAGCATTTGCATGACGAGCATTTTGTTGTTTTTCCTAACCCTTTAGTGTTTACAGGTTTTTCAGGTTTACCGGTGTCCCAGGTTGTTCCCGGCGACTCCAGGATTGATCAGAGACTAGTTCACCGCTATCCTACTAGAGCTAATCAGACCAGGATCATGGATCAAGTGCAAACCGACGTTCAGGAGCTCCGCGAAAGGATGGATCGCTTCATGGAACTCATGCAAGTGGTCGCCAATGGCCAGGATCAGCTTAGGACTTTGGTTCAGCCTTTGATATCCAGGGTTGACAGCAACGGCATCCTCCACGGTGGGGCCGTGCCTACTCCTCCACCAGTTGATACTCCGCAGAATGGTGTCCCCGTGGCCGGGGGCAACGACAGTGCTAATGGCAATGTGATGGCCAACATCGGACTCAATACGGTAGGCGTCGGCAATGGGAGTCTGGGAGCTAATGTCAATATCGGGCCATGCAACGGAAATGCAGGCGTCGGGAATCTGTTGGTGCCTCAACCATGGCTTGAGGATCATCAGGATGATGTGTTCTGTCAAAGAGGTGCTGAAGGGGAGCTGAATGCTGAAGCGCGGCTCAGATTCAAAGCACTTGAAGATAAAATGAGAGATATTGAGAATCAGAATACTTTGGGCATTGATATGTCCAAGCTGGGATTAATTGCTGACTTCAAGGTACCTCCTAAGTTCAGGGTGCCTGACTTTGAGAAATATAAGGGCACCACTTGCCCTCGTGTCCACCTAAGATCGTACTACAGGAACATATTTGCCTATTCGGAGGACGAGAAGTTGCTGATGCACTTCTTCCAAGACAGTCTTTCTGGACCATCCCTCGAGTGGTACATGGGTCTGGAGCCCACTAGCGTGCGCACATGGAAGGATCTTGCTGAAGCGTTTGTGCACCATTACCAGTACAATAGCGACTTGGCCCCGAACCGAGTCCAGCTCCAGAACCTGTCGCAGAGGAATAATGAAGGATTTAAGGAGTACGCCCAGCGGTGGCGTGAGTTGGCAGCTCGGGTTCAACCGCCGATGGTCGAACACGAGCTCGTGCAGATGTTTGTTGCCACCCTCCCGGGGGTCTACTATGAAAAGTTAGTCAGCGGTATGTCGGGGACATTCTCAGCTCTCATTATCATGGGCGAGCACGTCGAGAATGGAATCAAGATCGGGAAAATTCAAGGTGAATCATCCTCAGCTGGAGGAGGTGGAAAGAAACCTTATGCTGGAAAACGACGAGAAGGAGAAACGAGCGTTGTGACCAACGCTCGAAGGAAGGGCAAAGGCCCTCAGCAGCAAATAGCCAGTATAAATATCCCAGCGGCCCCGCAGCAGCAGCAACCAAATCAACAGGGATATAGAAAGTACCAGAATCGGGCATCTTTGGCAAACCGTCACTTCGAGGCACCGCCCATGTCGTACGCGCAACTCTTGCAGACCTTGCTTCAGCTTCAGTTGGTCCAGAAGAGGACGATGGCTCCCTTGACAGGGGCACCTCCACTGGGGTACGACGCAAATGCCACTTGCGACTTCCACTCAAGGGCACCAGGCCACACAATCGAGAACTGCAAAGCCTTCAAGCATAAGGTGCAGGACCTGGTAGATGCCAAGATCATCAACTTCTCCGATAATTTGCCCAATGTCACGAAGAATCCTATGCCGAATCATAGGGGAGGCGGAGTGAACGCCATTATCGAAGAAGAGAGCGCAGATCTGTTGACTGATGTTAGAGACCTAAAGACGCCGCTTAGCTTCGTTAAAGCTAAGTTGCTGAAGAAAGGGTTCTTTCCAGGGCGCGGGGAACTATGCATGGACTGTGCTACACATTCTGATGGATGCGAGCAGTTGGTAGAAGGAATTCAAAGTCTGATAACTGAAGGGATTCTGCAGTTTAGCCGAAAGGCTGAAAGTGTATCGGGAGAGGTAGTGCTGAAGCAGGCCGATGAAGTCGCCACCATCACCATCCCTCGCCAACCAATAACCATTTCTGCGCCCAGACCGCCTACAATCACTATTACCAAAGCCGGGCCGATACCCTTCGAGAGCACTAACGTCGTTCCGTGGCATTATGGGGCTGAAGTCTATTGTAACGGACAGAGGTTGGAGCTAGAGCCGTATGGGTCGACTGTGGAGAGTCTTGCAGGAATCAGTGGTATTACTCGTAGCGGAAGAGTGTTTGCACCGCCAGAGGCTGTGGCAGATAAGGCGGTCAGAGCTGATGCGGCTGATAAAGGGAAAAGCAAAGCCGTCGAAGAAGTCCCGTGTGGGGTAGAGAAAGATTTGCTTGTTAAAGATGCCGAGGAGTTTATGCGGTTGATCAAAAAGAGCGACTACAAGATTGTAGATCATCTCCATCAAACGCCCTCGAAGATTTCCATCCTCAACCTGTTGCTGTGTTCCGAAGCGCACCTCAACGCGCTGCTGAAAGTGCTGAACGCTGCCTACGTACCGCAAGAAATATTGGTGAATCAGCTAGAAGAGGTTGTAGCCCATGTTAATGTTGGCAATGGGCTAGGTTTCACAGATCTAGAGCTGACACCAAAAGGGAGGAATCACAACAGCGCCCTGCACATCTCGATAGAGTGTAGGGGCACAATCATGTCGCACGTGCTGGTGGAAATGGGTTCGTCGCTTAATGTGCTTCTGAAGAAGGCCTTAATGAAATTGGATACTCGTGGAGTGGTCTGCACACCCAGTGATTTGGTGGTGAAAGCATTCGACGGAACTAAACGCCACGTTTTCGGGGAGGTGACCCTGCCGGTCCAAGTCGGTCCGGAAACGTTCGACACGGTCTTTTATATTATGGACATCATGCCTGCCTACAGTTGCCTCTTGGGCCGGCCGTGGATCCATGCTGCTGGTGCCGTGACCTCCACGTTGCACCAAAAGCTCAAATATGCTGTCGGGGGAAGCATCGTAACCGTGTGTGGCGAGGAGGACATAATGGTGAGCCATTTGTCATCCTTTAAGTATGTTGAAATGGATGGCGAAATCCATGAAACTCTTTGTCAAGCGTTCAAGGCTGTCAAGGTGAAGGACGTAGCTCCTGTGGTCGCAGAAAAGCCAGAGATGAATCTCTCCTCCTCCAAGGAAGCTCGGGCCGTTCTCCAAGCTGGATCTACCCCAGGCTGGGGGCGTATTTTGGAGATACCCAACAAGCAGGATAAGTTTGGGTTGGGGTATTCTCCTGGAGATGAAGCTTCTTCTTCTTCGTCTAGCAGTGCGTCTCGAGGCAAAGGGCCGATCCAATTTACCAGTGGCGGAGTGATCTTCGAAAGCATCAACGCGGTGTCTGAAGACAGCGGGGATAGCGATTGTGACCTCGACTCTTGGATTCAGCCAAGCAAGCCGGGCGAGGGCCTCAACAATTGGACCATCAAGGATATCATCCAGATGACAAGTGAAGAGTAATGATTTACTTTTTTCAATCATTGTACAACCCTATGTCCTACCCGGGGCATAGCGATTTTATTGTCAGGGCCTTGTTGGATTATGTACATGCATTTTGTTAATAAATCAAAGGCGTTTTCTTCGTATTCAAATATTCTGATCTCTGTTATTCTTGTTTTATATTTGTTTTGAAAAACAGTAAAATGGCAATGGGGTTTGTTCTAACCTGCATATTCTTGTTTTAAACTTAACCCTTGTTATTGCAGGATCCACATAACAGATGACATCGACTCTGGACCTTCTACGGCACTTCGACTTTGATTGCCCGATCTATCAAGCCGAAGAAGAGATTGATGAAAATGAAGACCTTCCTGAAGAGTTGGCCCGCTTGTTGAAACACGAGGAAAAAGTTATTCTGCCTCATGAGGAGGAGATCGAAATCGTGAACCTGGGTTCTGAAGAGCTCGTCAGAAATGTCAGGATAGGGGCTGCGCTGCAGAGTGACGTCAAGCAGGGATTGGTCGAGATGCTAAGAGAGTATAGTGACGTCTTTGCTTGGTCATACGAAGATATTCCCGGACTTGACACGGATATCGTGGTCCACCACTTGCCGCCGCGAGAAGATTGCCCTCCCGTTAAGCAGAAGCTTAGGAGGACGAGACCAGATATGGCCGTTAAGATCAAAGAAGAAGTGCAGAAACAGCTCGATGTTGGCTTCTTAGCGGTCACCACCTACCCTCTGTGGGTCGCCAACATAGTGCCTGTACCGAAGAAGGATGGTAAGGTACACATGTGCGTCGATTATCGGGATTTGAATAGGGAGAGCCCTAAAGATGATTTCCCGTTGCCTCATATCGGTGTGTTGGTCGACAACACAGCCCATTTCTCCGTGTTTTCGTTCATGGATGGCTTCTCCGGTAACAATCAGATCAAGATGGCGCCGGAGGACATGGAGAAAACAACGTTTATCACTCCATGGGGAACATTTTGGTACAAGGTAATGCCCTTCGGTCTGAAGAACGCAGGGGCCACTTACCAACGAGCAATAGTGACTTTGTTTCATGACATGATTCATCATGAGATTGAAGTCTATGTTGATGACATGATTGCGAAGTCCCAAACAGAGGAAGAGCATCTGGCCAACTTATTGAAGCTTTTTGAGAGGCTTAGGAAGTTCAGGTTGAGGCTGAATCCTAACAAATGTACTTTTGGAGTACGGTCCGGAAAGTTACTGGGGTTTATCGTGAGTGAACGAGGCATCGAGGTTTATCCTGCGAAGATTAAAGCCATTCAAGAAATGCCAGCGCCGAAAACAGAAAAAGAAGTTCGTGGTTTCTTGGGCAGAATAAACTACATTGCAAGGTTTATCTCTCAGCTCATGGCCACTTGTGAACCGATGTTTAAGCTTTTAAAGAAAGATCAGGCGATTACTTGGAATGAGGATTGCCAGAAGGCATTCGACAAGATAAAGCAGTATCTCCAAGAACCTCCAATCTTGATACCCCCAGTGGCTGGACGAGCACTAATCATGTACTTGACAGTTCTTGAGAACAGTATGGGGTGTGTTCTCGGTCAGCACGACGAGACGGGCAGAAAGGAGCATGCCATTTACTACTTGAGTAAAAAGTTCACTGACTATGAATCTCGATACTCGATGCTGGAGAAGACGTGTTGTGCATTGGCTTGGGATGCCAAGCGTTTACGACAGTACATGCTCAATCACACCACCATGCTAATTTTGAAGATGGATCCGATCAAGTACGTCTTCGAGAAGCAGGCTCTTTCGGGCAGGATTGCCAGATGGCAAATGGTGTTAACGGAATACGATATTCAGTACGTTTCCCAGAAGGCCATCAAGGGAAGCGTATTGTCTGACTACCTTGCCGAACAGCCAATCGAGGATTACCAGCCGATGAAGTTTGAATTCCCTGACGAGGATATTATGTTTCTCAAAGCGAAGGATTGCGATGAGCCGTTGCCCGACGAGGGGCCAGATAGGAAATCCCAGTGGAAATTGATATTCGATGGGGCGGTTAATTCCTATGGAAGTGGCATCGGGGCTATCATCACGACTCCCCACGGATCCCACATCCCGTTTACTGCGAGACTGACGTTTCCAGTCACCAATAATAAGGCGGAGTACGAAGCATGCATCATGGGTCTAGAAGAGGCAATTGATTTGAGAATCAAGAACCTAGACGTATATGGTGACTCAGCGCTTGTGATCAACCAAATTAAAGGGGAGTGGGAGACTCGTCAATCGAATTTGGTGCCGTACATGAATTATGCCAGAAGGCTACTTCCGTTCTTCGATCGAGTGGAACTCCATCATGTGCCCAGAGCAGAAAATCAGATGGCTGATGCCTTAGCCACGTTGGCTTCAATGTATAAAGTCAATTTTTGGAATGAGGCTCCAAGAATTGTGCTTTCGCGTCTTGATAGACCGGTATTCGTCTTTGCAATCGAGGAAGCCGCCGACGGCAAGCCTTGGTTCCATGACATCCAGAATTTCCTTATGACTAAGGAATATCCTGTGGGCGCGTCAACCCAGGACAAGAAGACTCTGAGGAGACTGTCGGGAAATTTTTATCTCAATCCTGATGGAGTGTTGCATAAGAGAAACCACGATCTCGTGCTACTCAGATGTGTAGATGAGAAAGAGGCGAGTATGCTCATGGAAGAAGTCCATGAGGGCACACTTGGTACGCACGCCGGCGGGCATGCCATGACGAGAAAGATCCTGAGAGCAGGATACTACTGGCTGACGATGGAGTCGGATTGCTTCAGATTCGCGAAGAGATGTCATAAGTGCCAGATTTATGCTGATAAAGTTCATGTGCCGCCGTGCCCATTGAATGTCATGTCCTCCCCGTGGCCGTTCTCCATGTGGGGCATCGACATGATAGGCAAGATCGAGCCCACTGCATCTAACGGTCATCGCTTCATTCTGGTAGCTATCGACTACTTCACCAAGTGGTGGAGGCAGCCTCGTATGCTAATGTGACCAAGCAGGTGGTGGCTAAATTCATAAAGAGGGACATCATCTGTCGTTACGGAATTCCCGAGCGGATCATTACTGATAATGGTTCGAATCTGAATAACAAGATGATGAAGGAGCTGTGCCAGAGTTTCAAGATTGAACACCACAACTCATCTCCTTACCGGCCGAAGATGAATGGCGCCGTTGAAGCGGCCAACAAGAACATAAAGAAGATTGTTCAGAAGATGGTCGTGACCTACAAAGATTGGCATGAGATGCTTCCATTCGCATTGCACGGTTATCGTACGATGGTACGTACGTCAACCGGGGCAACTCCTTTCTCCTTAGTGTACGGTATGGAAGTTGTCCTACCGTTAGAAGTGCAGATCCCTTCTTTGCGAGTTTTGGTTGATGTGAAACTCGACGAGGCAGAATGGATTACGAACTGACTGAACCAACTCAGCCTGATGGACGAGAAGAGGTTAGCGTCGATTGCGTTTGGTCGTCTGTACCAAAGCCGAATGAAGAAAACTTATGATAAGAAGGTGCGTCCTAGAAGCTTTCAGACGGGTGATCTCGTCCTGAAGAAGATTCTTCCTCCACACTCCGATCACCAGGGCAAGTGGACTCCGAATTATGAAGGTCCGTACGTCGTCAGCAAGGTCTTCTCGGGAGGAGCTTTGTTGTTCTCCACGATGGATGGTGAAGATTTTGCATCCCCGGCGAACGCGGACGCAGTTAAAAAATACTTTGCTTGAAAGTGACCCGCTGGACAAAAAAAGAGAGTCCAGGCAAAAAGGGGCATCCCGGCGAACCAAAAACAGAATAAAAGGTTCGGGAAAAAATTAGGGATATAAATTAAAAAATGTACACCCGCGAAATCGAAAACCTACACTGGGCGGCTTCGGCAAAAAAGGGTATCCCGGTGAACTGAAAACCCGCAAAGGGCGGTTCACGCAAAAGTTAGGGATTGGAAAAAGCAAATGACTGCGTTCCGCGTGTGGACTTTCTTTGTTTAGTGGTTTGGAGGACCTGAGGGCCGTTTATCTGAATCAATCTCTTCCGAAGCTGAAGCGTCGGAGAAGTATCGAAGTCGAGTGGGTCATAGAGGGATCAACTCATGGTGTTCGTCTACACCTCGTTGCCGACATTTGTATATACTGATGTATATTTATGTTTTATTTTTTGCGCGGCTTCCTCATTCCAGGAGCTTGCATATGTTGTAAAACATTTTTACCCATTCAGGGGTTCGTCATCAATAAAATATATACTATTCAGCAATTCTGTTTGTCTGTTTAGCATTTATCTGTTTTGTTTGCGAAAAAGAATGCCGATGTTTTTGATAAAATGCGCATACATAAACTCACGGGCCTAGGCCACTGATTGTTGAAACAATTAATTACTTGAATATTGTCACGAGATAATAACCTCGATAGGTCCCTTTGAGAAGGGTATCTTGTCTGTTTGTTTGTGCTGTTACAGGTGTAGCATATTCCAGACAGTGCGCTGTGCGCATCCCGAAGCAGGATTCCTCTTTCTCCAACAGAGTTCAGTAGCCTCTCCCCGCAGAGTCTGAACGCGAGATTGTGAGCATTGATATGTCTCCCCAGGCAGAGATGATTCTCTCCCCAATCTGATGCATCCTGAAGGAACGTCATCTCCTCAGCTGAGTCGGGCGCCGAAGCTCGTGTTCATCCCCCAGCACCGGGTCACAAGTGCAGGTTTCGGAGGAAACTATTCATACGCCGAAGTATGCAGCAACTGATGGTGCCAGACTGAAGTCTCCAGCGGAATTGAAATTCCCACCAGAGTCGTACTCTCCCCCGAAGTCGGATGATTCCTTCTTCCCCAGCGGAATTGAGATTCCCCCACAGGGTTGTACTCTTCAGCGAAGCAGAATGATTTCTCCTTCCTCAGCCGAGTTTACAGATCCCCAAGAGAGCCGAATCCTTGGAAGCTGCTCATGCCATGATTGGTTTTCCCCAGTAGAGTGTTGAAAAGCTGAGGTTGTTTCCCCACAGAGGCGTCATCTCCAGAGAGGTAGCCGAGACGGCCACGCAGTATTCCCGCGATTGACATTGTTTTCCCTCAGCAGGTCCAGGTTCCCGGAGAGCTTCGTTCCCCTGCAGCAATCAACGGAAGTTGTTTCCCCCGCAGCAGTCAACTAAAGTTGTGTCCCCTGCGGAGTCCAATTGAGATTGGCGTGACCATGTTCTCCTCAGCAGAATGATTCCTCTATCTGAGTAGTTCTTTCTCCTTGACAGGAGGATTCCCCCTTCAGCATTTATTTTGTTGACGGGATCGCATCATATTGCATGATTGCATAGCATTTACCATAAACGCCTAGCATTTCGACCGTGTGGAGCATTGCGCCATTGCCGAAGCATATGCATAATAATCATGATCTAGGTTGTTACCGTTCTTGTTTTGCAGGTGTTCTGCCGCAGAATCGATTGCTCAGGATGATTCCTGACATTCCCCCCAACGAAGCCGCTTGCTCAAGATGATTCTTGAGATCCCCAGCGAAGTCTTCGGTTCAAGAGGATTCTTGAATTCCTCAGCATGGTCGTTTGCTTAATATGATTCTTAAGTACCCAGTGCAGTCTCCAGAGTTGGTTGCTCAAGCTGACGCCTAAAGTCTCCCGTAAAGGTTGCCCAGGATAATTCCTGGAATCCCCAACCGAGTGTTCGCTCAGGATGATTCCTGAAAGCTCCAGCATGGTCATCGATTCAAGATGATTCTTGAAGTCCCCGGTGGAGTTATTTGTCCAAGATGATTCTTGAAGTCCTCAGCAGAGTTGATTCATCCAGAATGATTTCTGGATCCCCGAAGCGGAGTTACTTGATAGTTCTCCAGAGTCCCCAGCGGCGAAGCGCTATCCCCAGCAGGTTTTCTAACGGCGAAGTTGAAATCTCCCTTGAAGACTCCATGATTGAAGTCTGACCGTGTTAATGAAGCAGTTCTCTTAGCTGATGCGGAGTGCCTGATGGCAGAGGTTTAGATATTCCCAATTAGCTCATGATTGACCAAGAATTCTATCCCCGACTTGCTGATGAAGTCCGGCTGATGCCCAACAATTTCTTTAAATGCCTGATGGCATGATCAACCTGATGGTTGAAGTCCGGCTGATGCCCGACAATTTCTTTGAATGCCTAATGGCATGATCAACCTGATGGTTGAAGTCCGGCTGATGCCCGACAGTTCTTTGAATGCTTGATGGCATGATCAACCTGATGGTTGAAGTTCGGCTGATGCCCGACAAGCTCTTTGGATGCCTGATGGCATGATCGACTATGTATTACCGGTTACCGTGTGACCAATTCCCCAATGGAATTTCTTCACCCTGACGGCGAGGTCAGACGATGTTGAGAGTTGATGGCGAAGTCAGATTATGTTGAGTACTTGACGGCGATGTCGGGTGTTTCCCAGAGTTATAGTTGGTTGACGGCGATGTCAGATTCTTTGTTGCTTCAGCGGCGATGTTGGATGTTTGTTTCTGGCGGCGATGTCAGGTGATTCAGTTTTCCAGCGGCGATGTTGGGTGTTTTGGTTGTCCGACAGCGATGTCAGATTCTTTAGTTCTCCAGCGGCGATGTTGGACGTTTGTTTCTGGCGGCGATGTCAGGTGATTTAGTTTCCCAGCGGCGATGTTGGGTGTTTTGGTCGTCCGACGGCGATGTCAGACGCTTTGTTTTCATGAATGCCTGACGGCGAGGTCAGGTGTCTGATGACAATGTCAGAGGAATTTAATAACTGACGACAAGGTTCAGATCAGTATGTCTCCAGCTAGTTGCCGTGCAGCTATTATTTCAGTGTTCGAAGATTTGTTCCCGACAGAGGACCGTGTACTTGTGCAGTTGGAAAATTTCCGAGTTTATCGGTATTCAACCGTCTCGCACCTTGATTGGCTGAGAGTCGTTCGCTCCTCACCCAGTCAGGTTCAAGCCGTTTGAATAGGGGCAGCTGTTGCACCCCAAAATTTGACCAACATTTATTTACCCATCAAGATTTATATGAGACTTTGAAGCTAGCCAAGAAAGTTATTCAAGTGTTCAAAGGTTGATATCTTTGTCAGAGAACTCAAGAGATCCTCAGAGAGATTGGTTGAAACCAAAGTTGTGTGCCTCATAACTTGAGAGTTGTGGGAGCTCCTCAGATGATTCTGAGACTATGAGGATGAACTTGAAGCTTTGAAAAAGCTTGTGAGATGTCTTGAAAGCCATCATGAAGCCTAGAGAGGTCATTGTACAAGAATTCAGAAGATTCAGCCATGAGTGGTGGAATTAGGGTTTGACTGGGTCAACCCTAGGTCAACTGATGATTTGGAGAGGGTTGAGACCTAATCCAAGAGCCATGTGATCATGGAATGATGTATTGAGATGCTATAAGGATGATTCCTAGACCAACTCATCATGATTGAGGAGTTTGAGAAGTTTCAAGCTAGGGTTTCTAAGGCTTGACAGTGTAAAATCCCCTAGTTTGATCCCTATCTTCAAGGCAGTTTTAGCTCAAGATGTGATTGTCATATCATCTTCCCCACAACATTAATGTTGTAGAGCTTGTTCTTAGCTTTAAGTTGAGTACTAGAAGTCCTTGATAGGATTTGTAGAGCTCAAGTTATGACTTTGACAAGTTACAGGTCATCTGAGGTATGTGAATCTAGGTCCTTGAAAGTCACCCAACTTGCATCCAACTTTTGCCCTAGTAGGATGATTCCTATGGATTCTTGGTCAACATGAATGTTGTAGAGCATCTTCTTAGATTTCTAGAGAGTACTATAAGTCCTTGATAGGATTTGTAGAACTCAACTTATGGCTTTGACAAGTCAAGGGCATTTTGGTCATTTGGAGGTTATAGGTCATTTCAAGCATAAGGCCATATCTCCTACTTCCAAGCTTCAAATGGAAATATCTTCAACATCAAACTTGCTTATAATGATGTTTTAAGGCTATTAGGGAGGTCATGATATGTTGAAAAGGCTTGCATCAAAAAGTGATGAAAATGGCCTAAAATGGAGGCATAAGTTAAATAAGTTGAAATTGAAAATTGGAAATCACAAGTTATACATCCAAACCATGTCATATAATAGGTCATTTTGACTCCAAAGGACATTCTAAGAACAATGGTTCAGCCACAATTTTGATTAGAGGCCTAGATCATAGGGATGCTTTGGAAATGGCTTACTTGCATCTTAAGGTACCAAAGCAAAACTCAATAAAACTCAATAATCAAGGTGGTTATGCATTGTAACACATCATAAATCTCATGTGGGGAGAATTTCAAGTCAGTTACAAAGGTTACAAGAGGCTTGGCATGAGATAGAACCTAAGGAGAAGTGAAATTAAAATGTCATGACATGAGAAGTTCAAATACTCATTGGATGGTCCTAGATGGTTCCAGATGATTCTAAACCACTCTATATAACATGTATGACTTGCTCAGATGCAAGGTTGGTGAGAGTTGGTGCAGAGAAGAGAGAGTGAGATCAAGAATCTTCCATTGCAAGTCAAGTTTCATTTTTTCATTCTTCTTCATTTCCATCCATTTTTTCTACACAAACACATTCCATAGCTCATAGTGAAGCTGTGCAGATTGATTTGAGAGCAAATTCATGGTGAATTGAAGAGTTGGTGATTGAAATTTCAAGGTAGCAAGTCAGAATCGAATTCTGAGATTGAGGCTTCCTCCATCAAATTTGTTGCAAATAGTAGCAAGATTGGCATCTAAGGAAACTTTCTGAAGAGTTTCAAGGTCTGAATTGGAGGATTTCACCACCTGTTCATCAAGATTAACCAGGTTTGCAAATTCTTCATTACACCATGTTTTATGCATAATTAGGTTAGTTTGTTAGTGTAGAAAGGTTAGAGACACATAGGTGATGGATTTTGGAGAGTTTGAAGAGAATTGGTGGTGATTTTGCTGTTGACACCATTTCTGTTTGACCTTGTATCTTGCTGAATCTTGAGGGATAAGCTTAGTTTAATAGCAAGAAATGTTCAGGGAAGCATGAGGATGAGATTAGGACCTTTAATTTTGAGAATTGTTAAGATTGGTTCTTGATCAATTATTTGAAGTTGCCATCGGGTTCTAGGTTTGAGAGGGTTTCAATAAATTCTGATGCCATGGCTAGATTCATGATGAAATATGGAGCAATCTAGGGTTTTTAATTGTTGCATTTGGTGAGGTATTAATGGAGTTCGTATGTGAGGAAGATGAAGCTTAGGGTTCTGCATTTCCATGGATTCTCCAAGAACCCTAGCTAGAGGAAGAAGACAACCTCCCAACCATTAGATCAAGCAAGACTGGTTGACTGAGAAGCAATCCAACGGCTCGTGTTTAATTTCATCTTGGAGGGAAATTCTGAGAAGCAACAAAACGAAGCGTTTCATTAAACCTTGCTTCCTAGGCTTAAGTGAATAATGACTAATCCCACCCCCAATCAAGGCCCACTTGGATTTTACACTGAAAATCATTGCTATTCTCACCGTGGTTTTTTCTTTTTCTTTATGTTTTTTGATTTAATTTCTGATTAATAAATGGGCCTAGCGCACTTACTTTTTGTACCCCCCCATTCTGGGCCCATGCGTGCATTGAACTGCATTGCATTGCTAATTACACCGCAGTTTCATATTTTCATTTCATTTTCTTCCATTTTATTTCAAACTTTGAAAAATCATAATAAATGGAAAATTAAAGATTTTTTAATGGGAATTTTTGCTCCCATTTCATAATAATGTTTAGAAAATTATCAAATAAAGATATTTTTCATTTCATGCAGTTTAGTATTTTTTGTATATTTTCTACTTTAATTGCTTTTTATTTCTTTTATGTTGATACATGAATTTGTAGAATTTTGTTTAGGTAGTTCCCTTAACATTTTTAGGCCATTCTTTTTAGGATAGTTAGATATAAGCTTTTGCTTCCCCCTGGATTTATTTCATAATTTTGTGATGAATTGTAGGATAGTTTTGATTAGATGACATTAGGTTGTGTAGAATTAGGTTAATCCTTAACATAGGCCCATAATAACATTAGAATTTTGGGTTTATAGGTCAAGTTAGACATTGGGGAATATAAGGGTATTAAGGGTAGGTATGTAGGATCCCTTAGAAATTATATTAGGTTTTAATATATTAGTATACTATTTTTAGATGATTTTTATAGTTGATGATTGTTTGTGTTGCCCTTGTGGGCTTGTATTTTTGTTTGCTTTGCTTTGTGGGCTTGGAGAGCTTGGTATTGTTCTAAGGAGCATTGAGGAGAATAGTAGAAGACTTGAAGATGGATTAAGGAGCTTGAGAGCTTGATCTTATTTGTTTTGTTATTGCTTTAGGGTTAGGGATTAGGAAGAGTTTAGACTTAGATAACTTCTTTCTTAAACATGGATGGTATCTTCCACCTCCATTCCTCCCTGTGATTCAAAGTCCTTCCATGGTATACACCTCTCTCATTTGGAGGGATAAGTGATGTACCTAGGGAGTAGAACTTTTGAGGGAACCATTCCTTTGATGTTGAACCCTTATAGGTCACCTTTGGTGGTCAATAAGCAGTTCAATATCCCCAGCTTATCCAGTAAGTGATTTCCTCTGGGTTGATTATCCTGAGAGATGTTGAGCTTGAGTTTGAAGATGAAGACTTCATTGAAGAGTATTGAAGAGGATGAATCCTTGAGCTTTGCCATTCCAGCTGAAGCTTGAAGAGCAACAAGAGCAAGTTGATACTTGAAGACCCCTGAAGATAGTGAAGCCTGAAGGTGGAACTGATCAAAAAGCTGAAGCTTAAAGGAGAAGACAAGTTGAAACTTATGTTGAAGGGTTGAAACCTGGAAAAGAAAATTGATACTTGTCAAGAGTAATTGAAGTCTGAAAACTGAATTGCTGTTGGAAGAGCTGAAGCTTGAAGTTGAGAGAAGTTGGTCTGCTTTCTTTTTCTTTTCTGTATTGATGTGTTTTGTTTGACTTGTTTGATGCATTAGAATAAGCTCATACCTAGAATAAGTAGAATCTAGGAGCATGATTGCACTAGAGGTTGAGTTGCTCCCTCTGCTTGTATTGTTACTGTGTGGCTTTGCTTGCGGGTATTCGGTAGAGCCCAGCTCCCTTGCCCATGTGGTTTGTTTGCCTGATGGCATTTTACTTCATTTCTTTTTGTATGATTGCAGTTTACTGTTTTTGCTTGATAGCATGTTGTTTTATTTTTCAGTATGATTACTGTTATCCATTCTGGCTTGAGGTTGAGATGAGCTTGTGGAGGCTGAATCCCCACACACATTTCCTCCCTCACTTGCATTGCATGCATTTTACTGTTAAGCTGATGCTTTGTCTGTTCTGGTGTATCATTGACATGATCCCTTAGGACTCTCATTTCCTTTGATAAGGAATTGATGATAGAACTTTAGGTTGAAACCTATGCATGACAACTTCTAGGAGTTCCCTGTTCAAACCTTGACCATAGGATGAATCCATGGCATGACAACAGTAGGACTTGATAGTCTCCCTCCTAGTTGGGCCTGCTCTCTTCTCATCTCAAAACAGTTTAAGATACAGTAATCATGAATGATTTCTTTCGTACGTTACGAGCCTTAAGCTATCTGAGAAAGGATTGTGGGAGAGTTTCTTTTCCACAGTCTGGATGTTTAGTATGGTACCCTTTGGGTGACATGCGACACATTCACTCTCAGGTCATAGTCTCTAGTGCGATTGAAATCGCAAACACAATAAAAAACACTTCTTTCGTAAAAGACAGGAAAACCGTAGTTTCCCGAACTACGTGAGCTCTGATCTCTCATACCTGTTGAGAGTACGTAGGCACAAGATGGAGATGTCTTGGCGAGCTACCTTCCCCCATAACCCGTCGTAGGCCGAACTACGTTGACTCTGATTTCTCATTCTCTGATGAGAATACGTAGGCATAAAGCGCGACGCTTTGCCGAGTCATTTTCTTTTCTGTTTTAAGCCAACCTTGATAGGTAGATAGAATAAAACCAACCCGTCCAGTAAACACAACAAGCGAGGATCCCGTCGAGTACGACGGACGTGAGGGGTGCTAATACCTTCCCCTTGCGTAACCGACTCCCAAATCCAGACAATGGTTGCGACGACCTTGTCTTACCCTTTTTTCGTCAGGTTTTTTCGATCGTTTCCTTTCCCGCTCTGAGGGATAAATAACGAAAGGTGGCGACTCTTCTGTTGTGCCGGCACCTTATTTTCGCGAAAGCGACAGTAGGATAATTCTTTTCATCCACTCTCAATTGCCTCGAAGCATAAGCCACAACTTTTCCATCTTGCATCAAAACTCCACCTAAACCTGTCAATGAAGCATCACAATACACCACAAATGGATCGGTAGGATTTGGCAAAATCAAAACCGGCGTCATCGTCAACTGTCTCTTAAGCTCCATGAAACTCTCTTCACAATGAATATCCCAAACAAAAGCTTTTCCTTTACAAGTCAATTGCGTCAAAGGAAGTGCCAACTTCGAAAATCCTTCAATGAACCTTCGATAATAACCCGCCAATCCTAAAAAGCTTCGGATTTCCGTAACCGACTTAGGAGTCTCCCATTGTCTCACTGCATCAATCTTGGATGGATCAACACTAATACCACTACCGAAAATAACATGCCCAAGAAAACTTCACTCCGACAACCAAAACTCACACTTAGACAACTTAGCATACAATTGCTTTTCTTTCAAAATTTGCAACACAATCCTTAAATGCTCTTCATGCTCCTCTTGAGACTTAGAATAAATCAAAATATCATCGATGAACACAACCACAAAATGATCCAACTGCTCATGAAAGATACGATTCATGTATTCCATAAACACACCCGGCGCATTAGAAACTCCGAATGGCATCACAAAGTATTCGTAATGGCCATATCGTGTCCTAAAGACTGTCTTCTGAATATCTTCCTTTTTCACACGAATCTGGTGATAACCTGATCTCAAATCTATCTTGCTAAAAACACGTGCACCAACCAATTGGTCCATTAAATCATCAATCCTTGGAAGCGAATACTTGTTCTTAATTGTCACCTTGTTCAATTGTCTATAATCGATGCCCAAATGCATACTTCCATCTTTCTTCTTTACTAACAATACCGGAGCACCCCCAAGGAGAAACACTAGGCCTTACAAATTTCTTGTCTAACAAGTCATTCAATTGTTTCTTCAATTCTACCAACTCTGATGCCGACATACGGTACGATGCCATCGAAACTGGTCTAGTACCCGGAACTAGATCAATAGAAAACTCAACTTCTCTTTCCGGCGGTACATCCGTAATATCCTCCGGAAACACTTCTGGAAAGTCACACACCACTGGAAAAACATCAAGTTCCATCTTACTCTCCACTGACAATGATGCAAACAAACCGAACAATTGAGCTTCGTCCGCTAAAATTTTCTTCAACTCTTTAGTGGATAGAAAACTCACATCTTCATCATCTTCCAAAGAAGGAAACCTCACTAACTTGTGATAGCAATCTATATGAACTCGATTAAACTGCAACCAGTTCATACCCAAGATCACGTCCAAACCCTCCAAAGGTAAACACACTAAATCCATGACGAAGTCTCTACCATACATGGTCAGAGGACAACTTACACACACCAAGAACGTAATTACCGACCCTGAAGCAAGAGTTTCAATAACCATCTCACCACCCCAAGAAGTCACACACAAGTTCAAACGCTTAGCGCACTCATGAGAAATGAATGAATGAGTCGCTCCCGTATCAATAATAGAAATTAAAGGCGTACTATTAATAAAGCACATACCTTTAATCAAACGGTCTGTGCTGGTAGTATCCTTTCCAGCTAAAGCAAACACTTTACCACCTGCCTGAGCTTGCTTCGGCTTAGTACACTTAGTACTAATATGTCCCACTTCTCCACAATTAAAACATTTCACCATATTCCTTCTATAATCAGTTGTAGCATGACCAATACCTCCACAGTTAGAACATTTTACAACGATCTTTCCGCAATCAAAATACTTATGACCCAATTCACCACACTTATAGCACTTAATGGAACCAGAACTCCCTCCTCCAGATCTCCTATCAAAGTTTCCCCTATGTTTTCCCTTATCAACAGGCTTCACATAAGGTCCACTCCTTACTTGCTGCTTTCCTTTCCTCTCATTCACACTCTTATAATGTGTGGAACGAGCTTTGCTATCTTCCTCAAAAATTCTACAACATTCGATCAAATCCGAAAACCTTCGAATTCTTTGATATCCCACCACTTGCTTAATCTTAGGGCGTAAGCCATTCTCATACTTAATACACTTAAAGAATTCCGCCATAACCGCAACATAATGAGGATGAAATTGAACCAATTCCACAAACTTGGCCGTGTAGTCCACCACAGACATATTGCCTTGCTTCAACTCAAGAAATTCCATTTCCTTCTTCCCCTTCACACTTCCAGGGTAATACTTCCTCAAGAATTCCGTACGAAACAAATCCCAAGTGATTGTTTCCTCATTCACCTCAATAACTTGTCGCATACCGACCCACCAGTCGTCGGCTTCTTCCCTCAGCATGTGAGTCCCAAGTCTCACCTTATTTCCTTCAGCACAATTCATAACTCTGAAAATTCTTTCGATTTCTATCAGCCAAATCTGAGCACCGTCAGGATCAAACTTCCTTTAAAGACCGGCAGTTGATTCTTCCTGAACTCATCATTCTCATTCGCATTCGACGCACCCTGCACCGTTCTAGCCATTGCTTCCATGGCAGCAGCCATCGCATCATCATTTCTACCAGCCATATTCTGATCAACCCAGAAACAACAACAAGTTTAAACCACAACTTAACCGTTAACAACAATAAGACAGACACAACTGACTCAACACTGGCTCTGATACCACTTAATGTAACACCCCCTTTCTATACCCCCCAAATAATACAAATAATCATATAGGCACATAATATAAATTCCATCAGAGTATAATTGCATCATGGCATAAAAGAGGTATGTCACATTATTCATGAAATAAAAACATAACATACAACACCTGCTCGACATATGATATGCAACCGTGGGGTAACTTTAAAAACATAGGAACTTAGTCCTCACACCCACATCTCAATATTTAGAATAAAAGCGGAAAATCTAAACATTGAATCACAATCGGCATGTATTTACATATATACATATTCACATCATCCACTGTAATTCATCAACAACATTCATGTTTACATAAACATGCATCACCAAAAATACATATACAAATGTATTCATCAAAAAGAGCCAAAGGCTTCCTAGCTACCTAGTGTTACATATCAGAGCCATCTGACCAAAACAATGAAGACACGCTTCACAAAAAGGGATCACCAGCATACCTAATCTGCAATGCCTCATAGAGCATCATAAAACAGCAGAAGGGTGAGAAATACTATCATAATCATCAATGCATATAATCAAATATATATATATATATATATATATATATATATATATATATATATATATATATATATATATATATATATATATATATATATATATATATATATATATATATATATATATATATATATATATATATATATATATATATATATATATATATATATATATATATATATATATATATATATATATATATATATATATATATATATATATATATATATATATATATATATATATATACACACACACACACACACGCACGCACACACAAACATAGAATACGCATATTCCTCATTTCTCACCACAATTCATCATCCCTCATCATATACACCGCAATGTATAAATAAACAAATAATGGATAGTCACCAAACATATTTATCATGCACATATCCATAATTCTAATCAATCTATATAAACATACACAATATGTTCATTTCATCGCCAATTCACATAAACATCTACATTCATGTTTATTTCACCAATGCATCATATAAAGATGATAAATGCAACTCATAGAGACCGACTCACGACTCTATGCAGATGCACATGCGGTACCAACTCATTCAACAGGTTCAATTGAAGAACCAAAATGGAACCATCGCTCGTTACATAAGTAAGTCCCTGTCGGGCCTACGATGTTCACCCATCGCTCACACCCCACATGGGCACACGACGTTTCAGGATTGCTCACACCCCACACGGACACACAATCCGATTGCTCACACCCCACATGGGCACACAATCGTTCTGCAGATTCTACGCGGAATCAATTATAAACCATCACTCACACCCCACATGGGCACACGAGGTTTCTGCAGATCCTACGCGGGATCTATCAACACAAGAATGCATATCATGATGCTTCACATGCAAAATAACTCATGACATTCTTGAAATGCATACATATTCACAAATATATTTCTCATGCATTTTTCACATATTAACACATACAATCATCATACATTCACAATGTATATTGTATTCATCATTCATCACAATCGTCATGCATTTTTAATCAATTTTAAACAATGCATATAAATTGCCCAACGGCCACAATTCACAATCGATTCATAATCTAGGATTCATGCCATATGGCTACCCACAACACAACAATCGACAACACACAAGTTACTCATGCAAGAAGAGGTCGATCGCAACCGAACGCTCTAGCTAATTAAGGTTCACTCACTTAAAATCATTATCTTCGATTAATCGGTAAAATCGGCTAAAAGTAGGCTAAAAATAATATTTCTTTACACCAAGTTATAGAACATATTATTAGCTTCAGTTAGATATAAAGAACGACAAAATCCGATAAACGGTGAAAAAGTTATGAATTTTCGAAGTTTTGAAAAATTATATTTTCTCACACTTACAGTGTTAATCAGTTAGCGTATATGGTTAACCGGTTAACACCTCCAAAAACTCAGTTTTTAGGCCAAAAACTCAGTTTTTAGGCCCCCAACACTATGTTAATCGGTTAACGTATATGGTTAACCGATTAACACCTGAAAAACTCAGAAAAACAGCTACGGGTTTGAGCTTAAAACCCTCAAAAACCCAGCCGATTAAATTATTTTCACCCGATTAAATGCCTATTCACCATTACCAATTATATAGGAACAAATTAGGATCATAAAACACGAATTTTACGACTTCCGATTTTCATCCAAAATCTTAACTTCAAATTATCCAAAAAATGGTAAAACTCACAATATCGCTCGATTTTTCACCAAACTAGTTTCAATAGTCTTAGTCTAACGTCCCCCGACTAAACTATGTAAGTTATTCCCGATTCTAACCGTTCAAATATCGGTTTCTATCGATTTTTCCTAATTCGACCTAAATAGAAAAAGATGTGGAAACAACTAAACAAAACCAAACACATACATACATGATTCATACACAATGATAAGATGATAGAATTTCACACCCTTGCTCTATTATCCGACTCCTAACAAGCGTTCTTGATGATTTCCCAAATTTTCCTCTTTTTCTTTTCTTCCTCCTTCTTTCTCTTCTCTTTCCCTCTATTTCTCTTTTCTTTCTTTTTCTTTCCTTTCTTCTATTTTCTCCCTTATTTACTCTTATAAATTTTCCTTCTATTTCTATTTCTATTATACTATTTTCCTTACTATTAAATGTTAAATGACCAAAATACCCTCCAATCTAATTTTTACCCGAAACTCTCCGAAACGGTAAAATATCAAAACACACTATATTAACACATCAATTCACAATTAAAACAATTATTACTCAAATTAAATAAAATACTCAATAAAATGCAATAATCAAAATCGGGGTGTTACACCATTAAAACCCATATCGAGGATACCCAAGCAATCCTGCTCGAGCTCCCGGATTTGAGAAATCATCTCACCTCAAGTTGACAAGGCTTTCTCCTCACCAGTCTCGTCCTCGGCGGGTGCCGCAGCAGTCTCCAACTCGGTGACCCTCGCCTGGAGGAATTTGTTCTCCTCGGCGGCCTTGGTCAGCTTCTCCCGCATCTCATCCATCTCACGGTAAATCCCGACCTAGATCTCATACTTTGCCCGGTAGTCGAGGAAGTCGTTCTCCAGCTTGATCTTCTTTGCCTCGAAATTCGCCTTCATAGCCTGCACCATTCTCAGCTCAGCAAGGGGGCAGGTCTCCTCGTTGTTGAGGGCCAAGGCAGTCTCAAGAACCCTCATAACAGCAACTGCATCCTCGGACAACGCTTTTCTCCTGGTCTCTTTGTCGACGGCCAGGATTGCCTTGGAGTCCAATTTGGGCACAACCAAAGAGTTGTCCCCGCCGAAGAGCCCCCTATGAAGATAACAAGGGGTAACACAAACTTCTCCCCGACAACCCCCTCTATGAGATTGACGGTCATGGGGTCCTCTCCATGCAGCCTCTTCTTAGCTGGATTCTCCTATGAAGTCGGAGACTGGCTGCCCATGGGCGAGGAGGAAGAACCCCCGAGGTGCTGGTCAATCTTCGACAGCTTTTGAACTTGGGAAACCCGACTCTTGGGGGATTTCTTGGTACCCCTGGCCGTTATGATCTTGAGCATGCGCTCCTGAAGGCTCAACATTTGACCTGTAATAAAGGAAAGAACATAGGTTAATATAATAAGGAAGAATAAACAAACATATAAGCTGGGAACAAGCTCGCTACTTAAAAGCCTCATGGCTTCCTCGACGGAACCGCACTTGAGGAGCGCCTTGGTGCTATTCAGCCGGGCCTCATAGGCAACCTCCCCATCCTTGTTAAGGATGAAGCTCCCATCCTTGTTCATGCACTTGACGGGGACGAAGCTATCAAAAAATGCCACGAGCTTATCATAGGCAAGCTGATTGTTGGTGTCCAACTCATTAGGCTTCATGATGTAGTGATTCGTCCCTTTGTCGAAGTGGACCCTCTTACACTCGAGGGGAAACTTCGCTTCTAGCCTCTCCACCTCCTACCCATCCACGAGCTTAACAACATGTTCCAACACGAAATCGATGGTGGCCTTCGATACAGGCTTCACGAGGAAGTATCTATCTTTGAAAGCACGAACGGAGTCCAAGTATGTTTTAAACAACTTCTTCAGCTGTTTGAAGGACACCCAACTATGCTGCCCGTGTGAAGACTGCCGTTGAAGATAGAAAATACAGAAGAATAATGGGAGTGTGGCACCGATCCAAAGGTGCTGGCATACGATCTCGAATTCCCGCACAAACACGATCGTATTCGGGTGGAGCTAAGAGGGTGCCAACTTCAGCCTTTGGAATATCCCCGCCTTAAAGTCACTGAAGGGAAGATGAAGCCCTGCCTTTGGAATATAAAGACCAGATCCGGTCCATTTCTTTGGGCTTGTATATCTCCCAGTGTTCAGAGGCCCCTTCCTCCATGTCCTCGATGATTGTAAAAGCGTCAGAGTCGTCAAAGACGAAACGTGAAGAAATTTACTAGGGTTCTTTCCCGACCCAATCCAACTGGGGTTTTGTATTCATGTCGGCCAAGTTGGCTTTTGTATTTGTGTCGACCATATCGATGTCCCTGGATTGTCTAACCATTTAACCTGAAAAGCATAGGAAAATAGTGAATTTGATTTCGAGATCAAATCCACCCTTCCATTGAAAATCAAGTGAAAAGGCGAGGAAAACCTCAAGGACACGTTCTCGACCAAAGCCCTTGTCGACAAGTAGGTAACATAAGGAACTTCTCCTTGACACAAGACATGAAATCCACTCTCCACGGGGAAGAGACTCCTCGATACGAAGAATCCTTATCAAAGCCTTCAAGTAGAAGAAGCCTCCACGACACGAGCCTTTTTCAGAGCTTCTACACCCCCACGATGAGGAAGTCTCCCCGATACTAAGCCCAATGAAAGTTCAAGAACTTTGAGCTTCATCGGAAACTTTATCAGAAATTTCATTAGTTCCCCAAAAACTTAATCGGAAACTTCACGAGTTCCCCGAAAACTTCATCGAAAAATCCATGAAATTCATCGAAAGTTCAAGAACACCACCGAAAAATTCATAGAAATCACCGGAAAACACATAACCTTGTCGCAAAGTTTATGAGCGTTTCCAGGAAACACACACTTCATTTTCTCCTTACTCGAGATCTGACGGTAAACTGCGATTGAGGATGGAAGAACCACCTTCAAACGCCAATAGTCGCCAGAACCAGATCCTAAAAGCTTCACTCAAAGGATAACCCTTACAAAAAAAAGATAAAATAAGTGAAGACCTACTTGGGGGGAGAAGATCATGGAGATCTACGATGACAGAATGAGGGATGACGACAGCAAGCGAATGTGGGAGAGAGTAGAGAAATTCTTGAGACCCAATCCCTCCTACGTATATCCTTTGGCACGAGATACAAATCGTTTCCTAGACCCTCGAGTATCCCTACTCGTAGGCCGTCAGAGGAATTTATTATTTTTGACACGTGGCTCGAAGTGATGTCACGATAGTATTTTCAAAGCCCCATCACACGGCTTGAGGGAATGACATGTCCACTCCTTCCACTCCCACATTGCATCGCAAGCACGTCCTCAGACAAAGGTTTGAAATAGGTTACATCGTTGAACATAGATAACAACTTTGCTCCCGCCGCGAGTACATGGCCTCGAGATAAATGCGGAGCTGGATCTTGCCGTCGAGCACACATGAACCTCGCGGGCACTTACGTGATGAAAATCTTATGCATGATCATGCTGTCGGGCACAAGGAGCGATTCCCACACTTCCTCACGAACGTATCTCCACGAGCTCACAACCATGAATCCGAATAAATACGCTTCTTATGCAGATTTCCTTCATCCCTCTTTGATGATCGTTGACCCTTCGCTGGGGCACATTATAAATACCCTCCTCCACTGAAGGGTCAGGTATCCTAAATTCACTCACTATTTTGTACTTGCTCTCTTTTTCAGTTTGAACCTCACTTTGGCATCAAAGTGTCTTGCAGGTACACCCCCTCCTCTTCTCTATCACCGGCGAATTTAGAGCTCATGATGTGTTGTTGACTGCTAATTGAACTTCTGATTCCAGTAAGATCAGTGGTACCATTTGTGGGATCCTTTTGTTCCCCCATCTTTTGTTTCTTTAAAACCTAAAGACCAAAGCAAACCTTCAAAAACCTATCGTTCTTGGCTAATTAACACATCGAAGACAACGTTCATGAAGTTGCCTTCACCATCTTCACTGGCCGTGATGACCATAACAACAATGTGATGACCGCTGCTAAAGAGGGTGATCCTAGGGACAGACTCACCGCCTCTGCCTCCTCCGACAATGCGGCCTACAATGTCGTCCAAGATTTCGAGAATCCAAGGGTTTTTTAACCGATTCCCATACCACCTAACATCGATTCTACCACAATGGCCATTTTCGCAGCAATCAACCAGACCAAATTCATGATTTTCCAGTAGAATGAACATATTGAAATGCTGGAGAAAGACCGACAATCATGCTCTCCCCCACAAAGATAGTGACTGCCTACTTCTCATTACTTGTCCTTGTGATGACGAGACGCCCATCCACATCTCCCCCATGGAGACACCCACAGGATGAGTCTCAAAGCCTCTCCCTGCAACAACCCGGACGCCGCCCACAGCTAGAGAGGCAACAATCTGCGATTACCCAAAAGTGTGATCGCACTCCTCCCGCAGGGAGCAGAGCTCCCCCGTTCTCAAAAGGAGCAAAGTCAGCGGGAAACTGGATAAGTCCAAGGGTCGACAAAGAAACTCGCTGGGTCTCGACAGAAACCCGCGACACGATGTCTCCCCGTCACGCTCACCAGTATGAAGAGACGAAAAGGACCCCCCACGGTCCATTGTCTCGAGTAACTATGGAAACTCCCCTCCATGTTAGGATGGAAAAACTCCCGAGCCTGGCAACCTATGATGGCACGACAGACCCATACGATCACAGTTAAAACATCAATGCGATGCTTAACTACCGCAACGTCAGAGGCACCATTAAGTGCAGATGCTTCCCCACAACTATGAGAAAGGGTGCCATGGCATGGTATAAAAGCCTTGCCTCAGAGTCTATCACCTATTGGAAGGATCTGAAGACACAGTTCACAAGGAATTTCACCGCCTCTTGATGACATTTGAAATCTAAGGCGTCGCTCAAGCCATCATCAAAGGGAAAGACGAATCTCTCCAACATACATAAAGATGTTTAATCGAGAGGCCGTCCAAATCAACACAACTAACCAAATGAAAAGGTACCTGCTCCAGCGAGGGTTGCGCCAACAATGCCCGCGTCTCACAAAACCAAGAAAGCACCAAAGTCGCGAAGTATGATGACCCCGTGGCTCCTCGACTGGCGGGGAGAAAAGAAGATATGATAAGCCCAGTGACTTCTGATAGCACAGAGGAGTCTCCACCGAACATTATTTATCCCGACGCAGGGAAAAGAAATGATTGAAGAAAACCTAAAATAAAGGATAAGACAAGGTCATCGCAACCAAATCATGGGTTCGGGAGTCGGTTACGCAAGGGGAAGGTATGAGCACCCCTTACGTCCGTTGTACTCAACGAGATCCACGCTTTTTATATAATAGAAGGAATTGTCATCTAAAAGCTACTGCTAAACGGGAGCGAGAACAACAAAAAAAGAGACTCGATAGGACATTGTCGCCCTATGCCTATGTATTCCCTCGTGCAATGAGAAAGTCAAAGTTAACATAGTTCGGAAAACTATGGGTGAAGGGGGAAGGTTGCTCGCCAAGACATCGTTGTCTTGTGCCTACGTATCGTCATCTGGTATGAAAAATTAGAGCAGCCGTAGTTCGGCCTACGAAACCACAGGTTGGTTAAGTATTTTTTATGAGCGATGCTAAGTTCCCATTCCACCAGTTAGGGTCGATGCCTGTTTGTGGTAGAACAGAAAAGTAACGTACTCTTTTCTGAAAATGGGTTTGAAGAACAAATCCTAAAGGATAAAAATGTTTGAATTTTGTTTGTGAGTTTTAGAGAAGTGATTTGATTTGCTTTGTGATTCATGTTGCACTAAAGACTATGAAATAGAAACGAATTCATGGCATATCACCCCCAGACGGGACGTACGCCAAACACTCTAGACGAACGAGAGGAAACCCCTCACTCATCACTTCCCATATGCTTAAGGCTTGTGGTGCACAATGTTCATCGCCTTTATTAAGTGTATTATAATTGTTTTGAGATGAGATGAGAAGAGAGACGCACGAAAGGTCTAAGGGAAACTCGGTCCTAATGTTGCCATGCAAAGTGGCTCTAAGGTCGGGATGCGGAAGGAAATTCTATCCTAATGTTAGCATGCAAAAACTGGACCTAAGGTTGAGGTTAAAAGGGACTAACCTAATTGTTATCATGCATGGATTACACTCCTAATGTCTATCCTACTCCAAGCTTAATCGAAAATTAAGTTTGACTAGGAGGCCTTAAAAGGAGCATGCAAGAAAAAGATAAAAACAAAAAAAAAAAAACAAGGCAAAAATAGCATCTACAACAACGCTTTCTGCACAAAATCGCTATAAGGTCCAGCAAGACAGCACAACATCATTTAATACCTACTAATTCAGCACAAAAGTAGGTGTAAAAGGCAGGCAACAAACAAGCATAACATAGACAGCATATAAATTCAGAATAAAACAGCTGTAGAAAGCAGGGCAGCAAGCATGCTTTAACACAATCAACATGAACACACATCATTCATGAACAAGTATCAAGCAAAGATGGACATGCATTAACAATTAAACACAAATATTTAACAAGGTTGCATCATCAAGAATTCAACAAGAACAAAATGCTTTTCACATTAATTAATCAATTCAATCGCATGCGACAAACGGAATTAAAAGCAAATACGAACATGCATCACAGGTCCAGTAAGATAATCATCAACAATCAATAATTGACATGCTATAATGAGAAAAGCATATGATCATCACATCAAGCAACAACATAAGAATTTAAAGCATTTATCAACGGAAACCAAAAGTCGCGCTTCAAAGAATCACAATCAAACAATCAAGCATGATGAAACTGGTTAAATTAGTCTACACAAATGCATCATATTAATCCATGAAGGTTAGAGGTGGAAAGAAATAAAAATATGCTTGAAAACAACCAAAAACCACATTCTGGTCTAGTGTTAGTCGATTAACCATTTGCAGTGCAAATGTGGTTAATCGATTAACCACTTAAGAAAGGCTGAAATACACTAGTTAATCGACTAACTAGTTTTGTACTGCAACTGGTTAATCGATTAACACTGCACCAGAAGTAGAAAATTCACAATTTAAAAGCACTATCCAGCAATTAATCCATTATGAAATCATCCAAATGATCATGTAATCAATTATGCACGAATTTAACACCAAAAACCAATGATCAAACATTAATTAAACTTATCCAAGCATTGAGATTACAAATCACATAGATCAAATCATCAAAATTAATTAAAATTGAGGATCTACATTTTGATTATCCAAATAAGCTCAAAACAGAAGTGAATCTAGAATTAACCAACCTTCAAAGCTAAGATTTGCTTTGGTAAGTGTTGTCCTACTGCAAAATGATAGATCCAAGCTAGAAACCCAAGAAAACTTCAAGATCCAAGAGATTTCTTGCAAGAGAAGTGAAGAATGAGCCAAATTAAGCCAAAATTGATCCAAGATTCACTTATAAGCTTGCTTCCAAAACCAGATCCAAACAAAAATCAAATGATGAATTGAAGTTGATGGAGATGAATGGTGGAGGTTAAACTCTATAATTCAAGGATTCCAATGAAGAATCAAAGAATTCAACTGAGAGAGCTCTGATGGAGTTTTGGAGTGTGATGGAATTGAGAAAAAGTTGAGAGAATTTGAGAGCAAATTCTGAAAGATGAAGAGTGAATGAGTGTGAAATCTGAATTATGGTGAGGTTTGGAGTGTATTAGCTTAAATAAGCTCTTGGTTAGGAGTAAAAATTGTGGTTTGGAGTGAGGTTTTGAAAATTGGAATGAGAATTTAGAGGGAAATTGGATTGGTTTTGAAAATAAATCAAAATTGAAGTGATTCTAGATCCTTCTACTAATGCAAAAACCAATTCACAAATGATCAAAATGGACCCAAAGTGGAAGCATTGAAAATACATGTATCTGGGAAAATTTTACTTTGGTTAATCGATTAACCATTTGCTAGTGCAAATTGGTTAATCGATTAACCCTTCAAAAATTTGAAAAAATGTGCCATTTGGAGGGAAACTTGCATACTTGTCTGTTTCCACCCGTTGTGAGCCACGTTAAGCCTCTAAAACTTGCCTTTTGATATTGCACCTGTAAAAATGCATGAGATAACTTGTGACATGTCTCCTGTGCCAAATATAACCTGCTGAATAAAATAAAATCGGACACTCGATTGCTGGAAAATATAAATGTCGAAGCCTCTGACGCTCGCTGTTTAACACTTGCAATGAAAGAGAACCTTGAGCCATAGAAACACCTTGATCCCATGTCTCAAGAACCCATGCCATGATATGCAAAAATGAAAAATGCAGAAAAACATAAGCCAATAGATTAAAAAAAATAAGGCAAATTTTGGGGTGCTACAGCTACCCCTATTCAATCGACTTGAACCTGAAAGGATGATAGCAACGACTTTCAAACATTAGATGTGCATGGAGATTGAATACCAAGAGAACCCAGAAATTTGCAATCTGCGAGGAGATAAAGATAGCAAATACCAACCAAGAGTTGGGATAAACAAAGACTACCAACCAAAAGTTAGGATCAACAGTGAATACCAACCAAAAGTTGGGATAAAGCAGCAAATACGAACCAAAAGTTGGGATAAAAGCTCAAAGACTGCCAACCAAAAGTTGGGATAAACAGAGAATATCAACCAAAAGGGTGGATAAAGCAGCTAATACCAACCAAAATTTGGAATAAAAACTCTAAGACTACCAACCAAAACTTGGGACCGCTGGAACGCCGACCAAAGGCGACTTTGTGGGGAAAAAATACCAACCAAAAGTTAGAATAGATGAAAGTTTACCAAGAAAATGGTGACCTCACTGGGGAGGGTACCAACCAAAAGTTGGGATGAAGTCAAGATTACCAACCAAAAGTTGGAATAAAATAAAGGCTATCAACCAAGAGTTGGGGTAACCCAAAGATTACCAACCAAAAGTTGGAATACAATGAGAAATACCAACCAAAAGTTGGAATAAAGGCTACTAACTAAAAATTAGGATCGCCGGAACATCAAACAATGGCGAATCCACAAATGAAGACTACCAACCAAAAGTTGGGATGGTCAATAAGAAATACCAACTAAAAGTTGGGATAAAAGGCTACTAACCAAAATTTAGGATCACTAGAACACCGACCGAAGGAGAACTCACAAAAATGAAGACTACCAACCAAAAGTTGGGATAACGACTTCGCAGGGGAGAATACCTACCAAAAGTTGGGATAACAATGAAAGGTACCAACCAAAAGTTAAGATAATGCTGGAGACTATCAACAAAAAGTTAGGATGATCAACATAAGGGGTACTGTCGCACCTCAAAAAATCACGGAGACATTTCGGAGAAACGACCCTCGCGCGAAAGGCGCGGCAATTGCGGTTCGACAGAGTCGCCACCGAACTTTATTTTTCTCGAATAAACGGGAGAGGAAAATATCGAGAAAACCTCTTAAAGCAAAATGATAGGAACAGGGCTATCGCAACCATGTTCTGGGTTCGGGAGTCGGTTACGTGAGGGGAAGGTATTAGCACCCCTCACGTCCGTCGTACTCGACGGGAACCTCTTAAGGTAAATAGTGTTGTTTAGGTTTAGTTGTTTTCTTCTCGTTGTTAAAGGTGGAATTGGTAGGTTAAAAGGTTAAAGACGCAAAGGAGAGATGGGTGGTTAGAGGATAGGGTGCTCGCCAAGGATTGGGGCCCTTGTGCCTACCTATGCTCATTCGGACGAGAATGAGAAATCAGAGCGTCGTAGTTTGACTACGGGAAAGGATGGGGGAAACGGAAGATGAATAGAAGTGTGCTCGCCAAGATCATCGCAATCTTGTGCCTATGTATCTTATATTCAAGAATGAATAAAGAATCAGAGCGTCCGTAGTTCGTGGTGACAATCACGAAAAGAAGACGGTGAAATGGGAGAAATGGGTAGAAGGTAGCTCGCCAAGATCATTACAATCTTGTGCCTACGTATCTTACATTCGGACGAGAATGAAGAATCAGAGCAGTCGTAGTTCGTGGTAACAACCACGAAAAGAAGACGGGGAAATGGGAGAAATGGGTAGAAGGTAGCTCGCCAAGATCATTACAATCTTGTGCCTACGTATCTTACATTCGGACGAGAATTAAGAATCAGAGCAGTCGTAGTTCGTGGTAACAACCACGAAAAGAAGACGGGGAAATGGGAGAAATGGGTAGAAGGTAGCTCGCCAAGATCATTACAATCTTGTGCCTACGTATCTTACATTCAGACGAGAATGAAGAATCAGAGCAGTCGTAGTTCGTGGTAACAACCACGAAAAGAAGACGTTGAATAGGTTAGAAGTTTGAGAAAGAGACGAAAGAGTGACTGACAAGCAACCCAAGAGCGTGTCTCAAGAGCTTGTCACTCAAGACTTTAAGGACTGCAAGATTCCAAGAACTCAGTTCTTTCGGAAATTGGGTTGAAAAGAGTTGGATGTTTTGAAATCGAAAGAAATGAACTAATAACAACTCAAGGGCGCGCCTTGAGAGTTACTCGTTCGAACATTCAAAGAATTCTAGATTATAAGAATATCCCTCTTTCGTAAGTTTAAAAAAACGTTTGTAAAAAGATTGAATCGAAAACGAAAGGTGAGGCAAAAGGATATTGTTTTGAAATGGCTCGACGACGTGTCGAGGATTCGTTTGAAAAATGGAACCGACTTGACGACGTGTCCAGGGTTAAATTGTGAGAAACAATATTAGTCCCTAAGGGTGCCCCTAATATCCAAACCACGGTGAATTGTGAATGCGTGTACGAAATGTGGGTTGCGAATGTGTACGAGCATTCGACTTAGGAAAACGTTGGAAAATGTTTGAGTTTGAAAAAGTCGAAAGGTTGAGTGAATAATAACTCAAGAGCGTGCCTCGAGAACTATTCATTCGAAAATTCAAGGAACACTTGATTCCAAAAATCTCCTTCTTTCGGAGTTTTAATCGAGAAAGATGTTGAGAAAGTGTTTGAAAAAGTCAAAAGATTGAGTGAATAACAACTCAAGAGCGCGTCTCGAGAATTATTCACTCGAAGGTTCAAGGAATGCTAGATTCCAAGAACTTCCTTCTTTCGAAGTTTGATCGGGAAAACATTTTGAAAATAATTTGAAGCGAAATAGGGTATATGAAAAGAGTTTATGGGTATGAGGTAAGAATACGAGATTGAATTTGAAAAGTATAGGAGGAATGACGATTATTAATAAATGAGACGTCGATCTCGCAACTAATTAATCGGGGTATCATTTGGATGCTAGATCCTAACAACACCTTTTTCATTCGGAAAAAAATTGGATGAACAACGAAAATATCACACAGAATGCTAGATTCCTATGATATTTCTTTATCTAAAATAGCGTACTAAAACGAAAAGTAGAACGACATATTATTTAAGGTGTACACCTCAATAATGTTCGTCCAAAAATCCAAGAAGTGGTAGACTTCAAAAATTTAATTTGCTTTGAAAAAAGTACTCAAGGTGAGTCGAGGTTTGAATTTGAATTTTAAACGTGTACACTAGCAAAGTGGGCTAGTCTTCTAAGTGACCAACTAGAAGTAGTTGATCAAATAGGTATCACTGTAAGGAAGCCCAGGATTAAGCTTTAAAATGTTGTGTATGGTGATCAAAGGTCGATGGCGAGACTTTGAAAGCACTCGACTTACATGGGTGGAAAGGGACTCGATAAATCGAGAATTTTATTTCTTAAAAATGTTTTTGAGGTGTTAAAGTATAAGTAAGAAAATAACTATTATGTTTGGAGGGAGAGAAGTACCTTGTTATCGAATGGAAATGAAATAGAGCGAATCAAATTTTTAGAATGAATCAACTTATCCAACAAAAATCAAAATGGATCAAAGTTTATTAAATCATTTAATTATATTAATCCAAATTAATTATTAAAATTATTCGAATGAATCAAATAATTAAACTAATTAAAAATGATTAATAAAGTTAAATAATTAATTAATTTGGCACATCCAAATAAATCAAATCTCCAACAAATTACTTTAGTCTTTACGGTATCTCCTGAATTTGCACTGAATTTGCAGCTTTATTTTGTGCTATCTCATTCTGTAAGGCAAGTGAAACTGATAGTGAAGCATGGAGGTTAGAAATGGAAAGCAATCATCTTGTACGGTGGGCATTAATAATATATACATAATAGAGTGGTCCAACGATATATACAAAACAACGAGATTTTAATAAGAATAATAAACAAATGCCTACTGCAAAGAGATCAAGGCTATATACATTGAATTATACATGATACCTCAAAATAATGTTTTATCATCGGGTCCACACAACAACAGCAAGACGTTCACATATAAATTATATTCAGAACTACCTTTGAAATCTAAGAGTTGTGAATGAACCATAAAAGCATCAGTAGGAACGAAATCAATAATAAGTTTAAGGCAAACAACAAGTTATCCAAATTTTAAAAGCCCTATGACATAACAGCAACAATTCAATGACAGAACCATGAGGCATCCAATTAACAAAAACCGTAATTTACCAATTTCGCAACATATTCAAAGTACGTACGCAATTCTCACCATTACCATAAAATTTATTGATAGAGCTTAAACCGCAAAACCTCTTTGACACAAAGTCATTCTACCCGAAGTATTACATTATGCTATCAGCATACACTCAAGTTAAAACGCTGCAGACGACATAAACGATAGTAGCAGTCGCTGAATTAGGACGTTTATTATTGCTGTTTTGAATATTGTAACAGAACTAAACAAGAAAAACACAGGATATGCCTAATATATAATTGTAGTTTAACAGAACAACCCGAATATTATCGACGTCACGTTGGATATTCGGAAAAGTTTTAGAAAAAAAAACAACAACCATAAAATGCATTAAAAACAAATGTTAAATACATCGAACACCAATACCAATCAAGCCTAGTCGGGCGCTGAATACTATCGATACAGAGATTTACCGACGTCGACTTCAAATTTTGTACTCGTGCGAACTGGGTTGTCATGACTTTGGACCTTGCTTGTCACGGCTGTCGCTGAGCTATTGTTGCTGCTGAAAGTCATTTCTCATCTTCCCTTTCATACTCATTCATGACTCTCTTTCGGCAGCGTCGCAACCTGCACAGAAATTAACAACAGACAGAAACACAATCTTTGCGATCTTGAAATGGAATACAAGCCGGGTCATCATAAATTTTTGCATTGTAGTGTCGTTGTCACCGAGTCATCGAGTTACGGTGATTATGGTGGAGTTGTCTACTTGAAGACGACACTAATGCTCATAGAAGTAACTGGACAATAACCCTGCATATAGAATTGAAATACAAACCAACAGAAACAACAACTTCCAACAAGGATCAGCCAGAAATCACCAAATCAATGTTTTTTTTAAAAAATGGAACAAAAAGCTTGAACCAGCCTCCACTGCTGTTGAAGATGATGAGCTAGCTGTTTCAAGCTCATAACCAGTCTACATGTTGTCCATAAAACCTGGTTTGGACTTTTAACACATGAATCCATTAGTACCTGTACCAGTCTAAAAATAACAGCAAACCAATTTGTCAGATTAGATTACACAGGAAATAACAGGGCAATCCTGATATTCGAAGCAAAACCGACAACCAAAACAATAAAATAGATGATACCATATGTTTCATAAGACCAATTCGATACCATATGTTTCGCAAGACCAATTCATCAGCACGAAAAAGAGTTGCTTGAACCATTTGACTCCAGCAGCACAGTGTATGATTTCTTTTGGATAAACTACAGTTTCAAGTAAGTCTGTTGTAGTGTTATCGCCACCATTGCGAAATCGTGATATTGTTGTAGGCAACACATCAAGTCCTCTGGCCTCGTGGACGCAATGTTCAACTGCTAATTGTAATAATAAATCATTAGAAGTGGCATTGGTAGAATCCCAAAGGCCATCGTGAGCTGGTAGTGCTCCATACTTAGAACCTAGCTTCTCAAGTCGCGCGGCAAGAAGAGTGAAGTGTCTCCCTTCATCCTGAGCTACCCTTACAAAAACCGTAAAGAATTCTCTAGGCATTGCCTCTTGCTTACCAAAACGAACTATTATATCCCAAGAGAGATCAACAGCCCAGCTTTCAGTGTGAGTAAGGCTATGTACAATGTTTACCCTGCTTTGCAAGCTTCCTGCTTTACCAAGCTTCGGCATGAGACCCGGAGCCACCAACTTCACCTTGCTGGGCGATCCGGGACGTGAAGGTCGATATAAGGTTTGTAGGGTTCGGCGATGGAGCCATCGAACCACCGGGAAGCCATTGAGTCACCGAGTCGCGCCTTCTACTTCAGATTCGACGAACGGTTGTTGAACAAATGAGGCTATGCTTCTGGTATCAAGCTCATAGGGATTCAATTTTGGGGATTTTGCATTCATTGACCTGATTGAAGAGTAAATGGGGCGTGATACAACCGCGAATGTCACGGGATTTTGTTGAAGCTCAAATGTACCGGAGAAATCTTCGTTTTTTGGAGACGGAGAAAGATTTAGTGTGGATGAGTTCAGGGAAGGGTGAGTTGGACGAAGTTGGAGGTTTGAGAGTATGGTGGCGATTCTGCAGAAGGGTTTGTGGCGGTGGATTTGAAGACAAATGGAGGGTTTACATGGTGGTGAGGGAGAAATAGAAAAAAGAGGGTTTTCGGGCGGTGTTTTGTTGAGAGGAAGGGGCTGATTTCTGGGCGACGATTTGAGGATTAGTTGAGGGAGGTGATGGACGGCGCCGCATTGCCTCGAGGGAGAGAGGCGATGAATAGTAACTTAGGGTTTTTTCTGAGTTTTTTTCTTTAGGTGAACAGTGCCTCCTCCATTAGGGTTTCCTTCAGCCTTTATGCATATTGTGACTCTATTTCTCTGGGCCTCCAATAGATGGGCCGGTTGTTTCAAACCTAACTTCTTTCTCTTTTTTTTTTTAATTTTCTTGCAATTAATCAATTAATTAGTAATAAACAAAGACTAATAAAATAAATTAATAATTAAAATATTAACTAACATGACTAAATAATAAATAAATATTAACAAAACAATTAAATATTAACAAATGTAATAAAATATAAACTAAAAAACAAAAATAAATATTGATTACTTAAAAATATGTTTAGTAATATTAAAAAAAGAAAAAGTTTAAGAAACTGAGAAAAATTAATATTCACAAAAAAGGTTCTTAGGCCACGTGTCACACCTTAATTGGGCGAAAAAGAATAAATTTCAAAAATGCTCAATTACGGGTGGGCACGTGTCTAACTGACATGATACTATAAAAAATATACAAAATTAAAAATCAATGCAAAAAATATTTGAAAAGGGGTAGGACAATTTTAGGGTATGACAGATGCCCCTATCTAATAGGCTTAAACCTAGGGAAATAAACTGCTACGGCGTTCGTTTTCCTGAGGTAGAAGTCAATTAGATATAAAGAAGACCCTGAATTTGTCCAAAAGAAAGAGAGATGCCAGAGGGTTGAAAATGCTGGATGAGGTAAACCTCTGAGTAAACTGTAAGCAACTGGCAAAAGGTCGTCATCACCGAAAGGATAATGGAGCGAAACACAAACACTACTACACAATCTATCGTTAATGACTACGATAGGCCCCCTACCAAAAGGATGACGGAGGGAAACTCACACCGGCCGCTACCACCAAAAGGATGATAGAGCAAACACTATAGCACAATCTGTCACCAATCCAAGTGACAGACCCCCCACCAAAAGGATGACCGAGCGGAACTCACACCGGCCACTACCACCAAAAGGATGATAGGGCAAACACTATCACACAATCTATCACCAATCCAAGTGACAGACCCCCCACCAAAAGGATGATGGAGCAAAACTCACACCGGCCACTACCACCAAAAGGATGATAGGGCACACACTATCGCACAATCTGTCACCAATCCAAGTGACAGACCCCCCACCAAAAGAATGACGGAGCGAAACTTACACCGACCACTACCACCAAAAGGATGATAGGGAAAACACTATCGCACAATCTATCATAAATGATTATGATAGACCCCCCACCAGAAGGATGACGGAGCGAAACTCACACCAGCCACTACCACCAAAAAGATGATAGGGCAAACACTATCGCACAATCTATCATAAATGATTATGATAGACCCCCCACCAAAAGGATGACGGAGAGAAACTCACACCGGCCACTACCACCAAAAGGATGATAGGGAAAACACTATCGCACAATCTATCATAAATGATTATGATAGACCCCCCACCAAAAGGATGACGGAGCGAAACTCACACCGGCCACTACCACCAAAAGGATGATAGGGCAAACACCATCGCACAATCTGTCACCAATCCAAGTGACAGACCCCCCACCAATAGGATGACGGAGCGAAACTCACACCGGTCACTACCACCAAAAGGATGATAGGGCAAACATTATCACACAATCTGTCACCAATCCAAGTGACAGACCCCCCACCAAAAGGATGACGGAGCGAAAACACACACAAACAATATCGCACAATCTATCACCAATGATTATGATAGACCCCCCACCAAAAGGATGACGGAGCGAAAACACACACAAACAATATCGCACAATCTATCACCAATTCAAGTGACAGACCCGCCACCAAAAGGATGACGGAGCGAAACACAAACAAACATCGCACAATCTATCACCAATCTAAGTGACATGCCCCCCACCAAAAGGATGACGGAGCGAAAACACACCGGCCACTACCACCAAAAGGATGATAGGGCAAACACTATCGCACAATCTGTCACCAATCCAAGTGACAGACCCCCCACCAAAAGGATGACGGAGCGAAACTCACACACACAGGTTGCTATCACCAAAAGGATGATAGAACAACACAGATTCGAAGCTTACCAACACCAAAAGGATGCATACTAGGTTGAACTGACGAAGTTCGACTATCACCAAAAGGATGATAGAACAAACACAAATTAAAGGCTACCAACACCAAAAGGATGCAGGCTAGGTTGAACCGACGAAGTTCGGCTATCACCAAAAGGATGATAGAAAGGCAATTGACAATGGTCACGCTTGCTGGGTACAACTCATTGGGGAACCCCCAAGAGGAAGATTGGATTGAAATGAGTCAACGGGGTACGCCCACTGTCTTTATTGGAGATCATAGTTTTGCTGAAATGATTTCATGGTTACGCCCATGAATTCTGAAGAGGATGCCCCTGACTGGGCTGAGTTTGTCTTGATGTCCTGTTTTGGTCAACAAAAGGTTGAACAACTTCGTGAGGAACGCTCATGATTTTTTTTTGAAGATGCCCCTGACTGGGCTGAATCTTGCACTTAAGGCCTTTGGATTTGCCCAACAAAAGGTTGAACAACTTCGTGGGGGAACGCCCACGGTCTTGAATGGTATGCCCCTGACTGGGCTGAATGTTGATTTGAAGATTTGATCAACCACGAGGTTGAACACGTCATGGGAAATACCCATGGTCTTGAAAAGAATGCCCCAGACTAGGCTGAATCTTGCTTTGAATATTTTGAAATTTTGTGGGAGAAACCCACAATCGCAGAAGATTGCCCCTGACTGGGCTGATGATTGCTTTGAAGCTCTTGAGAATCGTGGGACAAACCCACAATCTTGCGGAGGATGCCCCTGACCGGGCTGATGATTGTCTTGGAAATCTTCAAGATTGATCCTGGACCTTGACTTGCATATATGAATGTTGGATGATAATGATGTTCCATAACGAATGGAAGTGCAAATGCAAATGCTGACACGCGGAGATGCAAGAGTTGGGGAAGTATGATATGATTGGTATGTATATGACGCAATAATGCTTATGATGATGAATGCAATGCGTATGATGCGTATGATGCAGACGGGTAATTTGGAAATGCAGGTGAAGACGCCAGCATGGTGGACTCTGGTAGTTTCCAATGCGGATTGGACTTCGGGTGGTGGGAGGGATTGACTTTCTCGACACGCAGTTCGTTGAAGACGTCACGATTGAAGCAGAAGATGATGCTCTGGATGCCCCAAGTCTGTGTACTTAGTGGTTTGTTGTGAGTTTTGTTTCAGAGAAGGTTGCAACTCTGCTTGATGGTCAGGTTGACTTGGCCATGCCCCAGTCTAAAATTTGTTAATGATATGCCCCTGCTCGAGCTATTGAATAATTTGCCTCAGCCTGTGAGTTTTGAGGTAGCCTTGCTTTGTGCCAACCACTGAAAGTCAATTTCCTCCTCGATTGCCCCTTGCTGGAGTGTCTTTGAATACTGATTTGCAAATAAAATTGTACATTCATAAATGGTAATATTAATGAAAATTTCGATGCAAGGTTTGAAAAAGTGTCTTTTATTGAAGTGTCGTGATAATGAGACGAATGGACTGTTAGTCCAAACTTTGTACTAATTTTTATTAGTGCGAAAGATATAGCAAGGATAATGACACCAATGCTGATGATTATCAATCATGTGAGGAGTCAAGTTACGCAACCTTGCGATAGTATACTTTCAGAATAAACCTCGTCTCAATTAGGTCTTTCGAGGGCTGTAATGTGGTCTGGTTCACGGTTATGAAGCAAAGGATATCAGGCTCAAAGTATGATTTGGACCCACCCCTTCTTCTTAATGATCTCCAGTCCTACGCTCAGTTAATTCTGCATTTGTCTTGACGGTGTAAGCTTGATGATTCAAGGTTTTGCTTGAAATGACAACCACCTTATTTTGATGGATGTCAGTGCCCCTTTTGATTTGGGTGGCCACTGGATTTTTTTTTTGTTTTTGTTGAGGGTTTCGGGGTCCTCTTTTGCTTTTGTTTTTGATCCCTAACTTTTGCATAGATTGACTTTGCTTGTCAGATCCATCGGCATTACCTTGATTTTGCCTAAGTCCCCTCTAAGGTGTCTGACTTAGCAGGCTTTTGATTTTTTGAATTTTGTTGTGACTGCCATGTCGTGGGTCATTGATGAACAACCGTCTTCTGGATTTTGCTTTTTATTGATTCGAGTGCGGAGTTGGATTAACTGAACACTACCCTGCCCCAGGTTGAGTGTAAAGGTTTGATTATCCGAAGGAAACTGCTACTCCTAGGCTCGAAGTGGTTTACTAGGGATTAACTCCTTATATCTCCAGTGTTTGGGGGATTGAAGCAATGCCTGTACCTCATTGACGAGATTCTGTCTGAAAGCATACAGTTTGCAATTATGGGTATCTCGTTTTCATCATCCTCCCTCAAATCAAGCTAAACAACAGTCAATAGAGTGGAGTGAATAAATGTGTCGGTGATAAGTGAAAATGAGTGAATATGAAATGACTAATTCAAAACATGCATAAACGATACATTAATGAAAACCGAATACGAATGACAATTGTTCAAAGCATACAATACTTAAACAAACAAAAACAAAATATAAGAACTGCGAATAATGAAATGGCAGCATGACTGCCTTCTTCAGAGAATGGACTTGACTGGACTTGATCTGATGTTAGCACTAGTTGGCTGGCGGCATTGGGTTGTTGATGGCACTGAGATACTTCCCATCAAAGGTGAGTGCTTCCTTGTCAATCAAGTCTTGAATTTTGTGCTTGAGAAACCTGCAGTTCTCAATGCTGTGACCTGGAGCGCCCTTATGAAACTCACAATGAGCATTCGCGTCGTAATCAGCAGGAAGGACAGTTGGGGGAGCTAGATCTCTCGGAACGATAGCCTTTTTCTCCATTAATTGAGCAAAGATATCTGCATATATGATTGGAAGACTATCAAATACTCTATCTGGCTTCCATGTTCTGTGTTGATTTTGCTGACGCGGTCGTTGAACGGTTCGCTGTTCTGATTCCTTTCCAGTTATGGAGAGGGCTTCGAAGATCTGATCCATCTTTCTGTTGAGGGATTCCACCTCCTTCCTGATAGCAACTTGTTCTTGCTGAATCTGCTCCATCGTTCGTCTCGTATTGGCTCTAATTGCGTACTGGTGTCGAGGAATCAACTTGATTTACTGGAGAAGAAGGAAAAGAGACATGAGATTCTGCTGAAGGATTGGAAATGCAAAATTCACAACATATGAAATGCAATGCAAATGATATGCAGGATGCAATGCAAGATACAAGATCCAGGATCACAGGATCATAGTTCAAACAGCTCCTGAAGCTGGTAACTGTAATAGATAAGTAACCATAATTCCTGCTCAAAGAAAATTGACAGGTACGACCTATGCGGGAAGATCTAAACATTCTACCCATAAACCCACTTACGGGATGGTTTCTACGCTTGGTTCCCAGGATCACGGACACTAGTCGTATTAGCGTCACGCAACAGGCTGGCTGTATTACGACGATAATGACGATAAGGTCTCTCCTGAGCGGGGTCCTCATGCTAGGCGCACAAGGAGTGAGTCCTTGGAGACTAACACTACACGACCACCAATCTCGGAACGGGTGTTAACAAAAGGTTCCCAGAATCATGGACCCTTCATTAATCAAGTCGTGCAACAGGCTAGTTGTATTACAACGAGATCTACGAATAGGTCTCCTCTGGAGGAGCTTTCATGCTAGGCACACAAGGAGCGAATCCTTGGTGACTAACACTACTCGACTACCAATTCTAAACTAAGTGTTCTCTCCGCTTTTACCAAAGCTCGGACGTAGAGCCTTACTCATGACGTTATCCCAAGAACCAACAGGCCAAAATAACAAGCACCAATAAAGTCTACAAGAGAACAAATACATAAACGAAAAGGAAAGCAAACAAACACTCCTCACAAACCAAAAGATAGGCTTGACTCTCTCTTTGCATGGAGCAAAAATGTCCCCAGCAGCTGTCGCACCTCGAAAAATCACATAGACATTTCGGAGAAACGACCCTCGCGAAAGGCGCGGCAATTGCGGTTCGACAGAGTCGCCACCGAACTTTATTTTTCCCGAATAAACGGGAGAGGAAAATATCGAGAAAACCTCTTAAAGCGAAAGGATAGGAACAGGGCTGTCGCAACCATGTTCCGGGTTCGGGAGTCGGTTACGTGAGGGGAAGGTATTAGCACCCCTCACGTCCGTCGTACTCGACGGGAACCTCTTAAGGTAAATGTGGGAAGTGTTGTTTAGGTTTACTTGTTTTCTTCTCGTTGTTAAAGGTAGAATTGGTAGGTTAAAAGGTTAAAGACGCAAAGGAGAGATGGGTGGTTAGAGGATATGGTGCTCGCCAAGGATTGGGGCCCTTGTGCCTACGTATGCTCATTCGGACGAGAATGAGAAATCAGAGCGTCGTAGTTCAACTACGGGAAAGGATGGGGGAAACGGAAGATGAATAGAAGTGTGCTCGCCAAGATCATCGCAATCTTGTGCCTACGTATCTTATATTCAAGAATGAATAAAGAATCAGAGCGTCCGTAGTTCGTGGTAACAACCACGAAAAGAAGACGAGGAAATGGGAGAAATGGGTAGAAGGTAGCTCGCCAAGATCATTACAATCTTATGCCTACGTATCTTACATTCGGACGAGAATGAAGAATTAGAGTAGTCGTAGTTCGTGGTAACAACCACGAAAAGATGACGGGGAAATGGGAGAAGTGGGTAGAAGGTAGCTCGCCAAGATCATTACAATCTTGTGCCTACGTATCTTACATTCGGACGAGAATGAAGAATCAGAGCAGTCGTAGTTCGTGGTAACAACCACGAAAAGAAGACGGGGAAATGGGAGAAATGGGTAGAAGGTAGCTCGCCAAGATCATTACAATCTTGTGCCTATGTATCTTACATTCGGACGAGAATGAAGAATCAGAGCAGTCGTAGTTCGTGGTAACAACCACGAAAAGAAGACGTTGAATAGGTTGGAAGTTTGAGAAAGAGACGAAAGGGTGACTGACAAGCAACCCAAGAGCGTGTCTCAAGAGCTTGTCACTCAAGACTTTAAGGACTGCAAGATTCCAAGAACTCAGTTCTTTCGGAAATTGGGTTGAAAAGAGTTGGATGTTTTGAAATCGAAAGAAATGAACTAATAACAACTCAAGGGCGCGCCTTGAGAGTTACTCGTTCGAACATTCAAAGAATGCTAGATTCTAAGAATATCCCTCTTTCGTAAGTTTAAAAAAACGTTTGTAAAAAGATTGAATCGAAAACGAAAGGTAAGGCAAAAGGATATTGTTTTGAAATGGCTCGACGACGTGTCGAGGATTTGTTTGAAAAATGGAACCGACTTGACGACGTGTCAAGGGTTAAATTGTGAGAAACAATATTAGTCCCTAAGGGTGCCCCTAATATCCAAACCACGGTGAATTGTGAATGCGTGTATGCAATGTGGGTTGCGAATGCGTACAAGCATTCGACTTAGGAAAACGTTGGAAAATGTTTGAGTTTGAAAAAGTCGAAAGGTTGAGTGAATAATAACTCAAGAGCGTGCCTCGAGAACTATTCATTCAAAAATTCAAGGAACGCTTGATTCCAAAAATCTCCTTCTTTCGGAGTTTTAATCGAGAAAGATGTTGAGAAAGTGTTTGAAAAAGTCAAAAGATTGAGTGAATAACAACTCAAGAGCGCGTCTCGAGAATTATTCACTCTAAGGTTCAAGGAATGCTAGATTCCAATAACTTCCTTCTTTCGAAGTTTGATCGGGAAAACGTTTTGAAAATAATTTGAAGCGAAATAGGGTATATGAAAAGAGTTTGTGGGTATGAGGTAAGAATACGAGATTAAATTTGAAAAGTATAGGAGGAATGACGATTATTAATAAATGAGACGTCGGTCTCGCAACTAATTAATCGGGGTATCATTTGGATGCTAGATCCTAACAACACCTTTTTCATTCGGAAAAAATTTGGATGAACAACGGAAATATCACACAGAATGCTAGATTCCTATGATATTTCTTTATCTAAAATAGCGTACTAAAACGAAAAGTAAAACGACATATTATTTAAGGTGTACACCTCAATAATGTTCGTCCAAAAATCCAAGAAGTGGTAGACTTCAAAAATTTAATTTGCTTTGAAAAAAGTACTCAAGGTGAGTCGAGGTTTGAATTTGAATTTTAAACGTGTACACTAGCAAAGTGGGCTAGTCTTCTAAGTGACCAACTAGAAGTAGTTGATCAAATAGGTATCACTGTAAGGAAGCCCAAGATTAAGCTTTAAAATATTGTGTATGGTGATCAAAGGTCGATGGCGAGACTTTGAAAGCACTCGACTTACATGGGTGGAAAGGGACTCGATAAATCGAGAATTCTATTTCTTAAAAATGTTTTTGAGGTGTTAAAGTATAAGTAAGAAAATAACTATTATGTTTGGAGGGAGAGAAGTACCTTGTTATCGAATGGAAATGAAATAGAGCGAATCAAATTTTTAGAATCTTTTGGTCCTAAGCCCAACTTATCCAACAAAAATCAAAATGGATCAAAGTTTATTAAATCATTTAATTATATTAATCCAAATTAATTATTAAAATTATTCGAATGAATCAAATAATTAAACTAATTAAAAATGATTAATAAAGTTAAATAATTAATTAATTGGGCACATCCAAATAAATCAAATCTCCAACAAATTACTTTAGTCTTTACGGTATCTTCTGAATTTGCACTGAATTTGCAGCTTTATTTTGTGCTATCTCATTCTGTAAGGCAAGTGAAACTGATAGTGAAGCATGGAGGTTAGAAATGGAAAGCAATCCTCTTGTACGGTGGGCATTAATAATATATACATAATAGAGTGGTCCAACGATATATACAAAACAACGAGATTTTAATAAGAATAATAAACAAATGCCTACTGCAAAGAGATCAAGGCTATATACATTGAATTATACATGATACCTCAAAATAATGTTTTATCATCTGGTCCACACAACAACAGAAAGAAGTTCACATATAAATTATATTCAGAACTACCTTTGAAATCTAAGAGTTGTGAATGAACCATAAAAGCATCAGTAGGAACGAAATCAATAATAAGTTTAAGGCAAACAACAAGTTATCCAAATTTTAAAAGCCCTATGACATAACAGCAACAATTCAATGACAGAACCATGAGGCATCCAATTAACAAAAACCGTAATTTACCAATTTCGCAACATATTCAAAGTACGTACGCAATTCTCACCATTACCACAAAATTTATTGATAGAGCTTAAACCGCAAAGCCTCTTTGACACAAAGCCATTCTACCCGAAGTATTACATTATGCTATCAGCATACACTCAAGTTAAAACGCTGCAGACGACATAAACGATAGCAGCAGTCGCTGAATTAGGACGTTTATTATTGCTGTTTTGAATATTGTAACAGAACTAAACAAGAAAAACACAGGATATGCCTAATATATAATTGCAGTTTAACAGAACAACCCGAATATTATCGACGTCACGTTGGATATTCGGAAAAGTTTTAGAAAAAAAAACAACAACCATAAAATGCATTAAAAACAAATGTTAAATACATCGAACACCAATACCAATCAAGCCTAGTCGGGCGCTGAATACTATCGATACAGAGATTTACCGACGTCGACTTCAAATTTTGGACTCGTGCGAACTGGGTTGTCATGACTTTGGACCTTGCTTGTCACGGCTGTCGCTGAGCTATTGTTGCTGCTGAAAGTCATTTCTCATCTTCCCTTTCATACTCATTCATGACTCTCTTTCGGCAGCGTCGCAACCTGCACAGAAATTAACAACAGACAGCAACACAATCTTTGCGATCTTGAAATGGAATACAAGCCGGGTCATCATAAATTTTTGCATTGTAGTGTCGTTGTCACCGAGTCATCGAGTTACGGTGATTATGGTGGAGTTGTCTACTTGAAGACGACACTAATGCTCATAGAAGTAACTGGACAATAACCCTGCATATAGAATTGAAATACAAACCAACAGAAACAACAACTTCCAACAAGGATCAGCCAGAAATCACCAAATCAATGCTTTTTAAAAAAAATGGAACAAAAAGCTGGAACCAGCCTCCACTGCTATTGAAGATGATGAGCTAGCTGTTTCAAGCTCATAACCAGTCTACATGTTGTCCATAAAACCTGGTTTGGACTTTTAACACATGAATCCATTAGTACCTGTACCAGTCTAAAAATAACAGCAAACCAATTTGTCAGATTAGATTACACAGGAAATAACAGGGCAATCCTGATATTCGAAGCAAAACCGACAACCAAAACAATAAAATAGATGATACCATATGTTTCATAAGACCAATTCGATACCATATGTTTCGCAAGACCAATTCATCAGCACGAAAAAGAGTTGCTTGAACCATTTGACTCCAGCAGCACAGTGTATGATTTCTTTTGGATAAACTACAGTTTCAAGTAAGTCTGTTGTAGTGTTATCGCCACCATTGCGAAATCGTGAGATTGTTGTAGGCAACACATCAAGTCCTCTGGCCTCGTGGACGCAATGTTCAACTGCTAATTGTAATAATAAATCATTAGAAGTGGCATTGGCAGAATCCCAAAGGCCATCGTGAGCTGGTAGTGCTCCATACTTAGAACCTAGCTTCTCAAGTCGCGCGGCAAGAAGAGTGAAGTGTCTCCCTTCATCCTGAGCTACCCTTACAAAAACCGTAAAGAATTCTCTAGGCATTGCCTCTTGCTTACCAAAACGAACTATTATATCCCAAGAGAGATCAACAGCCCAGCTTTCAGTGTGAGTAAGGCTATGTACAATGTTTACCCTGCTTTGCAAGCTTCCTGCTTTACCAAGCTTCGGCATGAGACCCGGAGCCACCAACTTCACCTTGCTGGGCGATCCGGGACGTGAAGGTCGATATAAGGTTTGTAGGGTTCGGCGATGGAGCCATCGAACCACCGGGAAGCCATTGAGTCACCGAGTCGCGCCTTCTACTTCAGATTCGACGAACGGTTGTTGAACAAATGAGGCTATGCTTCTGGTATCAAGCTCATAGGGATTCAATTTTGGGGATTTTGCATTCATTGACCTGATTGAAGAGTAAATGGGGCGTGATACAACCGCGAATGTCACGGGATTTTGTTGAAGCTCAAATGTACCGGAGAAATCTTCGTTTTTTGGAGACGGAGAAAGATTTAGTGTGGATGAGTTCAGGGAAGGGTGAGTTGGACGAAGTTGGAGGTTTGAGAGTATGGTGGCGATTATGCAGAAGGGTTTGTGCCGGTGGATTTGAAGACAAATGGAGGGTTTACATGGTGGTGAGGGAGAAATAGAAAAAAGAGGGTTTTCGGGCGGTGTTTTGTTGAGAGGGAAGGGGCTGATTTCTGGGCGACGATTTGAGGATTAGTTGAGGGAGGTGATGGACGGCGCCGCATTGCCTCGAGGGAGAGAGGCGATGAATAGTAACTTAGGGTTTTTTCTGAGTTTTTTTCTTTAGGTGAACAGTGCCTCCTCCATTAGGGTTTCCTTCAGCCTTTATGCATATTGTGACTCTATTTCTCTGGGCCTCCAATAGATGGGCCGGTTGTTTCAAACCTGACTTCTTTCTCTCTTTTTTTTTTAATTTTCTTGCAATTAATCAATTAATTAGTAATAAACAAAGACTAATAAAATAAATTAATAATTAAAATATTAACTAACATGACTAAATAATAAATAAATATTAACAAAACAATTAAATATTAACAAATGTAATAAAATATAAACTAAAAAAACAAAAATAAATATTAATTACTTAAAAATATTTTTAGTAATATTAAAAAAAGAAAAAGTTTAAGAAACTGAGAAAAATTAATATTCACAAAAAAGGTTCTTAGGCCACGTGTCACACCTTAATTGGGCGAAAAAGAATAAATTTCAAAAATGCTCAATTACGGGTGGGCACGTGTCTAACTGACATGATACTATAAAAATATACAAAATTAAAAATCAATGCAAAAAATATTTGAAAAGGGGTAGGACAATTTTAGGGTATGACAGGTACTAACCGAAAGTTAGAATAACCACAAGGGACACCAACCAAAAGTTGGGATACAACCCACAAAAGATACCGACCAAAAGTTGGGATAACAACGGGTACTAACCAAAAGTTAGGATAACCGAGCCGCCGACCGAAGGCAAATTCAAGATGAAAGATACCAACCAAAAGTTGGGATAAACGAAAGGATACCAACCAAAGGTTGGGATGAAGGCTAATAACTAAAAGTTAGGATCACCATAAGGGACACCAAGCAAAATTTGGGATACAGGATACCAACCAAAAGTTGGGATAACAACCCGGATAGACAGGAAGTAGAATCAACCGACTTACAACCTGAAAAGAAGAATCCACTAGGGAAAAGAGGGGTTTAAACAAACGACTCTGGTGGGGAGTACTAGTAATATGAACACATCTATCAACGGTTTTCTGCTGGGGATAAAGTAACACAAATCTCCTGAAGTATGCCATTATCTGCTTGAGAAACGATTGGGAAAAATGATATCAAACCTGGCTTATGCTTCAAATGCATATATTTGAATATGGAGTAATGCTCCATACGAAATAGAAATGTTACGCATTTGGAGGATGCAACAAAAATGCTTATGCAAAAGAACACCACCGGGAGAAGTGCTGAGAAGATCAGCAAACCAAACTCTGCTGAGGAAGATACTACTGAATGGCCTTCTTGAATAATCTCTACTGAAAACTCCACTTTGAGGGGAAAGAAAGTAACATCCATTAGGAAGTCATTCCAAAAACCTGATTCTGATAGATGCCAATGATCATTGGACTTTGTTGGAGATATCAACCTGCCGTTGATTTATCTGTTGAGGGAATCAACACTAAACTCTGCTTGGGGAGAGAAGTCAAGGATGCCAATCCTGGTTAGAAATAACAATGAGTTTACCCTACTGCTGAGGACATATTCTTCAACCTTATCCTACTGAGGATAAATGTACGCCATTGCTGGCAAAAATATTTTGGATCTGATAATAGGATTCTATGGGGAAGACAAAATCTCACCTGTGGGAATACAAAGAACAAGTTTTATGCTGAACAAATTCCTGACTAATTACCATCACCACTCTGTTTGATGTAATCAACTCTTGAACACTCACTAGGGAGTACAAATCAAACTGGCTAAGGAATACAACCTTATGAACTCCTGCTAGGGGAGGAATGATTCACCATGTGTCGCTTCCGCGAAAATAAGGTGCCGGAAAAACAGAAGAGTCGCCACCTTTCGTTATTTATCCCTCAGAACGGGAAAGGAAACGATCGGAAAAACCTGACGAAAAAGGTATAAGACAAGGTCATCGCAACCGTCGTCTGGGTTCGGGAGTCGGTTACGCAACGAGAAGGTATTAGCACCCCTCACGTCCGTCGTACTCGACGGGATCCACGTTTGTTGTGTTTACTGGACGAGTTGGTTTATCTACCTACCTATCGAGGCTGGCTTGAAAAGAAAAGAAAACTGACTCGGCAAAGCGTCGCGCTTTATGCCTACGTATTCTCATCAGAGAATGAGAAATCAGAGTCAACGTAGTTCGACCTAACTACGGGTTACGGGGAAGGTGGCTCGCCAATACATCAGTATTGTGCCTACGTACTCTCAACAGGCTTGAGAGATCAGAGCTTACGTAGTTCGGGATAATACGGATTACGGGAATTCAGATTCATCTGTTTTATCGAGTAGGGTTAAACAGCAGTTCCAGCAGTTAGGGACGAAGCCTGTTTGCGGTGGCGCTGAAGTTTAACAACACTCTTTTCTTCAGAAAAGCTTCCTTTGAATTACATGCCCACGGGGCAAAAAGGTTTGAAGTTTGTTTTCTGTCTTTTACGAAAGAAGTGTTTTTTACGGTCGTTTGCAATTTCAATCGCACTAAAGACTATGACCTGAGAGTGAATGCGTCGCATGTCACCCAAAGGGTGCCATACTAAACATCCAGACTGTTGAAAAGAAACTCTCCAACAATCCTTTCTCAAATAGCTTAAGGCTCGTAACGTACGAAAGAAATCATTCATGATTACTGTATCTTAAGCTGTTTTGAGATGAGAAGAGAACATGCTCAACTAAAGGGAGACTATCAAGTCCTACTGTTGTCATGCCAAGGATTCATCCTATAGTTGAAGTTTGAAACAGGGAACTCCTAGGAGTTATCATGCATAGGTTTCAACCTAAAATTCTATCATCACTTCCTTATCAAAGGATGTGAGATTCCTAAGGGATCATGTCAATGATAAACAGAAACAGGTAAAGCATCAGCTTAACAGTAACCAGTAAATGACTGAAAAATGCATGCAATGCAAGTGAGGGAGGAAATGTGTGTGGGGGCAGCAGCCTCTACAAGCTCATCTCAACCTCAAGCCAGAATGAATAACAGTAATCATACAGAAGAGACATGCTATCAAGCAAAATACAGTAAATTGCAATCATACAGTACAAATGAAATAAAGTGCTATCAAGCCATACAAACCACATGGGCAAGGGAGCTGGGCTCTACCGAATACCCGCAAGCAAAGCCATACAGTAACAATACAAGCATAGGGAGCAACTCAACCTCTAGTGCAATCATGCTCCTAATTTAAAGTCATTCTAGACATGGACTTATTCTAATGCATCAAGCAAGTCAAACAAGGCACATCAGCAATACAGAAAAGAAAACAGACAAGAAAGCAGATCACCAACTCTCTTCCAATTCCAAGCTTCAGCTCTTCTGACAGCAACCTAGTCTTCAGACTTCAATCACCCTTCAAGGCTATCACTCTCCATGACAAGTGTCAACTTGCTTCTAAGGTCACCATCCCCCAAACATAAGTATCAACTTAATCTTCTTCTTCTCTAAGCCTCAACTCCTCAGTCAATTCCACCTTCAGGCTTCACTCTTAACTACAAGTATCAACTTGATTCCTTCAGGCTCTCCAAACATCCATGTAAGTATCAACTTATCTTTTATTCTTCAAGCCTCAACTCTACACTCAATCTCAATTGAATCCTCTTCATATCAACTTAGTCTTCAAGCTTCAGCTCTTTTTGCTTTACCAGTCTCAACTTGGTCTTCCTCTCCTACAAGCCTCAGCTTCTCAGAGTAGTCTTTAATCACATGGGAGTGTCAACTTCATCCTTCAATCTTTAGGCCTCAGCTATTCACTCAATATCCATTGGGTCTTCAAGTATCAACTAGCTCTTCTTGCTCTTTAAGCTTCAGCTGCAATGGCAATGCTCAAGGAATCATCCTCTTCCACACTCTTCAGTGAAGTCCTCATCTTCAAACTCAAGTCTAACATATTTCAAGATACTCAAACCAGAAGACCATTGATTTAACAAGATGAGGGGAAATGATAAACAGCTTACTGTCAACCAAAGGAAGCCTGTAAGGGTTCATCATTGTGAGAGACTGGTTCCCTCAAAGTTCTACTTCCCAGATAAAGCCACTCATCCTTCCAAAGGAGGGATGTGAATATCTGAGAAGGACTTTTAGTCATTGGGAGGAATGGAAGCACAAGATGCTTTCCATGTTTGTGAAAGAAATCATTCTAACTATAAGGCTCTCCCTATGTCTCCTATCTCCTACTCTTCATCAGACACCTTCAGGCACAGACAATTCCAAAGCTCCAAGCAACTTCAAGCAACTTCAAGCATACTCACCTTGTCTCCAACTTGTCTTCAATCTCAACCAAAGGCAAACCAAGCACAAACCCTAATCTAAGGGGACTAAGGAAGTTAAACTAGTGGAATTAGTAAGTTAGGATCACCTAAAACCTAGTACTAAAGTTAGTCCTAACTAAAATACTAAAATCAATTGTAAAATCCTACAAAAATTACAATGGGAACCTAGGTCAATCATGACTTTACCATATTAATTTCAAAGATCAAACCATCAAATTAGACCTAGAAATAAATTCTACATTACAAGGTATCAAACCTAAACCCTAAAAGGAAGCACCTAAATATCAATCTAGAAAGCACACCTATTTTCATCACAAAAATGTGATAAAAATTCTATGGGATCATACATGTCTAACCTAATCACACACAAAAAATTAGGCTCAAAATCATCACCACATGATCACACAAAATTCCACAAAAATATGCATCAAACATAACCATTTTAATATCAATTAAAAATATAAAAATTCCCATTAAATCAGAAATTGCATGAACTAAAAATATTTTTTCACAAAAAAATACTAGACTCAATCATGAGTAAAATGTAAAAAGAATGGGGTTGATTGGATTAACTTTCAATTTTATATGAATTTTTCAAGAACCATGAATAAAATGAAAATTAAGAGAAAATCAAATTAAAATAATAACACGCGCGGTGTGGATAGCAATCAGAATCAGTACAAATCATGGGTTGGGCCATCAGGGGGGTGTAAATAGTGCTTAGTTCACTAAGCCCAAAACACTGAATAAATGAAACGGTGTGTTTCATTCATCAGAATCCTTCACAACTGAACTTTAAAACGTGGCCCTTGGATCATGCTCCCAGTCCAAGTCAAACCCTCATCCAATGGTGCAAACATCATCTTCAACCTTTTGAACATCTGAGCTTCGCACCCAGCTCTGGCCACCACCGGTGGAGCTCCGGTCATCACCTTCAACCCTAGTTCTCTCTAGGAGCCTCTATTGCAAACGGTCAAAACATGAAACTCATCCCAAATCTTGCCATGAATTCAACCATACCCTTAGTTTCCTCTGAAACCTCAAGATTCACCATATCCCAATCTCAACCGAAAATGGCAATTCACCTAATTTGTCTCTAATTCTCCAATTAACTATCTGAAATCCATCCTACACCATTCTACAATGCTTCTAACACCTTAATTCAACCTAATTCTACCTAAATCATTCTAGAGGAAGAAAGTTACCAACCTGAAAATCTTGGATGAACAGATGCACTAAACCTCCAATTCAAGCTCTACAATCTTGCAGACACGATCAATGAACCTCCTCCTTGCTTCTGTATGCAAAAGAACCAGTTGAAAGTGCTTGAATCTTGAAACCCGATGGTGAGTTGCAGGTGGAGAAATTCACTTGCTCACCCACTATTCAGCCACGAATTCTTCTTGAAAATGATCTGGAATCACTCCTTGACATCCATGGAAGAAGTATCAATCAAGAAAATGGATGGAGAATGAAGAATTTGGTGAAACCGATCGCACTTGCAAGCTATGAATTTTCAATCTCAACCTATGCTCTCTCCTTCAATGATCACCAACCTCTTTAATGGATCAACTCTATTCCTTATATAGATGATGTTTGGATGATCTAGAACCCTCTAGATCCTTCTAATGAGAGTTTCCACTTCTCATGTCATGAGATTTTCAAACATGTATCATGATATGCACAAACCTGCAAACAGCTTGAAAACACCCTCAATCTCTTTCAATTTCTCCCCTAGTGAAATTTTGGAAGGGTTTAGCTTGCCAAGGGCCTTGCTCATGCCTTGATTTTGAGTTTTGCAAGTGTTACTTAATATGCAAGCAAGTGCTTTTCAAAGCAAGTCCATAAATTGAATCTAAACTCAAAAATGTGGCTAAACCAATGTTCTTAAAATGTTTTCTAGAGTCAAAATGATATATTACATGCCATGGTTTGGATGTGTAGGTTGAAAATATCAATTTCCAAGTTTGATTCATTTAACTTATGCCCTTATTTTAGGTCATTTTTGCAACTTTGAGCTACAAGCCTTTCCAACATCTCATGACCTCCTTACTAGCCTTAAAACATCATTTTGAACAAGTTTGATGTTGAAGATTTTTCCATTTGAAGCTTGGAAATAGGTGTTATGGCCTTATGCTTGAAATGACCTGTAATCTCCAAATGACCAAAATGCCCTTGACTTGTCAAAGCCATAACTTGAGTTCTACAAATCCTATCAAGGACTTCTAGTACTCTCTAGAAAGGTAAGAAGATAAGGAATAACATTAATGTTGACCAAAAGTTCATAGGAATCATCCTTCTTGAGAAAAAGTTTGAGGCAAGTTGGGTGACTTTCAAGGCCCCAGATTCACATACCTCAGATGACCTGTAACTTGTCAAAGTCATAACTTGAGCTCTACAAATCCTATAAAGGACTTCTAGTACTCAAATTAAAGCTAAGAACAAGCTCTACAACATTCATGTTAGTGGTAAGATGTGATGACAATCACATCTTGAGCTAAACTGCCTTGAAGATAGGGGTCAAACTAGGGGATTTTACACTATCAAGCCTTAGAAACCCTAGCTTGAAACTTCTCAAACTCTTCAATCATGACGATTTAAACTTGGAATCATCCTTATAACATCTCAATGTATCACTCCATGATCACATGGCCTTTGAATTAGGTCTCAACCTTGTTCAAATCATCAGCTGACCTAGGGTTGACCTAGTAAAACCCTAATTACACCACTCATGGCTGGGTCTTCTTGATCTTGCACCATGACTTGTCTAGGCTTCATAATGGCTTTCAAGACATCTCATAAGCTCTATCAAGGCTTCAAGTCTACATTCTTGCCTTCAGAATCATCTGAGGAGCTCCCACAACTCTCAAGTTAGGAGGCACACCTTCTTGGTTTCACCCACTCTCTCTGAGGATCTTCTAACTTCTCTGACAAAGATATCAACCCTTGAACAGTTGAATAACCTTCTTAGCTAGCTTCAAACTCTTGTATAGCTCTTGATTGGTACTCATACCTCTTGATCTCCTGCATATATGTCAATGAAATGCAAATGATAATGCTAATGTGAATGAAATGCAACATAAGCTAGGTAAAGAAATGTTGGTCAAATTTTAGGGTGCAACAACTGCCCCGATTCAAGCGGCTTGAACCTGACTGGGTGAGAAGCGAACGACTCTCAACCAATCAAGGTACGAGATGGTTGAATACCGACAAACCCAGAAATTTGCCAACTGCACAAGTACACGGTACTCTGATGGGAACAAATCTTCGAAAACTGAGATGCTAGCTGCACGGCAACTAGTTGGGGAATTGGTCACACGGTAACCGGTAATGTATGGTTGATCGTGCTGTCAGGCATCAAGATTCCTCGGGACTCATCAGGTCAACAATCAAGTTAATCATGTCATCGGGCATTCAAAGAAAACTTTCGGGCCTCAGCCGGACTTCATTAGTAAGTCGGGAATAGAATTCTCGGTCCATCATGAACCGCTCGGGGTTATCCACTTCTACCATCAGGCACTCTGCTTCAGCTGAGAGAACTGCTTCGTCAATACAGTTGGACTTCATCAGCAAGTCTTCGAGGGAAGTTTCAACTTCGCGGTTCAGAAACCTGCTGGAGATGTCGCATCTCTGCTGGGGATTCTGGAGAACTATCAAGTAACTCTGCTTCGGGGATCCAGAAATCATTCTGGGTGAATCATCTCTGCTGAGGACATCAAGAATCATCTTGGACAAACAACTCCGTCGGGGACTTCAAGAATCATCCTGAACCAATAACTATGCTGGAGATTTCAAGAATCATCCTGAGCAAACGCTCTGCCGAGGACTCTAAGCATCAACTTGAGCAAACAACTCTTTCGACTTCACTGGGGATTTTAAGAATCATCTTGAGCAAATGACTTTGCTGGGGAGAATTCAAGAATCATCTTGGGCAAGCGACCCTGCAGAGGAACACCTGCAAAACAAGAACGGTAACGACCTAGCTCATGTTTATTATGCATATGCTTTGACAATGGCGCAATGCTCTACACGGTGGAAATGCTACGCGTTTATGATAAATGCTATGCAATCATGCAAAATGCTACGGCCCCGTCAGCAAAATAAATGCTGACGAGAGAATCTTCCTGTCAAGGAGAAAGAACCACTCTGGTGGAGGAAGGAATCATCCTGCCAAGGAGAAAAGGTCTTCCAATCTCAATCGGACTCCGCACGGGGAAGCAAACTTCAGTTGACTGCTGCAGGGGAATGAAGCTCTACGAGAACCTGGACCTGCTGAGGAAAACGATGTCAATCGCGGAAATAAACTGCACAGCCTTCACGGCTAACCTTCCTGGAGATAACGACTCCGGCGGGGAAGTACAACATCAGTTATTCAACATTCTACTGGGGAAAACCAATCATGGCCTGAGCGGCTTCCAAGGACTCGGCTCTCTTGGGGATCTGCAAACTCGGCTGGAGAAGAAGGAATCATCTTGCTTCGGGGGAGAGTACGACTCTGTGGGGAATCTCAATTCTGCTGGAGACTTCAGTCTGGAACTATCAATTGCTGCATACTTCAGCGTATGACTCAGCTGGGGAGATGTCGTTCCTTCAGGATGCATCTGATTGGGGAGAGAATCTTCTCTGCCTGGGGAGACATATCAATGCTCCTGATCTCACATTTAGACTCCGCGGGGAGAGGCTGCTGAACTTGCTGGAGAAGGAGGAATCCTCCTACTTGGGGACGCATGCGGCGTACTGTTTGGTACATGCTACACCTGCAACAACACAAACAAACAGACAAGATACCCTTCTCAAAGGGACCTATCAAGGTTATCATCTTGTGACAAAGTTCGGGTAATTCATTGTTTCAACAATCAGTGGCCTAGGCCAGTAAGTTTATGTATGCGCATTTTGTCAAAAACATCGGCGTTCTTTTTCGCAAACAAAACAGATAAATGCTAAACAAACAAACAAAATTGCTGAATAGTATACATTTTATTGATAACGAACCCCTGAATGGGTAAAAATGTTTTACAACAGATGCAAGCTCCTGGAATGAGGAAGCCGCGCAAAAATAAAACATAAATATACATCAGTATATACAAATGTCGGCAACGAGGCGTAGACGAACACCATGAGTTGATCCCTCTATGACCCACTCGACTTCGATACTTCTCCAAGGCTTCAGCTTCAGAAGAGATTGATTCAGATAAACGGCCCTCAGGTCTTCCAAACCACTAAACAATGAAAGTACACACGCGGAACGCAGTCATTTGCTTTTTCCAAATCCCTAACTTTCGCGTGAACCGCCCTTTGCGGGTTTTCAGTTCACCGGGATACCCTTTTTTGCCAAAGTCGCCCTTCCGGGTTTTCGACTTTGCGGGTGTACATTCTTTTCAATTTATATCCCTAATTTTTGCCCGAACCTTTTTCCTTTTTTATGGTTCGCCGGGATGCCCCATTTTTGTCTGGATACTCTTTTTTCTTTCCAGCGGATCGTTTTTAAGCAAAGTATTTTTTAACTGCGTCCGCGTTCACCGGGGATGCAAAATCTTCACCATCCATCGTGGATAACAACAAAGCTCCTCCCGAGAAGACCTTGCTGACGACGTACGGACCTTCGTAATTGGGAGTCCACTTGCCCCGGTGATCGGAGTGTGGAGGAAGAATCTTCTTCAGGACGAGATCACCCGTCTGAAAGCTTCTAGGACGCACCTTCTTATCATAAGCTTTCTTCATTCGGCTTTGGTACAGACGACCATGCGCAATCGATGCTAACCTCTTCTCGTCCATCAGGCTGAGTTGGTTTAGTCGGTTCGTAATCCATTCTGCCTCGTCGAGTTTCACATCAACCAAAACTCGCAAAGAAGGGATCTCCACTTCTAACGGTAGGACAGCTTCCATACCGTACACCAGTGAGAAAGGAGTTGCCCCGGTTGATGTACGTACCGTTGTACGATAACCGTGCAATGCGAATGGCAACATCTCATGCCAATATTTGTAGGTCACAACCATCTTCTGAACAATCTTCTTGATGTTCTTATTGGCCGCTTCAATGGCGCCATTCATCTTCGGCCGGTAAGGAGATGAGTTGTGGTGTTCAATCTTGAAGCTCTGGCACAACTCCTTCATCATCTTGTTATTCAGATTCGAACCATTATCAGTAATGATCCGCTCGGGAACCCCGTAACGGCAGATGATATCCCTCTTTATGAATTTAGCCACCATCTGCTTGGTCACATTAGCATATGAGGCTGCCTCCACCCACTTGGTGAAGTAGTCGATAGCTACTAGAATGAAGCGATGACCATTAGATGCAGTGGGCTCTATCTTGCCTATCATGTTGATGCCCCACATGGAGAACGGCCACGGGGAGGCCATGACATTCAACGGGCACGGCGGCATATGAACTTTATCAGCATAAACCTGGCATTTATGACATCTCTTCGCGAATTTAAAGCAATCCGATTCCATCGTCAGCCAGTAGTATCCTGCTCTCAGGATCTTTCTTGTCATAGCATGCCCGCTGGCGTGCGTACCAAATGTGCCTTCATGGACTTCTTCCATGAGCATACTCACCTCCTTCTCATCTACACATCTGAGTAGCACGAGATCGTGGTTTCTTTTATACAAAACTCCATCAGGATTGAGATAGAAATTTCCAGACAGCCTCCTCAGAGTCTTCTTATCCTGGGTTGACGCTCCCGCAGGATACTCCTTAGTCATAAGGAAAGTCTGGATGTCATGGAACCATGGCTTGCCATCGGAGGCTTCCTCGGTTGCAAAGACGAATGCAGGTCTATCAAGACGAGAAAGGACAATTCTTGGAGCTTCATTCCAAAAATTGACTTTATACATCGAAGCCAACGTGGCTAGGGCATCAGCCATTTAATTCTCCGCTCTGGGCACATGATGGAGTTCCACTCGATCAAAGAACGGAAGTAGCCTTCTGGCATAGCTCTTGTACGGCACCAAATTCGATTGACGAGTCTCCCACTCCCCTTTAATCTGGTTAATCACAAGTGCCGAGTCACCATATACGTCTAGGTTCTTGATTCTCAAATCAATTGCTTCTTCTAGACCCATGATGCATGCTTTGTACTCCGCTTCGTTATTAGTGACTGGAAACGTCAGTCTCGCAGTGAACGGGATGTGGGATTCGTGGGGAGTCGTGAGGGTCGCCCCAATGCCACTTCCGTAGGAATTAACCGCCCCGTCAAATATCAATTTCCACTGGGATTTCCTATCTGGACCCTCGTCGGGCAACGGCTCATCGCAATCCTTCGCTTTGAGAAACATAATATCCTCATCAAGGAATTCAAATTTCATCGGCTGATAATCCTCGATCGGCTGTTCGAAAAGGTATTCAGACAATACGCTTCCCTTGATGGCCTTCTGGGAAACGTACTGAATGTCATATTCTGTCAACACCATTTGCCATCTGGCAATCCTGCCCGAAAGCGCTTGCTTCTCGAAGACATACTTGATTGGATCCATCTTCGAAATTAGCATGGTGGTGTGATTGAGCATGTACTGTCGTAAACGTTTGGCAGCCCAGGCTATTGCACAACACGTCTTCTCCAGCATCGAGTAGCGAGATTCACAATCTGTGAACTTCTTACTCAAATAGTAAATGGCATGCTCCTTTCTGCCCGTCTCGTCGTGCTGACCGAGAACACACCCCATACTATTCTCAAGAACTGTCAAGTACATGATTAATGGCCGTCCGGCTACTGGGGGTATCAAGATTGGAGGTTCCTGCAGATACTGTTTTATCTTGTCAAATGCCTTCTGGAAATCCTCGTTCCAGATAATCGCCTGATTTTTCTTTAACAGTTTGAACATCGGTTCACACGTGGCCGTGAGCTGAGAAATAAACCTTGCAATGTAGTTTATTCTGCCTAGGAAACCACGAACTTCTTTTTCTGTTTTTGTCACTGGCATTTCTTGTATCGCTTTTATCTTCGCAGGATCAACCTCGATGCCTCTTTCACTCACGATAAACCCCAGTAACTTTCCGGACCGTACTCCGAAAGTACACTTGTTAGGATTCAGCCTCAACCTGAACTTCTTAAGCCTCTCAAAAAGCTTCAGCAAATTGACTAGATGCCCCTCCTCTGTTTGGGACTTCGCAATCATGTCATCAACATAGACTTCAATCTCATGATGAATCATGTCATGAAACAAAGTAACCATTGCTCGTTGGTAAGTGGCCCCTGCATTCTTCAGACCGAAAGGCATTACCTTGTAGCAGAATGTTCCCCAAGGAGTGATAAACTTCATTTTCTCCATGTCCTCCGGCGCCATCTTGATCTGGTTGTAACCGGAGAAGCCATCCATGAATGAAAATACGGAGAATTGAGCTGTATTGTCGACCAACACATCAATATGAGGCAGCGGGAAATCATCTTTAGGGCTCGCCCTATTCAAATCCCGATAATCGACGCACATTGGTACCTTACCGTCCTTCTTCGGTACAGACACTATGTTGGCGACCCACGGAGGGTAAGTAGTGACCCCTAAGAAGCCAGCATCAAGCTGTTTCTGCACTTCTTCTTTGATCTTAACGGCCATATCTGGTCGCGTCCTCCTAAGCTTTTGCTGAACGGGAGGACAATCTTCTCGCAGCGGCAAGTGGTGGACCACGATGTCAGTGTCAAGTCCGGGCATATCTTCGTATGACCAAGCAAAGACATCATTATACTCTCTCAGCATCCCGACCAATCTCTGCTTGACATCACTCTGCAATGCAGCCCCTATCCTGACGTTCCTGACAAGTTCTTCAGAACCCAGATTCACGATTTTGATCTCCTCTTCATGAGGCAGAATAACTTTCTCTTCTTGTTTCAACAAGCGGGCCAACTCTTCAAGAAGGTCTTCGTCTTCATCAATCTCTTCTTCGGCTTGATAGATCGGGCAATCGAAGTCGAAGTGATTCGTAGAAGGTCCAAAGTCAATGTCATCTGTTATGTGGATCCTGCAATAACAAGGGTTAAGCTTAAAACAAGGATATGCAGGTTAGCACAAACCCCATTGCCATTTTGTTGTTTTTCAAAACAAATATAAAACAGGAATAACGGAGATCACAATATTTGAATACGAAGAAAAACGCCTTTTGATTTATTGATAAAATGCATGTACATAATCAAACAAGGCCCTGACAATAAAACCAATATGCCCCGGGTAGGACATAGGGTTGTACAATGATTGGAAAAAGCAAATCATTACTCTTTGCTTGTCATCCGGATGGTATCCTTGACTGACCAATTGTTGAGGCTCTCGCCTGGCTTGCTTGGCTGGATCTAAGAGTCTAAGTCACAGTCGCTATCTTCGTTGTCTTCAGACACCGCGTTGACGCTTTCAAATATCACCCCACCACTAGTAAACTGGATCGGCCCTTTACCTCGTGACGCACTGCTAGAAGAGGAGGCTTCAGCTCCAGGAGAGTATCCCAACCCAAACGTATCTTGCTTGTTAGGTATCTCCAAAATTCGCCCCCAGCCTGGGGCAGACCCGGCTTGAACAACGGCCCGGGCTTCCTTGAAGGAAGAGAGAGTCATCTCTGGCTTCTCAGTGACTACAGGAGCTACATCCTTGACTTTAACAGCTTCGAACGCTTGGCATAGGGTTTCGTGGATTTCCCCATCCATCTCAACATACTTGAAGGACGACAAATGACTCACCATTATGTCTTCCTCGCCACAAACAGTCACGATGCTACCTCCGACAACATACTTGAGTTTCTGGTGCAACGTGGAGGTCACGGCTCCAGCAACATGGATCCACGGCCGGCCCAAGAGACAGCTGTAGGCAGGCATGATGTCCATAATGTAAAAGATTGCGTCGAACGTTTCCGGCCCGACTTGGATTGGCAGGGTCACCTCCCCGAAAACATGGCATTTGGTTCCATCGAACGCTTTCACCACCAGATCACTGGGTGTGCAAATCACTCCACGAGTATCCAACTTCATTAATGCCTTCTTCGAAAGAACATTGAGCCATGACCCTGTGTCTACCAACACGTGCGACATGATCGTTCCCCTACACTCTATCGAGATGTGCAGGGCGCTATTGTGGTTCCTCCCTTTCGGCGTCAGCTCTAGGTCGGTGAACCCTAACCCATTTCCGACATTCACGTGGGCTACGACCTCTTCTAGCTGGTTTACCGATATTTCCTGCGGTACATATGCGGCGTTCAACACCTTCAGCAGTGCGTTGCGGTGTGCTTCAGAACACAGCTACAAGTTCAGGATGGAAATCTTCGAGGGCGTCTGATGGAGATGATCCACAATCTTGTAGTCGCACTTTTTAATCAACTTCATAAATTCTTTGGCGTCTTTAACAAGTAAGTCTTTGTCTACCCCACGAGGGATCTCTTCAACGACTTTACTTTTCCCTTTATCAGTTGCATCAGCTCTGTCCTCTTTGTCCGCCACGACCTCAGGTGGTGCAAACACTCTTCTGCTACGAGTGATTCCACTGATTCCCGCAAGGTTCTCCACAGACGACCCAAACGGTTCTAGCTCCAACTTTTGTCCGTTGCAGTAGACTTCAGCCCCATAATGCCATGGGACAACATTAGTGCTTTTGAACGGTATCGGCCCAGCTTTGGTGATGGTAATTGTGGGCGGCATGGGTGCAGAAATAGTTATCGTCTGGAGAGGGATGGTGATGGTGGCGACCTCATCATCTTGCTTCAGCATTACCTCCCCCGATCCACATTCGGCCCTCCGGCTAAACTGTAAAATCCCTTCAGTCATCAGACTTTGAATTCCCTCTATCAGCTGTTCACATCCATCAGGACTAGTAGCACAGCCCATACACAGCTCTCCGCAACCTGGAAAGAAACCTCTTTTCATCAACTTAGCTTTAACGAAGCTAAGTTGCGTCTTCAGATCTCTGACGTCAGTCAACAAATCCAAACTCTCGTCTTCAATAATGGCGTTTACTCCACCTCCCCTATGATTCGGCATAGGGTTCTTCGTGGCGTTTGGCACATTATCTGAGAAGTTGATGATCTTAGCGTCCACCATGTCCTGCACCTTGTGCTTGAAGGCTTTGCAATTCTCTATTGTATGGCCTGGTGCCCCTGAGTGGAACTCACAAGTTTCATTCGCGTCATAACCTGGCGGAGGTGCCCCTGTCAAGGGAGCCAAGGTTCTCTTCTGGATAAACTGTAGCTGAAGCAAATTCTGCAATAGTTGCGCGTACGACATGGGCGGTGTCTCGAGGTGACGGCTCGACAGAGGTGCCCGATTCTGATACTTTCTGTACCCTTGTTGATTCGGTTGCTGCTGCTGCTGTGGCTATTGAACTGTCGGGATAGTTATGCTGGCCACCTGCTGGTGAGGGCCCTTACCCTTCCTTCGAGCGTTGGTCACGGCGCTCGTTTCTCCTTCCCGTCTCTTGCCACCATAAGGTTTCTTTCCGCCTCCTCCAGCGGAGGATGACTCACCTTGAATTTTCCCGAGTTTGATCCCATTTTCGATGTGCTCACCCGTGATAATGAGATCTGAGAAGGTTCCAGACATACCGCTGACCAATTTCTCATAGTAAACCCCTGGGAGGGTTGCCACGAACATCTGCACAAGCTCACGTTCAACCATCGGCGGCTGAACCCTGGCTGCCAACTCACGCCACCGCTGGGCGTATTCCTTAAACCCTTCGTTGTTCCTTTGCGACAGATTCTGCAGTTGGACTCGGTTAGGGGCCAAGTCGCTGTTGTATTGGTAGTGGTGTACAAATGCTTCAGCAAGGTCCTTCCACGTGCGCACACTAGTAGGCTCCAGACTCATGTACCATTCAAGGGAGGGTCCGGACAGACTGTCCTGAAAGAAATGCATCAGCAATTTCTCGTCCTCAGAACGAGCTGACATTTTCCTGTAATACAATCTCAGGTGGACGCGAGGGCAAGTGGTGCCCTTATACTTTTCAAAGTCAGGTACCTTGAACTTGGGAGGCACCTTGAAATCAGCAATCAGTCCCAACTTGGACATATCAACACCCAGGGTGTTCTGGTTCTCGATATTTCTCATCTTATCCTCGAGTGCCTTGAACCTTAGCCGTGCTTCAGCAGTCAGCTCCCCTTCAGCACCCCTCTGAGAGAATACATCGTCTTGGCGGTCTTCTAACCACGGCTGAGGCCCAAACAGATTCCCAACACCTGCATTGTTGTTGCCCAGCCCAACATTGACATTAGCTTCCAGGCTCCCATTACCGATGTCTGTCGTATTACCATTGAGTCCCATGTTAGCTATCACATTGTCGTTGGCACTGCCGTTCCCCCCGGTCACGGGGACGCCATGCTGAGGAGTTTCAACTGGTGGAGGAGTAGGCACGGTCCCACCATGGAGTACGCCATTGCTATCGACCCTTGAAATCAGAGGCTGAACCAAAGTTCTGAGCTGATCCTGGCCATTGGCGACCGCTTGCATGAGCTCCATGAAGCGATCCATTCTTTCGCGGAGTTCCTGAACATCAGTTTGCACTTGCTCCATGATTCTGGTTTGATTTGCTCTGGTCGGATAGCGGTGAATAGGTCTCTAATCAATCCTGAAACAACCTGAAAACACAAAAGGGTTAGGAAAAAACGACAAAGTGCTCGTTATGCAAATGCTTCATGCAAATGCAAACGTGTGTCTGTGCGTTAGGGAGATTTCCCCCGATCCTAGTGCCTGAGTGCCAGTGCTGATAATAAGAAGTCTGAGTCCAGTCATGGAAATAACATCTCATATATAAAGAAAGCCCATCAAGGCAGTACACGACATCAGTGAGTACAAGCAGAATCAATAGCGTGACCTCAGCCAACAAGCCTGGTGATGGTCAGCATACAACGATGATCAAAACAAAAGGAATACAAATATAGTCAAGTACGGCCACGGGCGCGAAACTCTTCTAACAACCCCTTCGTTTTCGGATGATCAGGCCGAGTGAGCAACCCTTCGACGAGTAACTCCCTCTGCATAATGGTATATTGAAGACCTTCGACCGAATCTTCCCAAGCTCCTTCGCCGAAACAATCTTCTAGCTTCCACTTCTTGGACTCAAACATCAGTTTGCGCTCCTTTAGGTTAGCAAGAGCCCTGTTGAGCTGGCCTTCGGCGGTGTATCTGCGAGCGGTTTCTTCATCAAACCTCTTCTCACTAGCCTTCACTTGGGCTTTCAGCTTGGAGATCATCAAACCTGTTGAGCTGGCCTTCGGCGGTGTATCTGCGAGCGGTTTCTTCATCAGCTTATCCTCCCTCTCTTTCCTGTTGGCTAGGGAGGCCTTCCAGTGCTGGTTGAACTTGGATATCCTCCGATACGCTTCGTCCAAGTGCTGCTTCTTCGTTGCCAGTACATCGTTGACAGCTTTGAAGTCTCGACCCATGCGCTCACGCTCAGCTATCTGCTTAGTCAAATCTGTCCCCAGCTGGTTCACCAGCTCGGTTTGCCTCTTGAAGGAATGAACGGCTTCGTTTCTCTCGCTTCGGAGCTGAGTCAATTCTTTCTCCAGTTCTTCATTTGCCCTCTTCAATTCATCTCTCTCAGCTAACACCTGATTATGTTGCTGAATGGGCACGGTAGTAGGCTCTTCAATCATTGGAGGGCTTTCTGGCTTGGCAGGAAGAAACGGCATCTCTATAGCATCTGCTCTGGCTCTGATCCACGTCATATACGGAGGGTAGGCTTGATTATTGCTTCTCCCCAGCAATGATTTACCCCTCTTACTGATGCCATTCCAAGCACGCTGAAGCTTAGATAACAGATCCCCCTCTAGAAGACCAGTGAGGTACAGAGATTCCTGCACCTCTTCATCCTTCGGCGGAGCTCTCAAAGCATAGGCAAACTGTCGGACCAGCAGAGATGGATTATAATTGATACAACCCTTCCTGCCTATCAAAGGCACGTTCGGAAACCCGCTGCAGCTGAAGATAATCTCGGTACCCAACCTATCTCTGTCAAACCAGTCAATATCCTCTGCAAATAGACTCATCAAACGCTCGGACCACTCAGCTATGGCTGCAGACGAAACAAAGGGACCCCTCTTGGGTAGATGACTATCAAGCCATTTATAAAGCAGGGGCACACAGCATGAGACATTCTTGCCCCTTCTGTTCTCGTTTTTGTAGTGGACGGAATGGTAGACATCTCCTATCAAGGTAGGGACTGGATTCCCTGAAGCGAAGATGCGAAACGCGTCGAAGTCTACAAAGTCGGGCATATTGGGGAACAGAATGATGCCATATATGCACAGAGCGAGAATGGCGTTGAACACGACCCAACATCCGTCTTTGGCGCACTGCTGAGCCTTACCCACTAAGAACTGCAAGGAGAAACCGGGAACCTTGTTCCAACTAGACAATACCAACTCGGAGGCATCCAGATGAAGTGAGGGAGCTAGACTAGCCAGATCAGGCTCAACATCCATATGAACAAAAGGCATCTGCCTCTTGATAGGCACACCTAACAAATCAGCATATTCTTCTAGCATGGGTGCGAGAACAAAATCCTGGAAAGTAAAGCATCTCAATGGAGGATCGTAGAACTGCAGTAGAGCGTGCAACCCATTCAACTCGAACGCAGAAGGTTTACGAACCAAACTGAACAATTTGCCGTAAGACTTTCTGAACTCATATCTAACAGAATCATCTGCTAAGGCAATCAAACCAGTCAGCTGAACCACATCAGGGGCAGGGAGCTTGTAAGCCACGGTCTTCCTCATAGAACCCATAACAATACAATAGGAGGCAAGAAATCCTGGATCGGGGAAAACGGTACCTGCAACACAGACACATGTTAATGAAATGCAAATGAGTATGCAAAGCAATGTAAGATGCAATCATGCAGCAGGAGATCAAGGAAACTGTGCTGTGGAGATTCTGCATCAACAAAACCATAAACATGCTCTATCAAGAACAACCACTTTCTCTGATAAGAAGAAGACCCTGGTATCTAACCAAAAATCTGCTCTGTCAAGAACACACACATATAGGACCATAAGTCTGCTCTATCAAGAACAGACATCTGCTAATAAGGACCTCTGATACAGGACCAAAACTCTGCTCTATCAAGAACAACCATCTGATAATAAGGACCTCTGATACATGACCCTAACTCTGCTCTGTCAAGAACAAACATCTGATAATAAGGACCTCTGATCCCAATCAAAACCTGCTCTATCAAGAACAATCATACATCTGCTGATGAGATCCTCAGACCCCAATTATAAATCTGCTCTGTCAAGAACACACATATATCTATGAATATAAGGTCCTCTGATATAGGACCAAAGCTCTGCTCTGTCAAGAACAATCACATATCTGATGATGAGAAACTCCGGTACCAACAAAACTGATTCACTATCAAGAAAACCAGGTAGTCTGAAGGTCAAAGTTTCCTGCAATAAACCCAATCCTGCTCACAGGTATGAACCTAAACTGACTCAAGTTCAGCATCCTATGCGGTCATCAGCGTCACAGACATTCAAGAGGGGTGATACGATACCCAGAAGGTGTGGCATCACCAGCTCATGAAGCGGCCTCACTCGGCTGAATCACAAATGATCGGTCCCCAGAGTCGACAATCCTCCAAACCAACAACCCCCTCAACCCAAAGGGTTGAAAAACAAGCCAACTGGGAGAACCTCGTCTGATCGTGGATTTCATGAGACACTAGTGCCTGCCAAGCAAGCACGCGCCCACTAATTTCCACAACTAATGCTATGTACACTCAAGCTTGGGTCTGGCTTCTCACTCATCAGAATGCCCCTCCCACAACAGCACAGATAATCATATCATACTGAAAATAAAGTGTGGGAAATAAAAATGCGATAAATAAACACAACCCAACAAGTAATCATACAAGCGCTAGGATTGACTTGCATAGGGAACCGGAGAACCAGAGATTCTGGGTTCGATCCCCAGCAGAGTCGCCAGCTGTCGCTTCCGCGAAAATAAGGTGCCGGCAAAACAGAAGAGTCGCCACCTTTCGTTATTTATCCCTCAGAACGGGAAAGGAAACGATCGGAAAAACCTGACGAAAAAGGTATAAGACAAGGTCATCGCAACCGTTGTCTGGGTTCGGGAGTCGGTTACGCAAGGGGAAGGTATTAGCACCCCTCACGTCCGTCGTACTCGACGGGATCCACGCTTGTTGTGTTTACTGGACGAGTTGGTTTATCTACCTACCTATCAAGGCTGGCTTGAAAAGAAAAGAAAAATGACTCGGCAAAGCGTCGCGCTTTATGCCTACGTATTCTCATCAGAGAATGAGAAATCAGAGTCAATGTAGTTCGACCTAACTACGGGTTACGGGGAAGGTGGCTCGCCAATACATCAGTATTGTGCCTACGTACTCTCAACAGGCTTGAGAGATCAGAGCTTACGTAGTTCGGGATAATACGGATTACGGGAATTCAGATTCATCTGTTTTATCGAGTAGGGTTAAACAGCAGTTCCAGCAGTTAGGGACGAAGCCTGTTTGCGGTGGCGCTGAAGTTTAACAACACTCTTTTCTTCAGAAAAGCTTCCTTTGAATTACGGGCCCACGGGGCAAAAAGGTCTGAAGTTTGTTTTCTGTCTTTTACGAAAGAAGTGTTTTTTACAGTCGTTTGCAATTTCAATCGCACTAAAGACTATGACCTGAGAGTGAATGCGTCGCATGTCACCCAAAGGGTGCCGTACTAAACATCCAGACTGTTGAAAAGAAACTCTCCAACAATCCTTTCTCAGATAGCTTAAGGCTCGTAACGTACGAAAAAAATCATTCATGATTACTGTATCTTAAGCTGTTTTGAGATGAGAAGAGAACATGCTCAACTAAAGGGAGACTATCAAGTCCTACTGTTGTCATGCCAAGGATTCATCCTATAGTTGAAGTTTGAAACAGGGAACTCCTAGGAGTTATCATGCATAGGTTTCAACCTAAAATTCTATCATCACTTCCTTATCAAAGGATGTGAGATTCCTAAGGGATCATGTCAATGATAAACAGAAACAGGTAAAGCATCAGCTTAACAGTAACCAGTAAATGACTGAAAAATGAATGCAATGCAAGTGAGGGAGGAAATGTGTGTGGGGCAGCAGCCTCCACAAGCTCATCTCAACCTCAAGCCAGAATGAATAACAGTAATCATACAGAAGAGACATGCTATCAAGCAAAATACAGTAAACTGCAATCATACAGTACAAATGAAATAAAGTGCTATAAAGCCACACAAACCAGATGGGCAAGGGAGCTGGGCTCTACCGAATACCCGCAAGCAAAGCCATACAGTAACAATACAAGCATAGGGAGCAACTCAACCTCTAGTGCAATCATGCTCCTAATTTAAAGTCATTCTAGACATGGACTTATTCTAATGCATCAAGCAAGTTAAACAAGGCACATCAGCAATACAGAAAAGAAAACAGACAAGAAAGCAGATCACCAACTCTCTTCCAATTCCAAGCTTCATCTCTTCTGACAGCAACCTAGTCTTCAGACTTCAATCACCCTTCAAGGCTATCACTCTCCATGACAAGTGTCAACTTGCTTCTAAGGTCTCCATCCACCAAACATAAGTATCAACTTAATCTTCTTCTTCTCTAAGCCTCAGCTCCTCAGTCAATTCCACCTTCAGGCTTCACTCTTAACTACAAGTATCAACTTGATTCCTTCAGGCTCTCCAAACATCCATGTAAGTATCAACTTATCTTTTATTCTTCAAGCCTCAGCTCTACACTCAATCTCAATTGAATCCTCTTCATATCAACTTAGTCTTCAAGCTTCAGCTCTTTTTGCTTTACCAGTCTCAACTTGGTCTTCCTCTCCTACAAGCCTCAGCTTCTCAGAGTAGTCTTTAATCACATGGGAGTGTCAACTTCATCCTTCAATCTTTAGGCCTCAGCTACTCACTCAATATCCATTGGGTCTTCAAGTATCAACTAGCTCTTCTTGCTCTTCAAGCTTCAGCTGCAATGGCAATGCTCAAGGAATCATCCTCTTCCACACTCTTCAGTGAAGTCCTCATCTTCAAACTCAAGTCTAACATCTTTCAAGATACTCAAACCAGAAGACCATTGATTTAACAAGATGAGGGGAAATGATAAACAGCTTACTGACAACCAAAGGAAGCCTGTAAGGGTTCATCATTGTGAGAGACTGGTTCCCTCAAAGTTCTACTTCCCAGATAAAGCCACTCATCCTTCCAAAGGAGGGATGTGAATATCTGAGAAGGACTTTTAGTCATTGGGAGGAATGGAAGCACAAGATGCTTTCCATGTTTGTGAAAGAAATCATTCTAACTATAAGGCTCTCCCTATGTCTCCTATCTCCTACTCTTCCTCAGACACCTTCAGGCACAGACAATTCCAAAGCTCCAAGCAACTTCAAGCAACTTCAAGCATCCTCACCTTGTCTCCAACTTGTCTTCAATCTCAACCAAAGGCAAACGAAGCACAAACCCTAATCTAAGGGGACTAAGGAAGTTAAACTAGTGGAATTAGTAAGTTAGGATCACCTAAAACTTAGTACTAAAGTTAGTCCTAACTAAAATACTAAAATCAATTGTAAAATCCTACAAAAATTACTATGGGAACCTAGGTCAATCATGACTTTACCATATTAATTTCAAAGATCAAACCATCAAATTAGACCTAGAAATAAATTCTACATTACAAGGTATCAAACCTAAACCCTAAAAGGAAGCACCTAAATATCAATCTAGAAAGCACACCTATTTTCATCACAAAAATGTGAGAAAAATTCTATGGGATCATACATGTCTAACCTAATCACACATAAAAAATTAGGCTCAAAATCATCACCACATAATCACACAAAATTCCACAAAAATATGCATCAAACATAACCATTTTAATATCAATTAAAATATAAAAATTCCCATTAAATCAGAAATTGCATGAACTAAAAATATTTTTTCTCTAAAACATACTAGACTCAATCATGAGTAAAATGCAAAAAGAATGGGGTTGATTGGATTAATTTTCAATTTTATATGAATTTTTCAAGAACCATGAATAAAATGAAAATTAAAAGAAAATCAAATTAAAATAATAACACGCGCGGTGTGGATAGCAATCAGAATCAGTACAAATCATGGGTTGGATAGCAATCAGAATCAAATTAAAATAGCGCTTAGTTCACTAAGCCCAAAACACTGAATAAATGATACGGTGCGTTTCATTCATCAGAATCCTTCACAACTGAACTTTAAAACGTGGCCCTTGGATCATGCTCCCAGTCCAAGTCAAACCCTCATCCAATGGTGCAAACATCATCTTCAACCTTTTGAACATCTGAGCTTCGCACCCAGCTCCGGCCACCACCGGTGGAGCTCCGGTCATCACCTTCAACCCTAGTTCTCTCTAGGAGCCTCTATTGCAAACGGTCAAAACATGAAACTCATCCCAAATCTTGCCACGAATTCAACCATACCCTTAGTTTCCTCTGAAACCTCAAGATTCACCATATCCCAATCTCAACCGAAAATGGCAATTCACCTAATTTGTCTCTAATTCTCCAATTAACTATCTGAAATCCATCCTACTTCATTCTACAATGCTTCTAACACCTTAATTCAACCTAATTCTACCTAAATCATGCTAGAGGAAGAAAGTTACCAACCTGAAAATCTTGGATGAACAGATGCACTAAACCTCCAATTCAAGCTCTACAATCTTGCAGACACGATCAATGAACCTCCTCCTTGCTTCTGTATGCAAAAGAACCAGTTGAAAGTGCTTGAATCTTGAAACCCGATGGTGAGTTGCAGGTGGAGAAATTCACTTGCTCATCCACTATTCAGCCACGAATTCTTCTTGAAAATGATCTGGAATCACTCCTTGACATCCATGGAAGAAGTATCAATCAAGAAAATGGATGGAGAATGAAGAATTTGGTGAAACCGATCGCACTTGCAAGCTATGAATTTTCAATCTCAACCTATGCTCTCTCCTTCAATGATCACCAACCTCTTCAATGGATCAACTCTATTCCTTATATAGATGATGTTTGGATGATCTAGAACCCTCTAGATCCTTCTAATGAGAGTTTCCACTTCTCATGTCATGAGATTTTCAAACATGTATCATGATATGCACAAACCTGCAAACAGCTTGAAAACACCCTCAATCTCTTTCAATTTCTCCCCTAGTGACATTTTGGAAGGGTTTAGCTTGCCAAGGGCCTTGCTCATGCCTTGATTTTGAGTTTTGCAAGTGTTACTTAATATGCAAGCAAGTGCTTTTCAAAGCAAGTCCATAAATTGAATCTAAACTCAAAAATGTGGCTAAACCAATGTTCTTAAAATGTTTTCTAGAGTCAAAATGATATATTACATGCCATGGTTTGGATGTGTAGGTTGAAAATATCAATTTCCAACTTTGATTCATTTAACTTATGCCCTTATTTTAGGTCATTTTTGCAACTTTGAGCTACAAGCCTTTCAAACACCTCATGACCTCCTTAATAGCCTTAAAACATCATTTTGAACAAGTTTGATGTTGAAGATTTTTCCATTTGAAGCTTGGAAATAGGAGTTATGGCCTTATGCTTGAAATGACCTGTAATCTCCAAATGACCAAAATGCCCTAGACTTGTCAAAGCCATAACTTGAGTTCTACAAATCCTATAAAGGACTTCTAGTACTCTCTAGAAAGCTAAGAAGATAAGGAACAACATTCATGTTCACCAAAAGTTCATAGGAATCATCCTTCTTGAGCAAAAGTTTGAGGCAAGTTGGGTGACTTTCAAGGCCCCAGATTCACATACCTCAGATGACCTGTAACTTGTCAAAGTCATAACTTGAGCTATACAAATCCTATCAAGTACTTCTAGTACTCAAATTAAAGCTAAGAACAAGCTCTACAACATTCATGTTGGTGGTAATATGAGATGACAATCACATCTTGAGCTAAACTGCCTTGAAGATAGGGGTCAAACTAGGGGATTTTACACTGTCAAGCCTTAGAAACCCTAGCTTGAAACTTCTCAAACTCTTCAATCATGAAGAGTTAACCTTGGAATAATCCTTATAACATCTCAATGTATCACTCCATGATCACATGGCCTTTGAATTAGGTCTCAACCTTGTTCAAATCATCAGCTGACCTAGGGTTGACCCAGTCAAACCCTAATTACACCACTCATGGTTGGGTCTTCTTGATCTTGCACCATGACCTGTCTAGGCTTCATGATGGCTTTCAAGACATCTAATAAGCTCTCTCAAGGCTTCAAGTCTACATTCTTGGCTTCAGAATCATCTGAGGAGCTCCCACAACTCTCAAGTTAGGAGGCACACCTTCTTGGTTTCACCCACTCTCTCTGAGGATCTTCTAACTTCTCTGACAAAGATATCAACCCTTGAACACTTGAATAACCTTCTTAGCTAGCTTAAAACTCTTGTATAGCTCTTGATTGGTACTCATACCTCTTGATCTCCTGCATACATGTCAATGAAATGCAAATGATAATGCTAATGTGAATGAAATGCAACATAAGCTAGGTAAAGAAATGTTGGTCAAATTTTAGGGTGCAACACCATGCACTGCTGATACAGTTAGAACTTCACCATTGGGGAGAAAAGCTCTACTGGAGAGAGGATCATGTCATCCTACAAACACACAATAAGCAATAGGATGTTCTACTTACAAAATCGCTACCTCAGTTACCATTCATGACACCTATTGATCAAGTAAATTCATTATTTTCATTATGCTCTATAAAGCCTTATGTTTTCACATGTAATGTTCATAAAAAATATCGGACGTTTTTTGCAAACAAAACAGTAAAAGTAAAAACATAAATGAAAGGCTCTTTGAGTGAAATGAATACTTTATTGATGAAAGGCTTGTAAATAGGCAAGTTACAATTTGGATGCAATTCCTGAAAAGTGGTAATCGCGCAAAAAGTAAAAGAATATACAAATGTCGACAATGTGGAACAAATATCCAACATGTGTCAATTCAGCTATGGCCTGTATGTCTTCGATATTCACAAATGCTTCACCTTCTAAAAAGACTGGCTGAACTGATTCCTTCCTTCAGGATAACCACATATCAAGATGAATCACAGATCGAACACAAATCGCAGTGGTTTGCTTTCAGATCCCTAAATTTTTCCTGGATCGCAGTGGTTTGCCAAAGTTGCATTTGATTTTTCAACTTTGTGGGTTTATTCTTTTTTCTCTTTATCCCTAATTTTTTCCCAAACCTTTTCTTTTTATGGTTCGCCGGGATGCCCTCTTTTGCTTGGACTTTTTCTTTTTGTTATCCAGCGGGTCACTTTTAAGCAAAGTATTTTCTAACTACGTCTGCGTTCACAAGGGACATGTTATACCCCAAATTTTACCCTTAGATTCAATGATCATCTACATATCATCTTAGGTTAACCATCCACGCATAGCTAACTGTTCTATTTAGTTTTATTTTGTTGAAGAAAGTTTGGAAGTCATAAAACCCCTGTGTGTATACCCATCAGGATTCTACGCTTTTACGAGTTATGTTGAATACATGTGGATATGAAAGAAGGAGGTGCCCTTATCCTTATGGTTCCATGGCCAATACCAAGTCAATGTTTCCCTCTAAAGTTGCTAAGAAATTTCCTAAAGAGAATAAGGTTTCCTACCCACTGGTTTCAAGGATGGTTGTTTAAGAATTGGATGTAATTTAGTGGTATGTTGAATTACAAATGATGTTCTCACTTTCAAAGCCCCAAAGTATTAGTTCACGTGACAAAGTGTGACATAGTCTAAAAATTTACTTGAAGCTTCAGCAAAATGTTTCTATGAATATGTCTTAATTATGACCAAATTGAAGTTTAGAGATAACAAACTCGCAAGTTCAAGGGCACTTTCAAGCGATGTCGGATCCTTGGGCATTTATTCTGCTTTAAGAATTGTCCTTGTGTTGGCCTACTGGAAGCTCCAATAATAGAAAGTTTGTTTAAAGATCATTTGTCTGCTTTAAAAGCTTTCACTTATGAGACGAGTTTTTGGACTAATGTAAAATGGTGGATATAAAGTGCAAATTCAATATCCTATATCTATTCAAATTGTTCATGGTTCAAACTCAGATTTGATGCAAATTACAAGAGATTCTCATTTGATTTTTATCAAGTTCTAACGTCAAATCCTATGATTGAGATTCAACGAAATTCTAAGATTGGTGTCAAGGTTGTAGACTTATATGATTAGAATCCTAGAAAAAATTCATAACCTTTTTCCTCACAATTCAAGTTGTCGTAAGCTTGTCATGTGCAAGTAAATTCAAGTTATATTCCTACAAAGCCAGGTTTCGTTCATAATATTCAAATTCAAAGATGGTTTATAAATTGAATTCATAAGAGGCAAGAATCACATAATATTCAAGGTGATTCAAACTCACAATTCAAGTTTATAAACCCAAAGTACCATGATCATTTCACTTATTTTACTGGTCAGGTTCATTATTCTGAGTTGTCATGAAATCTATGTTTTGAAAGATTACGAGTTGATTCACTAAATTCATAATTCAAATTTGTTTTGAACTCAAGAAAGTTCAAAGGATTGAATTTCAAGCCTCAAAGTTCTAAAACAAAGCCTTAAATTTAAGTACAAGTTCTAAGCATATCATGTTCCAAATCAATGTCAAGATACAAGGTACAAATTCAAATAATGCTATCATTGAAGCTTTGAAATTCCAAGATGTCCACATTCAAGTCAATTCAAGGTAGTGAAAAATGTTTACAATTGTATTGAGATCATTTCTAACTAAGGAACATTCAAGTTACAACTTTTTTTCATATTCAAGTTTCAAAACTCATGCTTCCAAAACCATCACAGACTTAATTATAAACTTGAATAAAATTACAACCTAAGCGAAAAAAATTCAATTCAAGACGAGGAATTCACGTAAGTGCTAAATCACTAGGCTATGTAAGATGTTAGCCTTTGTTTTCTTCCTGATAAGTAAGTACTTAGTTGGCGAAATAATTCCCCACCACCATGCTATAAGGTACTATACTCTAACAAACTGTTTTGTTGTCTTGATTCTCCTCCACAACATGGAAGATTGCAATGGCATGTGATTGTCGACAAACCTGCATCGCCAAGAAGAGAGTCAATATGTTAAAGCAAAAAATATTTTGCCATTTGAAATCTCAGCAGTAACCCGTTGAGCTTCAGGAGGAGCTTTACATGATGCCGACAAGCATTGGACGATAGTGATTGCATTTTGACCTACACAACAGATCTTCGCCACGCCATTATTGAAGACCATCATTAGCCTGTCCAAAACAAATCAAATTCATTCAAAAAAAAGGATACCTTGTTCCCAAAACAATAATAACAGTTCCACACCAAATCTCACAATTGAATTTTGTGATTTAGAATTCAATAGGTTCATGACTACAAAAGGCAGAAAGTTGAAAGAAGTAATATCAAATTCTAAACTCGATTTTGCGAGATTTGCCGACATTCATTCAAAATAGTCATCAAAATACTAAAATCAGAAGAGGAATAAAATTTATGCACAAAGCCAAACATTTAAAACCATCATTCCAAACATGTTTCAAGTGAAATAATCGAAGATGGAAAGTTTGAGACACAATCAGGAAAGGATATGTCAAAGTTGGCAAAGTTTCATGACAATCAAATATTGTCAGACATGCTTGGTTTAATTAGGAAATATTTGTAAGGCAGTTTTCAAAATAGTACCCGACATTTTCAATTTCCTTCCGATTTATTGTTCCTGTCGAGATTCATAACAGGCCTAGAGGACAGTATATATAGCAGTTTAATCAAGAATAGAGGGGGACATCCACACACAAAACATTTCTATGACAAAACATTGAAGCAAATAAACCAGGAAACTGTCGTACCGCGAAAAATACGATCCTCGCGATGGACGCGGAAAAAACGTTCGAACAGAGTCGCCACCAAAACTTTATTCATTCCAAGGAAGAAATAGGGAAATATTGATAAAACCTTTAAAGAGATAAGGACATGGTCATCGCAACTAAATTCTAGGTTCAGGAGTCGATTACGCAGAGGGAAGGTATTAGCACCATCTACGTCTGTTGTACTCAACGGGAACCTCTTGATTCGATTCGAGAGATAAGTTAGCTAGGTTGTTTGTTTTCTTCTAAATATTTGCTTATTAGGGGAAATGGGTGGTTTATTAATAGGGTGCTCGCCAAGGATTGGGGCCCTTGTGCCTACATACTCCCCTGTGAAATGGGAAAGTCAGAGCATCGTAGTTCGTGGGACTATGGGAAAAGGAAGGAATCATGGTAAAAAGAAAAAGCCAGCTCGCTAGGATCTTGCAATCTTATGCCTACGTATTCTCATTGACAAATGAGAAATCAGAGCATCCGTAGTTCGAAACACTATGGTTAGTTGGTTTGTGTATAAAGCGAACGAGAGTTTAGGTCGCATTCTAACTGCTAAACGTTGGCTTGTCTACTCTCTAGGGGAGGCTGAAGCGCTAGTTTTTATGCGCGGAAGAAGGGACTAAGCAATGTTCTCTGAGAAAAGGTGTATTTGAGTTGTGGATCGCACGGGGGCGAGGAATTAGTATTTGAGAAGTTTCAATCGCATGGGGGCGAGAAGAACGAGATTTGATGTGTTGATTATTTTAAGGGAGAATGATGATTATTCGATAAACGAGATATTAGCCTCACAACCAATTAATCGAGATATGATTGGAATGCTAGATTCCAACGACACCGTTTTCTTTCAAATAATTAAATTTATTTTTGATGGACGCTGAAAGTACCCTATGGAATGCTAGACTCCAATGGAATTTCTACATCCAAATAATTAAGGCAGGTATTTTAGGGACGAAAGATTGAGTAACCCACAACCTAAGGCGCGCCCCCAAAGAGCGGTCGCTTCAGGAACACGAGGAATGTGAGACTCCAAGAACTCAGTTCTTTCGCAATTTGATTAAGAAAAGATTTTGCATTTGATTAGCATGCATATTAGGGTTTTAGATTGAGAAGAGGGTTTAATTTGCGTAGGTTTAAGATTTCGATCGCACGGGGGCGAGAAAACAAAGTTACATTGGTTGAATATTTTGAAGGAAAATTATGACTATTTGATAAACGAGACGTCAGCCTCGTAACCAATTAATCGGGGCATTATTGGAATGCTAGATTCTAACGACACCATTTTAATTTAATTATAAAATTTGTGTTTGGATGGACAATGAAAGTACCATATGAAATGCTAGACTCCAATGGCATTTCTTTGTCCAAGTAGATAGAGCGAGTGTTTTAGGAACGAAAGTTTGAATGACACGCTACCCAAGGTGTACGCCTCAATAGTGGTCAATCAAGAATTCAAGGAGTGCATGACTCCAAGAACTCAATTCTTTCATGATTTAATTAAGAAAACAATTTGAAATTGATTAGTGTATTTGATTAAATTAGGATATCTTAATTAGACGCGTTAGATATTTTATAAGGGCAAGATCGAAAGGATCACAACCCAAGGATGTTGTACCCCAAATTTTGACCCTTATATCTTCATCATCATTCTAGGAGCATCATCATTTGTTTATCTAACCTTAACCCCTTTCAAGTTTGTCTTTGTCAAGATAGAGGTGAATTAGGGTTCCATACAGTCGGGAATCGGGGTTTCGATGGTTTGATCAGTCAATGTCTTGGATTGATTCTACATGAAGCAAGTCCCCACATCAACAAATATGCTACATTGGATCAAGTATGAATCCAATTTGAGGTTGTCACCCAAAGAAGAAGAGCAGTGCAGTCCAGAACCCCCCGATTAGGGTTTCTAATAAGGAAAAGTCAACTATGGTTTGAATTTTGATTTAAATGGTACTCCATTGGTGGAATAATGGTACATGAGGATTATATGACTTAGTGAAGTCCACTCAAGAAGTTTCAAGACCTCAGAAGACCCGAAACACCGACAGTCGATTCGGGGTTCTCCGATCGATCAGTTCGTTTGACCAAAAAGTCAACTCATTGACCAAAAGGGTTTTGACCCAAAATTGAAGCCAATCATGTTCCTAATGTTATATAACATCTAGTCATGAAGTTTTATGACATTGGATCAAAGATTCAATAGTAATTAAAAAGTCGGGAAATTAGGGTTTTAAAAGGGGCAAGACCATAACTTCTTAACCACACATCCAAATGGAGTGGTTCCAAGCTTGGTGGAAAGGTCTTGGCAAGTTCTAAAAAAGTGAAAAAGTGACCTATATGCAAAAAATGAATAGGTTTGAAGTTATAATCAAAATTAATGCAAGAGGGGAAAACACTTAGTGAAATTTCATAGTTTTAGCACTTTTCAAGTCATGTTTTTAGCCATCTTGAAGGGTGATTTTGACCTAGTTCCATTTGGAATTTGAAAATTCTCAAAACATGAAACTTGTAGAGCATGACGAGGGCTTTCCAAAAAGTACAAGAACTCCTCCATAGAATTTGTGGGCTAGGAGTTTCGAAGGAGGCAAGTTGGGGTCCAAACACTTGAAATGCACATTTCCAAATTTGTCACAAATCAACTTGCCCACCACCTAAGTCATTCTCAACCATTTGGTTAACCCTTGAATTGATATTTAGAAGGTATTATGAGTAGAAATGCAGAAGGAGTTGGAGAATTTGAAAGGTATAGCAAGTTGCAAGACAAGTTGCAATATTATATTCAAAGAAATCAAAAGGAAAGAGAAACTTTTCATGGAAGAAATCTGCAGCAGCAGTTCCCCTAGTCCCTAGCCACACTTCAGTCACTTCCACTGCCCTCATGCAACTTGTCTTGTGCATCACAATGAGTCAAGAACATTGAAAATCAGCTGCACCAAGATCTTGGACAAATTTTCTCCAATTTCCCCTCCCAAGGAAAAACCTCCAAATATGTCCTCACTAGTGATCATGTGGCTTTGCCTATAAATAGCACAACTTATATGCATCAAGGACAAACAATAGCAACAAAGAAACCAGCCACAAAAACCCTCCATCATCTGTTGCAAACTTTCTTGCAAATCAAGCCAAAACTTCAAAGTTCCAAAACTGTCTTGGACATAACTTGTGCTAAATCAATTTCCAGCCATTCCTCATCGCTACCAACATTCCGCACAACTTACGAATGATCCTCTGGAGCTGTCTAAACCACCATTTTCACCAGAAACCATTCCATTCTCAAGGTCAACCTCCAAAACCAAAAAAGTCAACATTCTTCATTTTTCAAGCCATAACTCACCACAGACCATTTCCAACTCTTTCAACACCTCTAACACTTCATAAGTAATATATATAATCTGTACAAATCAATTTTTCACTTCTGTAACAAAGTTTGAACCATGTTGCTTTGTAAAATCATGGATTTTAAGGTTTTCTTCCATTTTTCAAGCCATTCTGCATGACAGTGATGTTGTGGATCATTGGAGCTGATAATCATCATTCAAAGACCATTTTCAGGCTATAGCAAAGCATTAAGGACCTCTGATTTTCTTATTTTTCAAGGTTTCTTCAAGAGGTAAGCCTAAATCCTTGAACTTTGGAATTTTGCTTTACATTTCACATGTTATGTTAAGTTGTAATCATGATTTTATGCTAGACATTGTTTGAACTTGTTATATGTGTACTATATGTCATGTATGGACCCTTGCTTGCACTAGAAATTGACATTTCTTGACTGTCCAAAATGCTGGTCACAAAACTAGGCATAACTAGGTCATCATATGCATGTTGATTCCAATCTGCCAAACTATGTGTGCATTTTCTAATTTCTCTTGAGCCAATCATTATAAATGATGTATATGCAATGTTTGCACACTTTTTTCATCAAACCTTGCACTATTTAAGACTATCCATATGCTCATGCTCTTGGTTGTAACCAAAATGACCTAAACAATGATGTTATCAAATTTTTCAGTGAGTGTATTGTATGGAAAAACAAATTGCACCATTTAATTCCTTATTAAAAAACACACAATTTTCACTTTTGTTTCACTCCATTTGGTTAATAATTGACTTATTTCCATCCTTCATGCAAATGACCTAAAATTGGTGACCTTGCCTTGCCCTAGTTTTGCCCCCATTGGTGCACCAACTTTGAATGATCATAACTTGCTCATTTTTTATGCTATTGATTCCATTATTTCTACAAGCTACTCTTTATCATGTCTACTTTCATTTATTGAATAAATAATTCAAGGATTGTTATCCTAGAAAGACTTTGATCCACTTGAAAAACATGGGTTTTTAGGGTTTTTACCATGGTTTTTTGTAAACGTTTTCAACTTGAAACTTGATTTTTCTTGTGATATTGATCTTTTATGATTCACACATGTTTGTTAACATGTTGAAATGCTCATGTTTGTTTGATAAATTTCCTTTCCATGTTCATGCTTTCTTTTTGTGAATGAATATTTGAATCAGGACTTTTTAAGCTTCATCTGTGAACTTTACCATGATTTTGGATGTTGTAACTTCTTAAATGTGTTTGCCATGCTTCTTTCAACTTGTTATGAACATTGCAAAGATCATGATATGTAAGGATTTATGTTTTGTCTTGGTTGTTACCATGAGCTTTGCTTTTCTCCATGAAACCATGAACCTATGCTTAGATGTTTCTTCACACTTCTTTGCATTGTTGATTGTCATCTCTTTTCCCTTTCATGTTGTCACATGATTATCTTAATCTATTTTTGTTGTCACCATGCTTCATGCCTTCATCATGTTGAATTTTTTCACATTTAGTCTTACTTGATTCATGTCCCATGTTTGGTTTAAGTTGTAACTTATATGCTTGAATTCTACTTGTGCATGTTTATCCTTGTGTATTCCTTGATGTTGTAACCTATTAAACATGATTCCATTTCCTTACCCTACTTTTTATTATGTCTTGTTAGAACCATAACTTCCTTAGGGTTGAGTCTTTCTTTGAAAGATACCTTTGGACCTGTATGATTCCTCATGAACTTTAAACTTCTTACTTGAACTGTTGTAACATTTCTTGTATGTTTACTTGTACTTGTTTGTCATCAATATTGGTCTTATGTTGTTACATTTGACATCCTTTGATCCTTATACATGCTTGCCTCAAGTTGTGACTTGTTTGCATTAAAACTTGTTTGAATTACATGTTGTTGTCTTGATGGTTGTTACCATGTTTTCCTTCATATTTGTTAAGATGCTTCAAATTAATCTTGCCTTATGTTTATGGTCTTGTAAGAACCCCTACCATGTTTCCTCTCTAGATATTATCTTTATGCATTATTTGGTTGTAACAATTTAACTTGATTGTAATCTTTGCTTGATGTTGTCACATGCTTGCATCTCTTCCTTGGTTGTTACCATACTCTTTCATATGTTCATCATGTTTGAATGAATGTTTATGTATGATTTTATCTTTGTTAAGTTATTTCCCAAGTGATGGAACTTGTTAGTTCTCATCAAGTTGTCTCCTCTTTTCCCATTCCAAAGGAAAGTCTCTCTATTGACCCTTGGGTCATAGATAGGTCATTACCCCCTCTTTGACTTTGTTAAGTCATCTTGAACCCTAACTTAGTTAAGTTAGAACCTACAAGCCATTAGACTTTGCTTTAAGTCTAAAAGACCTACCCCTTGTTAGGAGTATCCTTTTAATTAGAACTTTAAGATAGAGTTGGTTAACTCTATGTCAGAATCACGGTAATGGTTACTTACTCCCCATTCTTGAGTGTTCAATATAGATCTAGAGAGTTTGGTTAAACTCTACACAAACACTGTTATGTTTGTTCCCCTAGTGTCTTGACCATAGTCAAGTACTTTTTAATCCTCGGTGAGGTGAACTACGGTTGCTCTGATTCTATCCTAGTTAGGATATGTAGGCAGAGGATGTAATATCTTTACGAGCAAACATAGAAACTATCCTTATGTCTTTATCCCACAATATCACCCTAGCCCTTAACCTAATCCCAAGCCATAGAAAACATTTAGCAAGTATAGCATACAAGCAAACAAAAGGTTCCTGTAGAGTACTATAGATGTTTAGGATGTGAAATTCCTACCCTAGGCATAACCAACCCCCAATCCCCGAATCTCTTAGCATTGTTGTTACATCACGCAAAAGGGTTTTTTCTTTCTTTAACCTTTCCTTTGGATAATTCAAAGTCCGGTTGTGAACTTAATGAATTAAGATTCAAGTTAATCAATAGCTTGGTATCACGATTCTCACTGCAACAAAAATGGCGACTTCACTGGGGAAGTGACTTACACTTGAGGGTTTAGCCTATTTTGTTTATTTGTAAGATATATTTGTAAATATTTGCTTACGTGTATATTTGTCAATATCTATATCTGTGTTATGGACATTGGGTGTTTTGAGTGGTGAGATAAATCCTAACCTGGATTTGAGTGACACATGAGATAGGATTGTGATAGGATCAATAGTTGGGTTGTTGGGAGTAGTCTCAATAAGTCTGACATATGATGTAATCATACTCAGTACAAACCTCCTTGAGATAATTAGTATTGCATGAGTAGTCGTGTATTCATTAATTGTTTCAACCTGAGAGTGTGTGAAGCTGAGGACCTTTAGTAACACTTTTACCCCACTTGGCCTTTTTAGGACATAGTGCAGAAATTGTTAGGGAGTAGTCCCTCAACAGTTGTCATGCGATGCTACACTCAGACAAGTTTATCTTGAGAATATTGTTGACCCACGTAAGTAGTTGTGTTGGTTGACAATATCCGAAGGATTTATTATGACTCTGGAAACTTTGATAGAACCCGTTCGGCAGGTACAAATAACTCATAGTATAAATCCTTGGGGATGGGTAGACCTTTTAACTCCATGCTTTGACCTTGAGCTTAGGGAGCCTTTTGTGTGCATGTGCATTGTATTTGAGAATACGTTCCTTTGCGTTGTGTGTGCATAATCTCATCATCTCATCATGGCATTTCATGTTACGACTGGTTTTGTAAAATTCAGTTGATCTCTTTGTGTAAAATCCTAGATACATCATGGATATTGGAACAAGAAACACCAAGAGATACAATTTCGAGAAGCCATATACGTCCGAGTTGTGAAAACTAGGGACCATGGTGTCAGAAGAGTTTGGAAAAAGATATGGAAAGATTTTGAGCCTAGTCAGGACAGGGATGGAAGAAGGGATCCTCAACACTTTAGTTCAGTTCTATGATCCATTGTATCATTGCTTTACTTTTCCCGACTATCAGTTAATGTTGACTTTGGAAGAGTATGACTACTATGTGGGAGTTCCTGTGAAGGATCAGAAACCATACAATGGATTGGAAAGTTTGCCTTCATCAAAAGAAATAACAGATGCTCTTCACCTTGAACTATCTGAAATTAAAGCTCATCGTGCCATCAAAAACGGAGTAGAAGGTTTCCATTCAGATTTCCTGGTCATGAAAGCGGCCTACCTTGCCAAAGAGGGGAGCATGGATGCATTTGAAGCAGTATTAGCTCTATTGATCTATGGATTAGTATTATTTCCCGAAATTGAGGAATTTGTCAATTTCCCTTCCATTACCATATTTTTAAGTGGCAACCCTGTGCCTAACTTGTTAGGAGATGTTTATTACTCAATTCATCATCAGACACTCCAAGGAAAGGGAGCTATTCTTTGTTGCCCACCTCTGCTGTACAAATGGTTTGTTAACCATTTGCCAAAAACCGACGCTTTCAAGGAGAATCCCAATGGATGGAGATGATCTCAAAGGATAATATCTTTAACACAAGCTGATATTCATTGGTACAGTCCCGCCTACGATAGAGGAGTCTATTTTGATTAGTGCAGAAACTTCCCAAACATACCACTCATTGGAGTAAGAGGAGGGATCAACTACAATCTAACATTGGCTAGAGGACAATTTGGTTTTCCGATGAAGGATAAACCCACCAATGTGCTCTTATTCGGTTTCTTTTATCTCAACACTGAAGTAGCGGAAAATATGAGGAACAACACAGTTGATGCTTGGGAGAACATCCGGAAAAGGAAAAAAGATGACCTAGGCAAAAGGAACTGTGTAGCTTTTGAACCATTTACTCAATGGGTCCAGTCTAGAGCAAGGGATTTGAAAATGCCATATCTCCCAGAAAAGAACACAGAGATAATTATTGCATCGTCATCCTCCGTCATTCCCATTGAGAAGATGGAGGAATACCAAGAGTTACTCGCAAGAGCTCAACTTGAGAGGGACACTTGGGAAGGAAAGTATCATGCGCATTCCTTCGAAACAACAAGGCTCATCAGCGAAGTACAAGAAAAGGATGAATTGATAGATTGGCTCGAACGACGAGTGATCGATGGAGAAGCAACAAAGAAGAATTTATTTTTCTCCAGTATCAAGCCCACTCAAAGCATTCACAATACTCGAATATCCCTCCAAACTCTGGAGCCTGGAAAGGAATAGTGGATAAATTAGTGATGGAGAATGCAATTCTGAAGAAGTTGAAGAGGCCTCGCGTCTGAAGTTCTTAGTTTAGGCTGTGGTACCGAGTTTCTTGATGTAACTTAGGCTTCTTGTATTATGTCTCAAAAGTTGTAACTTTTTCCAATAATGAATGAAATGAGGGTTTGGAACGATTGATCTTCTGAGTTTTGTAAAACCAGTCACATTTGCATTGCATCTTTGCATTCTACTAACCATTTAAGGAAATTCAAAAAATTTCTTTTGCAGACATTGATATGGAATGACGAAGCAGGTTTCCGTTTCCAAACCTAAGATTAGGTAACCTTAGGATCCTGGTAGGTCTCGTCAGGAACCTTGCTGCTTTCATTGCAAAGTATGGAGATCTTCTTCCGCTAGTCAACACTCGAGTCAACAAGGACATGCTGCAAGCACTTGTCGAGTTCTATGATCGAGTATATCATTGTTTTATCTTCCCATATTTCCAGTTGCTCCCAACAATAGAATAATACTCTACTTACTTGAGGATTCCTTTCACCTTCAAAGTTTATTATGGGAAACCAAAAAGAAGAGACCTTGCCAAAGCACTGCACATCAGGCCAACAGAGCTACCCACTGAATTGGTAACTAGAAGTGATTTGTCTGGAATAGAAGCAAGACCATTCATGGAGATGGCTGAATTTCATTACGATAACAGAAATCTGGGAATCTTCGAGGCAATCCTAGCATGTGAACACTCTACTGGCAGATACATATATCACCATCCATCTCGAAAAGTGAATGACCTTGGGTAGTTCTCATGTTGTACGACTTTGCTCAGTAAGTGGTTTATTTCTCACTTGCCCATAACTCAAATCCTTTGGAATCTTCCCAATAAAGAAGCATGGGTTGAAAAATTAATAACCCTCATACATTATGATATCGACTGGTATAATACCAAGATCAGCGGTGTCATTATGATCCCGAGTTGTGGAGATTTCCCAAACGTACTCCTCATTGGTACTAAAGGGGTGATCAGCTACAATCCAATATTTGCTCGCCGCTAGCATGGATATCTAACAGGGCCAAAGCCTGAGCTAGATATGCTAAGAGCCTGTTTTTGTGAAAAAGGCAGCAATGAAGAACTTGAAACTCAAGCTAGTTTTGCTTGGCGTCATCCTCTTCTACAAGGAGAGACCCCATAAGAGAATGTGAGTTGTTTCACCACAAGGGCCTATCTACTTTGGTCAAAGGAGATAGCCTTAAGAATGTTTTACACTCATACCTATGAGATCACTATGGAGCCCGAGATTCTTATGTCTAGGGAGGAGCTGAAGTACGCTTTGGTTAAAGCAGAATTTGAAAATGATGAACTGTCAGAGATACTTCGTCAGAATCAACTCTAGCCCGGGTCTCAAGAGGGAGAAGGATCGTCTAGTTAGAACGATCGACACTTTGCTATTTCCTGCTTTTTATCAAGATTGTTGTCTTTTGTTGTATTTTCTTTTGTTGTAAGAAAGGTCTTGCTTGTTAGCAGGAGCCATCTATTGTAATAGATCTCAACTTGTCAATAAAAATATACTTTTTAAGCACGTTGTCACGTGTGTTTCTAACTTTTTTTGTAAACAATATTGTTGCTTTTCCTTTAATGGTCGATTTTGCCTCTGCATTTGCATTTGCATATCATCTGCATAGGCTTGCATGGGCTCCGCAGCTCATCTATTGTTCTTTTCCATCAGAGAGAGAGGAGGAAAAAAGTCACGCTGAGTTCCCACATATACAACACTCGAGCCAGAGCTTAAAGGAAGATGGCCGACCACGACCAGAGAATCGACCAGATCGACAATGACATCGAAGGAATCAAAGACAACGTCAGCCAGATTATGGAAGTTCTTAATGGAATCAAAGCAAAGATGGATTCATAGGCTAATGTGGTCTCTGAAATCAGTACATCAGCGAAAAATCCTCCTACAATTCCAGCTTCAACAACTGAGTTCCCATTTGGCATATCCAGGGATTTACTGCCTCCGCTCAGCCATCCTCAACTATTCAATTTTCAACCACAAGTTATTCCAATAACGACAGATCCTCTTTTCACCCATGCAGGAGGTCCGACACATGCTCGACCTATTTTCAACAACCACCAACCAATCTTTGATGTACTCAATGGTTCCGAAGTCGAAGATGAAAAACACGAGAAGTTGAGGGCAGAAATGGACATCATGGCTAAGAGGACGAGGGCCATTGAAGGAAGCAACGTCTTTGGATCAGACGCCAAAGACATGTGTATAGTGTCTGGTTTGGTGTTTCCACCGAAGTTCAAAATGCCAATGTTCGAAAAGTACGAGGGATCCACTTGTCCAAAAGTCCATTTGATCATGTATTGCAGACGGATGGCCCCACACATTGAAAATGATAAGCTACTGATACACTGCTTTCAAGATAGCCTCAAGGGAGCATCTGCCAAGTGGTATCTGAGTTTAGACCAGGGAAAGATACATTGCTTTCAGGATTTGTCCGACGCATTTATCTAGCAGTATAAGTACAACATGGATCTGGCCTCAGATCTCCATCAGCTTCTTAGCATGATGTAAAAGAGTACTGAATCCTTTAAGAAATATGCACAAAGATGGTGCGGGACAGCTGCTCAAGTTGAGCCACCCCTGACTGAAAAAGAATTAGCTGACTGGTTCATAGACACAGTTAGGCCTGAGTTCTATGAGAGACTAATCAGCAGTGTCACAACAAACTTCTCCAAAATTGTAGCCGTGGGAGTAAAGGTTGAGGCAGGGCTGAAGAATGGCAAAGTGTCAAATTCAACTGCTAGCTCCAGCGTCGGTGCTACCAAAAAGCCAACTAGCAGCTTTCACAAAAAAAAAAGGTGAAGTGAGCGCCATGACACATGAAAGAAGAGCACAACATCAAAGAAATCAGCGACAATGGTATCAACAACCACTGTATGTAGCAACGGTGACACCGGTCTTCCAACAACAACAAGTTCAGCAGGTTCCTCAGCAAGGGGCACCCAATCAGTATCAACAATACAACCGGCAACCATACAACAATCAACAAACGCAACATCCTTAAACCTAGGCTCCGAGGGAAAACTATCGAAGTGGGAAGCCAAGGATACAACCCATACCCATGAGTTATACGAAACTTTTTCCTATGTTGGTGGAACGAGGGCTCGTCAGGACAAGGAAGTTAGGTGTTCCACCTAATCCTCTACCCCATTATTATAATCCAAATGCACATTGTCCTTTTCATGAAAACGCCCCCGGGCATGATCTGGAAGGTTGTTTCGCACTTCAGCACATTGTTCGAGAATTAATAGAAAAGAAGATATTTTCATTTGAGGATAATCACCCGAACATGAAGGACAACCTTCTACCAAACCATGGTGGGGTAAACGCCATAACCGAAGAAAGGGAAGAGCCTGAAATAAAGACAGTCACAACTGCCTCTGAAGTAAAGATACCATGGGTAGAATTGCATAAAAGGCTTGCTCAAGCATGGGTACTCAATAGTTCTCATGAAAACTGTGAGGAATGCAGAATGAATCCATAAGGTTATGACCTTGTGCAAAAGGATATTCGATCGTTAATCGATCAAGGAATGCTGCAGATTATTAGCCGAAAGAAGAAGGAAGATGTGGCATTAATTGAGCCAGTGTTCAATATGCCTGGAGAATCCAACGAAAAAGCAGTCTTCAGAAATAACAACCATGCAACCAGGAACAAAGCTGTCCGACTGGTATTCCGCGATGATCTTGCACCCAAGTTTGGAAAGGACCAACCCTGGTTTGATCCAAGAAAAGGACATGGTCCTCAAAGAAGAGCTATAACGCCCAAATATGATTATTCATGGTGTAATGAAATTATGGGAAGGAAGCAGGAAAAGGTTACCAACATTGCTAGGGCAAGCAGAATGACCCAAAGTGGTCGAGTATATCAGCCTCGAGCAAGTCCTATGGTTTCTCAATCAACTACCACCATTCCTAAAGCTGCTACTGCTATACCTAAGGAAGTCGTTTCGAAAGAAGTAATTTCTAAGGAACCCAGAAGAAAAGGGAAAGAGATCCTCAAAGACGAAGAGGAAGAGTTCTTGAGAATCATTTGCCGAAGTGACTACCGAGTGGTCGATCAAGTTAACCAAACACCATCTAAAATTACTATCATGTCACTCTTGCTGAGCTCCCTGCGCATCATCAAGCCTTGATGAAGATATTGACATAAGCTCATGTGACAAAGGATATCACAGTGGGATAATTTGACTCAGTCGTTGCAAACATCACATCATGCAACACCTTGAGCTTTGACGATAGTGATCTGATAGCTGAAAAACGCAAGCACAACCGTGCCTTGCATGTATCTATCAAATGTGAAGAGGACACACTAGCCAGAGTGCTTGTTGATACAGGGTCTATGCTCAACGTGATGCCCAAGAGGACTCTGGCCAAATTGGCCTACCAAGGAGCTGAAATGAGGCCCACTTCTTTAGTTGTAAAAGATTTTGACGGCTCAAGAAGAACTGTGATAGGGGAAGTTTATCTACCAATCATGATAGGCCCTCAGATCTTCGAAATCAATTTTCAAGTGATGGATATCAATCTGGCTTACAGTTGTTTACTAGGAAGGCCGTGGATACACACAACAGGCGTTGTCACCTCCACTCTACACCAGAAGATGAAGTTCGTCGTTAATGACCAGTTGGTCATAATTCATGGAGAAGAGAACTTGATGGTGAGTAACCTGTCCTCCTTGAGATACATAGAAGTTGATGAAGATGCGCTCGAAACTGCTTTCCAAGCCCTGGAAATTGCCCACGCTATTTTGGTTGACGAGTCAGCAGTAACCCGTGGTCCATCTTTTTCTTCTGTCCAGAGCATCAAGGCTGTAATGAAGACTGGGCTCCCATTAGGATGGGGGGAGATCATAAAAGTAAAAGCTCGGACGAAAAATGGCAGACAAGGGTTGGGTTACAAACTAACTCTAGGAGATGCACCTGAAGAAAGTGTCATGAAGAAGAAGACCTTGAGAAAGATATTCACAAGTGGCGGAATGCAAGTGAATGTCGTCATAGGTGAAGAAGAAGACCATTTGGATCATTTGCTGAAGCTATTCGAGAGACTCCGAAAGTATCAACTAAGGCTAAATCCAGCTAAGTGCACCTTTGGAGTTTGTTCGGGCAAGCTACTCGGTTTCATTGTTAGCCAACGAGGAATTAAAGTAGATCCCGACAAAGTTAAAGCAATTCAAGAAATGCCCGCTCCCCAAACAGAAAAACAAGTCAGAGGCTTCCTTGGACGGCTAAATTACATCTCTAGGTTCATTTCTAATCTGACGCCTACCTACATGCCAATCTTTAAGTTGTTACGATAATATCAAACTGTGGTATGGAATAAGAACTGTTAGGCCACATTTGAGAAGATCAAAAAGTATCTACAAGAGCCTCCAGTGTTGATTCCTCCGCTGCCAGGGAAGCCTTTGTTCATGTACATGACAGTACTGGAAGATTCAATGGGTTGTGTCCTAGGCCAAACTGACAAGTCAGGAAAGAAAGAGCGTGCAATCTACTATCTGAGCAAGAAATTCACATATTGCGAGAGTCGTTACTCCCCTCTAGAGAAAGCCTGATGTTCCCTAGCTTGGGCAACCAACCGTCTGAGACAATATATGATTTACCATACTAAGTTGCTGATCTCCAAGATGGACCCAATAAAGTACATCTTCGAAAAGCCAGCTCAAATCGGAAGGTTAGCCAGGTGGCATATGCTCTTGTCAGAGTATGATATTCAATACGTCGCTCAAAAATACATCAAAGGCCGTGTCTTGTCAGAACACCTTGCTGAGCATCCTGTGGATGATTATCAACCACTCAAGTTTGAGTTTCCCGATGAAGATGTAATGTAAATTCAATGTCAAAAACAGGAACCCGGTCCTGAAGAAGGTCCCGAACCTGGATCCCGCTGGGAAATGATGTTTGATGGAGCGTTTAACAAGAATGGACATGGTATTGGAGCTGTCTTGAAAAATCCAACTGGAGGGTATACCGCTGTTACCGCCCGACTTTGCTTCTCCTGTACCAACAACATAGCCGAGTATGAAGCTTGCATCCTGGGATTAGAAGCTGCTATTGATCTCCGTATTAAAATCTTGGAAGTGATCGGCGATTCTGCTTTAGTGATCTACCAACTCAGAGAAGAGTGGGAAACTCGAGATGAAAAGTTGATCCTTTACAAAGATCACATCCTAGAAATGATTGAATACTTCGATGAAATTACTTTTAAACATGTGCCAAGAGCAGAAAATCACATTGTCGATGCTTTAGCCATGCTAGCATCAATATGGAAGGTCCAATTTGTTAACGAGGCACCTCTGATTTGCAGTGAAAGAAGGACTGTACCAACATATGTCATGGTGTTAGAAGAAGAGCCTGATAAGAAGCCTTGGTTTCACAACATTAAGAATTTCCTTCAAAATCAAGAATTTTCGGATGACGCATCCAGAGTTGACAAAAGAGCCAGACAAAGGTTATCATCCGAAATTTTCATCAGCAATGGCATCCTATACAAGAGGAACCACGACATGGTTCTACTCAGATGTGTTGACGGAAAAGAAGCAGATCTGTTGATGGCTGAAGTGCACAAAGGGACATTCGACACTCATGCCGGTGGCCATGCCATGGCGAAAAAGATTTTAAGGGCTGGATATTTTTGGTTGACCTTAGAAACGGACTGTATACTCTTTGCTCAAAAATGCCACAAATGTCAAGTCTATGCCGACAAAGTGCATGTTCCTCCGCATCCTTCCAATGTGATAACATCACCATGGCCATTCGCGATGTGGGGTATAGACATGATTGGGGAAATAAAACCAAAAGCTTCCAACGGCCATTGATTCATCCTCGTCGCAATCGATTACTTCACCAAGTGGGTAGAAGCAGCATCGTATGCAAACGTAACCAAGCAAGTGGCCGCCCGCTTCATCAAGAAAGAGATCATCTGTCAGTATGGCAACCCTGACCAAATCATCACCGACAATGGATCAAACCTAAATAACAAAACGATGAAAGAACTTTGTGATAACTTCAAAATCAAGCATCACAATTCTTCTCCATATAGATTGAAAATGAATGCCTTGTCGAAGCTGCAAATAAGAATATAAAGAAAATAGTATAGAAGATGGTTGTAACCTACAAGGATTGGCATGAGATGCTACCATTCGCTTCACATGGGTACAGAAGGTCATTGCGCACTTCGACAGGGGAAACCCCCTTTCCATGGTTTACAGAATGGATGTTGTACTACCCGTCGAGGTCAAGATACCTTCGTTAAGGATCTTAATGGAAGCCGAGCTCGAGGAAACTGAGTGGATAAAAGAGAGGTTCGATTCATTGAATCTCATCGACGAAAAGAGGATGTCTGCCATGTGTCATAACCAGATTTACCAACAAAGGATGAAAAGAGATTTCGACAAGAAGGTCCGTCTTAAGGAATATAGGGAAGGAGAGCTTGTGCTCATAAAAATTCTACCAACATAGAAGGACATGCACGAAAAATGGATGCCCGACTATGATGGCCCTTTCGTCGTGAAGACTGTCTTCTCCGGAGGATCTCTAATTCTTGAAATGATGGATGGTGAGCAGCTCAAGTACCCCATCAATTCAGACGCAGTAAGAAAGTATTACGCCTGAATATGGGAACCTAGAAAGATGACTCAAGCCAGAAAACACTTCAGTAGGTTGGAAGTCTGAAAGAACAATACAGGCAAATGCAGGGGAAACGTGTCGTCAAAAGTGTTGAAAGAATTCATTATACGCCATTCTCGTCAGAAGCAACAAAACATATGGACTACTAGTTAGTAGGACCGGATCGTTATTGGATTCTGTAACCCCTTTCTGTTTGCCATTTTTTTAAAATTGTATTTGCTCCCGAGGCTTTACCATTTGTAAAAGTTCTCGTCTATTAATGAAATCAAATTTCATACCAATCATTGTTATGATCTATGTTTTTGTTATGCAAATTTCATTTATTCGTTAATAATGATTTTTGAAAAGCGAAGTGTTTTGAAAATTTAAAATTTTGGTTCAAGATAACTAATTTAACAAAGCACGTCAAAACTCGTAAGGTGATATGACGGTATTACACTACTTTCATAGCGGTAAAAAACTTGTTGATGTCTCTGACCAAGGACGCACCCGACAGTCATCTGCTGCTAAACCGAGATTCCTCTTCTGCAGGTTTGCAAGAGCATTGATTACTTCCTAAAGGTCGTTTCTTCCCCCGGGAAAGAAGTTTCATCCAAATTAGTGACATATTTTTCCTCCTCGCATTTCTTGCTTTGTTTCTTCCTTCTCCCTCGCGGGTCGGTCTGCATATGCATTTGCATCATATCATTAGCATACGCATTTGTTTGCATTTCTTTGGTTTCTGTTTATCTGGCTTTTGCCATTGGGATCCTTTGATCGTTACCAACCTTTTTGCTCCGTCCTTTTTGCCACGGGCTCGCTTCGCGATTTGACACCCCAACTTTGTGATAGATGTTTTTGTTTTAGGAGGCTAGTTGTGACTAGCGATATTTGATACAACCTGATGATTACCAAGACGATTAGTTGTTACTGATGTTTATCTTTGGGATCGGGTCTCCACCAACTTTGTTCTGCAAGTCCAGTAGCTACTAGCATTGCTAAAATCCAATTGTTATTGGTATCCCTTGGTTTGGTTGTCACCAGTTGTTTGTAAGTCCAGAAGTTACTAGCATCGTTTAAAAAATCCAATTATTATTAGTATCTTTGATTTGGTTTCTACCAGTCTTTGTAAGTCCAGTTATAACACCCTTTTTCTACCCCACAATTTAAAAGGCAAAATATTCACATTTATCAGAGTAAAATGTTAAACACCATAAATATCACCTCAAAGGACGTACATTTCTTAGTAAATTCAAAAATAGGTCAATGCTCCGTAAAAAACGAGTTTTCCCAAAAGATATCAAAAATTGCAGCGAAACTTAAAAAGACATAATCCAAAGTTTTCCTTATACGGGAACATAATCAAAATAACCAAATCAAATAAATCAGGTTTAACTCAAAGACCCCAACCCGATGTTACACTATCAGAGCAAGACCCTCGACGTTAACCAAAATGGCCAACAACTCAAAACTCCGAAAAGATCCTCGACGACATCCACGGCTAAACCCGGTCATTTGCACGTTACCCACAAGGAGGCAACATTTAAACAGGAAGGGTGAGTAAAACCATTCATAATAATCAATGTAGGAAATCAATATATAAAATGGCGTCATTTTCATATTCAACATCGTCAAATTCATCAATGGGCATCAAGGCCACAACATCATAAATTACACCAAATTGTCACATAAATGCAAATGCAACAAGACTCATGCATGTGGTACCAATAATCACATCTCGATGGAAACTGGGCCATCAACCCTCCATAGATCCCCATCAATAGGATCGATTCTACTCGAGAACCGGAGCACATCAAAATACCTCACATCCGCACAATAGGATTGATGCCAAAGAAATCAAGGCCCTGAACTGAAGTTCAAATGCACTTGAATGCATGAATCACACGTCAATAATCATACTCATAATAACATCATAGGTGCATCATCATTCATCATAAGCATCATCATCAAAAGTCCTGGAAATATCATCATAGCTCATCATTACATCATAGGAATCATCATATAATCATGTACTAATCACATAGATTCACAGTCATACTCATGGTAATTCAACATACTATCACATATTAATCACATAGAATTCATAATTATACTCATGGTAATCATCATACTATCATGTATTAATCACGTAGAAATCATAGTCATACTCATGGTAATTCATCATACAATCATTTATTTAATCTCATATAAATATTAGGAAATCAATTATCTTATTTATACTATGTTATAGCCCTATTCATTAGCTTTCTAACGCTTCGAACGAGGGCCAAAACGGACTTATACATCAAACGTTACGTCCAAAACGATTTCGACCGAAAACATGAACAGTCGTGACGGACAGCATGCAATTTTCTGCGTTTTTCACTGTTTGAGGCCTTCCGGACCTCCGATTTCGATTCCGTAGAAACCCAAACTCTCATAAAATTACAACCCATTCAAAACTATTATTATCTCAAGTAAATTTACAATTTTAACACAATTAAACCATCTAATCCTTGTTTTAAGATTATGCCTAAAACCTTTAAAATTAAGGGATATAGTTTCAATCCCGTATCATATTTACACAACTAATTCGCATAATTCCCTACAAATATCCCACAATCATTAGAGTTTCTCACTATCAAATTTTCCAACAGGGTTAAACCAATGTCAAACCAAATTTTTGGCCACGAAGGCCTAATTTCCCTTTAACCCAAATAAATCCCTATACGGTTAAAACCTTGCAAATAGGATTTGACCATGAAGACCTAATTCCCTTTATCTCAAAATCAGCCTCAAACCCTTTAAACACTTAAATCGGATTTAAATACATTAAAATTATACATTGAAAACAATGAAGGGAATACTCCCCATACCTTAATTGCCGACTCTAAGCCTTTCTTTGTCTTTCAGAAAACCTTTTGAAGGTTTTGCCTCAATCCTCTTCTACAGAGCTCTGGCCTCTATTTCTTCTCTTTTCACGGTCGAACAAGAATGAATCCTAATTCCATCAAAATTAATTTTTGGTAAACCTAACTTTGGGCCTATAAATTGGGCTTTTCCAATATTACCCTCACTAACTCCTCCTTAATTGTCTAATTTACCCTTAGTTAACTTATATTTATTTAAAATAATAATAATACTAATATATTCATATTATATAGTATTATTTAAATAAATAACCCAAAATCCATAATTCTCAATATTTCCCACCAACCACCGAAAATCACCAAAAATGCGAATATTCATATTTAAATAAATTAAATAAATGTTCCAAGAATTTGGGGTGTTACAACTCTCCCCCATTTAAAAGAATTTTCGCCCTCAAAATTACCTCAAGGAAACAGAGTCGGATACGACTCCCTCATCTGATCCTCACGCTCCTAAGTCCAACTTTCTCCAGTTGGTCCTTCCAAAACTACATTTACCAAGGCAATCTCTTTACCTCGCAATTGCTTCGCCTTTCGTTCATCAACCCGAACTGGAAACCCCTCAATAGTCAACTCATCTCTCACTTGTACATCATCCATCTAAATCACATGCGACGGATCTGGAGTGTACTTCCTCAACGGAGACACATGAAACACATCATGTAAATTCGCAAGCGACGGCGGTAAAGCAATCCGACATGCTACTCCTCCCACGCTTCAGCTACGCCACTCTGATACGGACCAACAAAACGCGATGTGAGATTTTCGAGACTTCAAAGCTCAGCCAACACCAGTTACCGGCGTAACTCTCAAAAACACGTGATCTCCTTCATGGAACTCAAGTGTTTTCCCTCTCTTATCATGGTAACTCTTCTGACGACTCTACGACGCTTTCATCTTTTCTTGGATCATCTTGATCTTTTTAGTCGTCTCTTACACAATCTCAGGTCCGAGTACAACACTCTCGCTTGACTCATACCAACACAAGGAGTCCTACACCTCCTACCATACAAAGGCTCATACGGTGCCATTTTGATACTAGAATGGTAACTGTTATTGTAGGTAAACTCAACCAGTGGTAAAAGACTATCCCACGATCCACCTCGATCCAACACACAAGCTTTCAGCAAATCCTCTAACGACTGAATAGTTCTCTCTGTTTGTCCATCCGTCTGTGGATGATAGAAAGAACTCAACCTCAACTTAGTACCCAAAGCTGTCTGCAAACTCTCCCTAAAACCTCGATGAAGATCTCAGATCTCTATTAGACACAATACTCGATGGTATCTCAAACAACTTCACAACTTCCTCAATATACATCTCAGCTAGCTTCAACATAGAATGATTCATCCTCATTGGTAAGAAATGAGCTAATCTAGTCAATCTATCCACAATCACCCAAATCGAATCATATCCCTCTCACAGTCTTTGGCAAACCCGACACAAAATCCTGGAAATACTATCCAATTTCCACTCTAGAATATTCATCGTTTGCATCAGACCCAACGGTCTTTGATGTTCAATCTTCGACTTCTAATATGTCTAACCAGTATACGTAAACTCAACCACTTCTTTCTTCATCCCCGTCCACCAAAATAATTTCCTTAAATCTTGGTACCTCTTTGTAGAACCGGTATGGATACTCAATCTACTTAGACGTCCTTCCTCAAGAATACTCTTTTTCAACTAATAATATTTGAAATGCAAACTCTATCACAGCATATCCTGATACCATTTTCATTAATCCGAAAATCAGCTCTGCGACTTTGATTCATCAAATTCAACCGATCTACCAACTCAAATCAGATTTTTGACCTTCTCGAATCTCATCAAGAATACCACTAGTAAGCTCCAAGATACTAAGCTTAACTCTATAAGAAGTCTCATTGCAAACAAAACTCATATCACGAACTTGTTCAATTAGTCCTAACTCTCGAACCATAAGCATCGACATATGCAAGGACTTCCTACTTAATACATCAGCTACAACATTAGCCTTACCAGGGTGGTAATTCAATTCAAAATCATAATCCTTCAGAAGTTCAAGCAATTCTCCTCTGCCTCATATTCAACTCTTTCTAATCAAACAAATACTTTAAGCTTTTATGGTCACTAAACATCTCAAATCTCGAACCAAACAAATAATTCCTCCAAAGCTTCGACACAAACACAACAACCACCATCTCTAAATCATGCGTCATATAATTCCTCTCATGCACTTTAAGTTGCCTTGAAGCATAAGCTAAAACATGTTGATGTTGCATTAACACACCTCCCCATCCCATTAACGAAACATCACAATATACAATAATGGTTTTGTCGGATTCGGCAAAATCAAAACATGAGCTGTTGACAGCCTTCTCAGAAGCTCTTGAAACTTTCTTCACACTTTGCATCCAAACAAAAGCTTGAACCTTCCTAGTCTACCGTGTCAATGGCAAAGATACCTTGGAAGAATTCTTCAACGAATTTTCAATAATAACCTGCCAACCCAAGAACACTTCTAATCTCAAAAACAGGTTTTGGAGCTTCCCATTGCGATACAACTTCAACCTTCGACATATCAACCGCAATAACTCTACTCGAAATCACATGACCAAGGAAACTTACTTCCTTCAACCAAAACTCACACTTTGATAATTTTGCATACAACTGCTTCTCTTTTAACATTGATAACAAAAAATTTCAGATGCTCAGTACAATCCTCTTTACTCTTCGAATATATCAAAATATCATTAATGAACACAACCACAAACTTGCCCAAATAAGTATGGAAAATCCTGTTCATATACTCCATAAATACACATGGTGCATTAGTCACACCAAATGGCATCACGTAATACTCATAATGTCCATACCTTATTTTAAAAGCAGTCTTCTGAATATCTTCAGCCTTTACACGAATCTGATGATACCCAGATCTCAAATCTATCTTACTGAACACACTTGCAAAAACCAACTGATCCATCAAATCATCAATCCTTGGAAGTGAACACTTATTCTTGATAATTACCTTGTTCACTTGTCTATAATCCACACCCATCCTCATAGAACCTTCTTTATTCTTAACTAACAAATTTGGTGCACCCCACGGTGACACACTCAGACAAAAGAACCTCTCCTCAAGCAGATCTTCAAGTTGATTCGTCAACTTCTTCGATTCCGGTGTAGACATACGGAATGGAGCCATCACTACCAAACTAGTTCCAGGAACTAAGTCAATTGTAAGCTCCACTTCACATTCCGGCTGTAAATCACTTATCTCATCAGGAAAAACCTCTGGACAATCACAATTAATTGGCAACCCACCAACTTCCCCACTTTCATTAACACTCAAAGTTTCCATCAAAATAAACATCTCAACACCATCCTGCACCGACTCATCAAAACAATTTGTAAGCACTTAGCTTAACTCAAAACAAATCACTACACATGCCATCTAAGCTTGCAAGACATGTATATCCCCTCAAACATGACTCCGTCCACTATCAACAAGAGATTAAGGGTGATCAGTTCCTCAATTTGTCAATAGACAGCCGAAAATCGTGATGGGGCATAAACCATCTTTACCAAACTATAAGAGCGTTCATCGACACAATGAACCACCACTCCACACTTGAAGCATCCTGGAGAAGCACAAGCTTCTCCCCCACTTGTTTGATTCCCACTTCTGCAGACAAAGGTTAGAAAAAGAAGCGTACCGACAGTGTTTTCACACACATGTCGCATACTAGGGAACAAATAACATTAAACAACTTGGTCGGTCGGACCGACCTGCTTTGATACCACTAATGTAACACCCTTTTTTCTCCCCCACAATTTAAAAGGCAAAATATTCACATTTATCATAGTAAAATGTTAAACACCATAAATATCACCTCAAAGGGCGTACATTTCTCAGTAAATTCAAAAATAGGGTAATGCTCCGTAAACAACGGGGTTTCCCAAAAGATATGAAAAATTGCAGCGAAACTCAAAAAGACATAACCCAAAGTTTTCTTTATACGGGAACTTAATCAAAACAACCAAATCAAATAAATCATGGTTTAACTCAAAGACCCCAACCCGATGTTACATTATCAGAGCAATACCCTCTACGTTAACCAAAATGGCCAACAACTCAAAGCTCCGAAAAGATCCTCGACGGCATCCACGGCTAAACCTGGTCATCTGCAGGTTACCCACGTGGAGGCAACATTCAAACAGGCAGGGTGAGTAAAACCATTCATAATAATCAATGTAGGAAACCAATATATAAAATGGTGTCATTTTCATATTCAACGTCGTCATATTCATCAATGGGCATCAAGGCCTCAACATCATAAATTACACCAAATTGTCACATAAATGCAAATGCAACAAGACTCATGCATGTGGTACTAATCATCACAGCTTGATGGAAACTGGGCCATCAAGCCTCCAAAGATCCCCATCAATAGGATCGATTCTACTCGAGAACCAGAGCACATCAAAATACCTCACATCCGCACAATGGGATTGAAGCCAAAGAAATCAAGGTCCTGAACTGAAGTACGGATGCACATGAATGCATGATGCACACGTCAATAATCATCCTCATAATAACATCATAGGTGCATCATCATTCATCATAATCATCATCAAAAATCATGTCATCATAGAATCATTAAAACTCATGGAAGTATCATCATAGCTCATCATTACATCGTAGGAATCATCATATAGTTATGTACTAATCACATAGAATCACAATCATACTCATGGTAATTCATCATACTATCACATATTAATCACATAGAATTCAAAATTATACTCATGCTAATCATCATACTATCATGTATTAATCACGTAGAAATCATAGTCATACTCATGGTAATTCATCATACAATCATTTGTTTAATCTCATAAAAATATTAGAAAATCAATTATCTTATTTATTTTATGTTATAGCCCTATTCATTAGCTTTCTAACAATTCAAGCGGGGGCCAAAATGGACTTACGAATCAAACATTACGTCCAAAATGATTTTGACCGAAAACATGAACAGTTGTGACGGACATCATGCAATTTTCTGCGTTTTTCACTGTTGGAGGCCTTCCGGACCTCCGATTTCAATTTCGTAAAAACTCAAACTCTCAGAAAGTTATAACCCATTCAACACTGCAATTATCTCAAGTAAATTTACAATTTTAACACAATTAAACCATCTAATCATTGTTTTAAGATTATGCCTAAAACCTTTAAAATTAAGGGATATAGGTTCAATCACGTATCATATTTACGCATCTAATTCCCATAATTCCCTATAAATACCCAACAGTTATTAGCGTTTCTCACTATCAAATTTTCCTACAGGGTTAAACCAATGTCAAACCAAATTTTTGGCCACGAAGGCCTAATTTCCCTTTAACCTAAATAAATCCCTATACGGTTAAAACCTCACAAATAGGATTTGGCCACGAAGGCCTAATTCCCTTTATCTCAAAATCAGCCTCAAACCCTTTAAAAACTTAAATTGGTTTTAAATACATTTAAATTATATATTGAAAACAATGAAGACAATACTCCTCATACCTTAATTGTTGACTCTAAGCCTTTTCTTTGTCTTTCAGAAAACCTTTCGAAGCTTTTGCCTCAATCCTCTTCCTCAGAGCTCTGGCCTCTATTTCTTCTCTTTTCACAGTCTAACAAGAATGAATCCTAATCCCATCAAAATTCCTTTTTGTTAAACCTAACTTTGGGCCTATAAATTGGGCTTTTCCAATATTACCCTCACTAACTCCTCCTTAATTGTCCAATTTGCCCTTAGTTAACTTATATTTATTTAAATTAATAATATTACTAATATATTCATATTATATACTATTAGTTAAATAAATAACCCAAAATCCATAATTCTCAATATTTCCCACCAACCACCGAAAATCACCAAAAATACAAATATTCATATTAAATAAATTAAATAAATATTCCAAGAATTTGGGGTGTTACACCAGTAGTTACTGGCATCATTTAAAATCCAATTATTATTCCCCGTGCAAGTCCAATGGTTTCTGGCATTGATTAAATCCAATTGTTATTGATATTTAATTTGATTGTTACCAATTTTGCCCAGTAAGTCTAGTAGTTACTGGGATTGCTTACAAATGCAATTGTTATTGGTGTCCTTTGATTTAGTTGTCACCAATCTTCAAAAGCCTAGTAGTTATTGGCATTACTTATAACCAATTGTTATTGGTATGAAGTTCAGTTGTTACCAACTTCTCCCCAACTGAGGTCCAGCAGTCATTGGCACTGCTTAAATCCAATAATTATTGGTATACCTTGATTTGGTTGTCACCAGTTCTTTCCAAGCCCAGTGGTTATTGGAATTGTTTGAAAAACCCATTTGTTATGGGTATATAGCTTAGTCGTCACCAATTCTCCCCCGGTTAAGTCCAGTGGCCCCTGACATTGTTTGAAACCCAATTGTTATTGGTATCATTGATTTAGTTGTCACCTCTCTCCTCAAAGCCTAGTCATTACTAGTATCCCCAGGAATTCCAGTAGTTATTGGCTTTGTTTAGAACAAATTTTTAATGGTAGGAGATTCTGGTTGTCACCAACATCCCCAGCGAAGCCTTGATTTCCCCAGTTGAGTCTTGGAGTTCTAGTGGTTACTAGCATCCCCGATGCGTTTGGTCTTGTTTCTAGTCTTTTCCTGGGATCCCGTTCGAACTCTTCGTTGTAGGAAGCTCTTCATTTGGTTGCCCCCAACGAGGATCATGTCTCTAGTCTTTCGTTTCCCCGTTGGAGATTTGTTTTCCCCAGTGAAGACATGTCTTCCCCGGTGGACTTTGTGTCCCTGTGTGAGAGATCCCCTTGATTTACCATCATTAGTCATTGTTGCACCCTAAAATTTGCTCAACCTATTTCACCTGGGTTATGTTTCAATTGCATTGTCATTTGCATAATAAGTCATGTACATAGTCTAATCATTTGCATAGCATAGCATAGCAAGGCATCTAACAAGGCATCAAGTGCCATTCTTATCAGAAATAGGCACATCAAGGGGTTTTATTCAAGTTCAAGACCATCCAAGTAATCAAGAAATGAGTTGAAGCTTGAAGGTCAACCAGTGGATTTCTCTCCTAATCTTGAGGGGTTGAAGATCATCAATGAGTGTGTGAGCCATGAACTGAGGGTATGGAATATGCACAAAGATCATGGAAGACCTAGAGGGTCATTTTGAAGATGAGACAAGTCATTGATACAAGTACAAGAGCCAGAGTTGAAGTGCAGTCAACTAGGGTTTCATCTGGGTCAACCCTAGGTCAAATGAATGATTGAAGAGCATCAAGGCTTAGTTGAAGGATGTGGGATTCATGAATTGATATGTGTATACATGTGTGGTGTTGTTCCAAGGAGAAATCAAAAGGAATCAAGAAGAAGAGGAGTTACTAAATTAGGGTTTCAGTGTAAAAACCCTAATTTAGGCCTAACTTCCAAGCCACATAAGTCAAGATGCAAGTTTAAAATGAATTCTTGGTCAAAATGAAACTTGTATAGCATCTCAATAGATTTAATTTGAGTACTAGAAGTCTTCAGGGAGATTTATAGAACTCAAGTTATGGTTCTTGCAAGTTATGGGTCCTCAGAGGACACTAAAATTTATCTGTGAAAGTCACTTGACTTCCAAGCAACTTTTTCCTATAAAGGAGTTTTCAAATGGATTCTTGGCCAACATAAGAGTTGTAGATCTTGATCTTAGCTTTAATTTGAGTACTAGAAGTCCTCAGGGGGATTTATGGAACTCAAGTTATGGTCTTGGCAACCCAGGGGTATTTTGGGAAAGTTGAATTACAGGTCATTTTTCAACATAGGTCCAAATCTCCATTTTCCACTCCTCAAATGAAAAAATGTTCAACATGAGATGTGTTCAAAATGATGTTTTTAGGCTAGATAAGAGGTCATTAGAGTTTGAAATGGCTTGCTTCACAAAGTCACCAAAATGGCCTAGAAATGAAGGTATATTTTAAATGAACCAAAGTTGGAAATTAGGGTTTTTGATCTACACATCCAAACCAAGCCATATGACATACCAATTTGATTTTAAAATGAATTTTGAGAACATTGACATTGCCACAATTTTGAATTGAGGATTATTTTTAGGACTTGCTTTGTAAATGGGTTACTTGAATCATAAGGCACAATTGCAAAACCATACTTCCAAGCAAATGCAAGGCTCCTTTCCATCCATACACCTCCAATATCTCATTTGGAGAGAATTTAAACTCAGAACAAGTGCATTGCAAGCCAAAATCATGAGATGGTGTGAGTGCATAGCATGACATGAGATGGTGAAGTTCTCATTGGATCAATCTAGAACTTTTTAGAGTCCTCAAACACATTCTATATAAGATTCAGAAGAGGTTCAGAGCAAGAGTTAGAGAGAATTGGGAGAGATTTGTGAGATTGCAATTTGAAACTTCCATGTGCAAAACAGAATTCAGTTACAAGTTTCAACCACATTCAAGCCATTCTTTTGATCTAAAAAGTTTGCTCTAGCATTGGTGAGTGTTTCCAGATCAAGTTCCAAGCAAATTGGTGGAGAAATCGTGTTCTTGCAATTGGAAATCCTCATCTACAACTCACTATCGGGTTCCAAGATTCAAGAGAATTCAACCATTTCTTTTGCATACAGAAGCAAGATTATGACTCATTGAAGGTGTCTGGAAGTTCCCAAAGCTTGATTTGAAGGTTTCATACCTCTGTGCATCAAGATTTTGCAGGTATGTACTTTTCAATCCACAGCTTAATTTAAGTAGTTTCAATAGATTTTGTTAGGTTAGAATGATTGTAGATGATCATATGAAGCTTTCTGGTAGCTTTAGGATCGATTTAGAGACAATTAAGTGAGTGACACAAAATCTGTTCATGCTCATATCTTGTTGTTCTTAATGGTATAATCATAGTTTGATGGTTAGAAATGATCAGTGAAGCATGGTGAAGAGTTTAGGCTATCCAATTTCATGTTTGGTGAGATTTGGTTCTTGAGGGATTTCTGAGATTTACATCGTGTTTGGAGAAGGAGAATGTTTCAATGTATTCAATTACCATGGTTAGATTCCTTGTGAAAAATGGAGCAAGTTAGGGTTTTTAATGTTGAGTTTTGATGGAGAATCAGAGAGATGCGAATTGGGGAAGATGAAGTTGCAAGCTCTGTGTTTCCATGGTGTTTTCCCTCCAGGCATGTTCAAATGAAGAAGACAACCTTTGCACCCTTAGATTAGAACGAGACTTTAACTGGAATCAAGATCCAACGGCCACGCGTGTTTTATTTTTGTGAAGGAGGAGTCTGAGAGAGGAAACGTTGCGTTTCATTAAAACGAAGCAATGGGCTTAGTTTGAAAACATTCTATCCACACCCCCTCTAGAGGCCCATCCAAGAAACATACTAATATTCATTGCTTTTTACACCACGTTTTTTTCATTTTTCTTTCTATTTTCCACTTAATTTTCTGAATGATATTGGGCTTAGGCGCGCTGCTATCCCCACCCCCTCTCTGGGCCCATTTAGTTTTTACATTGATTTTTATTACTATTTGACACACATGTTTTTACATTTTCTCATATTTCTTTTATTTTACACATTATTGTAAGTTCTTTAGAAATTCATAAAAAATTGAAAACATAACATTTTTGTATGGGATTTTTCCCCCATTTTCATCAAGACATCAAGAAAATTATAAAAGAATAAAAATGTTCATTTCATGCATTTTTCTATTTTTGGTTTATTTTTACTTTTAATAGCTTTTATTTCTTTTTCATTTGATACATGTTATTTTCTGAATTTAATATGACCATTTCACTTTGATTTTTGATGCCATTCTTTTTTCTATGATTAGAGTATAGTATTAGGTTCCCCTTGGAATTTTATCACATTTTTGTGATTTAATTTTAGTTAGTTTTGAACATCAAACTCTAGTGTGCTAGAATTAGGGTTTCAACTTGACATAGGTGCATTCAACACATAGTTTTTGGGTTTTAATTTGATTTAGGCCTTGGGGCTTATGTGGGGTATAGGGTACATAGCTAGGGTCCCTTAGAAATTAATATAGGATTTTATGATGAATATTTACATTTTATTTGATTTTTGCAAGTTGGTTGATATTGGTGTAATCCCTCTTGGGATATTGGATTGTTTGTTGAGTTTTGGGCCTTTTCTTTGGGTGTTGGGGCTTGTGCTTGGCTTGTGGAGCTAGTGAATACTTTGAGGATGATTGAAGACAGATAATGATGCTTGGATCTTAAGTTTCTTATGCTTGAAGATTGTTTGATGAAGACTTAGGAGATAGGAAATATAGGGAGAGCTCTAGAGTAGACTGATTTCTTCTGTCAAACATAGAGAGCTTCTGGTGCCTCTATTCCATCCTATGACACAAGGTCCCCTAAAAGAGTTCCATCTCTCATTAGGAGGGATGTAGAGCATGTTTTGATTGGGTAGAACTTGAGGATACCTTTCACTTGCTGTGTTAAGATCTTAATGATTTCCCTGGGTTATCATTAAGCATCTTAACATTACAACCTCATTTGTTAGTTGATTCTCTCCTGTGAGTGTCTGCATTGAAGTTGGAGACCTATTGAAGATAAGAGGTGCATTGAGGAGTGTTGAAGATGAAGCTTGTACCTGTCAAAGCTGGATATCTGTTGAAGGCTAGGGTTTTGCTGCCAATTGAAGCTGTCTGTTTGTTGAGGTTCAGTGCTTGCTAAAGCTGAAGATTATTGGAGATAAGAGCTTGTCTGAAGCTTGAATATCATTAGAGAGTGAAGATGAGATCTTGTTTGAAGTTGTTACTATCAACCTTTTGCTGTTAATCAACTGTAGCTGCCAGAGCTAGTGCTGTTTGAATTACTTGCTGTAGAAGTTGGTGTTGCTGTCTGAGCTGCTGTTCGGTGTGTTTTTTCCTTAGCTGTATTGTTTGTTGATTTTCCCTTAGGTTTGAAGTGAAGCTTTTTCACTGTGCCTATTGTTTTCTCAGGTTCGAGGTTGAGTGGGATTCCCTTGCCTCGCTTGTTTTGCTGCATCTCATGCATTTTACTGTTTACTGTATATCTGCTGTTTCTTTTCCGGTTATCCCCTAGGATCTCTGATTTCCTCTGTGCAGGAGGGAATTATGACATGCATTAGGTTTTAATCCATGCATGATAACATTAGGGTAGTTTTGATTCCCATTTCTAACCCTAGGTTTTTTAGACTTCTTTCTCTTCTATCTCAGAACAATTCAAAACACAGTAATAAGGATAATCGATGACGTACGCTACGAGCCTTAAGCTATTTGAGAAAGGTTGCTGGAGGGTCACTCTTCAATAACCTGATTGCTTAGTGTGTTACCCTTAGGGTGACATACAACGTAGTCACCCTCAAATCATAGTCTCTAGTGCGTCAGAGATAGCAAACATCATAAAAGACAGTTCTTGCGTAAAAGACTGAAAATAAACATCAAAGTGTTATTTTTGTCCGCTTGGACCCTTAATTAGGAAAACCCTTTCATAAGGAGATAAAAAAAATTCAGACAAGCTTGTGTCTTCCGTGGCCCGAACTACGTTTGCTCTGATCTTTCATGCTGTATGAAAGTACGTAGGCATAGGATGCGATATCCTAGCGAGCAACCTTCCCCTCCTTTCCCGTAGGTAGGCGAACTACGTTGACTCTGATTTCTCGTTCCAGACGGGAATACGTAGGCATAAAGTGCGATACTTTGCCGAGTCATTTTCTTTTCTTTTAACCCCAGACCTGTAGAATAGATAGAATAACAATCCGTACTAGAAAACAAGCGTGGATCCCGTCGAGTACGATGGACATGAGGGGTGCTAATACCTTCCCCTTGCGTAACCGACTCCCGAATCCAGGATTTGGTTGCGATGACCATTCCTTTCCCGTCTTTGCGTTAGGTTTACTTCGAGATTTTCCTTTCCCTTCCTTGGGATAAATAACGCACGGTGGCGAATCTTCTGTTTAGCCGGTGCCGATTTTCGCAGTAGCGACAGCTGGCGACTCTGCTGGGGACCAAATATCCCCTATGCGAGTCAGTCCTAGCGCTTGTTTTCCCGTCCTGGGTGTTGTATAGATTTACTTTTCTGTCTTTACTTTCTGCATTTTATTATCAGCTTTATACTGTTATTGTTGTTGTGGGAAGGGGGTAATCTGTTGAGAGATAAGTCGGACCTGGGCTTGAGGTTACACATAGACTTAGAAGTAGAGAGTAGTGGTTAGCCTGCTTGCTTAGCTCGCACCAGCTAGCCACGAAATTTACGCTCGGACGAGATTCTCTTTGATGCTTCTTGCCTGGCCCTTAGGGCTTGATAAGTTGTCTGACCCGAGGATTGTCGACTCTGGGAACCTATCAATTGGGATTCAACTAAGTGAGGCCGCTTCAAGGGATGATGATGCCACACCTTCTGGGTATCGTATCATCGCTCTTGAAAGTCTGTGACGTTGAACCCGCATAGTATGTCGTACCTCGTCTGCGAGTTAAGTACACACCTGTGAGGGGTAGGTGGGTCTGTTTGCAGGGAACCTTTCGACCTCAGAACACCTGGTTTATCTCTGGCAGTGAAATGTGGTTACAAGGTTCATTTGAGTGGTTGATCTGGTCTGGGATAAAGATTGGATGGTTCTCAAGGCTTCAGTACAGAGCAACACAGTCTATCAGCATTGCACTTGGTCCTTTGTTTGCATCTGCATGTGCATTTTTCATGATTGCATTTCATTAACATGTATTTATGTTGCAGGTGATCATTCCCATCTGATTCTAGTACCTCCTAGCCAGACATGGAGTCCCTGAAGAAGACAGTTGCTTACCGGTTGCATTCGCCAGATATCAGCTCCTTACTGGGTTTAGTTGCTCTAGCATATGAGAAAGTGAGGGCTGAGTTCAGAGTGTCTTATGGGAGATTGCTTAGCTTGTTGTACAGACCTTCGGCATTCGAGGCGACTGGGGTGTATACTTTGTTGCAGTTTTATGAGCCGCAGCTGAGATGTTTCTTATTTCCTGACTATATTCTGACACCCACTTTGGAGGAGTATTCTGCAATGTTGGGAGTTCCTGTGCTAGACCAGATGCCCTTTGTACATGTTGATGCTGAGCCTGAGTTAGCCACGCTCGCTGAGATTGTCAATTTGGACGCTTCTGAGTTTCCGGGAGGCTTGGTCAAGCTGAACGGAGCTTATGGTTTTCACCTGTCTGTCCTGGTTGAGAAGGCTACGCAGTGCGCAAGGAGTGGATGTTGGGTTGCTTTCAGTGCTATTCTAGCTGTCTACATCTACGGGATTGTCTTGTTTCCTAATGTGCCAGATTTTGTCGACTCAGACGCCTTCTTGATTCTTGCCTCGAAGAATCCAGTTCCTACTCTCTTGGGCGATGTTTATCATTCTATTCACTACAAGAATGAGAAACGTCGTGGTAAGAATGTTTCCTGCTGTCTTCCTCTTTTGTATAGGTGGTTCCAGGGGCACCTTCTGAAGACAGGACCTTTTGTGGATACCATTGATACTTTGTGTCGCTACTGCGAAAATCGGCGCCGACTGACAGAAGAGTCGCCACCGTGCGTTATTTATCCCAACGGAGGGAAAGGAAACGCTCGAAGTAAACCTCGCAAAAAACGGGGAAAGGTATGGTCATCGCAACCAAAACCTGGGTTCGGGAGTCGGTTACGCAAGGGGAAGATATTAGCACCCCTCACGTCCGTCGTACTCGACGGGATCCACGCTTGCTTGGGTTGTCTACAGGATGCAAAAACAATCTATCTACGGCTGCTAAATCTAAACGGGAGGGAATTGACTCGATAGAGCGTCGCACTCTATGCCTACGTATTCTCAAGAGAGAAAGTCAGAGTCAACGTAGTTCGGGACTACGGGGAAATTGGCTCGCCAAGACCTCGCGTCTTGTGCCTACGTACTTCCACACTGCATGGAAGATCAGAGCTTACGTAGTTCAGGCTAACTATGGCTAAACAGGGCGTTCTCACACAGCAGTGAGAAATTAAACTGGTTTCAAAGGTACGGGAACCTATGGGACAAACTACGGTCTGGTCTCAAATGCCCTCGGGCAAGAGAAAAGGGATAACAATTAGTCGTCAGCGGGAAAGTCTCGATCACACAGCCGCGAGAGAACAAAAGGTTAATTGTTAGTGTGCTCGCTAGGATATCGCATCCTATGCCTACATATTCTCGTCTGGTACGAGAAATCAGAGCAGCTGTAGTTCGGCTACTTTCGGGACCACAACTCAAATCTCATTTTATTAACATTCTGAAAAATGATTACAATGATCGAATACTGGAAAATAAACTCCTAGGAAATACGATCCTATCCTATCCTGAAAAATCAAATGGAAAATAGTCCCCTAACAAGTGGACTTCAAGAAAACTACCTCTAAAAGGTAAATAAACTCTATGGAAAAAATGTACTCAAAAAAATATAAAATCTACACTAATATTTTTTACTATTTTTTCCAAGTATCTTTCTTTTTCAAAATATTTCTATTTTCTCTCCAAATATTTTTCCCATATTTTTTCTATATTTTTTCTCACTATTTTTTCTATATTTTTTTCAATAATTCTTTTCTTCCATATTTTTTCAATAATTCTTTTCTTTAAAATATTTTCTCTTCTTTTTCCTTTTCTATTTTCTCCTTTTTTCATATTTCTTTCCTTTTTCTTTATTATTTCTCAATATCTTTTTCAATAGAAAAAACTAAGCAAAATAAAAATAAAGAAAAGAAAAAAATACAAAGGAGGGGAGGGGGTACACAGTCCATACAGGGGGTACAGTTAGAATCTGTAAAATCCAAGCCCAGCCCATCAGAGAATTTATACACCGAGAAGGGGGTGAGAAGCAGGAAACAGAGTGTAAATATCATAACGGGCCCAGCCCAAGAACTTTGCCAAACACACACACGCATGGGGGGGTGGGGGAAGTGAACAGAGGGTGTTAGCCAAAAAAAACCCAACGGGCTGCACAAGGCCCAAACACGATCCAATACCCAATAGTCCTCTTCTTTCAGCAAAACCCTAATCCCCCAATCTTCCTATTGCACTGTTCACATTCTTGGCGCCGTTCTCTCTTTCTTCTCCAACTCTCTCTCGTTCTCCAACCTTGTTCTTCCTTGATCTCTCTCTGAACCTCTCTCAGACTTAACTTCATCCCAACCTTTCTTGATTCATCCACTCAAACAAACACCAACATCTACAAACTTGGCTCCTAGTTTATAGACACACGAACGCTGAAATTCTTGATGAAAAATCATGCTGAAGACGGGAAAGCATGTATGTTGCTCGCGGATAGAAACGTCAACAAAGAAAATCAACAAAACCTGGAGATCTGAGGATGCGTACTCTTCATAGATCCAGGTGATGACGAAGGCGTTCTTACGAAGATCTTCGATGTTCTGTAACCTGGAAACGTTTATTGGTGAACGTTCGCGGACGGATCTTGAAGGTAGAGAGTCCTTGAACGAGGATCTTTGGAGCTGATACGTGTTTAGTGATTCCTGGAGAATCCTCATAAAGGTGAAGAATCTTGATGAATTTCCTGGATAAATCGTAGTTGTAGATACGAAGATGGCGTTGTGGAGGTTCTTCTGAAAATTCTTTGAATGGAGGTCTCGCTGTTGATGAGCGATTGAAGGAGGATCTGGGAATTTTCTGGAGGCGTACTGATACCTTCAAAGATCTTTGAAGATCTTGAAGATGAATTATGATGATCTTCTTCGAAAGTTGTAGACGGATCTGAAGAAAAAAGGAACAAAATCTGGAAAATGTTGAAGATTGATGAAGGAACGGAACTTGAATTTCTGGATAAATCCTGATGATGATGTTTGATGATCGGTGAGGAAGAAGATGATTAGAGGATGATGATTGTGGATCGGAGAAATTGGAGGAAGATTGAAGAATTCTGGGTTTTTTGGTGTATCCGGCGGAATTGACGGTGGCCGGAGACGGTTGTAGGGTCAGTTAGGGTTGCCTGAGGTTGTTGGGGCGGTGGTTGCATGGCCGCCGGCCATGCAACCGGTGATGCTCAGAGGGAGACACTTGGCATGGTAGGTGGCGAGAGGAAGAGTGCCTGCGCTACACGTGTGAAGAGAGAGGATTAGTGGGTCGTGAGCTGTCAAGCATGCAGCAAAAATGGGTGGGGGCCTCCTTGTGTTTACACGTGGTAACTGACTTTATACCACATGGCAATTTTTGGACTCTTTTGTTGACTGGGCTTTACGAATTTGTGGATATCTGGCCAAATAAAAAACTGAATAAAGGATTGAATTAGACTAAAAATGGATTAACAAACCAATTGGAATTAACGTGAGTGAATCAGAACTAAGAGGATTAATGGCTAATTGAATTGCAAGCTAAAGAATTAATGCACTAATAACTCTGATTGATATCTAACAATTAGACCTAATTAATCTAATAATCCTAACAGCTAAACAAATGATTAAGACCTAATAATTCCCATTAATTTCTAAACTAAACTAAAAACTCTAATAATTCTCTAATATACAAATTAAGCTAAAAAACTCTAATAATTCCCTATTTTAAAACACTCTAATAATTCCACTAATTAAACTTCTATTGAATCTCTAATAAGCCTATATTACCTTTTTTTAAAAGAGGATCTATTATTAATAAAAAAAAAATCTATATTATTCTATTTAAAAAACGATTAAAAAGCTATTTAATATCTAATGTATTCTAAAAAAAAAATAAAAAATTAAAACTATTAAAAATATTAAAAAACTATTAATATTCTATATTATCCTAAAATGATTAAAAAATCTATTAAAACCCTAATAATGCCCAATAAAATCTAGAAAAATCACAATAATTCCCAAAGGAACAAAAATAGCACAAACCCACAAATAATACTGCGAGAGCGCACAAAAATAGCCGGTAAAAATCAATAGACACCGAAATATCCCTAAAACAACAGCGCGAGCTAAAAACACTGGGAATAGCACGAATTCCCAAAAAATATGATTCTACCTATCTAAACTGATTAAAAACACTTGAGACGCGAGACGAGGGCTGTGATCCCGATAAAATCAAAACAACTGAAACAATGCACTGTATGCGATATGCGGATGCGAATGCTGTCATGCACCGAAACATGGAACCAGATACGGGACCCGGTTGGTCAAATTTTAGGGTGCAACAGCTGCCCCTATTCAAGCGGCTTGGACCTGAATGGGTGAAGAGCGCTCATCCTTCAAACATTCAAAGGTAGAAGACGATTGAATACAAATAAACCCAAAAATTTGCCAACCGTGAGACTATACTGTAAAACTGCTTGGGGAATAAAATCCAGAACCGAACCCAGTCATTACGGCAACAAACTGATCAATCATCTGATAAAGAACTCCTGATTTGAATGCCAATTACCTGTGATACCCCATATAACCAACCTGAGGATTGCAACAAAACACCTGATCATCTCACATCGTCTACCAATAAACAGGAAGAGAAATATACTCACATCGTCTAAAGATAGACGGCAAGACACCCATCCCGAAGGAAACATTCAATACTCCATCGTTTAAAGATAGACGGAAAGACACCCATAGCCCATACTCACATCGTCTAAGGATAGACGGAAAGACACCCCTCCTGAAGAAAAACCATTAATACTCACATCATCTAAGGATAGACGGAAAGACACCCAAAATCCATACTCACATCGTCTAAAGATAGAAGGGAAGACACCCATAATCCCGAAGGGAAAAATTCAATACTCACATCGTCTAAAGATAGACGAGAAGACACCCAAATCGATACTCACATTGTCTAAAGATAGACGGGAAGACACCCTAATCCAGAAGGAAAAAATTCATCAATACTCACATCGTCTAAAGATAGACGGGAAGACACCCATAATCGATACTCACATCGTCTAAAGATAGACGGGAAGACACCCAAATCGATACTCACATCGTCTAAAGATAGACGGGAAGACACCCATAATCGATACTCACATCGTCTAAAGATAGACGGGAAGACACCCAAATCGATACTCACATCGTCTAAAGATAGACGGGAAGACACTCATCCCGAAGGAGAATTCAATACTCACACCGCCTAAGGATAGACGGGAAGACACCCAAATCCATACTCGAGACCATCCATCAAATTTCAGAATCCTTTCGTCTACGGGACTTGAAGGAAAGAACGATATCCTTAAAGGGGCCACATCATCAGTATGGACTGACGGGAAGAAAACCACCTTCGAAGAGCCCTGTCGTCAATAAGAATCGACACTCAGGAAAAACCCATCTTGCAATGTCACCTCATCCAATAAACAGAAAGAAAACCACTATCCGAAAGATCGCTTTGAAACCCCTCAACATCTAAAGGTAGCCGGAGAAGACTCGCTGGAGAAACACACCATCCGTATGATCAGACGATAAGAAACCCGCTGAAAAATCACCTGAAACTTCACATCGTCTACTGATAGACGGAAAGAACACCACTTGCTAGAGAAACCCCATCTTGAAACCCCACTGGAAAATCACCCGAAACTTCACATCGTCTACTGATAGACGGAAAGAAAACCACTATTCGCTGTCAAGACGTCTACTGCTAGACGGAGAAATCCACTTATTGGAGGAACACATCGTCAATATGAATTGACGGGAGGAAAAGTCTGTCGATACCAGACGACTGATTGATCAAAGCATAACTGTTGTATGATCTGAAATACGAATAAACTGCTGAATAGTCTGAACACTGCTGCTGGATTAATGCCCCTGAACTGATCACAAAATAGTTCGCGCGCCGTATGAGGCTGATAGAAAACCTGGCATATGCTTCGTATGCATATGCATATGTTTTAATCTTCCTATGACGTAATGCTCCATTCAGGATGGAAATGCTACGCATTTTGAAAATGAAATGCAAGTATGATGCAAATATGATGACATGCAACATGCTAATGCAGGCTCGAGCTGCTGGAGAAAGTCGGGTACAGAACACCACTTCAGCAAAATAAATGCTGCAGACGAAGCCAACTCCGCTGGGGATAAACCGGATATCACAGAATCATTCTAGCAAAATGAATGCTGGAAGAGCGAAATCAACTCCGCTGGGGAAATTGGGAACTTAACCGAGCACCTCGTTGAAGTAACACCCTGCTGGGGAATATAACTCTGCTAGGGAATAACAGATGTGCCAAGTATGATTGGAATTCTCTGGGGATAGCTTACCCGCGCCAATGAAAAATTGGACTTTGCTGGAGAAAATGGACGGAGCCTTCCTGCGTACTGACGAAGATTAGACTTGGAAACTGATGCGCCAACACGGATGGGCCTCACAGTGATCGCCAACATGGATTTGTGCTTTTAGGCTACCTGTGCTGGGTCAGGTACAACTGACGCTGGAAAACATTCTGTCTTAATACACAGTCTCCTGGTTGAAGAGTCAAAGGATAGCAACACGAATTCCCGACATTCGTCTCGCACTCGAAAATTGGTTGAATCTGCTCGAATAGCTCTGAATAACCCTGCTGATACGGAGAAGAACAATCCTTTCGCTTCTGATATGCCATAGCCTGCGGGACCTCTATGGGGATAGTCCTCGAGAGGAAATCTGCAAATCTATTCCCTGATGGTCTGATATGAAATGCCCCAGCGTTCTGAACTTCGGAGGGACCTTACATCAAATGCTTCTCGAACAAAGGATAACTTCTGCGCTTTTACGATGGTCTGCCCCTGACTGCAATGACTTTGCCCCTGATTATCCGATTCAGAATAGTGCCCCTGACCACAAGGTATTCACCGAATCTCAACCTGATTGCCCCAGGATAACTGACTTCGAAAGGCTGACCTGACTGGGGATCACAATAATAGCTTGCCCCTGCTCTCGGAACATTCGGGCGTTCTGTATTCTATCCTGTCCATACCCTCCATTGCAGAAAACTCTCCTGCTGTCAAGCGCTTACTCGCAAGTAAAACAAGTTGTTCTGCGTAAAAGACATATTAATGCAACACATATGACAGCTTTGACATCCAATCTGTTCACTGGGAAAAGGAAAAAACAGTTTATGGCATATAATGCACAAAACATTTATCAAGAATATCAACATCAGTACCTGTTGCACCCTAAAATTTGACCAACTGATTCTCCTATCTGACTCATGGTTTAATTTCATATTCACAGCTCAGATGTGTGATATTTGTGCACAAGCAGGGGATATCAGAGTTTACAGCTTGATTTTTGTCTATCAGATATGGCAGATTCAGTCCAGATTATCGGGGTTTTATTTTCGGGAAATTGTGCGCTCCTCAGTGATTTTTAGTTTGCACAGGGATTTTGAGGATATTCTGATGCCCGGGGATCTCTGTTCAATTCAATCTGGTCTCGTGCGTTTTTTATGGGGGTCATGTGCATTCATCTGCATTTTTAGGGTTCAATAGACTTTTGTGAATTTTTAACAGGCTTTACAGATTTTTCTGGAATTTAAATAGAGTTTTGGTATTTTTTTTAATAGCTTAAATCTCTTTTTAGAATTTTATAGAATTCTTAAATAGTTTTTAGAATAATAAAGAAAGAGGGGAATATAGTTTTTCTTTTATTACTAATAAATAATAATAGTTTAGAATTTTATAGGTTTTTTAAATAGGTTTAATTGCTTTTTAAATCATTTTTAGAATTTTCTATAGATTTTAAAATAGGTTTAAGTGTTTTTTAGATAATATAGAAAATAATATAGTTTTTCTTTTATTAATAGATATTAAATAATATTAGATTTTTAATAGAAAATTAGATTGATTTAGAGTTAATTAGATCTTAACTAGATTTTTTAGACTTAATTAGGATAATTAGAGTTTTAATCACTTTTTCGAGTTTAATTAGGTTAATTGATTTTTTTTAGGTTTAATTAGGATTAATTAGAGCTTTAATCAGTTTTTAGAGTTGATTAGGAAATTAGTCTAATTAGGTGTTAATTTTGTTTTAGGATTAGTCTTAAGTAGATAATTAGGATTATTAGTGTTAATTAGACATTAATCAGATTTAGTTAATTGTTTTTAATTCAGTTTTTTTTTTCTCAGTTTTTTTTCATGTTCGTATGGGCCCAAGGGTTCTTTTCAAGGCCCAGTCTGCGTTTTGGTTCAGCTTGAGTCCAGAAAGTCCAAAAAAAGTCCAGTCTTCTCCCAGAACTTCCAGAAGATTCCAGCACTTTCAGTGCTTTAAATAGAGGCAGCCACGTGTTAGGAAAGGAAGGGCCCACGTTACACTCAGAGATCCACGCCACGCGTCCCACCCAGCTGTCCTCCACTCTCTCTCTCTCTGCGCATGCACGCCACTTGGCGCCCCCACACCCATCGCCTGAGTTTCACCAGCAACCTCACCGGCGGCCATGCATCAGCCGTAACTTCCCACCGCCGGTGACCCCCAACGACTTCCGGCCACCGTCATCTCCAAACGTCCAAAATTCCCCAGAAACTCATCTTCTTCCTCCGATCGTCCCTTCCACCTTCATCGGTACATCGCCGGAAAATTCATAGGCACGCCGGAAACTTCAAAGATTTCCAGAAACTAAACCTTCATCCGCCATCGAAGATTTCCAGAAACCAGACCTTCATCCGCCATCGAAGATTTCCAGAAACTAAACCTTCAACCTTCAAGCAAGAAAAACTCAGAAACTTCAAACGGCGTTCAATCTTCAAGCAAGATTTCCAGAAATCCACCAGCTTCAGGATCTTCAACTTCATCAACCGATCCTAGTTCTTCTCGCGCGATTTTCCTCAAGGATCTTCAGAGTTCACCAAATCTTCAAGGAGATTCATCCGTTGTCAGAGTCCCTCATAGGCGCTCATCAGAACTCCAGATTCTGAGTTCTCTTCAAGACGACTCAAGATCTTCGTGTTAAAGGTTCCAGAAGCTTCAAGATCCGCTCGTATTCCACATCCAGGTGCGTGGTTCTTCAATCCTTGTTTGCATCTTGTTTTGATTGTTGAAGCGTGGATTTAATTTTGGTTTGAAGAGGATTTAGGTTGAATGTAGGACTGAGATGGGAAAGATGGTGAGGCGTATTAGGATTCAGTTCAGATTGTTGTGAAGGATTGTTTGATGTTTGAGAATTTCAGATAGGGTGAGATAGAGGAGGAAGATGACGAAAACGGCTAGGGTTTGGTAGATTGGTGAACAGTATTAGGGTTTGGAGAGAGAGATGAGTTTTGTTCACTGAGTATTGAATTAGGGTATTGGGCTTAGGCCCAAGCGCGTTTTCTGAACGCCACACCCCCAGTTGCTCGTACACCCCCTTGTTTGAGAGACAGAGTAATCAGTGTGGGCCTTAGGCCCTATTTCCTTTCTGCACCCCCCTTGTCCAAGCCCATAGTAGATAACAACTAAGAAATTGCTAGCGCTGCCCCCCCCCCCCCTGCGCTCAGTTCTTTTTTTTCTTGTTTTTTTCTGGATATTAAGTCTGGGCCCTGCGCCCTATGGCTTTTGGCACCCCCAATCAGGGCCCAGCTAGAAATAACTCATAAAACCATTGCTGTTTGAACCCCCCCATGTCATTTTCTTTTATTTTTTGATTTTCTTTTATATTTTCATGGTTTGTAAATAAATCATAATAAATGTAAATAATTGTGATTTTAATAATTCTTTTTTTTACCATTACATCATAGTGTCTAAAAAATAAAAATAAAAATGTCATTTTTTGTTTGTTATTTTTTGTATATTTTCCATTTTAATTGATGTTTTTTTAATATTTTCAATGCATGCATATCATTAGAAAATTCATAAAAAATGGTAGATTTAGTCAAATAATTCCGTTCTTTTTTCTGTAGACTCGTGATTCAGTGTAGAATTTTATAGTGCAGAAACATTAGCTTAATCATGCATTTTCATTTTAATTGCATTTTTTCACTGTTATTGATGTTGAATAATTGGTCTGTGGATATGTCCGTATTGCTGATTTTAGCTCTTTCATCTGGTGTTGAATTTTGTTCTGATTTTTCAGTATGTTATCCTAGAGCCATGTAGGTCTCCCATTAGATTTTTGATAGATTTTTGTAGGATATTCTGGTAGGATTTGTCTGAGCCTGAATATAGGAGAGGTCTTGATGACTTCTGACTTTGAAGTTCAACTGTGGTTGAACTCCAGAGATAGTCTCTTGTGGTTTGTTGGCCTGTGGGTTCTTCTCAAGGTGGGAGCTGATGGAAGTCCTGTTGGAGCTTGCAAAGTTGCAGTGGATTGAGGCTTAGTCTAGGAGCTTGTTGTCTGTTTGCGAGGTTCGAGATCCTGAAGTTTGAAGGGAGTTTATGGTACTTTCCTGAGGAAGGCACTATGAATGACTTTCATTCTTTCTTCTCACCTCTTTCGTAAGTATCCAATGATGTCGGAGCTGACTTGTGAGTTTAATTCCTCCTGAGGAGGGATGTAAACTGATCACATGTTGTTGAGCCACATGGGATACGATTCCTAAGTGGAAGTCTCCTAGTACTTTCCTGAGGAAGGTCCTATGGGTCTATTCACTTAGTTCCACTAGTTTATCTAGGATTTCTTAAGTGTCCAGTGATGTAGGAGCCAACTTGTGAGTTTAATTTCTCCTGAGGAGGAATGTAAACTGATCACAGTTGTTGAGCCACGTAGGATACGATTCCTAAGTGTCAGCCTCCTAGTACTTTCCTGAGGAAGGTCCTATGGGTCTGTTCACTTAGTTCCCTTAGTGCATATAGGTTTTTTCTCAAATATCCAGTGACGCCGGAGCCTTCATGTGAGTTTAATTTCTCCTGAGGAGGAATGTAAACTGATCACAGTTGTCGAGCCGCATAGGATATGACTCCTGAGTAGTAACCTCCTGGTACTTTCCTGAGGAAAGCACTATGAGCTTGTCTGCTTAGCTTCCTTTCTCTGGTAAGCTTGTTCTGAAGCTTGGAGACTGGGATTGATTCCTCTTGCTTAGGGTTTTGATTAGGATTGTTGCTTAGATCTTTGCTTAGGGTGCTGCATAGAGTTTTGTTTGAGAGATAGATTAGGAGCTTGTTTCAGGTTTGTTAGAGGCCCTGCTCAGGGTTAGCTTGCCTTCTCTTTGTATTGTGTGACTTGTGTGATGTTATGTTGCATTAGACTTAGGTGTTCATCTAGATAGTTCTGAATAGGTGCACCGTAGAAGTAGACTTTGTGTGCATGAGAAGTTGAGGTGGTCCTCCTTCTGCTTGTTTGTTATTGAGTGGCTTTGCTTGTTGGTATTTGGTAGAGCTGAGCTCCCTTGCCTTTGTGGTTTGCGGCCTCTGTGCCTTGTTTGTTTAGTTGTTGCATTCATGCATATTTTCAGTATTCCTTTACGTTGCAGTTTCTTGTTTGTAGTTTAGTCCTGTTGCCATGATCCCTTAGGAGCTCTGACTTCTCCGCTGCGGAGTTGTTATGATAGACTTTAGGATGGTCAACCAGGTGTGATAGCAGTAGGTGGATTCCCCTGTTTCTCAGCTATAGTTCTAGGGTTTCCCTTTCCTTTCTGTAGGAGCTTTTGAGTAGCTTGACCCGTAGTTAGCTGAACTACAGCTGCTCTGATTCTTCGTTCCAGACGAAGATATGTAGGCATAGGATGCGATATCCTAGCGAGCACACTAACGACTAACTTTTGTTCTCTCGCGGCTGTGCGATCGAGACTTTCCCGCTAACGACTAATTGTTATCCCTTTTCCCTTGCCCGAGTGCATTTGAGACCAGATCGTATTTGTAGGTTCCCGAACCTTTAGGACCAGTTTGTTTTCTCACTGCTGTGTGAGAGCCTCCTGTTTACCCGTAGTTAGCCGAACTACGTTTGCTCTGATCTTTCATACCAGATGGAAGTACGTAGGCACAGGACGCGATGTCCTGGCGAGCAACCTTTCCCCCGTTTAGACGTAGGAAGTCGAACTACGTTGACTCTGACTTTCCCATTGCACGAGGGAATACGTAGGCCCAGAACACCGTATGTTCTGTCGAGTCCTGTCCTTTTATTTCCTTTTCAGACCAGCCATTAGCGTAGATAGATAATACACCCTTTTACCTATAAACACCAAGCATGGATCCCATCGAGTACGATGGACGTGAGGGGTGCTAATACCTTCCCCTTGCGTAACCGACTCCCGAATCCAGGTTTTGGTTGCGATGACCATACCTTTTCCCGTCTTTGCGAGGTTTACTTCGAGCGTTTCCTTTCCCGCTCTGAGGGATAAATAACGCACGGTGGCGACTCTCCTGTCAAGCCGGCGCCGATTTTCGCAGTAGCGACAGCTGGCGACTCTGCTGGGGACTTATAGCATCTAGGGACTTTTCCCATCCCTTATGCTGGGACCGTTTCCCATCCCCTACGCGAGTCAATCCTAGCGCTTGGGTGTTTATTTGTTGGGTGTTGTGCATATTGTGTTTTACTTTTCTGCACTTTACTTTTCTGTACCTTTACCTTTCCGCATTTATTTTTCCAGCATTATATTATCATGATTATTGCTGTGGGCAAAGGGAGGTTACTGTGAGTGAAAAGCCGGACCTGGGCTTGAGTACACACCTAGATATAGTTGCGGAGAAGTAGTAGACGAACCTGTCTGCTGAGCAGGCACAGTTCCCTACGAAAATCTGCGCTCAGACGAGATTCTTGCAGAGGTGCTCCTTTCCGGTCCTGAGGATCTGAGGGGAGTCCAGACGTGAGGGTTGTCGACTCTGGGGACCGATCATTTGGAAGTCAGCTATGTGAGGCCTCTTCATGACTTGACGATGCCACTCCTTCTGGGAATCGTATCGTCATTCATGAAAGTCTGTGACGCTGATAACCGCATAGGATGCCGTACCTTTGTCCGTGGATTAGGTCTATCCTACCTGTGAGAGGGACTGGGTTATTGCAGGAAAACTGGCTTTTAGAAACCATGATTCAGTACCTTTATCAGATGGTGTTCTTGATTCATCTCCAGGTGTGTTGTCTGGGTCAGAGGGGTTTCTTATCTGAGGTTGAGGCTATTATCAGATGGTATTCTCGTCAGATACAGAGGTTCAGATGGTTTTCTTACCAGGGGATTGATATTTTGAGTATCAGATGGTAGTTAGTGGCATGAGATTCTGATGGCCGTGATGGTTTTCTGTTCTTGATCACAGAGATATTCCTCTTCAGGCTACAGCATAGCCCCTATGTTCACAGATTGCATTATTTATCATATTGCATCATTGCATTACCATCTGCATTCAACTAACGTGTGTGTATTGCAGGTACATATTTTCCCTTCCAGTTCTGGTGTTTGTTCCTAGCAAGACATGGAAAACCTGAAGAGAGTATTGCCCTATAAGTTTCCGTCGCCGAATATCAGTCTATTGTTAGAGTTGATTGCTATTGCTAAGAAGAGGGGAATGGGTGACTTCAGAAAGAGATATGGGAGGATTCTGACCTACGTTTATCAGCCTTCTGCCTACGAGACCAGCGGCATCTATACTCTGTTACAGTTCTACGACGCGGAGCTCAGGTGTTTTGTATTTCCCGACTTTGTTTTGGCTCCTACCCTGGAGGAGTACTCTGCACTTCTGGATATACCGATCCGTGAGCAGATGCCTTTTTATCGTACGGACGCTGAGCCGAAGCTGGCTGAGCTTTCTGCCATCCTGTGCTTGAAAGAGTCTGAGCTGTCTGGGAAGATGATCAGAAGAGGAGACGTATGGGGATTTCCATTGGATGTCTTAGTGGTGAAGGCTCGAGAGTATGCCCAGAAGGGTAGCTGGGATGTCTTTGACGTCATCCTTGCTGTATGTGTGTATGGCATCGTGTTGTTCCCAAACATTCCTGATTTTGTTGATTCTGATGCCTTCTATATTTTGGCTGCGGGAAACCCAGTTCCTACTTTGCTGGGAGATATCCACCATTCAACTCATTACCAGAACGAAAAGCGGCGAGGAAGGAATGTGTCTTGCTGTGTACCTCTCCTATGCAGGTGGTTCACCAGTCATATGCCTAAGTCAGGCCCGTTTGTCACCTCTATCAATTCTCTAGGATGGCCCGAGCGCTTAATGGGATTGACTGCTGAGAACGTGGTATGGGTCATTAAAGAGGTATTTGGAGCTGAAGTCATACTCAAAGGCGAAGGATTCCCGAATGTTCCGTTAATAGGAAGGAAAGGTTGTGTCAACTATAACCCTTCCTTATTGATCAAGCAATTTGGGTACATACCTCAAGGAGCGCCAAAGCCCGAGGAGATACAGGAATCTCTGTATCTCACTAGGGCAATAGGGAAAGAGATGCTGACTAAACTTGAGAAAGCCTGGAAAAACTTGCACAAGAGAGGGAAGCTTTCAGGTAGCAGAGGGGATACTCGAGTTCCTAGCCCATATGTAGAATGGATTCGTGAGCGAGCTGTGAAGTTCCTTATGCCGTATCCAGCAGTTCAGCCATTGCATCCTCCTCCGGTAGAGGAGCCTACCACTGTGGACATGCAGGTTTACAAGCAGCTGATGGCGGAGAAAGAAGAGCTAGTAAGGGCTAAAGAGGCTTTAGAGCAGGAGAATGCCCAGCTTCGGCATGAAAAGATTGAAACAGGATACTTTTCTAAGCAACAGGCTGAAACTCTGAAACATCTGAAGACTACGCTATTGGAATTGACTGAAACCAAGAAGCGTCTAGAGTTAGATGTAGACTCAGTTAGTAGTGTGTTGGCCACCAAGAAGCAAGAGCTGGAAAGGGCCTACACCAAGCTAGCCAAGTTCAGAGAACACTGGGATCTCACTATGGCCAAGCGCAAGGAGCGAGAAGAAGGGCTGAAGACACAGATTGCTCAGTTAGAAGAACAGGTCAAAGTGAAGAACGAAGAGCTTGAAGAAGAAGCCTGCCGCCGATACGAGACCGAGCGCAAGTTGATAGATGCCATGAAAAATTTGGAAGATTTCCAGCATAGAGCAGATGCCAAGAGACCCAAACCTGGGGGCGGTGCCAATGATAAGGCTTGGGAAGACTTTGTCAGAGACATCCAGGGGACGGTCAGGAAGAGGGATCGACTGATAGAGGGTTTGATTTATCAACCAGATCATGCAGAGACAAAGAAGATGGTCGAGGACTTCCGCAACCGTACCCGTATTTGATTTCTCTTGTATTCTGTATGTTGAGATCACCACCAGGCATGTTGGCTGGGATCCTCTTTATCATATCAGCTGTATGGAGCATAGTTGTGTAACTTCTTGACAAGACTGTTATTCTAATCAATATATATTGTCTTTATGGTTTATCTCGCCTCGCTACCACTGACACTGGAATTGGAGGGAAAATATCTCCAATGCACACATGCACGTTAGCATTTTTGTATTTCTGTTTGCATAAATCATACTGCATAGCATTTCTCTAGCGGGTCAGAGCACTTATCCAGCCTTTGTTTTCACCAGAAAGTGATTCTCGGGGAATTGTTTGAGGCAAGAGTGGAGTGTTGAAGACAACCAAGGGGCTGAAGCGGATTTGAGCAGAATCAAGCAGCATAGTAGGTTACAGGTAATTGGTGGCTATGTCTGAAGGCAATTTCCAGGCTCCTAACACTTTGGCAAGATTTACTGTGGCGTCCAACCATCAGTATGATTCTATGGAAGGCTTCCCGCAAGCGAACAATCTTACTGCAGCCCAAGTTGTGCAGCCTGCTGTTGAGAACAGAGATCGGCATGAGCAATTTCTTGTCCGAAATAAACGCTATCCTCCTGTTAACAATCAATGTGTTGCTTTCCCTGTGATGAATTACCGGAGAGATATTCCAGTGACCGGGTTAGTAGATCCAAGAGCTCTTGACGAGGGTAGAAGAGTCCGAGTGTTGGAAGCGCAAATGAAAGCCTTGGAAGCGAAAGATGCCGTTAACCTGGATGCTGTAGCCATGTGCTTGGTCCCTGACCTCGTGTTGCCGTACAAGTTCAAAGTGCCGGAATTTGAAAAATACACAGGAGATAGCTGTCCGAAGTTGCATTTGATGATGTTCTGTCGAAGGATGACTTCGTTTGTGCGAAATGACAAATTGATGATCCATTGCTTTCAGTATAGCCTGACTGGGGCATCGTTGAGATGGTATGTGCAATTAGAGAGTAATCAGATTCGATCATGGGTGGATTTAGCCAGAGCTTTCATGAAGCAGTACGATTACAACTTGGATTTGACTCCTAGTCTCGTAGATCTGCAAGAATTATCTCAGGCGGAGAATGAATCGTTCAGAGCGTATTTGCAAAGATGGAAAGAATTGGCTGCTAGTGTTCGACCACCGCTTCCGGAAAGAGAACTGGTTGACATCTTCTTGGGTACCCTGAAAGGCCATTATTTTGACAAATTGTTCAGTTGCACAAGCTTTGTGGGCCTGATGAGGCTGGGAGAGATTGTTGAGCGAGGACTCAGGAGTGGAAAGTTTCGAGGTGTTCCTTACGTCCCAGTTAATAAGATTAAGTCAGTTGTCAGTTCTCAAGAGGAGTGGGAAGGAGATGATGTCACCTCAGAATCTCTAGCATCTCAGGATCAGTTTTCAGACACTTCAAGTCAACGATCATCTTACCGCCGATCGCGCCAGCATGCTCCACGAAGACCAAGGAAGCCTGAAAGGCAGTTTACTCAGCTACCGGTATCATACAGTCAGTTGTTCCCAGATCTGGTCAGAAGCGGATTGATAGTGCCGAAAGAGACTAAGCCGGTGATTCCACCGTATCCTCCAGGTTTTGATGCCAGCGCCCGCTGTGAGTACCATGTTGGGGCACAGGGGCATTCAACAAATGATTGTAAGGTGCTTAGAAGTCAAATTCAGGATCTGTTAGACTCTAGCCGTATTTGCATCACTCCTCAGGGTTTTGTTCAGATTAATGATTTTCCATCCTCCAGTTGTGCGGGTTCGTCAGTTAATATCATGGAAGACTCCGCAGGAAGTGTGTGCTCTGAAGATTGTCCATCAGAGAGTTCAGTTGAATATGGGGGAAGTTTCTAGAGGTTTCTATGCCAGGTGTCGCATCTGTTTCTCTGCCTAACCCGTTTAGCTTTTGTGCATCAGTATTTGTCGACCACCACCAGGATTGTTGGCTGGGGTCGTTATATTCATACTCATTTGTGCTTACCTGTTGATTTTGTTGGTTGTACATATGTGGGAGATGTTCGTCTGTACGCTTATAGCTTGAGTTTCTTTGTCTCGTTGTGAATATATGTTTGCTTTCTGCGCTGCATTATCATTTAGCAGGTATATCAGAACCGTGGGTCTTATTTCCTCATCATCCAGTTTGTTGCAGGAATTCCTTCAGAGATATGGAACAGAATCAGTTTGAATTGATCGAAGTCCAAAGCCAGCTAGGGCAGATGATGAAAGACATGCAAGAGATGCGTCTAGAGCAGAAGATTCTCAAAGAGGAGAACAGTCAGCTGAAGACCCAAATGAGTTTGATCATGGAGGTAGTCAAGAATGTGCTTAGAAAAGAAGACGATCAGCTATTTGAAGCCGCAATGAAGAAGCTCGCGCCACCTGTGCATGTGGAACCTGAGCAGCAGCAACAGAGGATACATCCGGCTCAGCGGAAGATCCAGGAAGGAAAGCCAAGGAGAATATTTGAGGCACCACCTATGACATATGCTGAGCTCTTGCAGATCTTATTGAGGTTTAATCTGGTTGAGAAGAGAACGTTGACACCACCAACGAGAGCGTTCCCTCAAGGGTACGATGCCAGTAAGCAATGTGAATTTCATTCCGGGGCATTCGGACATGACATCGAGGGTTGTCATGCTTTTAAGCACAATGTTCAAGACCTGATTGACTCGCACGATATTGAATTCACGCCGGGCGGCGTAGCGGTGCATATTGCTCCTGTCTCGATCGATGCTAAAATGACAGATGTTTCTAAAGCTGCAGTGGGTCAGAAGCGTATCCTGGACTCCATGGTGTCAGAATCTCCAGGCCCACAATTGTTGCCTATTCCTGGGGCAGATCTAAGAAAGAAAATGGTTAAGCATAAGGAGGGCGTTAATCAGTACATTGAAGGTCAAAAAACCAATGTTGCATTTGATACAAAGGGTGTTCAAGGGTCAACCCGATACCAGCAGCAGCAGCCTCAGCAGGGGGCACAGCAGGCTCAACGAAGATTCCAGGGTGGCAAGCCGAGAAGAGTGTTTGAGAAGCCTCCCTCAACATATGCCGAGTTGTTGCAGACATTGTTGGGATTGAATCTGGTAGAGACAAGAACTCTGGCACCAATAACGGGAGCTCCCCCGTTTGGTTATGATGCAAGCAAGCACTGTGAGTTTCATTCTGGAGCCCCGGGTCACGATATAGAAAGTTGCCATGCTTTTAAGCACCAAGTGCAGGATTTGCTTGATAGTGCAGCAATCAGCTTCGGGCCAAGAGGTCCTAGGATCACCTGAATGAAGGAGGAGGGGCTTTATAATTTGGTTGAGTCGTTGAAAGCAGATCAGGACAGCATCGAATTGCCTCTAATAAAGATAGCTGGTTCAGCAGCAGGGCAGATGTGAAAGCCCGGTTCTCGGAAGCTAGCATATTTTCTTTGTTTTAGCTTGTCATTTCTTTACATTTGTAGTTGCTTTCCTGTTTGAATTTGTAAGCTTGTTTGTAAAACTCGTTGTTTTCATTCAAATTGATGATAATGAAATAAATATGCATGTTTTGATTGAATCCAGTCGTGTTCACTAACTGTTTTGCAAATATCCAACGCTCGGTTAAGAAGAATTTGGGGAGGATGACGAAAATGACCGACACGCAACTGCCGATATTGTATGCTTTTGAAATAAACCTGCTGATGATGTACAGGCATTGTTTCAAATCCCTAAACACCGGAGATATAAGGAAGATAATCCCTTGTCAACCCCTTTGAGCCTTGTAGTAGGAGTTCTTCCTGTGAATGAAAAACCCTAAAGCATAACCTGGGGCAGGGTAGGTGTTAGCTAATTTGACCGAGCGTCCAAATTACAAGAGGAGTGTCCGTTCAAGGATCAATCACATCCCTAGAGGTCGTGCCTAAAAGACCACCATGGTTCAATCAAGAGTGGGACAACCACATCATTCCCCAAAGAGTCAAACAACCAGTGTCACACGACCTGTTCGAAAAAATGATGGAAAAAAATCAAAACCCCGCTAAGTCAAGAAAACTTCAAAACAAATGACTTAGGCAAAAATGAGGGCATCCCGCTGGACTTAAAAAATCAAAAGAAACTCAAAAGGAGTCAGTCCAGGCAAAAGTTAGGGATATGAAAAGAAAAAGATGAAAAGGATCAAAAGAAAAATCCTCGATGGAAATACGAGCCGTGTGACCTCAAGTGTCAAAGACGAAAGGCGAGTGGCCGTCACCCTTAACGATCATGATTTCTCGAACTATCATTCCTATCTTTCAGCCTCGGAGAGGTGAGCGCTAAGGTCAAATTAGCTGAACGTAGGATGGGAGAACATCAAGGAGAATGGGTGGGTTAAAGCAAACTTTGAGCCTTTACCCTTTCTTTCAAAACCATGAACCCGACCATGTTACAACCTTCAAAAGTCCTAATTGAAGCAGGTTGTTTCGAAAGCATACTCCGGTAAAGGTCGTGTCGATTCTGACTCTTAAAAAGGTTCCTCTTACCATGTTGGTACGGATGTTGATAAATGTTTTGTGCATTATATGCTATAAACTGTTTTTCCTTTTCCCAGTGAACAGATTGGATGTCAAAGCTGTCATATGTGTTGCATTACTACATCTTTCATGCAGAACAACTTGTTTTACTTGCGAGTAAGCGCTTGACAGCAGAAAAGCTTCCTACAATGGAAAGTACGGTCAAGATAGAATGCAGAACGCCCGAATGTTCCGAGAGCAGGGGCAGGCTTTATTGTGATCCCCAGTCAAGTCAGCTTTTCGAAGTCAGTTATCCTGGGGCAATCAGGTTGAGATTCGGTGAATGCGTCGTAGTCAGGAGGTACTACTCTGAATCAGATAATCGGGGCAAGGTCATGGCAGTCAGGGGCAGACCATCTTAAGCATGCAGAAGTTACTCGAGAAGCATTCAAGGTGAAGTATCTCTGGGAAGTTCAGAACACTGAGGCATGTTATATCAGACCATCAAGGAACAGATTTGCAGATTTCCTTTCAAGGACTATCCACACGGAGATCCCGTAGGCTGGGGCATATCAGAAGCGAAAGGATTGTTGTTCTCCGTACCAGCAGGGCCATTCGGAGTTATTCAAGCAGATGCAGTCGATTTTCGAAAGCGAGATGAATGCGGGAAGTCGTGTCACTATCCCTTGACTCTTCACTAAAAGGCTGTGTATTCAGGAAGAATGTTTTCCAGCGGCAGTTGTATCTGACCCACTAAGATAGCTTAAGAGCTCAAATCCATGTTTGCGATTACTGTGAAGCCCATCCGTGTTGGCGCATCAATTTCCAGATCCGAGCTTCGTCAGTACGCAGGAGGACTCCCTCCATTTTTCTCCAGCAAAGACCAATTTGTCATTGGTATGGGTAAGTTATTCCCAGAGGAGTCCAATCATACTCAGCACGTCTGCCATTCTCCAGCGGAGCTATATTCCCCAGCAGGGTATTACTTCGTTGAGGTGTTCGGTTAAGTTCCCAATATCCCCAGCGGAGTTGATTTCATTCTCCCAGCATTTATTTTGCTAGGACGATTCTGTGATATCCGGGTTATCCCCAGCAGAGTTGGCCTCGCCTTCAGCATTTATTTTGCTGAAGTGGTTTTCTGTACCCGACCTTCTCCGGCAGCTCGAGCCTGCACTAGCATATTGCATGCATCATCATACTTGCATCATACTTGCATATCATGGTCAAAATGCGTAGCATTTCTATCCAGAATGGAGCATTACGCCATAGAAAGATTAAAGCATACGCATGTGCATACGAAGCATAAGTCAGGTTTTCTATCAGCCTCATATGGCGCGTGAATTACTCTGTGATCAGTTCAGGGACATTTATCCAGCAACAATGTTCAGACAGTTCAGCAGATTATTTGTATCAGATCATACAATAGTTGTGCTTTGATCAGTCAGTCATCTGATGTTGACAAGCTTTTCTTCCCGTCAATTCATATTGACGATGTGTTCCTCCAATGAATGGACTTCTCCGACGTCTTGAGTACGAATGTGGTTTTCTTTCCGTCTATCCATAGACGATGTGAAGTTGCGGGTGGTCGCAGTAAGGTTTCAAGAAGGGGTTTCCCTCAGGATATGCTTTCCTTCCCGTCTATCAGTAGACGATGTGAAGTTTTGGTTGATTTTCAATAGGGTTCAAAATAGAGTTTCTCCAGCGAATATGCTTTCCTTTCCGTCTGTCAGCAGACGATGTGAAGTTTCGAGTTACTGTTCAGCGGGTTTCTTATTGCCAGATCATACATATGATGAGGTGTTTCCCCAGCGAGTCTTCTCCGGCTATCCTTAGTTGTTGAGGGGTTTCAAAATGATTTTGGATATTGGTTCTCTTTCTGGTTATTGGATATGATGACGTTTAAGAGAGACTTTCCCGACTGTCAATCCTTATTGATTTCGAGGCTCTTCGAAGAATGTTCAGTTTTCGTGATTGTCGATTCTTATTGACGACAGGGTTCCTTAAAAGGTGGTTTTCTTCCCGTCAGTCCATACTGACGATGTGGCCCCTTCAAAGATGTTGATCTTCCACCAATTCCCGTAAACAGAAGGATTCTGAAATTCAAGGGGTGGTGTTGAATTGCGTAATGGTGTCTTCCCGTCTATCAGTAGACGATGTGAATATAGAGATTATGAATTTCTTCCCGTCTATCAGTAGACGATGTGAATATAGAGATTATGAATTCCTTCCCGTCTATCCTTAGACGATGTGAATTGATTTGTTCATCAATCAGGATGATCCCGTCTACTCTTAGACGACGAGAATATTAATTTGTTTCATCAATCAGGATGATCCCGTCTATCAGTAGACGATGTGAATATAGAGATTATGAATTTCTTCCCGTCTATCAGTAGACGATGTGAATATAGAGATTATGAATTCCTTCCCGTCTATCCTTAGACGATGTGAATTGATTTGTTCATCAATCAGGATGATCCCGTCTACTCTTAGACGACGAGAATATTAATTTGTTTCATCAATCAGGATGATCCCGTCTATCAGTAGACGATGTGAATTTGGAGATTATTCCTTCCCGTCTATCCTTAGACGATGTGAATTGATTTGTTCATCAATCAGGATGATTCCGTCTATCCTTAGACGATGTGGATTGATTTGTTTCATCAATCAGGATGATCCCGTTTACTCTTAGACGATGTGAATAGTGATTTGTTCATCAATCAGGATGATGCCGTCTACTCTTAGACGATGAGAATATTGATTTGTTCATCAATCAGGATGATGCCGTCTACCCTTAGACGATGAGAGTATTGATTTGCTTCATCAATCAGGATGATGCCGTCTACCCTTAGACGATGTGAATTGGGAGATTAATGTTGTCTTTCCGTCTATCATTAGACGAGGTGAGTATTCAATCAGGGTGTCTTCCCGTCCATCTTTGGACGATGTGAGTATATTTCTCTTCCTGCCTATCAGTAGGCAATGTGAAAGGATCAGGTATTTTGTTGCAGTCCTCGGGTTCTGTTACATGGGGTATCACCAGCAACGGGTATTCAAATCAGGAGTTCTTCATCAAATGATTGATCAGTCTATCACCATAATGACTGGACTCGGTTTTCTGGACTTTATTCTCCAAGCAGCTTACAGTATATGCTCGCGGTTGGCAAATTTTCGGGTTTTATTTGTATTCAACCGTCTCGTACCTTTGAATGTTTGAAGGCTGAGCGCTCTTCAAACCCTTCAGGTCCAAGTCGCTTGAATAGGGGCAGCTGTTGCACCCTAAAATTTGACCAACTGATTCTCCTATCTGACTCATGGTTTAATTTCATATTCACAGCTCAGATGTGTGATATTTGTGCACAAGCAGGGGATATCAGAGTTTACAGCTTGATTTTTGTCTATCAGATATGGCAGATTCAGTCCAGATTATCGGGGTTTTATTTTCGGGAAATTGTGCGCTCCTCAGTGATTTTTAGTTTGCACAGGGATTTTGAGGATATTCTGATGCCCGGGGATCTCTGTTCAATTCAATCTGGTCTCGTGCGTTTTTTATGGGGGTCATGTGCATTCATCTGCATTTTTAGGGTTCAATAGACTTTTGTGAATTTTTAACAGGCTTTACAGATTTTTCTGGAATTTAAATAGAGTTTTGGTATTTTTTTTAATAGCTTAAATCTCTTTTTAGAATTTTATAGAATTCTTAAATAGTTTTTAGAATAATAAAGAAAGAGGGGAATATAGTTTTTCTTTTATTACTAATAAATAATAATAGTTTAGAATTTTATAGGTTTTTTAAATAGGTTTAATTGCTTTTTAAATCATTTTTAGAATTTTCTATAGATTTTAAAATAGGTTTAAGTGTTTTTTAGATAATATAGAAAATAATATAGTTTTTCTTTTATTAATAGATATTAAATAATATTAGATTTTTAATAGAAAATTAGATTGATTTAGAGTTAATTAGATCTTAACTAGATTTTTTAGACTTAATTAGGATAATTAGAGTTTTAATCACTTTTTCGAGTTTAATTAGGTTAATTGATTTTTTTTAGGTTTAATTAGGATTAATTAGAGCTTTAATCAGTTTTTAGAGTTGATTAGGAAATTAGTCTAATTAGGTGTTAATTTTGTTTTAGGATTAGTCTTAAGTAGATAATTAGGATTATTAGTGTTAATTAGACATTAATCAGATTTAGTTAATTGTTTTTAATTCAGTTTTTTTTTTCTCAGTTTTTTTTTCATGTTCGTATGGGCCCAAGGGTTCTTTTCAAGGCCCAGTCTGCGTTTTGGTTCAGCTTGAGTCCAGAAAGTCCAAAAAAAGTCCAGTCTTCTCCCAGAACTTCCAGAAGATTCCAGCACTTTCAGTGCTTTAAATAGAGGCAGCCATGTGTTAGGAAAGGAAGGGCCCACGTTACACTCAGAGATCCACGCCACGCGTCCCACCCAGCTGTCCTCCACTCTCTCTCTCTCTGCGCATGCACGCCACTTGGCGCCCCCACACCCATCGCCTGAGTTTCACCAGCAACCTCACCGGCGGCCATGCATCAGCCGTAACTTCCCACCGCCGGTGACCCCCAACGACTTCCGGCCACCGTCATCTCCAAACGTCCAAAATTCCCCAGAAACTCATCTTCTTCCTCCGATCGTCCCTTCCACCTTCATCGGTACATCGCCGGAAAATTCATAGGCACGCCGGAAACTTCAAAGATTTCCAGAAACTAAACCTTCATCCGCCATCGAAGATTTCCAGAAACCAGACCTTCATCCGCCATCGAAGATTTCCAGAAACTAAACCTTCAACCTTCAAGCAAGAAAAACTCAGAAACTTCAAACGGCGTTCAATCTTCAAGCAAGATTTCCAGAAATCCACCAGCTTCAGGATCTTCAACTTCATCAACCGATCCTAGTTCTTCTCGCGCGATTTTCCTCAAGGATCTTCAGAGTTCACCAAATCTTCAAGGAGATTCATCCGTTGTCAGAGTCCCTCATAGGCGCTCATCAGAACTCCAGATTCTGAGTTCTCTTCAAGACGACTCAAGATCTTCGTGTTAAAGGTTCCAGAAGCTTCAAGATCCGCTCGTATTCCACATCCAGGTGCGTGGTTCTTCAATCCTTGTTTGCATCTTGTTTTGATTGTTGAAGCGTGGATTTAATTTTGGTTTGAAGAGGATTTAGGTTGAATGTAGGACTGAGATGGGAAAGATGGTGAGGCGTATTAGGATTCAGTTCAGATTGTTGTGAAGGATTGTTTGATGTTTGAGAATTTCAGATAGGGTGAGATAGAGGAGGAAGATGACGAAAACGGCTAGGGTTTGGTAGATTGGTGAACAGTATTAGGGTTTGGAGAGAGAGATGAGTTTTGTTCACTGAGTATTGAATTAGGGTATTGGGCTTAGGCCCAAGCGCGTTTTCTGAACGCCACACCCCCAGTTGCTCGTACACCCCCTTGTTTGAGAGACAGAGTAATCAGTGTGGGCCTTAGGCCCTATTTCCTTTCTGCACCCCCCTTGTCCAAGCCCATAGTAGATAACAACTAAGAAATTGCTAGCGCTGCCCCCCCCCCCTGCGCTCAGTTCTTTTTTTTCTTGTTTTTTTCTGGATATTAAGTCTGGGCCCTGCGCCCTATGGCTTTTGGCACCCCCAATCAGGGCCCAGCTAGAAATAACTCATAAAACCATTGCTGTTTGAACCCCCCCCATGTCATTTTCTTTTATTTTTTGATTTTCTTTTATATTTTCATGGTTTGTAAATAAATCATAATAAATGTAAATAATTGTGATTTTAATAATTCTTTTTTTTACCATTACATCATAGTGTCTAAAAAATAAAAATAAAAATGTCATTTTTTGTTTGTTATTTTTTGTATATTTTCCATTTTAATTGATGTTTTTTTAATATTTTCAATGCATGCATATCATTAGAAAATTCATAAAAAATGGTAGATTTAGTCAAATAATTCCGTTCTTTTTTCTGTAGACTCGTGATTCAGTGTAGAATTTTATAGTGCAGAAACATTAGCTTAATCATGCATTTTCATTTTAATTGCATTTTTTCACTGTTATTGATGTTGAATAATTGGTCTGTGGATATGTCCGTATTGCTGATTTTAGCTCTTTCATCTGGTGTTGAATTTTGTTCTGATTTTTCAGTATGTTATCCTAGAGCCATGTAGGTCTCCCATTAGATTTTTGATAGATTTTTGTAGGATATTCTGGTAGGATTTGTCTGAGCCTGAATATAGGAGAGGTCTTGATGACTTCTGACTTTGAAGTTCAACTGTGGTTGAACTCCAGAGATAGTCTCTTGTGGTTTGTTGGCCTGTGGGTTCTTCTCAAGGTGGGAGCTGATGGAAGTCCTGTTGGAGCTTGCAAAGTTGCAGTGGATTGAGGCTTAGTCTAGGAGCTTGTTGTCTGTTTGCGAGGTTCGAGATCCTGAAGTTTGAAGGGAGTTTATGGTACTTTCCTGAGGAAGGCACTATGAATGACTTTCATTCTTTCTTCTCACCTCTTTCGTAAGTATCCAATGATGTCGGAGCTGACTTGTGAGTTTAATTCCTCCTGAGGAGGGATGTAAACTGATCACATGTTGTTGAGCCACATGGGATACGATTCCTAAGTGGAAGTCTCCTAGTACTTTCCTGAGGAAGGTCCTATGGGTCTATTCACTTAGTTCCACTAGTTTATCTAGGATTTCTTAAGTGTCCAGTGATGTAGGAGCCAACTTGTGAGTTTAATTTCTCCTGAGGAGGAATGTAAACTGATCACAGTTGTTGAGCCACGTAGGATACGATTCCTAAGTGTCAGCCTCCTAGTACTTTCCTGAGGAAGGTCCTATGGGTCTGTTCACTTAGTTCCCTTAGTGCATATAGGTTTTTTCTCAAATATCCAGTGACGCCGGAGCCTTCATGTGAGTTTAATTTCTCCTGAGGAGGAATGTAAACTGATCACAGTTGTCGAGCCGCATAGGATATGACTCCTGAGTAGTAACCTCCTGGTACTTTCCTGAGGAAAGCACTATGAGCTTGTCTGCTTAGCTTCCTTTCTCTGGTAAGCTTGTTCTGAAGCTTGGAGACTGGGATTGATTCCTCTTGCTTAGGGTTTTGATTAGGATTGTTGCTTAGATCTTTGCTTAGGGTGCTGCATAGAGTTTTGTTTGAGAGATAGATTAGGAGCTTGTTTCAGGTTTGTTAGAGGCCCTGCTCAGGGTTAGCTTGCCTTCTCTTTGTATTGTGTGACTTGTGTGATGTTATGTTGCATTAGACTTAGGTGTTCATCTAGATAGTTCTGAATAGGTGCACCGTAGAAGTAGACTTTGTGTGCATGAGAAGTTGAGGTGGTCCTCCTTCTGCTTGTTTGTTATTGAGTGGCTTTGCTTGTTGGTATTTGGTAGAGCTGAGCTCCCTTGCCTTTGTGGTTTGCGGCCTCTGTGCCTTGTTTGTTTAGTTGTTGCATTCATGCATATTTTCAGTATTCCTTTACGTTGCAGTTTCTTGTTTGTAGTTTAGTCCTGTTGCCATGATCCCTTAGGAGCTCTGACTTCTCCGCTGCGGAGTTGTTATGATAGACTTTAGGATGGTCAACCAGGTGTGATAGCAGTAGGTAGATTCCCCTGTTTCTCAGCTATAGTTCTAGGGTTTCCCTTTCCTTTCTGTAGGAGCTTTTGAGTAGCTTGACCCGTAGTTAGCTGAACTACAGCTGCTCTGATTCTTCGTTCCAGACGAAGATATGTAGGCATAGGATGCGATATCCTAGCGAGCACACTAACGACTAACTTTTGTTCTCTCGCGGCTGTGCGATCGAGACTTTCCCGCTAACGACTAATTGTTATCCCTTTTCCCTTGCCCGAGTGCATTTGAGACCAGATCGTATTTGTAGGTTCCCGAACCTTTAGGACCAGTTTGTTTTCTCACTGCTGTGTGAGAGCCTCCTGTTTACCCGTAGTTAGCCGAACTACGTTTGCTCTGATCTTTCATACCAGATGGAAGTACGTAGGCACAGGACGCGATGTCCTGGCGAGCAACCTTTCCCCCGTTTAGACGTAGGAAGTCGAACTACGTTGACTCTGACTTTCCCATTGCACGAGGGAATACGTAGGCCCAGAACACCGTATGTTCTGTCGAGTCCTGTCCTTTTATTTCCTTTTCAGACCACCCATTAGCGTAGATAGATAATACACCCTTTTACCTATAAACACCAAGCGTGGATCCCATCGAGTACGATGGACGTGAGGGGTGCTAATACCTTCCCCTTGCGTAACCGACTCCCGAATCCAGGTTTTGGTTGCGATGACCATACCTTTTCCCGTCTTTGCGAGGTTTACTTCGAGCGTTTCCTTTCCCGCTCTGAGGGATAAATAACGCACGGTGGCGACTCTCCTGTCAAGCCGGCGCCGATTTTCGCAGTAGCGACAGTACCAACATGGTAAAAGGAACCCTTTCAGGAGTCAGAATCGACGCGACCTTTACCGAAGTATGCTTTCGAAACAACCTGCTTCAATTAGGACTTTTGAAGGTTATAACATGGTCAGGTTCACGGTTTTGAAAGAAAGGATAAAGGCTCGAAGTTTATTTTAACCCACCCATTCTCCTTGATGTTCTCCGATCCTACGTTCAGCTAATTCGACCTTAGCGCTCACCTCTCAGAGGTTGAAAGATAGGAGTGATAGTTCGAGAAATTATGAGTTTTTTTTTGGAGTGACCGCCACTCGCTTTTTGTCTTTGACACTTGATGTCACACGACTTGTGTTTCATTTGAGGATTTTTTCTTTTGTCATCCTTTCATCTTTTCTTATCCCTAACTTTTGCCTGGACTGACTCCTTTTGAGTTTCTTTTGATTCTTTAAGTCCAGCGGGATGCCCTCATTTTTGCCTAAGTCCTTTGTTTTCTTTTCTTGACTTAGCGGGCTTTTGATTTCTTTCTTCTCTTTTTTATTTCGAACAAGTCGTGTGACGCTGGTTGTCTGACTCTTTGGGGAATGATGTGACTGTTTCACTCCTAATGCTGAACCATTGTGGTTTCTTAGGCACGACCTCTAGAGGTGTGATTGATCCTCGAACGGACACTCCTTTTGCAACTTGAACGCTCGGTCAAATTAGCTAACACCTACCATGCCCCAGGTTAAGATTGAGGGTTTTTCATTCACAGAAAGAAACTCCTACTACTAGGCTCAAAGGGGTTGACAAGGGATTATCTTCCTTATAACTCCAGTGTTTAGGGATTTGAAACAATGCCTGTACATCATCAACAGGTTTTATTTCAAAAGCATACAATCAGAAGCTGCATGTCGTTCATTTTCGTCATCCTCCCCAGATTCTTCTTAACCAAGCATCGGACATTTGTAAAAACAATTAGTGTACACGAATGAATTCAATCAAAACATGCATATTTATTTCATTATCATCAATTGAAATGAAAACAACAAGCTTTACAAACAAGATTGCAACTTAAACAGGAAAGAAACTACAAACGTAAAGAAATGACAAGATAAAACGCAGAAAAATGCCAGCTTCCTAGAACCGGGCTTTCACATCTGTCCTGCTGCTGAACCAGCTATCTTCATAATCAGTTATTAGAGGCAACTCGAAGCTGTCCTAATATGCTTTCAGCGACCCAACCAAATTATAGAGCCCTTCCTCATTCAGATGATTTTGGGCCCTTCCTGCCCAAAGTTGATTGCTGCACTATCAAGTAGGTCCTGCACTTTATGCTTGAACGCTAGACAATCTTCAATGTTGTGCCCCGATGCTCCTGAATGGAAATCACAGCGTTCCTTGATATCATAACCTACTGGAGGCGTACCTGTCAGCGGGGCTAACTTCCTCTTCTCAACCAACTGCAATCGTAGCAACACCTGAAGAAGTTCGGCATATGGCATCGGAGGCACACTAAATACCCTCAACGGCCTCTGATTTTGAGCTCCTCGCTGATTGGGATGCTGTTGCCTTTTCCACTGTTGAGATCGTTGCTGTTGTTGCTGGTATCGGGTTGACTGTTGAACAACCTTTGTAGCAAATACAACATCGGTTTCTTGACTTTCACCGCACTGATTAAGGCACTCCTTATGCTTAGCCATTTTCTTTCTCAGATCTGCCCCAGGAATAGGCAACAGTTGTGGGCATGGAGATTCTAACACCATGGAATCTAGGATACGTTTCTGACCTACTGCAGCTTTAGAAGCATCCATCATCTTAGCATCAACTGGGACAGGAGCAATACGCACAGCTACGCCGCTCGGCGAGAATTCAATATCTTTCGAGTCAATCAGGTCTTGAACATTGTGCTTAAAGGCATGACAACCCTCGATGTCATGTCCGAGTGCCCCAGAATGAAATTCACATTGCTTACTGGCATCGTACCCATGAGGAAGCGCTCCTGTGGGTGAACCCAACGTTCTCTTTTCAACCTTTTTGAACCTCAATAAAGTCTGCAAGAGCTCAGCATACGTGGTAGGTGGCGCCTCAAATATCCTCTTTGACTTCCCCTCCTGAATCCTCTGTTGAGCCGGATGCACCCTTTGTTGTACTTGCTGATGTCCGTCAACACGTTCGTTAAGCTCAGGTTCCACAGGCACAGGTGGCACGAGCTTCTTCACTGCGGCTTCAAATAGCTGATCATCCTCTTTCCTAAGCACATTCTTGACTACTTCCATGATCAAGCTCATTTGGGTCTTCAGCTGACTGTTTTCCTCTTTGAGTATCTTCTGCTCCAGACGCATCTCTTGCATGTCTCTCATCATCTGCCCCAGCTGGCTTCGGACTTCAACCAATTCAACCTGATTCTGTTCCATTTCTCTGAAGGAATTCCTGCAACAAACTGGACGATGAGGAAATAAGACCCACGGTTCTGATGTACCTGTTAAACGATAATGCAATGCAGAAAGCAAACACATATTCATGGCAAGACAAAGAGAAACTCAAGCTATAAGCACCCAGACGAACATCTCCCACACATGTATAACTGTAATACCCTAATTTTTACCCCTAAGATCCCACATTTCATTTGCATATCATTCCACAAACAAGATCTTACTTTGTGTTTCTTATTTACTTTATGTTTGTTTCTGTTTACTAACATCTAACCAAAATAACAAAAATATTTTTCAATTTGTTTGTTTCTTCTTCTTCTCTGTGTATTTAGGGTTTTGCAAGGAGATTGATGGTAATGACGTTCATTCAAGTCTAAATCAGATGGAAGTTTGACCTCATCTTGGTCAAACTATCAAAAGTTTGTTTCAACTATAAGTTACCCATGGTGGGCTATTTTCTCAGACAATGTGTTTGTTCAAGGTCAAGTTGTCCTATATCATAATTCATCAAATTTTCAAGCAGTGTTCTATGAGAAGTTTGGTCAGGATTATCGCGGTCAGGGTTCATCAGTCTAGAGTTTTTTCTGTACAAGTCAAGTTTGGCGGATGTTCGATAAAGATGTTTGTTTTGGGATGCAAGTCCAAAGTGTTTATTCAAGTGTGCAATTTCCAAGTGATTCTAAAGCATGTTTGGAGATTAATCTTTGAGTTTATTCAAGAATTCGATTCAAATTAAATTTGGAAGAGACAAGAGAGGGAATATAAGAGGGGAATTGATGCTGCCAGGCCTTGTCTTTTGCCTCCTTGGATTTATCAAGAGATTAGGGATATGTTGAATAAGCAAGGTTATGCTTGTACTCAGGTTGTTAATTTTGGTAACCTTAATACGCGTGAGGTGGTGTGTGAGGTTGTTGAAGGGGATATTACAAACTTGTCTATTCAGTATTTGGATAAACTTGGTAATGTTGTTGAAGGGAACACGGAAGGATTTGTTGTTTCAAGAGAACTTCCAAAACAGCTTCAACCGGGTCATACTTTTAACATTGAAGCTGGGAAACAAGCTTTGAGGAACCTAAACTCCCTGGCTTTGTTTTCCAACATTGAGGTGAATCCGCGGCCTGATGAGAAGATGAGGAGGCTTTACGCTGGGCGGCGTTGGAGAGGCTTCCGACTTACAAGCGAGCAAGGAGAGGAATCTTCCAGAATCTCGTCGGTGATAAGAAAGAGATCGATGTGAGTGAACTACAGACGCCGGAGCAGAAGCTTATTTTGGAAAGGCTTGTTGATTTCGTTGATAATGATCCTGAGAGATTCTTCCACCGTATGAGAAGCCGATTTGATGCAGTTCATTTGGAGTTTCCGAAGATTGAAGTTCGATTTCAAAACTTAACCATTGAGACTTTTGTACATGTCGGAAGCAGAGCTCTGCCTACAATTCCAAATTTCATCTGTAATATGACTGAGACTCTTTTAAGACAGTTGCGGTTATACAGAAGAAAGAGAAGCAAATTAACAATTCTATCTGATATCAGTGGGATTATCAGACCTTCAAGGCTAACATTGTTATTGGGTCCGCCAAGCTCTGGAAAAACAACATTGCTTTTAGCTCTTGCTGGCAGATTAGGACCTGGTTTGCAGATGTCAGGGAACATTACCTACAATGGACATGGTCTGAATGAGTTTGTTCCTCAGAGAACATCAGCTTATGTCAGCCAACAAGATTGGCATGTAGCAGAGATGACCGTGAGGGAAACTCTCCAGTTTGCTGGTTGCTGTCAAGGAGCTGGATTTAAACATGATATGTTGATGGAACTTGCTAGAAGAGAAAAGAATGCTGGAATAAAACCTGATGAAGATCTTGATTTATTCATGAAGTCATTAGCTCTCGGTGGACAGGAAACAAATCTTGTGGTTGAGTACATCATGAAGATATTAGGTTTGGACATGTGCGGTGACACATTGGTGGGGGATGAAATGCTCAAAGGACACAACCAGAATATTGAAATCATATTCTTACTTGTCGACTGTCTTAACAACATCAGCCAGAGCCTAGATCTTCCACAGTCAGCTGGAGATAAAGAGTCAAAGTTAGATACTGCCCGAGTACTAAAGCTGGTTCCAGAATGGTCTAAAAGTGTTCAAGACTGGAGCAACTTAATTGGACCGCTGATTGACAAGATGTTTGCAGATCCATCAAATGCAGCTATTGTCAAGTTATTCAGCTATATAAGTGAAGACCTTGCAATTGTTGTTGATCTTGTATTGCATCATGTTCTGTTGCATGTTAGAGAACAAAAGGGGATTGATGAAAGTTTCTTATCAAAATGGGAGTGTAGAACCTACACCAGTGATGAGTATGATGAAATGCAGCGAACTCTATTTGATCATCTTTGCCCGCTACTCATTATTAAGATGCTTCCCATGAAAACTTTTGATGATCTCAATTCATCTGTTATGTATGGACATTTCAGTCAAAATAAAATGCATGGGCACTTTATGAGTTTGAATTTGAAGATGTTCGGAAACTTTCTGCTGAGTTGTGTGGACGCATTCATCCACAAGTCTTGCTCCCAATTATTTGCTCCAAATTAGAGCTGTTTGTTGATTCTAAGAATGTACTGAAGATAAAGGCCTGTTTATTCTCAATCTGCACATCCCTGATGGTCAGAGGCTGGGAGTCACTTTCTCATCCTTTGATGCATGCAATTAAAAGGATGGTAGAAACAGTGCTATTATGGCCTTGTCTGAATGCTGATTCAGTTTCTAAAGTACAACATGGATGCATTGATTGTCTAGCACTGATGATATGTGTTGAACTACAAGCTGAGGAATCTATCACAGACTCCACATCAGATACAAGTTAGGGCTATGAAGCAGCAAGTCATTTGCAGGAGTTCAAGGATAATCTTATTGCAATCACTAATGAATTGCTTGACAATGTTGAAAATCTCAGTTCTGTGCAGATAGAAAAGCTTCGCCAAGACGGGTCGGCGACTTGAGAAGTACTGCAAGAGGTTCAAAGTTCCATTTGAGTACAATTGCCTTGCACAGAAATGGGACACTGTAAGACTTGAAGATCTCAAGATTGATAGAGAAGAAGTAACAGTGGTTAACTGTTTATATAGAATGAAGAACCTCTCTGATGAAACGGTGACTGCAAATTGTCCGAGAGATACTGTGTTGAGGTTGATCCGGAAGATTAATCCAAGCATATTCATACATGGTGTAGTGAATGGAACTTATAATGCACCATTTTTTCTGACTAGGTTCAGGGAAGCAATGTTTCATTTCTCATCATTGTTTGATATGCTTGAAGCTGTTGTGTTGTTTGGGAACCGTAATTTTGAGGGCCGAGTTCATCCCTTGACAAGAGCTAATTATCTGGCTTCACCACCTCTGGTTGTTGCTTATGCTCTTGCTGGCACGGTTGACATTGATTTTGAGAAAGAGCCAATTGGGACAGGGAAGGATGGCAAGAATGTCTACCTGAGAGATATCTGGCCATCTACCAAAGAAATTGCAGAGACTGTTCAATCTAGTGTGTTACCTGACATGTTCAGAAGTACATATGAGTCTATCACAAAGGGAAACCCTATGTGGAACCAACTACAAGTACCAGCTGACACTCTCTACTCTTGGGACTCCGACTCAACATATATTCATGAGCCTCCATACTTCAAGAACATGACCATGGATCCTCCCGGATCTCATGGTGTGAAAGATGCCTATTGCCTGCTAAACTTTGGTGACAGTATAACCACCGATCATATTTCTCCAGCTGGAAGCATTAACAAGGACAGTCCTGCTGCCAAATACCTCCTAGAGCGCGGGGTTGAATGCAAAGACTTTAATTCTTATGGAAATCGTCGTGGCAATGATGAGGTGATGGCGAGGGGAACCTTTGCCAACATTCGCCTTGTTAACAAACTCTTAAACGGGGAAGTTGGCCCTAAGACAGTTCACATTCCAACTGGGGAGAAGCTTTATGTGTACGATGCAGCAATGAGATACAAGGCTTCTGGGCAAGACACCATTGTTCTAGCTGGAGCTGAATATGGAAGCGGAAGTTCTAGAGATTGGGCGGCCAAAGGTCCAATGTTATTGGGGGTCAAAGCTGTGATAGCTAAAAGTTTTGAGAGAATTCATCGCAGTAACTTGGTAGGAACGGGTATTATTCCTCTTTGCTACAAACGCAGGGAGAATGCAGATACATTGGGATTGACTGGTCATGAACGTTATACAATTGACCTTCCAAATAAAATCAGTGAGATCAAGCCTGGCCAAGATGTCAAAGTCACAACTGATAGTGGAAAATCGTTCACCTGCATTGCACGCTTTGACACCGAGGTGGAACTTGCTTACTTCAACCACGGAGGAATTCTTCCATATGTCATACGTAACCTCATTAAGCAGTGAAGCTGTTGTTGATGGAAAACTCCAAGGTTTCAGTTTTTGGATGCGGAATCTATTATTAACGCTGCTTTGGATCAGACTGGGAAATGGGATCAAGGTGATTTGTTGCGAACAAAAGCTAAAATTCAAATTACACAGAACCAGTTAAAGAATGCCATCGAGACATACACTCAGCTTCTCGCTGTTCTTCAAATTCAGAGAAAGAGTTTTGGTTCTTGGAAGAAGTTATCTAAGGACGGCCGAGATCGTGCTAAGAACTTGGAATTGGAAATATGGCATGATCTTGCTCATGTGTATATCAGTCTTTCCCAATGGCATGATGCAGAGGCGTGTCTTTCAAAATCTAAGGCCATCAAACCATACTCCGCTTCTAGATGTCATGCTCTAGGTATAATGTATGAAGCAAAGGGCCTTTACAAAGAAGCTCTAAAAGCTTTCGCTGATGCTCTAAACACTGATCCTGGCCATGTTCTGAGCTTAATCTCCACTGCTAAAATACTTCGACATTGCAGTAATAAATCAAATCCTGCAGTCAGAAGTTTTTTGACGGATGCACTACGACACGATGGATTGAATGCTTCTGCTTGGTATAATCTTCGCCAAGAGTTTCGGAGGTTGGGAGGATTCAAATTCTGCATTATGATAATCCTGCATCAAATGAAGTCTGTTCCCGGCTCAGCTCGGTTTGTTTGTGAAAGACGTAGGAATGCCGCATTTTGGTTTTAATGATTGCACATCAATTGCGGCGTGGAAGTTTCAATATTATCAATGGGAAATGGCGACATCGAGAAGCGACAGAAAATAGAATTCTGTGGTAACAGAGCTTTATTTTTTATCCAGACTATTTTCACTTATCCAAGCCATATTGCAAGCCATGTGAATATAATCTCAGCCATGTAGCTGACCCCACAAGTTATCCATGTCACTTAAGTGAGCTGAAAGGAGAAAAAGTTCAAAACGACATGTCAAATACTAGCAAAAAAATATCACGCACAACACACCTACTTCAAAACGGCAGAAAATTCTCACAAACTGCAAATCATTTTTCACTCATTCTCATCTATAAATAGAATTCATCCCTCACTCTATTCTTCAAGCTTTTCAAGCCAAAAAATCTCTGCTGATTTTCTTCCTCAATTCTTCACTACCAGAAAAACCTTCGTTCATTCTCTTCTTATACTTCATTCCACCAAATTAACTTCAAATCAACCTCAAACACAGATCAATTTCGAACCAGAATTCGTTCAGAAGAAGAAGAGAAGCAAGAAGAAGCTTGGATTGATTTCTTACCTGAGTTTGAAGGTAGATTGAGCTTCACCGTCATTTTCGATCCGTTATCTTTTGTTGTGATTCTCTGAATTGTTGGTACCATTGTGAAGAGCTCTTGATTTCGATTGCAATCGTGTTAATTTTGCATCCCGTCGCTTTGATTTGAGCTTGAATCCATAACCACGGTGAACGGTGTCGCGTGAAGCTTTGAAGAAGAAAGTTGTTCTGATACTTTGGTTTTTCTATTTCTTTTTCTCCTTTTCGTTTTTTTTTCTTTACTATTTTAAATATATTTTTCTTTATTCCTTTTATTTTGTTATTTCTTTTTTTTACTAGTTAATATTTTAAATAAAAGAGTTCTTAAAAAATTTATTTAAAAAAAACTTTTGTTTTGAGCTAATTGTTGGTTGTTTTGGATTTTAAATTTTGATAAGATCTCATCAATCTCAATGGACTTTGGGTGTCGATTTTATCCACCAAAAGAGGTGATTGATATTGATGATGATTTAATCGATTTAAGATCCAAATTGTGGTTTCTTTTCATTTTAGTTCTTCTTTTTATTTTTTTTTATTTTTGATCGATGAAATCTATGGATCATAGATTGTTGATTATCAAGGTTGTTTAATCTTCATTATTTCAAATCTATGGACGAATAATCATTGAGATAATTCTCCTTACTTTGGAATAGTGATAGATTACCTTTGATTAATTGATGAAAAATCTTGATTATGATGAGATCATCACCTCTTTTCTTTTTGTGTGGCATGTTTTAGGAGATTGATTTATATATCATTTCTCTAACATGTATTAGCACTAACATTTTATTGACCGGCCTCAGATAGTCGTGGTTTCTACATAAACCCGATTACGATTGCTTAACATAGCGCTAAATTGTCCCTTAATCGGAAAATGATCATTCGTGGCTCAAACTTACGTTTAAAAGTCCAAGTATGTTTAGTTGCTTGTCTTAATTCCAATACCTATGAAAATCATTGTTAGGAGGCTTTGATTCTATCAATCCTCTAATGAATTTTCATTAATCTTGGTCTAAGTGCAAGAATTAATCATCATTGATCATATGTTCTAACCACTAACCACTAATTCACTAACAATATCCTTGTTTAATTTTGTTTATATTCTCTTCTTACTCCTTATTTTTTACTTTTACGCTTCCATTTTATCATTTCATACGATATCTTTGTTTATGTTTATGTCATTTCTCTTTTGTCCACTTGGACCATACTTTGTTCAAAACATTAATAAAGGATAAAACATCTAAAAAAATTTGGTGCTATTAACTTTGTGGTTATACTCTTGGACCATTCTTAGACCTTGGACTTCATGGACATTTTGGACTTAGGATTAGGACTTTCTTCCCTATGCTTGGAGAATTTTGAATCTTAGCCTTTATTTGGCTCGATCCTTGGCTTATGCTTTAAATCGGATGGAAATCTTTTTTGCTTGCTTCGGAGTGTGCTACAAGTCGGTTAGATCTTTCTTATCTCTAGCTCTTATTTTGTTTTTTTTTTAGGATAGTCACTTCATCTCCTCCCCTTCTTAAATTTTCAAAACTTTCTCCCTCTTTCAAAACCTTCTTGGTTTCAAACTTCAAAACCGCTTTCGCAATAAAACCTTGACTTTCGTCAAGTGATTTTTAAACTTTGTTTTTCTTAATAAAAGTCAATCAATGTTAATCATGTTTTGACCAATTTCAAAAGACATAAAAAATACAAAAACTCATCAACTCTTTTTGTGCCTTTATGCACTTTTTCACTTTAAAACTTTTTTCATAAAGTTTAGACATGATTCATTTCTATAGTTGAGATGTAAATCTCCTATTCCCTATATTATTAAGACTTTGACATTTTCCACGTTGATGTTGAGTGATAGTCTTGTTGATAATCCAAGCAAATCCTCCATCTTTATGTGACGCAAATGTTGTCTTAATACTCGTGGGTGGATAGTCGCAGTTTTCTCCTTGAAATGACGACTTGTCTGAACATCTAAAATCAATCAAAACCAACAAAATTTTGTCATTTGTACCACGAACTACGGGGTTTTGATTCCATATTGCACTTTATGGGTACGTAGGCATGAGACGATAAGTCTCTCCAAACACAAAAATATAAAAAATAATTCTCTTCTCACCTCCCCAATCTCTTTTCAAACAAACCACTTTCAAACCAAAAAGCGTAAAATATTTCAAAGGGCTCCTATAGAGTACTATAGACGTTTTGGGTGCTAACACCTTCCCATTGCGTAACCAACCCCCTTACCCCGATCTCTGTCTCGTGTTCTTATTTTAGAACTCTTTGGTTTTGTTCGCTCTTTTTCCTTTCCTTTATTTGGATAAAATAAAAGTGCGGTGGCGACTCTTGTTTTCTTTGAGTTAAGTTAGTCAATAACTTACACTCACGATTTTTACCGCTACAATAACCAACAAAACAGCATGTAAGTACGAATACAATGACCCCAGCCAACAATCCTGGTGGTGGTCAGCAAACACTAGTGCACAAAAGCTAAACAGATTAGGCAGAGAAAACAGATGCGACACCCGACACAGAAACCTCTAGCAACTTCTCCCATACTCAACCGAACTCTCCGGTAATTTGTGTGGTGAGATAAGTCCTAACCCGGACTTGAGTGCACTTATGATAGGAGGGTGGTATAGTCTTGTTGGCTTACGTGGAGTAGTCCTTACTAAGCTGACTTGAGATCCCCCGCTCGGTGGAGGCCCCTTTGGAAATTACTGATGTCTTACGAGTAGTCGTAATTGATATTACTTTTTCCGACTGGGAGCCTGAGAAGCTGAGGACCTTAGAACCCTTTAACCCATCTTGGCCTTATTAGGACGTGGTGCGGTGGCTGTTCAGGTGTAGACTTGAATTGGTCGTTACGCGATACCACACTCAGATGAGTTTCTCTTGAGAATATTGTTGGCCGACGAGTAGTCGTTTAAGCCGATAATATCCAAAAGATGGAATTATGATTCTGGGAACTTTTTAGAACCTTGTTCTACAGGTGATGATATAACCATAGTACATACCATTGTGGGTTGGTTGATTCTTACCTTTGGCTCCATGCTCGTGCCGAACCTTTGAACCTGTGTGCTTTGTATGTCTTGTTTGTGGGTGTTGCATCTTGCACTCATGCATTCATGAGCATTGTGTTTCAGCTGGTTTTTAAGGATCTCAGAGATTTTCTTTTGCAAACATCGCAGATATTGTTGATTATGGATATTGGAAGGAGAAACACTCAGAAGTACGGTTTTCGGGCTCCTGATCTTACAGAGTTGAGAAAGCTAGTGTCCTTGGTAGATGATCGTTCAGGCTTCCTATCTCGTTATGGGAGACTTTTATTTGTTCTTTCTACCAATATTGAAGACGGAATTCTGAATACCCTTATGCAGTTCTATGATCCTATTTACCGATGCTTCACATTTCCCGATTATCAGCTCATGCCGACCTTGGAAGAATATGCTTATTTGTTGGGTGTACCGGTTTCTGATAAGGTCCCGTATACTGGTTTGGAGGAAGCTCTTAAACCTCAAGATATTGCTGAAGCTACCCATTTGACGAAGTCGGATATTGATACAAATCTAAAGACTAAGGGAGGCCTCAAGGGTTTGACTGCTAAGTTCTTGATTGAGAAGGCTACTTTATTTGCTGACATTGGTCGTACATTGGCGTTTGAGGCTATACTTGCTTTACTCATCTATGGACTAGTCTTGTTTCCTAATATTGATAATTTTGTGGACATTAATGCTATTAGGATTTTCTCGATTGGGAACCCTGTTCCAACTTTGCTTGGTGATACTTATTTTTCCATCCATAGTAGGACCTCTAAGGGAAACGGTACCATTGTTTGCTGTATACCTCTGCTGTATAATTGGTTCGTTTCACACTTACCTCAGACATCTGCTTTTAGGAAAAACAAGGATTGCTTAAGGTGGTCTCAAAGGATTATGTCTCTTACGCATACTGATATCACTTGGTCTTCTTCGGTTTACGATAATGTCCGGATTATTGATAGTTGTGGAGAATTCGCCAATGTTCCTCTTCTTGGAATACAAGGCGGAATTAACTACAACCCGAGTCTAGCTCGCCGTCAGCTGGGATATATGCTGAAGGATAGGCCAAAAATATTTTATTAGAGGGTTTATTCTTTCAAGGAGGGGATGATTCTCTTGGTTTGAGAAGAAGAATGGCTCATGCCTGGACTAAGATTCACAGGTTGGGTAGAGGGGAGCTTGGAAGACAAGTTTGCATTGCTTTAGAACCTTACACGCTTTGGGTGAAGAAGAGGGCTATGGAGCTTAAGATGCCTTACCCTATTGAGAAACCTCTGACTACTGTGATCTCTACGCCACTCCCTACGGCAATCCCTGTTTCTTCTGATGATGTGAAGACACTTCAAGACGCTTTGGCTAAGATGAAGGAAGAGAAAGAGATGTGGGAAAGTAAGTTTCAAGCTTCTGACAAAGAGAAGATGGAATTGCAAAAACAGATGAAGGAGAAAGATGACTTGATAGAGTTACTTGAGCGGCGCGCTGTGAAGAGGCATGCAGAGGATTTATTTTCCTCTACTACTCCATCAGCACATCCTCCTACTTCTGGTGCTTGGAAGGGTATTGTAGATCAGCTTGTGCTAGAGAAGATCACCATGAAACACAACTATGAGAAAGAGATTAAGAGACTCCGAAGGAAGTATCAGCTTGGATCGTCATCAGATGTTCCTTAGGACCTAGCTTTTTCTTATTTTGATATTATTGTATTTTGTACTTCCAAGTGTAACTCTTTCCAATATTCAATGAAATGAGATGTTTATCAGTATTTCAAGAAGTGTTATTTTTCTTTATGATGTTTGTAATTGCTTTATATTTTAAAGATCCTTGAAAACTGGTTGAAACACCTGCATTTTGCATTTGCATTCGCATCATCGTGCATTGTGTGTTGCCTTTTCCAGATGTCTTATTTGTTTCTTTTGGCCTTCCTTCAGTCAAGCTGTCGCATCACTACAACACCCGGGCTAACTCTAAGAAAAAGATGGATCAGTTGCAACAAGAGAACCGCGAGCTCCGTGAAGAGGTATCAACTCTGAAAGATGGTTTGGAGAGACTGACTGCCGCAATGGAAGCTCTGGTGGCTGCTCAGAATCAGCCACCACTACCTCCTCCTTCTCCTGTCCAAGGAACTGTGATTTCTGAAATCGGATCAACGCCCATTTCTGTGGCCCCGATTAATGCTTCTCAATATCAAATGCCTGTTGGTTTCCCTTGGGGCATGCCTAACAATTATGTGCCAGAGGGATATCGACCTCCTGTTCCCGAAGGTTCTAGACTCCCTGCTGTCATGGCTGTACCACCTCCTGTGGTTAATGTTGTTCCTAATGCTGAAGTTCCGGTTGTTCCTACTGTCATACCTGTGCCACCGCCTGTAACTCACGCTATGCCTTATACTGAAGAACAAATTTTCCATACTGCTCCGAGCGAGAGTTTGGATGTTATGGATCGAATAGATGACTTTCAAGATCAGTTCGCTGAAATGCAAAGAGAAATCAGGGCTTTAAGGGGAAAGGAGTTATTTGGAAAGAATGCTCATGAGCTTTGCCTTGTTCCAAATGTGAAGATTCCCGCTAAGTTCAAGGTTCCGGATTTTGAAAAATACAAAGGGAATACTTGTCCGCAAAGTCATTTGATTATGTATGCTAGAAAGATGTCTACCTATACTGACAATCATCAGTTGTTGATCCACTATTTTCAAGATAGTCTTACTGGTGCTGCGCTGAAATGGTATATGGGACTCGATAGTACACAAATCAAAACATTCAATGATCTTTGTGAAGCTTTTATTCGTCAGTATAAGTATAATCTCGATATGGCGCCAGACCGTGATCAACTTCGCGCAATGTCTCAAAAAGAGAAAGAAACTTTTAAAGAATATGCGCAAAGATGGCGTGAGATTGCAGCTCAGATAAGCCCTCCGCTTGAAGAGAAAGAAATGACCAAGATTTTTCTGAAGACCCTGGATTCATTTTACTATGAAAGGATGGTTGCGAGCGCTCCTAGTGATTTCACGGAAATGGTTAATATGGGGATGAGATTAGAGGAAGCTGTCCGTGAGGGACGTCTGATAAAAGAAGGAAATTCTGGAAGTACAAAAAAGCCTGGTGTTGGGTTCCCTAAGAAAAAAGAGGGAGAAACTAATGCTATATCTCAGGAAAGGTCTAGAAGACGCAGAGTTGTGAACAACAATGGTAGTCGTCGTCAGCAACAAGTAGCATCTGTTATGCCTGTTGTCAGTAACACCCCTACCGCTCAAGCTACTGCAAGTTATCAACCACGTTTCCAAGAGAAGACAACTCAACAAGGTCGTACACAGAGGAAAACACAATTTGATCCCATTCCAATGACGTATACTGAGCTCTTTCCGGCTTTAATAAAGAATAATTTGGTTCAACCTCGTGATCCGCCGGCTGTTCCAACTGAAATTCCATGGTGGTATAAGCCAGATGCTCATTGCGCATTTCATCAAGGTGCCCCTGGACACGATATTGAAAATTGCTATCCTCTGAAGCATGAAGTTGCAAAGCTCGTAAAAAGCGGTATTCTGTCTTTTGAAGATATCAACCCTAATGTGCAATCAAATCCGTTTCCTAAACATGGTAATGCAACTGTTAATATGGTATATGGTTGTCCTGGTACATACCGTATTTTCGACATTCGCTGGATTCGGAGATCGCTTGTTGAAATGCATGCTACTTTGAGTGAGTTCCATGATATTGAGCATGATTATGCCGCCTGTTGTATTTGTTCTGTGAACCCTCGAGGGTGTGTGATTGTGAAAAGGGACTTACAAAAGATGATGGATGAGAATTTGATTCAGGTTACTGCAAACAGAAATGAAGTGGAGAACGAGGTGAATGTCATAGTCCCACGTTTCAATATTCCTGAGCGGGTTGTAATTTCTTACAATAGTCAGAAATCTGCTGTGACGCCTTTGGTTATCCGTTTGCCTGGCCCGACGCCGTATGAATCCGATAAAGCTGTTCCCTACAAATACAATGCTACTATGTTGGAGGATGGAAAAGAGGTTCCCATTCCTTCTCTTCCCTCAGTTGTGACTATCGCTGATGTCGGACGTGTAACCAGAAGTGGTCGAGTATTTGATAATGTGCCTTCAAAGACAAGTGAAGATACTGGGAGTAAGCAAATTCAGTTGAGGACTACTGTGGAGTCTGGTCAATCAAGTGATGTAAATCAGAAGTCAGATAATGATGAGGTATTGAAATTGATCAAGAAGAGTGAATATAATGTGGTGGATCAATTGTTACATACACCGTCAAAAATATCTGTTCTATCTCTGTTAATGAGCTCTGAGGCCCATCGTGAATCGTTGCAGAAAGTATTGGAACAAGCTTATGTAGATCATGATGTGACTGTTAACCAGTTTGATAGCATTGTTGCCAATATCACTGCGTGTAATAATCTGAGTTTTTGTGATGAAGAGTTGACTGATCATGGAAGAAATCATAATTTGGCTCTCCATATTTCCATGAATTGCCAGGAAGACGCTCTATCCAATGTGCTGGTTGATACTGGGTCATCGTTGAATGTGATGCCAAAATCTACTTTGTCCAGATTATCTTATCAAGGTACTCCCATGAGGTTCAGCGGGGTCATTGTGAAAGCCTTTGATGGATCGAGGAAAACCGTGATTGGAGAGGTTGATCTCCCTATCAAGATTGGTCCGTGTTTTTTCCAGATCACTTTTCAAGTCATGGATATTCGTCCTGCTTACAGTTGTCTTCTAGGACGCCCATGGATCCATGAAGCTGGAGCTGTTACTTCGACACTGCATCAAAAGTTAAAATTCGTGCAGAATGGTAAACTTGTCGTTGTTGGTGGAGAACAAGCTATGTTGGTAAGCAGTTTGTCGTCTTTTTCTTATATCGATGCGGAAGAGGATATTGGAACTCCGTTTCAGGCTCTTTCTGTGGTTGATAAAGCTGTTAAGAAGGATGGGGTGTCCATGTCTTCTTTAAAAGATGCACAACGTGCAGTGGATAATGGCCAAGCTGATGGATGGGGCCGAATCATTGAAGTTGCTGAGAAAAAAGATAGAGCTGGTTTGGGTTTTACATCTGGTTCTACCCAAAATGAGCTGAAGAGTATTCATGAAGTCTTTCGAAGTGCTGGGTTCATCCATTGCAAAGATCATTCTACAGCTGCAATTCTCGAAGATGACCAAGAGGAAGAAATGCCCAACTTTGTGACACGTGGATTGATATGCCAGAATTGGATCGCTGTTGATGTTCCTACTGTTGTTCATGTTTCAAAGTAATTTGTTTTTGTTTCTTTCAAAAATCCTTTCACTCTGCCCAAGGTGAAAGTGAATTTGTGAGGGCTTTGTTTCAACTTTTATCATCATCAATAAAATGTTTTTTCTGTTTATCCATATGTTGTTTTCCTTTTTTGCTTTACTTCTGAAAAATGGTAACATAAAAAACCGAAAAAAGTATAATAATGTTATAATCACTCTTATCTGCATAATATTTTCATTTTTTTTTTTTCATATTCTAAAATCAAACATAAAATCATTGTGCAGATTGATTGTTAAACCCATTGGAAACAATGACCACATGCCCTCTCCCAACTTTGAGTTCCCTGTGTTTGAAGCGGAAGAGGAGGATATTGAAGAAATTCCTGATGAGATTTCTCGATTGCTTGAGCACGAGGAGAAGGCCATTCAGCCTCATGAAGAGCCGGTGGAATTGGTTAATCTGGGTTCCGATGATGATAAGAAAGAAGTCAAGATTGGGGCACTGCTTCAGTCAGATGTTAAGAAGAGGATGGTAGAGCTTCTTAGAGAATATGTTGACGTGTTTGCTTGGTCCTATCAAGACATGCCTGGTCTTGATACCGGTATTGTGGAGCACCATTTGCCATTAAAGCCTGAATGTTCACCCGTGAAGCAGAAATTGAGAAGAACTCATCCTGACATGGCAGTGAAGATTAAAGAAGAGGTTCAAAAGCAGATTGATGCTGGTTTTCTTGTGACCGTCGAATATCCTCAATGGGTGGCCAATATCGTGCCTGTTCCAAAGAAAGACGGAAAAGTCCGAATGTGTGTTGACTATAGAGATTTGAATAAAGCAAGTCCAAAAGATGATTTTCCACTACCACACATTGATTTGTTGGTAGATAATACTGCTAAATTCAATATCTTTTCATTTATGGATGGATTTTCCGGTTATAATCAAATAAAGATGGCACCTGAGGATATGGAAAAAACAACATTCATTACACCCTGGGGAATATTCTGTTACAGAGTGATGCCCTTCGGTTTAAAAAATGCTGGTGCAACGTACCAGAGAGCTATGACCACCCTGTTCCATGATATGATGCATAAAGAAATTGAGGTCTATGTGGATGATATGATTTGTAAGTCGAAGACTGAAGAAGATCATATTAAAAATTTATTGAAGTTGTTTCAACGTTTGAGAAAGTTTAAGCTCCGTCTGAATCCTAATAAATGCACTTTTGGTGTTCGTTCTGGAAAGTTGTTAGGCTTTATTGTCAGTCAAAAAGGCATTGAAGTTGATCCTGGTAAAGTTAAAGCTATCCAGGAGATGCCTGCACCCAGAACAGAAAAACAAGTAAGAGGATTCTTGGGACGTTTGAACTATATCTCCCGATTTATATCCAATATGACTGCCACATGTGCACCGATTTTCAAACTTCTCCGCAAAGACCAGGGTTGTGTCTGGACAGAAGATTGTCAGAAAGCTTTCGAAAGAATTAAAGAGTATCTGCTTGAACCTCCTATTTTGTCTCCTCCCGTAGAAGGAAGACCTTTGATCATGTATTTGACCGTGCTAGAAGAGTCTATGGGTTGTGTTCTGGGTCAACAAGATGAATCCGGGAGAAAAGAATTTGCCATTTATTATTTGAGTAAGAAGTTCACTGATTGTGAGTCTCGGTACACGATGCTTGAAAAGACATGTTGTGCTCTAGCTTGGGCTGCCAAGCGCCTCCGTCAGTATATGTTGAATTGTACAACTTGGTTGATATCTAAAATGGATCCAATCAAGTATATCTTTGAAAAGCCTGCTTTAACTGGGAGGATTGCTCGTTGGCAAATGTTGTTATCAGAATATGATATCGAGTATCGAACTCAAAACGCGATAAAAGGAAGTGTTTTGGCTGATCATTTGGCACACCAGCCAATTGATGATTATCAACCTATTCAGTTTGACTTTCCTGATGAGGATGTGATGTATCTAAAGGTTAAAGATTGTGAGGAGCCATTACATGAAGAAGGACCTGAGCCTGGATCCCGTTGGGGTTTGATTTTTGATGGGGTGGTTAATGAATATGGCAGAGGTATTGGTGCAATTATTGTTACTCCTCATGGTTCTCATATTCCTTTCACTGCAAGGTTGGTTTTCAATTGCACAAATAATGCGGCTGAGTATGAAGCGTGTATTATGGGCTTGGAAGAAGCTATCGATTTAAGAATCAAGATTCTTGATGTGTATGGAGATTCAGCTTTAGTGATTAATCAGATTAAAGGGAAGTGGGAGACACGTCAACCTGATTTGATTCCTTATCGTGATTATGCAAGAAGGTTGTCAACTTTCTTCAATAAAGTTGAGTTTCACCATATACCAAGAGCAGAGAATCAAATGGCAGATGCTTTAGCGACTTTATCCTCCATGATTGTGGTAAATCATTGGAATGATGTGCCAAAGATTGATGTGATGCGTCTTGATAGACCAGCTCATGTGTTTGTAGTTGAAGAAGTTGTTGATGATAAACCATGGTATTATGATATTAAATGCTTTCTTCAGAATCAAGAGTACCCACTTGGGGCATCCAAAAAGGATAGGAAAACTTTGAGAAGATTGGCTGGTAGTTTCTTCTTGAATGATGATGTGATGTATAAGAGAAATTATGACATGATCTTGCTCAGATGCGTGGATAGACATGAAGCAGATATGTTGATGAAAGAAATCCATGAAGGGTCCTTTGGCACCCATGCCAATGGACATGCGATGGCTAAGAAGATGTTAAGGGCAGGTTACTATTGGCTGACAATGGAATCTGACTGTTGTAAATACGTGAAAAAGTGCCATAAATGTCAGATTTATGCTGACAAGATTCATGTGCCTCCAACTCCTCTCAATGTTATCTCTTCTCCATGGCCTTTTTCAATGTGGGGCATTGATATGATTGGAATGATTGAGCCTAAAGCGTCGAACGGACACCGTTTCATATTGGTGGCTATTGACTATTTTACCAAATGGGTTGAAGCGGCATCATATGCAAATGTGACCAAGCAAGTAGTGGTCAGGTTTATCAAGAATCAAATCATCTGTCGGTATGGTGTTCCGAGCAAGATCATCACTGATAATGGGTCGAATTTAAATAACAAGATGATGAAGGAATTATGCGATGAGTTTAAGATTGAGCATCATAATTCTTCTCCTTATAGACCCAAGATGAATGGGGCTGTTGAAGCTGCTAATAAGAACATTAAGAAGATTATTCAAAAGATGGTTGTTACATACAAGGATTGGCATGATATGCTTCCTTTCGCTCTGCATGGATATCGTACATCCGTTCGCACTTCAACAGGGGCAACCCCTTTTTCTCTTGTTTATGGCATGGAAGCAGTGCTCCCGATAGAGGTTGAAATCCCTTCCATGAGAGTTTTGATGGAAACTGAGTTGGCTGAGGCTGAATGGTGTCAAAGTAGATACGACCAGTTGAATCTGATTGAAGAGAAAAGAATGACGGCTTTGTGTCATGGCCAATTATATCAACAAAGAATGAAGAAAGCATTTGATAAGAAGGTTCGACCCCGTGTGTTCAGAGAAGGTGACCTCGTGCTCAAAAAGATCTCGACTTTTACTACTGATTCTAGGGGCAAGTGGACTCCTAATTATGAAGGCCCATATGTTGTTAAGAGAGCCTTCTCTGGCGGCGCATTAATTCTTACAACTATGGATGGAGAAGAGTTCACTCGTCCTGTGAATGCCGATGCAGTCAAGAAATACTTCGCCTAAAAAATAAAAGAACAGCTCGCTAAGTTGAAAACCTGAAAGGGCAGCTTAGACAAAAATGAGCGTCTCGGTGGATTGAAAACCCGAAAGGGCGATCCAGGCAAAAATTAGAGACAAAACAGAAATAATTATCCCGGTAGATTGAAAACCCGAGAGGGCAATCTAGGCAAAAGTTAGGGATCATGGCAAGTAACTGCATCTGGCCAGTCTTGATCGTTTGAAGCAACATTTCCTATCAAAGGTTTTACTTCAGATATTCTCCGCTGAAGTCTCAAGCACAGTTGGAATTCAAAGTTGTTAGGGAGAATAATGGTCATTGTATTTCAATGTAGAACTTTCCATTGTACTTACCATTTTTCAAACTTTGTAATGATCCATGGAGTTACGCCATTTGCGGACTACCATTCTATCAATAGAATTTGGGCCTTTGTCCCTTTGTTTGCAATTCTTATTTTGTTTCTGTTTATAGAATTTCATTTTATTTTTGATGATGATTTTTGAAACAAATGTGAATAATTGATTTAAATTTTGAAAATTATAAAAACATTTTTCTTTGATTTGTGAAAATAAAAGAAAGAATGTCAACAGTAATCCCAAGAATGGTAGAATCTTGAAGCGAAAAGTGTTCTCTTTAGCAGGGTTCTTTCTTGCCTCTCTGGTAGAATTTATTGGCAGCTCCCCAGTAGAGTTGTGTTGATGTTTCCCCATTTGAGCTATATTGAGGTCTCTTCAGTAGAGTTTGCTGATATTCCCTTAGTAGAGTTTTGTTTCTTTGGATAAACCAGACGAGTGTTGAACGGTTTTCCACAGCAAAGTCTTGATTCAAATGATCAGACAGTTGAGAAATTTGAAGACCACTTCTCCTTGATGTTTTTGCCCAGACGGAGATTTGTCTTTGATGATTCCTAGTGGAGGTTATGCATTTGCTTTGAATTATTCCCCAAGTAGAGAACAATGTTGAGAAGTGTTGACATCGCAGTCACCTGTCGGGTTTTCTCTCACCTTGTGATTGGGTGTTGATTTAAAATCCACCACAGTTTGACTTTTTGCTATGATGTTAACTTCTTATTCCCCTGGCAGGGTTGAAAGATTTGTGTTGCTACGTTTTTTCTCCAGCAGTTTTTTTTCTCAAAGCGGAGTTCATATTGTTGTTCCCTCTTGTTGAATTATTAATGGTTGAAGATTGATCTTTGGGGTCTTTTCCCCAAGCGGTATCTCCATTTCCTCAGCGAGATTTAAGCCTTGTAGTAGGATTTATTTTCCTTTGATGGCTCTTGTGTATCTCTTGCAGATTTTCTGTTGCTGATCCCCAGCACGATCTCCGATGATATCTCTAATTCGCAGAGATTAGCCGAGTATTTCAGTGGTGTTGTGGTGTTTTGTTCACCCTCTGTTTGCCCTTTTTGTCTGATTTATCAGCATATTCATACTCATTGCATGCGCATTCATTTTGATTGAGCATAGCATGACTTTGTTGCATTGTGCATCCTGCATTTTTTGTTGGTATTTCCCTTTTCCCGATGTTGTTATCTCGCAAAATGCGTATGTCCTCTCTTCATTAGAATGTCGACCTCTAAGCAGAAAATACCTACCATTTTTAATTCCCCACTGAGTTTATGCCTCGTGGAAGATGTTTTGTTTAGCTTTCATCCCCGACTTTTATCTGGATGGAATTGTTCCCCAGTTGAGTTATTTCCTCATTGGGTCGAGTCTTGTTTGACCGTTTCTTTCCAGTTTGTTCCTGGATTGAACTTTGGTCTCTTGCAGCAGTTACTTTGGTTTTCCTTGGGCTGTGAAACCGGGATGACGAGAAGGTATTTTTGAGGATTTATTTTCCTCAGCAGGAATCTGTTATTGATCCCCAATAGAAGGTGAAGATTTGATTCTCCCAGTAGTGTTTTGATAACACTCTCTTGGTAATTACTTATGCAACTTCATGTGGAAGCCTCTTTATTTGAGCAGCTTGTGTAATCTCCAGAAATTTACCTTCGCAATAAATAACATTTCTCTGGCTCATCCTCAACAGAGAAGTTTATTGTGAAGTGATAGATCCTTATCCGACTAGCTTTTCTGTCAATTGGAATTTCTGTGGAATAACTCCCGATGAGAATTCTATTGCATGGTTCAACCTGCTCGTATCTCTTTTAAAGATCCCCGACAGAGTTGTTAATATCTTTTTCCAACAAATGGTTGTCTCTTTATTTGAGAAGTTTGTTGTGTGTTTGGAGCTGCTCAGTAACAAGTAGCTGATGATATATTTCTTTCTCCTACCCAGTGACAGGTAGTCGAGTATGTTCGTCCTACCCAGTGTCAGGTAGTTGACCTTTTATCTTTTTCTCCTACCCAGTAACAGGTAGTCGAGTCCGTCCTACCCAGTAACAGGCAGTTGACATATTGTTTACCCTATCCAGTAACCGATAGTTGGTAACCCTTTTATTCAAGATTATTATTCTCGCTAAACTACTCAGTAACCAGTAGTTGGCGTTGCTTCTTTTCCTACCCGGTAACAGGTAGTTGATTATATCTCAACGAGTGGATTACTTTTTATCCAGTAACTGGTAATAGGTAATACATTTCTTTGTTTTCTACCCAGTAACTGGTAGATAACAATTCTCTTGTGTTTTTGCACTTATTTTCTACTCAGTAACCGGTAGAAAGTATTTTACCTATTCTCTTCGGTTTGAATATCTTCGCCCAGTAACTGGCAGTTGGTATCTCTTTCCCCATTGAGTCGTTTCCTTTCCCTTATCGGAATAGGATCTTGTTCTTTTGTTTTCTCATGTGGAGTCTCTCTTTTTCTCCCGAGCTTTTGTTTGTCTCTTGTGGCATTATTTCCCCACAGAAGTCTTATGTTCGCATATCATTAGCATAATCATATCATTTTGTGGTCTCTTAGGGTTAAAAATTGGGTTAATTGTTATATTTAAGTCTCTTCTATCTAGTCGAGACAAAGATGTCAATCTTCATATCTCCGGATAGAAGAATCTTAAATAGGGGCAGCTGTAATACCCTAATTTTTACCCCTAAGATCCCACATTTCATTTGCATATCATTCCACAAACAAGATCTTACTTTGTGTTTCTTATTTACTTTATGTTTGTTTCTGTTTACTAACATCTAACCAAAATAACAAAAATATTTTTCAATTTGTTTGTTTCTTCTTCTTCTCTGTGTATTTAGGGTTTTGCAAGGAGATTGATGGTAATGACGTTCATTCAAGTCTAAATCAGATGGAAGTTTGACCTCATCTTGGTCAAACTATCAAAAGTTTGTTTCAACTATAAGTTACCCATGGTGGGCTATTTTCTCAGACAATGTGTTTGTTCAAGGTCAAGTTGTCCTATATCATAATTCATCAAATTTTCAAGCAGTGTTCTATGAGAAGTTTGGTCAGGATTATCGCGGTCAGGGTTCATCAGTCTAGAGTTTTTTCTGTACAAGTCAAGTTTGGCGGATGTTCGATAAAGATGTTTGTTTTGGGATGCAAGTCCAAAGTGTTTATTCAAGTGTGCAATTTCCAAGTGATTCTAAAGCATGTTTGGAGATTAATCTTTGAGTTTATTCAAGAATTCGATTCAAATTAAATTTGGAAGAGACAAGAGAGGGAATATAAGAGGGGAATTGATGCTGCCAGGCCTTGTCTTTTGCCTCCTTGGATTTATCAAGAGATTAGGGATATGTTGAATAAACAAGGTTATGCTTGTACTCAGGTTGTTAATTTTGGTAACCTTAATACGCGTGAGGTGGTGTGTGAGGTTGTTGAAGGGGATATTACAAACTTGTCTATTCAGTATTTGGATAAACTTGGTAATGTTGTTGAAGGGAACACGGAAGGATTTGTTGTTTCAAGAGAACTTCCAAAACAGCTTCAACCGGGTCATACTTTTAACATTGAAGCTGGGAAACAAGCTTTGAGGAACCTAAACTCCCTGGCTTTGTTTTCCAACATTGAGGTGAATCCGCGGCCTGATGAGAAGATGAGGAGGCTTTACGCTGGGCGGCGTTGGAGAGGCTTCCGACTTACAAGCGAGCAAGGAGAGGAATCTTCCAGAATCTCGTCGGTGATAAGAAAGAGATCGATGTGAGTGAACTACAGACGCCGGAGCAGAAGCTTATTTTGGAAAGGCTTGTTGATTTCGTTGATAATGATCCTGAGAGATTCTTCCACCGTATGAGAAGCCGATTTGATGCAGTTCATTTGGAGTTTCCGAAGATTGAAGTTCGATTTCCAAACTTAACCATTGAGACTTTTGTACATGTCGGAAGCAGAGCTCTGCCTACAATTCCAAATTTCATCTGTAATATGACTGAGACTCTTTTAAGACAGTTGCGGTTATACAGAAGAAAGAGAAGCAAATTAACAATTCTATCTGATATCAGTGGGATTATCAGACCTTCAAGGCTAACATTGTTATTGGGTCCGCCAAGCTCTGGAAAAACAACATTGCTTTTAGCTCTTGCTGGCAGATTAGGACCTGGTTTGCAGATGTCAGGGAACATTACCTACAATGGACATGGTCTGAATGAGTTTGTTCCTCAGAGAACATCAGCTTATGTCAGCCAACAAGATTGGCATGTAGCAGAGATGACCGTGAGGGAAACTCTCCAGTTTGCTGGTTGCTGTCAAGGAGCTGGATTTAAACATGATATGTTGATGGAACTTGCTAGAAGAGAAAAGAATGCTGGAATAAAACCTGATGAAGATCTTGATTTATTCATGAAGTCATTAGCTCTCGGTGGACAGGAAACAAATCTTGTGGTTGAGTACATCATGAAGATATTAGGTTTGGACATGTGCGGTGACACATTGGTGGGGGATGAAATGCTCAAAGGACACAACCAGAATATTGAAATCATATTCTTACTTGTCGACTGTCTTAACAACATCAGCCAGAGCCTAGATCTTCCACAGTCAGCTGGAGATAAAGAGTCAAAGTTAGATACTGCCCGAGTACTAAAGCTGGTTCCAGAATGGTCTAAAAGTGTTCAAGACTGGAGCAACTTAATTGGACCGCTGATTGACAAGATGTTTGCAGATCCATCAAATGCAGCTATTGTCAAGTTATTCAGCTATATAAGTGAAGACCTTGCAATTGTTGTTGATCTTGTATTGCATCATGTTCTGTTGCATGTTAGAGAACAAAAGGGGATTGATGAAAGTTTCTTATCAAAATGGGAGTGTAGAACCTACACCAGTGATGAGTATGATGAAATGCAGCGAACTCTATTTGATCATCTTTGCCCGCTACTCATTATTAAGATGCTTCCCATGAAAACTTTTGATGATCTCAATTCATCTGTTATGTATGGACATTTCAGTCAAAATAAAATGCATGGGCACTTTATGAGTTTGAATTTGAAGATGTTCGGAAACTTTCTGCTGAGTTGTGTGGACGCATTCATCCACAAGTCTTGCTCCCAATTATTTGCTCCAAATTAGAGCTGTTTGTTGATTCTAAGAATGTACTGAAGATAAAGGCCTGTTTATTCTCAATCTGCACATCCCTGATGGTCAGAGGCTGGGAGTCACTTTCTCATCCTTTGATGCATGCAATTAAAAGGATGGTAGAAACAGTGCTATTATGGCCTTGTCTGAATGCTGATTCAGTTTCTAAAGTACAACATGGATGCATTGATTGTCTAGCACTGATGATATGTGTTGAACTACAAGCTGAGGAATCTATCACAGACTCCACATCAGATACAAGTTAGGGCTATGAAGCAGCAAGTCATTTGCAGGAGTTCAAGGATAATCTTATTGCAATCACTAATGAATTGCTTGACAATGTTGAAAATCTCAGTTCTGTGCAGATAGAAAAGCTTCGCCAAGACGGGTCGGCGACTTGAGAAGTACTGCAAGAGGTTCAAAGTTCCATTTGAGTACAATTGCCTTGCACAGAAATGGGACACTGTAAGACTTGAAGATCTCAAGATTGATAGAGAAGAAGTAACAGTGGTTAACTGTTTATATAGAATGAAGAACCTCTCTGATGAAACGGTGACTGCAAATTGTCCGAGAGATACTGTGTTGAGGTTGATCCGGAAGATTAATCCAAGCATATTCATACATGGTGTAGTGAATGGAACTTATAATGCACCATTTTTTCTGACTAGGTTCAGGGAAGCAATGTTTCATTTCTCATCATTGTTTGATATGCTTGAAGCTGCTGTGTTGTTTGGGAACCGTAATTTTGAGGGCCGAGTTCATCCCTTGACAAGAGCTAATTATCTGGCTTCACCACCTCTGGTTGTTGCTTATGCTCTTGCTGGCACGGTTGACATTGATTTTGAGAAAGAGCCAATTGGGACAGGGAAGGATGGCAAGAATGTCTACCTGAGAGATATCTGGCCATCTACCGAAGAAATTGCAGAGACTGTTCAATCTAGTGTGTTACCTGACATGTTCAGAAGTACATATGAGTCTATCACAAAGGGAAACCCTATGTGGAACCAACTACAAGTACCAGCTGACACTCTCTACTCTTGGGACTCCGACTCAACATATATTCATGAGCCTCCATACTTCAAGAACATGACCATGGATCCTCCCGGATCTCATGGTGTGAAAGATGCCTATTGCCTGCTAAACTTTGGTGACAGTATAACCACCGATCATATTTCTCCAGCTGGAAGCATTAACAAGGACAGTCCTGCTGCCAAATACCTCCTAGAGCGCGGGGTTGAATGCAAAGACTTTAATTCTTATGGAAATCGTCGTGGCAATGATGAGGTGATGGCGAGGGGAACCTTTGCCAACATTCGCCTTGTTAACAAACTCTTAAACGGGGAAGTTGGCCCTAAGACAGTTCACATTCCAACTGGGGAGAAGCTTTATGTGTACGATGCAGCAATGAGATACAAGGCTTCTGGGCAAGACACCATTGTTCTAGCTGGAGCTGAATATGGAAGCGGAAGTTCTAGAGATTGGGCGGCCAAAGGTCCAATGTTATTGGGGGTCAAAGCTGTGATAGCTAAAAGTTTTGAGAGAATTCATCGCAGTAACTTGGTAGGAACGGGTATTATTCCTCTTTGCTACAAACGCAGGGAGAATGCAGATACATTGGGATTGACTGGTCATGAACGTTATACAATTGACCTTCCAAATAAAATCAGTGAGATCAAGCCTGGCCAAGATGTCAAAGTCACAACTGATAGTGGAAAATCGTTCACCTGCATTGCACGCTTTGACACCGAGGTGGAACTTGCTTACTTCAACCACGGAGGAATTCTTCCATATGTCATACGTAACCTCATTAAGCAGTGAAGCTGTTGTTGATGGAAAACTCCAAGGTTTCAGTTTTTGGATGCGGAATCTATTATTAACGCTGCTTTGGATCAGACTGGGAAATGGGATCAAGGTGATTTGTTGCGAACAAAAGCTAAAATTCAAATTACACAGAACCAGTTAAAGAATGCCATCGAGACATACACTCAGCTTCTCGCTGTTCTTCAAATTCAGAGAAAGAGTTTTGGTTCTTGGAAGAAGTTATCTAAGGACGGCCGAGATCGTGCTAAGAACTTGGAATTGGAAATATGGCATGATCTTGCTCATGTGTATATCAGTCTTTCCCAATGGCATGATGCAGAGGCGTGTCTTTCAAAATCTAAGGCCATCAAACCATACTCCGCTTCTAGATGTCATGCTCTAGGTATAATGTATGAAGCAAAGGGCCTTTACAAAGAAGCTCTAAAAGCTTTCGCTGATGCTCTAAACACTGATCCTGGCCATGTTCTGAGCTTAATCTCCACTGCTAAAATACTTCGACATTACAGTAATAAATCAAATCCTGCAGTCAGAAGTTTTTTGACGGATGCACTACGACACGATGGATTGAATGCTTCTGCTTGGTATAATCTTCGCCAAGAGTTTCGGAGGTTGGGAGGATTCAAATTCTGCATTATGATAATCCTGCATCAAATGAAGTCTGTTCCCGGCTCAGCTCGGTTTGTTTGTGAAAGACGTAGGAATGCCGCATTTTGGTTTTAATGATTGCACATCAATTGCGGCGTGGAAGTTTCAATATTATCAATGGGAAATGGCGACATCGAGAAGCGACAGAAAATAGAATTCTGTGGTAACAGAGCTTTATTTTTTATCCAGACTATTTTCACTTATCCAAGCCATATTGCAAGCCATGTGAATATAATCTCAGCCATGTAGCTGACCCCACAAGTTATCCATGTCACTTAAGTGAGCTGAAAGGAGAAAAAGTTCAAAACGACATGTCAAATACTAGCAAAAAAATATCACGCACAACACACCTACTTCAAAACGGCAGAAAATTCTCACAAACTGCAAATCATTTTTCACTCATTCTCATCTATAAATAGAATTCATCCCTCACTCTATTCTTCAAGCTTTTCAAGCCAAAAAATCTCTGCTGATTTTCTTCCTCAATTCTTCACTACCAGAAAAACCTTCGTTCATTCTCTTCTTATACTTCATTCCACCAAATTAACTTCAAATCAACCTCAAACACAGATCAATTTCGAACCAGAATTCGTTCAGAAGAAGAAGAGAAGCAAGAAGAAGCTTGGATTGATTTCTTACCTGAGTTTGAAGGTAGATTGAGCTTCACCGTCATTTTCGATCCGTTATCTTTTGTTGTGATTCTCTGAATTGTTGGTACCATTGTGAAGAGCTCTTGATTTCGATTGCAATCGTGTTAATTTTGCATCCCGTCGCTTTGATTTGAGCTTGAATCCATAACCACGGTGAACGGTGTCGCGTGAAGCTTTGAAGAAGAAAGTTGTTCTGATACTTTGGTTTTTCTATTTCTTTTTCTCCTTTTCGTTTTTTTTTCTTTACTATTTTAAATATATTTTTCTTTATTCCTTTTATTTTGTTATTTCTTTTTTTTACTAGTTAATATTTTAAATAAAAGAGTTCTTAAAAAATTTATTTAAAAAAAACTTTTGTTTTGAGCTAATTGTTGGTTGTTTTGGATTTTAAATTTTGATAAGATCTCATCAATCTCAATGGACTTTGGGTGTCGATTTTATCCACCAAAAGAGGTGATTGATATTGATGATGATTTAATCGATTTAAGATCCAAATTGTGGTTTCTTTTCATTTTAGTTCTTCTTTTTATTTTTTTTTATTTTTGATCGATGAAATCTATGGATCATAGATTGTTGATTATCAAGGTTGTTTAATCTTCATTATTTCAAATCTATGGACGAATAATCATTGAGATAATTCTCCTTACTTTGGAATAGTGATAGATTACCTTTGATTAATTGATGAAAAATCTTGATTATGATGAGATCATCACCTCTTTTCTTTTTGTGTGGCATGTTTTAGGAGATTGATTTATATATCATTTCTCTAACATGTATTAGCACTAACATTTTATTGACCGGCCTCAGATAGTCGTGGTTTCTACATAAACCCGATTACGATTGCTTAACATAGCGCTAAATTGTCCCTTAATCGGAAAATGATCATTCGTGGCTCAAACTTACGTTTAAAAGTCCAAGTATGTTTAGTTGCTTGTCTTAATTCCCATACCTATGAAAATCATTGTTAGGAGGCTTTGATTCTATCAATCCTCTAATGAATTTTCATTAATCTTGGTCTAAGTGCAAGAATTAATCATCATTGATCATATGTTCTAACCACTAACCACTAATTCACTAACAATATCCTTGTTTAATTTTGTTTATATTCTCTTCTTACTCCTTATTTTTTACTTTTACGCTTCCATTTTATCATTTCATACGATATCTTTGTTTATGTTTATGTCATTTCTCTTTTGTCCACTTGGACCATACTTTGTTCAAAACATTAATAAAGGATAAAACATCTAAAAAAATTTGGTGCTATTAACTTTGTGGTTATACTCTTGGACCATTCTTAGACCTTGGACTTCATGGACATTTTGGACTTAGGATTAGGACTTTCTTCCCTATGCTTGGAGAATTTTGAATCTTAGCCTTTATTTGGCTCGATCCTTGGCTTATGCTTTAAATCGGATGGAAATCTTTTTTGCTTGCTTCGGAGTGTGCTACAAGTCGGTTAGATCTTTCTTATCTCTAGCTCTTATTTTGTTTTTTTTTTAGGATAGTCACTTCATCTCCTCCCCTTCTTAAATTTTCAAAACTTTCTCCCTCTTTCAAAACCTTCTTGGTTTCAAACTTCAAAACCGCTTTCGCAATAAAACCTTGACTTTCGTCAAGTGATTTTTAAACTTTGTTTTTCTTAATAAAAGTCAATCAATGTTAATCATGTTTTGACCAATTTCAAAAGACATAAAAAATACAAAAACTCATCAACTCTTTTTGTGCCTTTATGCACTTTTTCACTTTAAAACTTTTTTCATAAAGTTTAGACATGATTCATTTCTATAGTTGAGATGTAAATCTCCTATTCCCTATATTATTAAGACTTTGACATTTTCCACGTTGATGTTGAGTGATAGTCTTGTTGATAATCCAAGCAAATCCTCCATCTTTATGTGACGCAAATGTTGTCTTAATACTCGTGGGTGGATAGTCGCAGTTTTCTCCTTGAAATGACGACTTGTCTGAACATCTAAAATCAATCAAAACCAACAAAATTTTGTCATTTGTACCACGAACTACGGGGTTTTGATTCCATATTGCACTTTATGGGTACGTAGGCATGAGACGATAAGTCTCTCCAAACACAAAAATATAAAAAATAATTCTCTTCTCACCTCCCCAATCTCTTTTCAAACAAACCACTTTCAAACCAAAAAGCGTAAAATATTTCAAAGGGCTCCTATAGAGTACTATAGACGTTTTGGGTGCTAACACCTTCCCATTGCGTAACCAACCCCCTTACCCCGATCTCTGTCTCGTGTTCTTATTTTAGAACTCTTTGGTTTTGTTCGCTCTTTTTCCTTTCCTTTATTTGGATAAAATAAAAGTGCGGTGGCGACTCTTGTTTTCTTTGAGTTAAGTTAGTCAATAACTTACACTCACGATTTTTACCGCTACAATAACCAACAAAACAGCATGTAAGTACGAATACAATGACCCCAGCCAACAATCCTGGTGGTGGTCAGCAAACACTAGTGCACAAAAGCTAAACAGATTAGGCAGAGAAAACAGATGCGACACCCGACACAGAAACCTCTAGCAACTTCTCCCATACTCAACCGAACTCTCCGTTCGACATTCTTCAGAACACACACTTCCCGTGGAGTCTTCCATGACATTAACTGATGAACCCACACAACTGGATGACGGAGAATCGTTGATCTGAACAAAACCCTGAGGCGCGATGAAAATCCGATTAGAGTCTAACAGATCCTGAACCTGACTTCTAAGCACCTTACAATCATTCGTTGAATGCCCCTGTGCCCCAACATGGTACTCACAGCGGGCGCTGGCATCAAAACCCGGAGGATATGGTGGAATCATCGGAGTAGTCTCTTTCGGCACGATCAATCCACTTCTGACCAGATCTGGCAACAACTGACTGTACGGCACCGGTAGCTGAGTAAACTGCCTTTCAGGTTTCCTTGGTCTTCGTTGGGCGTGCTGACGCGATCGACGACAGGATGACCGTTGACTTGAAGTGTCTGAAAACCGATCCTGAGATGCTAGAGATTCTAAGACGACGTCATTTCCTTCTTCCCACTCTTCTTGAGAACTGACAACTAACTCATTCTTATCAACTGGGATATAAGGAACATCTCGAAGCTTTCCGCTCTTGAGTCCTCTCTCAACAAGCTCACCCATTCTCATCAGGCCCACAAAGCTTGTGCAACCGAACAATTTGTCATAATAATGGCCTTTCAGAGTACCCAAGAAGATGTCAACCATTTCTCTTTCCTGAAGCGGTGGTTGAACACTAGCAGCCAATTCTTTCCATCTTTGCACATACCCTCTGAATGATTCATTCTCCGCCCGAGATAATTCTTGCAGATGCACGAGACTGGGAGCTATATCCAGGTTGTAATCGTACTGCTTCACGAAAGCTCTGGCTAAATCCACTCATGATCGAATCTGATTACTCTCTAACTGCACATACCATCTCGAAGATGCCCCAGTCAGACTATACTGAAAGCAATGGATCATCAGCTTGTCATTTCGCACAAACGAAGTCATTCTTCGACAGAACATCATCAGATGCAGCTTCGGACAGCTATCTCCCGTGTACTTTTCAAATTCCGGCATTTTGAACTGATAAGGAAACACCAGGTCAGGAACCAAACACATGTCAGCAGCACTCAGGTTAACAGCGTCTTTGACCTCCAAAGCTTTAATTCTTTCTTCCAATACTCGGAACCTTCTAGCACCTTCAAGAGCTCTTGAGTTTACAGTCCTGGCTACTGGGATATCTCTGCATGGATTCCCCCCAAGGAAAACCTCACCTTGATTGCTAACAGGAGGAGGACGTTCATTTCGGGCAACAAACTGCTCATGTCGATCTCGGTTCTCAGTAGTAGGCTGTACACCTCGGTCTGCAGTAAGGTTGTTCGCTTGTGGGAAGTCTTCCATAGAATCATACTGAGGGTGGGACGTCATAGTAAACCATGTCAAGGTGTTAGGAGACTGGAAATTGCCTTCAAACATAGCTACCAATTACCTGTAACTGACTACCCTGCTTGATTCTGAAATCTGCTCAAGTCTGCTCCAACCCCTTGGTCGTCTTCTGACAATCAACAGTTGCTCAATCCAAACTCCGAGTACTCACCTTCAGGAAACAAAGGCTGGATCAGAACTCTGGCTAGCTGGAGAAATGCTATGCAATATGATGCGAAGATGCCTATGCAAATGCAATGCAATGCAACAAACACGGGATCACAGCCCCCACACAATCTGAATACTGTTGCACTGCTGACGGAGTACGTTTGCTCTGAAGAGAAGACCAAAATAACAGGTAGGTTGGAAGTCAAGTTTCCTGCAAAAAAAACCCCCACTCACAGGTATGGACCTATATCTGACAAAGTACGGCGTCCTACACGGTCGTCAGCGTCACAGACTTTCAAAACTAACGATACGATTCCCAGAAGGAGTGGCATCATCAAGTCTTGAAGAGGCCTCACTTAGCTAACTTCCAAATGATCGGTTCCTAGAGTCGACAATCCAACTAACCAGCAACCCGAGCCACCCAAAGGGTGGGACAAGAGGCCAACCAGAAGAACCTCGTCTGAGTGTAGATTTCGCGGGACACTAGAACATGCAAAGCATGTGCGCGCCCACTAATTTCTACTCTAATTCTAGGTGCACTCAAGCCCAGGTCCGACTTATCTCTCAATCATAGAACACCCGTCACACCCCAACAGCAACAGATAATATCAATAAATAAACACCAATAGACAAGCAAACAAGCGCTAGGATTGACTCTCTTTAGGGGACGTTGGATCCCACATGCATAAGGAATTATCGCAGTCATTAGCAGCCAGGGGACGTTGGATCCCCAGCAGAGTCGCCAGCTGTCGCTACTGCAAAAATCGGCGCCGGCTGACAGAAGAGTCGCCACCGTGCGTTATTTATCCCAACGGAGGGAAAGGAAACGCTCGAAGTAAACCTCGCAAAAAACGGGGAAAGGTATGGTCATCGCAACCAAAACCTGGGTTCGGGAGTCGGTTACGCAAGGGGAAGGTATTAGCACCCCTCACGTCCGTCGTACTCGACGGGACCCACGCTTGCTTGGGTTGTCTACGGGATGCAAAAACAATCTATCTACGGCTGCTAAATCTAAACGGGAGGGAATTGACTCGATAGAGCGTCGCACTCTATGCCTACGTATTCTCAAGAGAGAAAGTCAGAGTCAACGTAGTTCGGGACTACGGGGAAATTGGCTCGCCAAGACCTCGCGTCTTGTGCCTACGTACTTCCACACTGCATGGAAGATCAGAGCTTACGTAGTTCAGGCTAACTACGGCTAAACAGGGCGTTCTCACACAGCAGTGAGAAATTAAACTGGTTTCAAAGGTACGGGAACCTATGGGACAAACTACGGTCTGGTCTCAAATGCCCTCGGGCAAGAGAAAAGGGATAACAATTAGTCGTCAGCGGGAAAGTCTCGATCGCACAGCCGCGAGAGAACAAAAGGTTAATTGTTAGTGTGCTCGCTAGGATATCGCATCCTATGCCTACATATTCTCGTCTGGTACGAGAAATCAGAGCAGTTGTAGTTCGGCTACTTTCGGGACCACAGCTCAAATCTCATTTTATTAACATTCTGAAAAATGATTACAATGATCGAATACTGGAAAATAAACTCCTAGGAAATACGATCCTATCCTATCCTGAAAATTCAAATGGAAAATAGTCCCCTAACAAGTGGACTTCAAGAAAACTACCTCTAAAAGGTAAATAAACTCTATGGAAAAAATGTACTCAAAAAAATATTAAATCTACACTAATATTTTTTACTATTTTTTCCAAGTATCTTTCTTTTTCAAAATATTTCTATTTTCTCTCCAAATATTTTTCCCATATTTTTTCTATATTTTTTCTCACTATTTTTTCTATATTTTTTTCAATAATTCTTTTCTTCCATATTTTTTCAATAATTCTTTTCTTTAAAATATTTTCTCTTCTTTTTCCTTTTCTATTTTCTCCTTTTTTCATATTTCTTTCCTTTTTCTTTATTATTTCTCAATATCTTTTTCAATAGAAAAAACTAAGCAAAATAAAAATAAAGAAAAGAAAAAAATACAAAGGAGGGGAGGGGGTACACAGTCCATACAGGGGGTACAGTTAGAATCTGTAAAATCCAAGCCCAGCCCATCAGAGAATTTATACACCGAGAAGGGGGGTGAGAAGCAGGAAACAGAGTGTAAATATCATAACGGGCCCAGCCCAAGAACTTTGCCAAACACACACACGCATGGGGGGTGGGGGAAGTGAACGAAGGGTGTTAGCAAAAAAAAACCCAACGGGCTGCACAAGGCCCAAACACGATCCAATACCCAATAGTCCTCTTCTTTCAGCAAAACCCTAATCCCCCAATCTTCCCCTTGCACTGTTCACATTCTTGGCGCCGTTCTCTCTTTCTTCTCCAACTCTCTCTCGTTCTCCAACCTTGTTCTTCCTTGATCTCTCTCTGAACCTCTCTCAGACTTAACTTCATCCCAACCTTTCTTGATTCATCCACTCAAACAAACACCAACATCTACAAACTTGGCTCCTAGTTTATAGACACTCGAACGCTGAAATTCTTGATGAAAAATCATGCTGAAGACGGGAAAGCATGTATGTTGCTCGCGGATAGAAACGTCAACAAAGAAAATCAACAAAACCTGGAGATCTGAGGATGCGTACTCTTCATAGATCCAGGTGATGACGAAGGCGTTCTTACGAAGATCTTCGATGTTCTGTAACCTGGAAACATTTATTGGTGAACGTTCGCAGACGGATTTTGAATGTAGAGAGTCCTTGAACGAGAATCTTTGGAGTTGATACGTGTTTAGTGATTCCTGGAGAATCCTCATGAAGGTGAAGAATCTTGATGAATTTCCTGGATAAATCGTAGCTGTAGATACGAAGATGGTGTTGTGGAGGTTCTTCTGGAAATTCTTTGAATGGAGGTCTCGCTGTTGATGAGCGATTGAAGGAGGATCTGGCAATTTTCTGGAGGCGTACTGATACCTTCAAAGATCTTTGAAGATCTTGAAGATGAATTATGATGACCTTCTTCGAAAGTTGTAGACGGATCTGAAGAAAAAAGGAACAAAAACTGGAAAATGTTGAAGATTGATGAAGGAACGGAACTTGAATTTCTGGATAAATCCTGATGATGATGTTTGATGATCGGTGAGGAAGAAGATTATTAGAGGATGATAATTGTGGATCGGAGAAATTGGAGGAAGATTGAAGAATTCTGGGTTTTTTGGTGTCTCCGGCAGAATTGACGGTGGCCGGAGACGGTTGTAGGGTCAGTTAGGGTTGCCTGAGGTTGTTGGGGCGGTGGTTGCATGGCCGCCGGCCATGCAATCGGTGATGCTCAGAGGGAGACACTTGGCATGGTAGGTGGCGAGAGGAAGAGTGCCTGCGCTACACGTGTGAAGAGAGAGGATTAGTGGGTCGTGAGCTGTCAAGCATGCAGCAAAAATGGGTGGGGGCCTCCTTGTGTTTACACGTGGTAGCTGACTTTATACCACATGGCAATTTTTGGACTCTTTTGTTGACTGGGCTTTACGAATTTGTGGATATCTGGCCCAATAAAAAACTGAATAAAGGATTGAATTAGACTAAAAATGGATTAACAAACCAATTGGAATTAACGTGAGTGAATCAGAACTAAGAGGATTAATGGCTAATTGAATTGCAAGCTAAAGAATTAATGCACTAATAACTCTGATTGATATCTAACAATTAGACCTAATTAATCTAATAATCCTAACAGCTAAACAAATGATTAAGACCTAATAATTCCCATTAATTTCTAAACTAAACTAAAAACTCTAATAATTCTCTAATCTACAAATTAAGCTAAAAAACTCTAATAATTCCCTATTTTAAAACACTCTAATAATTCCACTAATTAAACTTCTATTGAATCTCTAATAAGCCTATATTACCTTTTTTTAAAAGAGGATCTATTATTAATAAAAGAAAAAATCTATATTATTCTATTTAAAAAACGATTAAAAAGCTATTTAATATCTAATGTATTCTAAAAAAAAAAGAAAAAAAAAGAAAAAAAAAAGATTAAAACTATTAAAAATATTAAAAAACTATTAATATTCTATATTATCCTAAAATGATTAAAAAATATATTAAAACCCTAATAATGCCCAATAAAATCCAGAAAAATCACAATAATTTCCGAAGGAACAAAAATAGCACAAACCCACAAATAATACTGCGAGAGCGCACAAAAATAGCCGGTAAAAATTAATAGACACCGAAATATCCCTAAAACAACAGCGCGAGCTGAAAACACTGGGAATAGCACGAATTCCCAAAAAATATGATTCTACCTATCTAAACTGATTAAAAACACCTGAGACGCAAGACGAGGGCTGTGATCCCGATAAAATCAAAACAACTGAAACAATGCACTGTATACGATATGCGGATGCGAATGCTGTCATGCACCGAAACATGGAACCAGATACGGGACCCGGTTGGTCAAATTTTAGGGTGCAACACTTTGGATTGGTCTTCCCGGTTGATGGGACTGTCTACTGAGAACGTCATTTGGTTTGATCGGAGTATGCTTGGTACTGATATTATATATAGTTGCAGTGGCTTCCCGAATGTCCCCTTGATTGGACGGAAATGCTGTATCAACTATAACCCTTCATTGCTGATACGACAATTCGGTTACGCTTTGAGGGACGCTCCTATTGAGAAGGAGATACAGGAATCTCTGTATCTCACAGGCTTATTGGACACAGCTGTTTTGATCAGATTGAGACATGCATGGGCTAACATCCATAGGAGGGGGAAAGCTTTGCTCGGTAAGAGCAACAGCAGAGCTTATGATCCTTATTTGGCGTGGATCCACGAGAGAGCTAGTACTTCTTTGATGCCTTATCCTGCTGTGGAACCCTTGTATCTTCCATTGATTGAGGTACCTCCTGCAGAAGAGAGTGAGAAATATAACAAATTGTTGGCTGAAAATGAGGAACTGAAGAAAACCAACGAGGAGTTAGAGAAGGAGATCTTCCCGTTACGTCGTGAGAAGAAGGAAGCCACCTTCACTGTGAAGGAACAGACTGAATTGATTAACAGGTTGGGATCAGAGCTGACAGAAGCAACCAACAAGAAAGAAAAAGTGGGGATAGCCTTGAATGGTTTTAGCAAGGTGCTTACTTCCAAGAAGGAACTTCTAAGCAAAGCTTATGCTCGTATCAGCAAGTGGGAAGCTTTGTGGAGTACCACGCTTACCAAGCGGAAGGAGCGGGAAGAAGAATTGAAGCTGCAGATAGCCACGCTAGAGGCACAGATTAGAGCCCAAGACGCAAAGATTGCTGAAGAGACATCACTTAGGAGCGCTGCAGAGCTCAGAGTAAGTGACATCGACGAGAAGCCTAGAGTTTATGAAGAGAAGGCCGGTCCCAAGAGGTACAGATTTGACGAGAGTTCTGGCGAAGGAGCTCACCAGGACGATGCCAAAAAGCTGAGGTCCACTACCGAGCGGCATGCTTTACTGATACAGGGGCTAATCTCCCGATTAGGGCACTCGGAGATGATGAGGATTTTGGAAGACGTCAGAGCATGCCATTTGGCCTAATTTATCATTGTCTTGCCTTTATTTGTACTTGTATTTGGACCATCGCCAGGCTTGTTGGCCGAGGTCTCTCCATTTGTATTCAGTTGTACTCTTGTACTCAGCCTCTTGGCATTTGTTATATATGAGGGTTTTCTGATTCCTTGCTTGCTGGATAGGGACTCCATTGTCATGATGGCCTCCTCTCCGAAACTAGAATCGGGGGGAATATAACCTGTAGCATCTTTGCATAATTGCATTTGCATTCATATTGCATGACCCGATATTCGTGAATCGGTATCTTATTTCCTTCGTCTGCAGGTTTCCAGGATTGACGAACCAAGAGTTCACCGCTACTCAACCCGAAACAACTGCAAGAGAATCATGGATCAAGTCCAAGTAGAGATGCAAGAGATTCGTGAGAAGTTGAACTTGTTCATGCAGGCTATGGAGAGTATTGCTAAAGGCCAGGAGAATCTCTAGACTTTGGTGCAGCCGCTGCTGACGCGGGCTAATGGGAATGGCAACAATGACCACAACTCTGTGCATGTCGAAACTCTTCATGAAGAGGGGCCCCCTACGCCTGTGGTTCCTCCGGTGGTGACCCCTCCTTTTGTGATTGTAAACAATGACGCTGGCGCTGGCAATGGTAACACAGGGAATGGGCATGAGACTGTTGTTAATAATGTTGGAATTGGAGATGCCAATCTGGGCGGTGGTAACTACAATGGCAGTAATGGTTTTGGTAACAATGGATTCGGCTATAACGACCAGGGGTTTGAGTACGGCAATCCGGGCGGAAAGTTTGGCTTCAACACCCAGGGTTTCGGCTACGACGGTTTCGGTAACGCTAACCAGGGTTATGGTGGAAATGGTGCTGGATTGATTCCCGTCAACACTGGTTTCAATCAAGTTTATGGTAATGGGGGACGAGGTCCCATGACTAATCAGCAAAGGTTTGGTCGCAACACTGGTTACAACGGGTACGGAAATGAAAATATGAATTGGGGCGAAGACTGTCAAGAGGACGCCTTCTCTGGAAGAGGTATGGGATTTGAGGGATCCGTTGACAATACTCAGAGGATTAAAATGCTTGAAGAACAGGTGAAGGGTATGGCTAATCAGAATTCTACCAGACTAGACATGACTACTATGGGCTTGGTGCCCGGGCTGAGGGTACCGCTGAAATTCAAAGCTCCCACTTTCGACAAGTATAAGGGGGACACTTGCCCTAAGGTGCACGTCCGCTCTTATTACAGAAGGATGTCCGCATACTCAGATGACGAAAAGATGCTTATGCATTTCTTTCAAGACAGCCTGTCAGGACCGTCACTCGAGTGGTACATGGGGTTGGAGCCCGCTCAAATCAAGACCTGGAAGCAATTGGCGGATGCTTTCGTCCTGCATTATAAGTATAATAGTGATCTAGCACCGAACCGAGTTCAATTGCAAGGCTTGTCGTAGAATAAAGAGGAAAGCTTTAAAGAGTATGCGCAAAGATGGCGCAATATGGAAGCAAGAGTACATCCTTCGTTAGCTGAAAGAGAAATGAATAGCATGTTCATTGGAACATTTACGGGGATATATTACGAAAAATTGTTTAATGTTTCATTGAGCAGTTTTTTAGATTTGATTCTCATGCGTGAGATGGTCGAAGACGGTATTAAGGTTGGAAGATTCCAAGCAGGAGAGTCTTCCCCCGCTGGAGGCACAAGAAAAGCATTCGGTGGTAGGCGTCAAGGTGATTCTAGTGCTGTGTTTGGCGGCAGAGGTCGGGGAAGAGGACGAAGTCAGTATGCTCAGCATAAACAGGTCGCTAGTGTTACCATCCCTTTTCCACAACAACAGCAACAGCAGCCGCAGCAGCAGCAACAACAAAGGCAACACCCCGCCCAACGCAGAATCCTAGAGGGTAAGCCAAGGCGAGTATTTGAAACGCCTCCGTCAACATACGCTGAACTGCTCCAAACATTGTTAGGGTTGAAGTTGGTTGAGAAAAGGACTATGGCACCGTTAACGAGCAATCCTCCATTTGGCTATGATGCTGGTAAACACTGTGAGTTCCACTCCGGGGCGCCCGAACATGATATTGAAGGATGTCATGCGTTTAAACATAAAGTCCAAGATTTGTTGGACAGCAAAGCTATTAACTTTGGACAGGCGGGTCCAAATATAGTACAACAGCCTATGCCCAATCACGGGGCGAACGCCATCCTAACCGAGGAGTGTTTGAATCTAGTGACGGATGTCAATGAGCTGAAGACACCGTTGGGTGGAATTAAAAGCAGCTTGTTAAAAGGGGGTGTATTCCCGGGATGTGATGAATTTTGCTTGGATTGTTGGATGCAGCCAGAGGGTTGTAATGAGTTGAAACAGGGTATTCAGGCTATGATAGATGAAGGAACATTGCAGTTTGATAGAACCGCGGTTGAAGAGCCGATGGAGGCATTGTGTGATGAGCTGAACGATGTTGCGACGGTAACAATTCCAAGGAAAACAATAACAATAACGGCGCCTACCAGGCGGCCGACGATCACTATTACTAAAGCAGGACCGATTCCTTTCGAAAGTACCAAAGTAGTACCATGGACTTACGGGTTGGAGGTATATTGCGACGGTGAGAAAATTGAAGTCAATGGACAACCAGCTGGGGTTGTAGATAATGTTGTCGGAACAGGAGGCATGACTAAAAGTGGGAGAATCTTCACATCTCCTGAGGTAAAGGCAGAAAGATTGGCAAAGGGGAAGGCCAAGGTAGACGAGAGTGGCCCCTCGCAGACAAAGGAAAAGGAAACATCGCTTAAGGATGTGGAAGAGTTTATGAGGCCCATCCGTAAAAGTGATTACAAAATCGTGGAGCACCTCCAGCAAACGCCATCAAAGATCTCGATCTTATCACTGCTATTATGTTCCGAGGCCCATCGAAATGCTTTGTTGAAGATACTAGACACGTCATTCGTTCCTCAAGATGTTTCGGTTAATCAATTAGAAGGGGTGATGGCGCATGTTAATGCAGGGCACAATTTGGGATTTACGGATTTTGATTTGACCCCGAGGGGAAGAGAGCATAATATGGCGCTGCACGTCTCAGTTGAATGCAGGGGCACGATCATGTCCCGTGTGTTGGTGGATACAGGGTCTTCCTTGAATATGCTTCCGAAGAAAGCAATGATGAAGTTGGATATCAGGGGGATCCTCTGCACACCCAGTGACTTAGTGGTGAGAGCGTTCGATGGAACGAGGAGGTCAGTTTTCGGATCGATAACATTACCATTGCAGGTGGGGCCTGAAGTATTTGAAACTGAATTCTATATAATGGACATCCAGCCAGCATATAGTTGCCTTCTTGGACGACCATGGATTCATGCCGCCGGAGCAGTCACATCCACGTTGCACCAAAAGTTGAAGTATATGGTGGGGGATAGTGTCGTCACTGTTTGTGGAGAAGAAGATATTCTGGTTAGCCATCTGTCTTCATTTAGATACGTGGAAGTCGACGGCGAGATTCATGAGACACCCTGTCAAGCATTTGAAGGACTAAAGATTAAAGACAAAGCTCCAGTGCCCAAGATGTCAGATGTGGCAGTGTCATCATACAAAGAGGCTCAGGCTCTAGTGCAGGCGGGCCGAACCAAGGGCTGGGGTCAGGTGTTGGAAATTCCCATGAAGAACGACAGGTTCGGACTTGGATATCATCCTTCGTCATCAGCATCCTCTTCAGGAGCACCCAAGTTCAGAGGGCCAATAACCATAACGCAGAATGGAGTATGCTTCGAGACTATCAATGCTGTTTCCGATTCTGAAGAAGGATATAGCGACTGTGATATGGACGCATGGATCAAGCCAAGCGTGCCAGGACAAAGTCTCTGCAATTGGTCTATTCAGAAGACTGTTCCTGTGACAACTAAACAGTAATGATTTGTTTTCTTAATTGTTGAATAATCCTGTGTTCTACCCGGGGCATAGTGATTTTTCTTAGGGCCATTTTGTTATGTACAATACATTGTTTAATCATGAATAAAGGCGTTTTTTCATATACAAATGTTGTGATCCCTATTTTTCCTGTTTTTATCGTTTACAATAAAATGGCAACGTGGTTATTTGCTTTGTACGCGTTTTGAAGCATTTAACCATTTCCTTTGCAGGATTACTATTTCAGATAACATCTATGAACCGCCTATGACTCACCTCGACTTCGAGCACCCGGTATTTCAGGCTGAGGAAGAGATTGTCGAAGATGGCGAAGTGCCAGAAGAGCTGACCTGGTTATTGAAACAAGAAGAAAGAATCATTCTGCCTCATGAGGAAGTCATTGAGATCGTCAATTTGGGGTCGGAAGGGGTCGAAAGAAACATCCGTATAGGGGCTGCGCTGCAAAGCGACGTCAAGCGAAGGTTGATTGAGATGCTCAAAGAGTACAGTGATATATTTGCTTGGTCGTACGAAGATATGCCTGGGCTGGATACGGATATGGTTGTTCACCGTCTGCCATTGAAAGAAGAATGCCCACCGGTTAAGCAGAAACTCCGAAGAACTAGACCGAACATGGCTGTGAAGATTAAGGAGGAAGTTCAAAAACAGTGGGATGCTGGTTTCCTAGCTGTTACAAAATATCCCTCATGGGTCGCTAATATTGTACCAGTGCCAAAGAAAGACGGTAAAGTGAGAATGTGCGTAGACTACCATGACTTGAACAAAGCGAGCCCGAAAGATGACTTTCCACTTCCTCGCATCGATGTACTGGTTGATAACACTGCTCAATTCTCTGTATTCTCCTTCATGGATGGCTTCTCAAGCTATAATCAGATCAAAATGGCGCCAGAAGACATGGAGAAGACTACTTTCATTACTCCCTGGGGAATATTTTGTTACAAAGTGATGCCCTTCGGATTGAAGAATGTTGGGGCAACATATCAACGTGCTATGACGACTCTCTTTCAGGACATGATGCATAAAGAGATCGAGGTTTATGTTGATGATATGATTGCCAAATCCCAGACGGAGGAGGAGCATTTGGTTAATCTGCTAAAACTATTCAAGAGGCTTAGGAAGTTCAGGCTGAGACTGAACCCTAACAAGTGCACCTTCGGGGTGAGATCAGGTAAACAGCTGGGGTTTATTGTGAGCGAAAAAGGAATAGAGGTTGATCCCGCGAAAATAAAAGCAATACAAGAAATGCCAACGCCTAGAACAGAAAAAGAAGTGCGTGGATTTTTAGGGAGGTTAAACTACATCGCCCGGTTCATATCTCACTTAACCGCAACGTGCGAGCCGTTATTCAAGTTATTGAAAAAGGACAAGTTGTGGCCTGGAATGAAAATTGTCAAAAGGCGTTCGACAAGATAAAAGAATACTTACAGGAACCTCCTGTTTTGATACCCCCAGTGGCTGGGAGACCTTTGATTATGTATTTGACGGTTCTTGAGGAAAGTATGGGTTGTGTTCTCGGTCAACACGACGAGACTGGGCGTAAAGAGCATGCGATCTACTATTTGAGTAAGAAGTTTACTGACTGTGAGTCCAGATACCCAATGCTCGAGAAAACGTGTTGCGCGCTAGCCTGGGCCGCCAAACGTTTGAGGCAATACATGCTCAATCATACAACCCTGCTCATTTCAAAGATGGATCCAATTAAATACGTGTTTGAGAAGCAAGCACTCTCCGGTAGGATTGCCCGATGGCAGATGGTGTTAACCGAATATGACATCCAATATGTTTCGCAGAAGGCTATTAAAGGTAGTGTGTTGTCGGAGTACCTTGCGGAGCAGCCTGTGGAGGACTACCAATCGATGAGGTTTGATTTTCCTGACGAGGATATCATGTACCTGAAGATGAAAGATTGTGAAGAAGTGTTGTCGGACGAAGGACCAGAGTTGGGTTCCAAGTGGCAGTTGATATTTGACGGAGCTGTAAATTCCTATGGTAGCGGAATAGGTGCGATTATTACTACTCCTCAGGGATCGCACATCCCCTTTACTGCCCGATTGACCTTTCCTGTTACCAATAACGAAGCTGAATATGAGGCTTGCATCATGGGTCTTGAAGAAGCTATTGATTTGCGAATTAAACATCTGGATGTATACGGAGACTCAACTCTCGTGGTGAATCAGATAAAAGGAGAATGGGAGACACGTCAGTCCAATTTGATACCATATATGAATTATGCAAGGAGATTGTTGCCTTTCTTCAACAAGGTGGAATTGCATCATGTGCCACGAGCAGAAAATCAAATGGTTGACGCCCTGACAACATTGTCTTCCATGTATAAAGTTAACTTCTGGAACGAGGCTCCCCGGATTGTTTTCTCTCGGCTTGATAGGCCTGCCTTCATATTTGCTATTGACGAAGCATCTGATGATAAACCCTGGTACTTTGACATCCAGAATTTCCTGAAGAACAAGGAGTATCCGGCAGGGGCATCCAGTCGAGATCAGAAGACTCTCAGGAGATTGGCTGGCAATTTCTATTTGAACCTTGACGGTGTCCTATACAAGAGAAACCACGACTTGGTGTTGCTACGTTGTGTAGACGAGAAAGAAGCGAAGTTGCTCATGGAAGAGATACATGAGGGTACATTTGGTACACATGCTGGTGGGCATGCTATGACGAGAAAACTGCTGCGGGCAGGTTATTACTGGCTAACTATGGAAACAGACTGTTTCAAGTTTGCAAAGAGGTGTCATAAATGCCAAATTTATGCGGACAAGGTCCAGGTACCCCCAAGTCCTCTGAATGTGATGTCATCACCGTGGCCCTTCTCGATGTGGGGAATTGATATGATTGGCAAGATCGAGCCTACGGCATCAAACTGACACCGGTTCATCTTGGTGGCAATCAATTACTTCACCAAGTGGGTGGAAGCAGCATCATATGCCAATGTCACCAAGCAAGTGGTAGCCAGGTTTATCAAACGAGATATTATCTGCAGATATGGAATCCCTGAGCAGATTATCACCGACAACGGTTCGAATTTGAATAACAAGATGATGAAAGAGCTGTGCCAAAATTTTAAGATCGAGCATCACAACTCTTCTCCTTACCGACCCAAGATGAATGGCGCGGTTGAAGCGGCCAATAAGAGCATAAAGAAGATTATTCAGAAGATGGTTGTGACTTACAAGGACTGGCACGAGATGCTACCTTTCGCTTTGCACGGTTATCGTACGACGGTACGCACATCAACCGGGGCAACCCCTTTTTCATTGGTATACGGCATGGAGGAAGTATTACCGTTGGAAGTGGAGATTCCTTCCTTGAGGGTTTTACGAGATGTCCAACTTGACGAGGCAGAATGGGTTAAAAATAGGTTAAATCAGCTGAGTTTAATGGATGAGAAGAGGCTAGCTTCTCTCGCATACGGTCGATTGTACCAGGGCCGGATGAAGAAAGCATACGATAAGAAGATATGTCCGCGAAGCTTTCAGACGGGCGACCTTGTGCTGAAGAGGATTCTCCCGCCACAAACAGATCACAGGGGCAAGTGGACCCCTAATTACGAAGGGTCGTACGTTTTCAGAAAAGTCTTCTCAGGAGGAGCTTTTCTACTATCTACCATGGATGGTGAAGACTTTACGTCGCCTGTGAATTCGGACGCAGTTAAAAAATACTTTGCTTGAAATTGACCCGTTGGACAGAAAAAAGAGAGTCCAGGCAAAAATGGGGCATCCAGGCGAACCAAAAACAGAATAAAAGGTTCGGGCAAAAGTTAGGGATAAAATTGAAAAGATGTACACCCGCGAAGTCGAAAACCTGCATTGGGCGACTTCGGCAAAAAAGGGTATCCCTGTGAATTGAAAACCCGTAAATGGCGATTCACGCAAAATTTAGGGATTTGAAAAGCAAATGATTGCATTCCGAATTCAGTATTTGCATTGCTTAGTGGTTTGGGAGTACCTGAGGGTTCGTTTATCCAACACAATCTCTTCCGAAAACTGAATACCGGGAAAACGCCAGAGTCAGGCGAGTCATAGGAGGATCAGCTCACGATGTTTGTCTGCACCATGTTGCCACATGTGTACAAACTCGAGTTGTATTTGTATTTTTATGCTTCCTGTGCATATATGTATGCGTGTGTGCGTAACTTCCTCTTTGCAGGAGTTGCATCCGATGTACAAAACTTTGCCTATTTAGAGGCCCAATCAATAAAACATGTTATTCATCATTTGGTGTTTGTGCTTTACTGTTTTGTATGTGGAAAACGCCAATGTTCCGATGAACTTGCATGTGCATAACTTTGCTGGCCCTTGCCAATAATTGCTAAAACTTCGAATTGACTAAAGTAATGTCACGGACACTAACCCGAATAGATTTGGTTGTATAGATTTGTCTTGTCTCATTTGTGTTTTGCAGGGTCCTCACCTTTGAAGCAAACGATCAGAAATTGTGGCCCCAGCCGGAGGCTCGTGTTGAAGGACTTGACTTTGTGCGACGCTAATCCCCAGGCAGGTCGCCCATCATCTTCAAAAGTTGGGATGATTTTTGTCCCTTACCGAAGAGATCAATATCCCCAGCCAGTCAAAATCAGTATCCTCTGCAGAGGTTGCACTCCCAGAGAGTCGAGTATGTGAACGATCAATCCCCAGCTTGGAGGATTCTCGCAGAGTTTAGCCAAGTCATAGTTGGGACAGAAGGATTATTCCCATAGAAGATGGTTTTTTCTTCCCGCAGGTCGTCATGCCTTCGTCAGGATGATTATCCCCAGCGGAGCGGTAACTCCGAGTTTGTAAGCTGTGCCCAGATAGCATCGTTTCCTCCAGAAGGATTTCCTCGTTCCCCAGCTGAGGCGTCTCTTGCTCAGTCAGTTTACTTTCCCCAAGAGAGTCGATTCTTCCCCAACGGAGTTACTCTCCCCGGCAGGTGTTCTTTCCTCCCAGTGGAAATCAAAGTTTAATCTCCTCAGCAGAGTTGGTAATGTCCGACATTTATTTTGCCAGAGGACTTTATGATGCTCGCTCATCCCCAACAGGGTGGTATTTGCTTTCAACAGCTATGTTGAAGCAAGCTTATCAGAGTTTTCCCAGCAGCTTGAGCCTGAATTTGCATTTGCATGTAGTGTCATATTTGCATCTACCCGAAAACGCGTAGCATATCCGTGCTGTACGGAGCATTACGCCATTCTCAAACATGCGCATTTTGAAACATAAGCCAGGTTGGTTAACCTTTTGTTTTCAAGTGTTGTTCCCCTTGCAGGTGGAGGGAGCTCTTGCTCATATCAATTACCAAATATTAAAAGTCTCAGCATGAGACATGTGATGATAATGTTCGTCTTATCATTATCCCCCACAGAGTTGCGTGTTTAAGTTTCTCTTACCCCTCCAGTGGAGTATTTCTTCAAGATTGTTGTTATGACGTTATCAAAAGGTTTCGTGAATCAAGTTGTGGAAGCTGCCGCCTATGTCGAAGTAGGTGTCTGGCAGTGTGATTTCAGAAAATTCCCAGTAGAGTCCTTTTCAGATTTATTGCCGTGTCAGCACTAAAAATTGGAAGGCCAGACTCATATGGTGTTACCCATATGATTGATGGAGTTAGCTACTGCAAAGATAGGTAGAGGAGCTGTATTCAAGAGTATTACCCGTAGCAATGGCGGTGTTGTTTACCCATAGCGATGGCGGTGTTATTTCCCTGTAGTGATGACAGAGTTATTACCCGTAGCGGTGGCGGTGTCATTTCTCGTAGTGATGGCGGAGTGTTACCCGTAGCGATGGCGGTGTCATTACCTGTAGTGATGGCAGAGTATTTCCCGTAGTGATGGCGGAGTGTTACCCGTAGCGATGGCGGTGTTGTTTACCCGTAGTGATGACGGTGCTATTACCCATAGCGATGGCGGTGTTGTTTACCTGTAGTGATGACAGAGTTATTACCCGTAGCGATGGCGGTGTTATTTTCCTAGAGTATTACCCGTAGCGATGGCGGTGTTATTTTTTCGGTGACAATGAAAGAGTTATTTCCCGTAGTGGTGGCGGAGTTATTTTCCTGTATCATTGGCAGAGTCATGTAGTATTTCCCCAGTGAAGTCGTCCAAGTTATTCCTATATTGACAAGTTTGGTGCTGCGCAGGCAGTTAATCCGTGGTTACCGTAACAATCAGGTTCAATTGACGAATGGCGTTCCCCAAGCAGTGGTGCTATTTATCTCTACGGTTGGCAAATTTCCGGGTTCTTGGTATTCGACCGTCTCGTACCTCGAATGTTTGAAAGTCGTTCGCTCTTCACCCAGTCTGGTCCAAGCTGTTTGAATAGGGGCAGCTGTTGCACCCTAAAATTTGCTCAACCTATTTCACCTGGGTTATGTTTCAATTGCATTGTCATTTTCATAATAAGTCATGTACATAGTCTAATCATTTGCATAGCATAGCATAACAAGGCATCTAACAAGGGATCAAGTGCCATTCTTATCAGAAAGAGGCACATCAAGGGGTTTTATTCAAGTTCAAGACCATCCAAGTAATCAAGAAATGAGTTGAAGCTTGAGGGTCAACCAGTGGATTTCTCTCCTAATCTTGAGGGGTTGAAGATCATCAATGAGTGTGTGAGCCATGAACTGAGGGTATGGAATGTGTACAAAGATCATGGAAGACCTAGAGGGTCATTTTGAAGATGATACAAGTCATTGATACAAGTACAAGAGCCAGAGTTGAAGTGCAGTCAACTAGGGTTTCATCTGGGTCAACCCTAGGTCAAATGAATGATTGAAGAGCATCAAGGCTTAGTTGAAGGATGTGGGATTCATGAATTGATATGTGTATACATGTGTGGTGTTGTGCCAAGGATAAATCAAAAGGAATCAAGAAGAAGAGGAGTTACTAAATTAGGGTTTCAGTGTAAAAACCCTAATTTAGGCCTAACTTCCAAGCCAGATAAGTAAAGATGCAACTTTCAAATGAATTCTTGGTCAACATAAAACTTGTAGAGCATCTCAATAGCTTTAATTTGCGTACTAGAAGTCTTCAGGGAGATTTATAGAACTCAAGTTATGGGTCCTCAGAGGACACTGAAATTTATCTATGAAAGTCACTTGACTTCCAAGCAACTTTTGACCATCAAGGAATTTTCAAATGGATTCTTGGCCAACATAAGAGTTGTAGATCTTGATCTTAGCTATAATTTGAGTACTAGAAGTCCTCAAGGGGATTTATGGAACTCAAGTTATGGTCTTGGCAACCCAGGGGTATTTTGGGAAAGTTGAATTACAAGTCAGTTTTCAACATAGGTCCAAATCTCCATCTTCCACTCCTCAAATGAAAAAATGTTCAACATGAGATGTGTTCAAAATTATGTTTTTAGGCTATATAAGAGGTCATGAGAGTTTGAAATGGATTGCTTCACAAAGTCACCAAAATGGCCTAGAAATGAAGGTATATTTTAAATGAACCAAAGTTGGAAATTAGGGTTTTTGATCTACACATCCAAACTGTTGCACCCCAAAATTTGACCAACATTTATTTACCCATCAAGATTTGTATGAGACTTTGAAGCTAGCCAAGAGGGTTATTCAAATGTTCAAAGATTGATATCTTTGTCAGAGAACTCAAGAGATCCTCGGGGAGATTGGTTGAAACCAAGGTTGTGTGCCTCATAACTTGAGAGTTGTGGGAGCTCCTAAGATGATTCTGAGACTATGAGGATATACTTGAAGCTTTGAGAAAGCTTGTGAGATGTCTTGAAAGCCATCATGAAGCCTAGAGAGGTCATTGTACAAGAATTCAGAAGATTCAACCATGAGTGGTGGAATTAGGGTTTGATTGGGTCGACCCTAGGTCAACTGATGATTTGGAGAGGGTTGAGACCTAATCCAAGAGCCATGTGATCATGGAATGATGCATTGAAGTATTATAAGGATGATTCCTAGACCAAATCATCATGATTGAGGAGTTTGAGAAGTTTTAAGCTAGGGTTTCTAAGGATTGACAGTGTAAAATCCCCTAGTTTGATCCCTATATTCAAGGCAGTTTAGCTCAAGATGTGATTGTCATCTCATCTTCCCCACAACATGAATGTTGTAGAGCTTGTTCTTAGCTTTAATTTTAGTACTAGAAGTCCTTTATAGGATTTGTATAGCTCAAGGTATGACTTTGACAAATTATAGGTCATCTGAGGTATGTGAATCTGGGTCCTTGAAAGTCACCCAACTTGCATCCAACATTTTCCCTAGTAGGATGATTCCTATGGATTCTTGGTAAACATGAATGTTGTAGAGCATCTTCTTAGATTTCTATAGAGTACTAGAAGTCCTTGATAGGATTTGTAGAACTCAACTTATGGCTTTGACAAGTCAAGGGCATTTTGGTCATTTGGAGGTTATAGGTCATTTCAAGCATAAGGCCATATCTCCTATTTCCAAGCTTCAAATGGAAAAATCTTCAACATCAAACTTGCTTATAATGATGTTATAAGGCTAGTAGGGAGGTCATGAGATGTTGAAAAGGCTTGTATCAAAAAGTGATGAAAATGGCCTAAAATGGAGGCATAAGTTAAATAAGTTGAAATTGAAAATTGGAAATCACAAGCTATAAATCCAAACCATGTCATATAATAGGTCATTTTGACTCCAAATGACATTCTAAGAGCAATGGTTCAGCCAAAATTTTGATTTGGGGCTTAGATCATAGGGCTGCCTTGGAAATGGCTTACTTGCATATTAAGGTACCAAAGCAAAACTCAAGAAAACTCAATAAACAAGTTGGTTATGCATTGTAACATATCATAAATCTCATATGGGGAGAATTTCAAGCCAGAATTGAAGGTTACAAGAAGCTTGGCATGAGATAGCACATAAGGAGAATTGAAATCAAAATGTCATGACATGAGAAGTTCAAATACTCATTGGATGGTCCTAGATGGTTCTAGATGATTCTAAACCACTCTATATAACATGTATAACTTGCTCAGATGCAAGGTTGGTGAGAATTGGTGCAGAGAAGAGAGAGTGAGATCAAGAATCTTCCATTGCAAGTCAAGTTTCATTTCTTCATTCTTCTTCATTTCCATTCATTCTTTCCATTCAAACAAATTCCATACATCATAGTGAAGGAGTGCAAATCAAATTGAGGGAAATTCCATTGATGAATCGTGCATGAGCTTTTGGATTTTCACCTCTGCAATTCAAGATCGGTTTCCAAGAATCAAGCTGTTTCAACCATTCTTTTTGCATACAGAAGCAAGAATACTACTCAGTGAGGGAATTGGGAAAGATTGAAGCATTGATTTGAGGGATTTCTTCATCTGTTCACTCGATTTTACCAGGTTTGCAACTTTCTTCGTGCACCTTAATTTATGCATGATTGATTAGATTTGATAGGTTAGAATGGTTAGAAATCACTAGGAGATCATTTCTGGAAAGTTTGAAGAGAATTGGTGATGGTTTTGTTGTTGACAAGATTTCTGTTTGGACCAAGAACTCCTTGAATCTTGAGTAATAATCTTAGTTCTTTAGTGGAGGTTGATCAGTGATAGGAGGTAAACATTTTAGTGTAAGCAATTTCAAGAATCTTGAGTTTTGATGTTCAAGCATAATTTGAGGTTTGATTCGTGTTCTAAGTTTGAGTGAGATTCAATGGAATTTGAGACTATAATCATGTTCAGCATGAAAAATGGAGCGTGTTAGGGTTTTAAACTTTGAGTTTTGATGAAGATACGAGGGTTCACGATTGGGGAGAAGGGATGTTCTTGAGCTCTGTTTTAATGGAGGTCTCCCTCCAGAAATTTGAAATTGGAGAAGATGACCCTGCAACCATTGGATCATAAGCTGACTTTGACTGGGACCAAGATCTGAGGGCTGAGATCTATTCTCGCACGTGAAGAAGAGAGTCTGAAGACATGAGGAAACACAGCGTTTCATTTAAAGGGATCTGGGCTGGATTGCTTCCCACACCCCCTTCACGAGGCCCAATCACTTTTGAACTAAAAACCATTGCTATTCTCACCGTTTATTTTCCATTTTCTGTATGATTTATTAATTGATTTTCTGAGTGAATTGGGCCCAGCGCGCTTACTTTTTGTACCCCCCATTCTGGGCCCATGCGCATAATGAACTATAGTTGGTTACTTCCTGCACCACCTCCCTTCACATTTTGATTTTATTTTCTCCCATTTTATTTCAATCTTGGAAAAATCATATCAAATGGAAAATTAATGATTTTTAAATCGGAATTTTTGCTCCCATTTCATATTTTTGTCAAGAAAAAGATAAAATAAAAATATTTTCCTTTCATGCATTTTTGATATTTTTTGTATATTTTCTACTTTTATTGCATTTTATTTCTTTTATGTTGTTACATGAATTTGTAGAATTTTGTTTAGGTAGTTCCCTTAACATTTTTAGGCCATTCTTTTTAGGATAGTTAGATATAGGCTTTACCTTCCCCCTGGATTTATTCCATAATTTTGTGATGAATTTTAGGTTAGTTCTGCTCAGATGACATTAGGTTGTGTAGAATTAGGTCAAACTTCAACATAGGTCCACAATAACCTTAGAATTTTGGGTTTCTAGGTCACGTTATATATTGGGGCATATAAGGGCATTAAGGGTAGGTATGTAGGATCCCTTAGAAATTATATTAGGATTTAATATAGTAGTATACTATTTTTGGATGATTTTTGTAGTTGATGATTGTTTGTGTTGCCCTTGTGGGCTTGAATTGTTGTTTGCTTTGCGTTGTGGGCTTGGAGAGCTTGGTATGGTTCTAAGGAGCATTGAGGAGCATAGTAGAAGACTTGAATATGGATTGAGGAGCTTGAGAGCTTGATCTTGTTTGTTTTGTTATTGTTTTAGGGTTAGGGATTAGGAAGAGTTTAGACCTAGTTAACTTCTTTCTTAAACATGGATGGTATCTTTCACCTCCATTCCTCCCTATGATTCTAAGTCCTTCCATGGTATACACCTCTCTCCTTTGGAGGGATAAGTGATGTACCTAGGGAGTAGAACTTTTGAGGGAACCATTCCTTTGATGTTGAACCCTTATAGGTCACCTTTGGTGGTCAATAAGCAGTTCAATATCCCCAGCTTATCCAGTAAGTGACTTCCTCTAGTTTGGTTATCCTGAGAGATGTTGAGCTTGAGTGTGAAGATGAAAACTTCATTGAAGAGTGTTGAAGAGGATGAATCCTTGAGCATTGCCATTCCAGCTGAATCTTGAAGAGCAACAAGAGCAAGTTGATACTTACTTTGATACCTGAAGATCCAGTAAAGCCTAAAGGTGGAGCTGATCAAGAAGCTGAAGCTTAAAGGAGAAGATAAGTTGAGAATTATGTTGAAGGGTTGAAACCTGGAAAAGCAAATTGATACTTGTCAAGAGTGATGGAAGTCTGAAGACTGAGTTGCTGTTGGAAGAGCTGAAGCTTGGAGTTGAGAGAGGATCTGCTTTCTTTTTCTTTTCTGTATTGATGTGTTTTGTTTGACTTGCTTGATGCATTAGAATAAGTTCATATCTAGAATAGGTAGAATCTAGGAGCATGATTGCACTAGGGGTTGAGTTGCTCCCTCTGCTTGTATTGTTACTGTGTGGCTTTGCTTGCGGGTATTCGGTAGAGCCCAGCTCCCTTGCCCATGTGGTTTGTTTGCCTGATGGCATTTTACTTCATTTCTTTCTGTATGATTGCAGTTTACTGTATTTTGCTTGATAGCATGTTGTTTATATTTCAGTATGATTACTGTTATTCATGTCTGGCTTGAGGTTGAGATGAGCTTGTGGAGGCTGAAGCCCCACACACATTTCCTCCCTCACTTGCATTGCATGCATTTTACTGTTAAGCTGATGCTTTGTCTGTTTTGGTGTATCATTGACATGATCCCTTAGGACTCTCATTTCCTTTGATAAGGGATTGATGATAGAATTTTAGGTTGAAACCTATGCATGACAACTTCTAGGAGTTCCCTGTTCAAACCTCGACCATAGGATGAATCCATGGCATGACAACAGTAGGACTTGATAGTCTCCCTCCTAGTTGGGCCTGTTCTCTTCTCATCTCAAAACAGTTTAAGATACAGTAATCATGAATGATTTCTTTCGTACGTTACGAGCCTTAAGCTATCTGAGAAAGGATTGTGGGAGAGTTTCTTTTCCACAGTCTGGATGTTTAGTATGGTACCCTTTGGGTGACATGCGACGCATTCACTCTCAGGTCATAGTCTCTAGTGCGATTGAAATCGCAAAAACAATAAAAAACACTTCTTTCGTAAAAAACAGGAAATAAACCGTAGTTTCCCGAACTACGTGAGCTCTGATCTCTCATGCCTGTTGAGAGTACGTAGGCACAAGATGGCGATGTCTTGGCGAGCTACCTTCCCCCATAACCCGTCGTAGGCTGAACTACGTTGACTCTGATTTCTCGTTCTCTGATGAGAATACGTAGGCATAAAGTGCGACGCTTTGCCGAGTCATTTTCTTTTCTGTTTTAAGCCAGCCTTGATAGGTAGATAGAATAAAACTAACCCGTCAAGGTAAACACAACAAGCGAGGATCCCGTCGAGTACGACGGACGTGAGGGGTGCTAATACCTTCCCCTTGCGTAACCGACTCCCGAATCCAGACAACAGTTGCGACGACCTTGTCTTACCCTTTTTCGTCAGGTTTTTCCGATCGTTTCCTTTCCTGCTCCGAGGGATAAATAAAGAAAGGTGGCGAATCTTCTGTTGTGCCGACACCTTATTTTCGCGCAAGCGACAGCTGGCGACTCTGCTGGGGACTCCAACGGTTCCCTGCGAGAGTCAATCCTAACGCTTGTATGTTTACTTGTTGGGTTGCGTTTATTTATCGCATTTTACTTCTCGCACTTTATTTCCCGCATTTTATTTCCAGTTTGATATGATTATCTGTGCTGTTGTGGGATGGGAGTTCTGATGAGTGAGAAGCCAGACCCAGGCTTGAGTGCACCATAGACTTAGAGTGGAAATTAGTGGGCGCGTGCTTGCTTTGCAGGCACTAGTGTCTCATGAAATCCACGCTCAGACGAGGTTCATCCGGTTGGCTTCTCTTTCAACCCTTTGGGTTGAGACGGTTGCTGGTTTGGTGGATTGTCGACTCTGGGGAACGATCATTTGTGATTCAGCCGAGTGAGGCCGTTTCATGAGCTGGTGATGCCACACCTTCTGGGAATCGTATCACCCCTCTTGAATGTCTGTGACGCTGATGAATGCATAGGATGCCGAACTTGAGTCAGTTTAGGTCCATACCTGTGAGCAGGGTTGCGTTTATTGCAGGAAACCGTGACCTTAAGACTACCTGGTTTTCTTGACAGTGAATCAGTTTTGTTGGTACCAGGGTTTCTCAATTGCAGATTTGTCTGTTCTTGATAGAGCAGGTTTTGATCAGAGGATCTCATCATCAGATGTGTGGCTGTTCTTGATAGAGCAGAGTATTGTCATCAGTTGTTTGTTCTTGATAGAGCAGATTTTTGGGATCTGAAGATCTCATCAGCAGATGTTGTTTGTTCTTGATAGAGCAGATTTTTGGGATCTGAAGATCTCATCAGCAGATGTTGTTTGTTCTTGATAGAGCAGATTTTTGGGATCTGAAGATCTCATCAGCAGATGTTGTTTGTTCTTGATAGAGCAGATTGTTGGGGTCTGAAGATCTCATCAGCAGATGTTGTTTGTTATTGATAGAGCAAGTTTTCGAGTGGGATCTGAAGATCTCATCAGCAGCTGTATGTTTGTTCTTGATAGAGCAGATTTTTGATTGGGGTCTGAAGACCTCATCAGCAGATATTTCTTGATCCTACATCAGAGGTCCTTATTATCAGACATTTGTTCTTGACAGAGCAGAATTATGATTCTGTGTATATGGTCCTATCAGATGGTTGTTCTTGGCAGATCAGATTTGTGGTCCGATACCAGGGTTTTCTTCTCATCAGTTACACTGGTTGTTCTTGATAGAGCAAGATTATGGTTTTGTTGATACAGAACCTCCACAGCACCAGTTGCCCGGATATATTATTGCATGACTGCATTTTGCATTAGTTTGCATACTCATTTGCATTTCATTAACGTGTGTCTGTGTTGCAGGTACCGTTTTCCCCGATCCAGGATTTCTTGCCTCCTATGGTATTGTTATGGGCTCTCTGAGGAAGACCGTGGCTTACAAGTTCCCTGCCCCCGATGTGGTTAAGTTGACTGGTTTGATAGCTCTAGCAAATGATTCTGTGAAGGATGAGTTCAGGAAATCTTACGGCAAGTTGCTCAGTTTGGTTCATAAGCCTTCTGTGTTCGAGTTGAATGGGTTGCACGCTCTGCTGCAGTTCTACGACCCTCCGCTGAGATGTTTTACTTTCCAGGATTTTGTTCTCGCACCTACGCTGGAAGTGTATGCTGATTTGCTAGGTGTGCCTATCAAGAGGCAGATGCCTTTTGTTCATATGGATGCTGAGCCTGATCTGGCTAGTTTAGCTCCTTCACTTCATCTGGACGCCACCGAGTTAGTATTGACTAGTTGGAACAAGGTTCCTGGGTTCTCCTTGCAATTTCTAGTGGGTAAGGCTCAGCAGTGTGCCAAAGACGGATGTTGGGTCGCGTTCAATACCATCCTCGCTTTGTGCATATATGGCATCATTCTATTCCCTAATATGCCCGATTTTGTAGACTTTGATGCGTTTCACATCTTCGCTTCAGGGAATCCAGTCCCTACCCTGATAGGAGATGTCTATCACTCAGTCCACTATAAAAACGAGAACAGGAGGGGGAAGAATGTCTCGTGCTGCGTACCCTTGCTGTACAAATGGCTTGAAAGTCATCTGCCCAAGAGGGGTCCTTTTGTCTTGTCTGCAGCCACAGCTGAGTGGCCCGAGCGTATGATGAGTTTATCTGTAGAGGATATTGACTGGTTCGACAGAGATAGGTTGGGTACTGAGGTGATCTTCAGTTGCAGCGGGTTTCCAAATGTGCCTTTGATAAGTAGGAAGGGCTGTATAAACTACAATCCGTCGTTGCTGGTTCGACAGTTCGCGTATGCTCTGAGAACTCCGCCGAAGGATGAAGAGGTACAGGAATCTCTGTACCTCACTGGTATTCTAGAGGGGGATTTGTTGTCCAAGCTTCAGCGCGCGTGGAATGGTATCAGTAAGCGAGGAAAGCCATCGCTGGGAAAAAGCAACAATCAAGCCTACCCTTCGTATTTGACTTGGATCAGAGCCAGTGTAAAGGCTATAGAGATGTCGTTCCCTCATGCCAAGCCAGAAAGCCCCCCAATGATCGAAGAGCCTACTACTGTGCCCATTCATCACCATAACCAGGTATTAGCTGAGCGGGATGAATTGAAGCGGGCGAACGAAGAACTGGAGAAGGAATTAGCTCAGCTCCGAAGCGAGAGGAACGAAGCCGTTCATGCTTTCAAAAGGCAGACAAAGTTGGTGAACCAGCTGTCGCTACTCGAAAAATGCATCGTGCAACGACGGGGAGGCGAAAAGAAAGGACAGAAGAGTCGCCACCGAACTTTATTTATCCCATGAGGGGAAAGGAAAATATCGAGAAAACCTTAGGAAAGAAATGGATAAGATGGTCTCGCGACCAAGAACGGGTTCGGAAGCCGGTTATGCAAGGGGAAGGTATTAGCACCCCTCGCATCCATCGTACTCGATGGGAACCTTTTGTTTGTCGACGTGTGATTATATTTGCTAAAATATTATGCTATGAAAGAGTGTTCCAAAGGACAGAGAAAAGGGTTAGAAATAGGAGAGAAAGAAGTAACAGGAAATAAAGGAGAAAGAACAGACTCGATAGGACTTCGCGGTCCTAGGCCTACATATTCTCAAAAGGTATGAGAAAGTCATAGTCGACGTAGTTCGGGGAACTACAAATATGGGGGGAATGTGCTCGGCAAGGATTGTGGCCCTTGTGCCTACGTATCTTTACTTAAAAGAAGTAAAGAATCAGAGCATCCGTAGTTCCGCCTACGGTGTGTTAATGTTTTTTATGGATGATGCTATCGTGCGCGTTCTAGCAGTTTAGGTGTTTTGCTGCTCGCATGTGAGGAGACTTACGCGTACCTGTTTGCGGTAGAACGGACGTAACATATCCTGTTTGAAAGGTTAGTTTTCGCCATGCGAGGCAAGGTATCATGTTTGATTGGTTGAGATTGTTTTTGGGGCGAGATAGGTCCTCGGATAGTAACCCCTATAGGTAGTACCCAATTCTTTATCTCAAAGTTTTTGTTGTAAAAACGTGTGGCGAACGTAGCGTCTTCGTATTGAAAGACGAGTATCAAGACCACACACACTACAGTGAGTATCCTGACACTCGGAGAGGAAGAAAACTACATTCAATCCTCTCTCTTTAGTTCAACACAAAGAGAACTTCATTCTCTTATTAAAGTGTTTTTGGTTTTGAATGGTAAGTGCTTTTTGCGACAGAGAACCCTACGGTAAACGTCAGCACTCGGGATAAGAGAAGGCCTACGCCTAACCACTCCACGACCATTCAAGTTTTATGTATGAAAAGGAATTGAAAATGCACTCGGTACAGGACCGAGGTTTTAGGTGAGAAAGAAATGTAAGAGAAATTGTGAGAAGGTGTGGAAAGAGATAGGTGGATAAAGTCGCGTCTTCATATTGAAGGACGAGTATCGAGACCACCCACACTACAGTGAGCATCTCGACACTCGGAGAGGAAGAAAGTCTACACTTAATCCCCTCTTTTAGTTCAATACAAAGATGATTGATTCTTAATGAAAGAGATTTTGAAAATGCACTCGGCGCAGGGCCGAGGTTTTAGGAGAAAAATGGTTTGAAAATGTACTCGGTGCAGAGCCGAGGTTTTAGGAGAGAAGGATATGGATGAGTGCAGAGAATACGAGCGTCTTCACATTGAAAGACGAGTGTCAAAACCACCCACACTACAGTGAGCATCTCGACACTCGGAGAGGGAGGAAGTCTACACTTAATCCTCTTTTTTCAATTCAACACGAATATAACTTGATTCCTTTATTGAAGATGGTTTGATAGCATCGATGAATTGAATCGGGACAAATGTAACGCTAAACCGCCTTTGCTCGACTTATAAGGGAAGTCAAACTATAAGAGGCCACATATTGATTTTCGTGCTATGGACAAGATAGAGAAACGATATTGAGGATCGTTCTCCAATTGAATCATGTCGCACGGACCAAATACAGTGGGATCTCGTCTTGCAGAGACAAGATTTCATCGATCACAGAAATTCAAAAGAAAATTGAAATGGAATAAGAAATGAGGAGAGAAAGAAGGTGGTCTCGGATCCAACATTACTTATCAATAATTTGATTGGTAATGAATTACAGAAGTGTCTTCATCGACCTAAAACGGGGAAAATGGAACCAAAAGTCCAATGACAAATGCAAAATAAAATCTACTTCTAAAATGATAATACTATTAAAAACCTAAATAGAAAATGTTAAGAAGTTTAATTAAACTCTAAATATCTAGCACTATAATAATATTACCTACAATAATAATATATATAATCAACTAATATATATTTACAAAGTTCTAAGAAAAATTTAAAATATAAAATATATAATAAAAATAATTTACATACTAATAAACTAAATCAATATATACATAACAAAAAATTTTTTACAAAATAAATATAGAAATTAAATACAATCAGAATAATAATAATATAAAAAAAACTGAAATAAATAAAATAAAATAAATAAAAAATGAAACGCAAATGCTCAGTCTGGAAACAGGGTAACGCATCAAAAAAATAGGGGAAAGGCATGATTAACCTAAGAACAACGGCGAGATTCTCAGAAACGAAGGAATTCCATTGCAGACATCGACATTCAAAGGACGACCGCAAAATGGCAACACAACGCCCTCGTGAACCCGATCCCATTCTCTTTTCATTCTTGCCTCAGTTCACTGCTTCGATTCATCTCAGATTTGAGGTAGGTTATCACTTTATATCTTTTCAATCTTGATTTAGATTCTCGACTCTCTTTCTTCTCATTCTTTTTCTGGTTTGTGGGTTTAGATTGAAGAATGGAGGATGGAAGTCGTGGGGTTGTTGGTTGTGATGACAGTTTTGGTTTGGAAGAATAGGTTTGAAGAAGTTGAGAACCAACAGCGAAGATTAATGGAAGAGTGTGACGCAAAAATCGCCCACCACATGCTCGATGAAAGTACTATTATGGCTTTGAGAGTTTGATGTTGAAGGTTTGGAACTGAAATTGGTTTTCAAAGGTTCATGTTTGCGGTTAACGGCGGCGTGTTAGTTTGCTAGCCATGGATTGAAGATGAATAACAGAGAGAATGAAGGTTTGGAGTTAAGATTGAAGAAGGATTTTCTGGTTGAGTTTGCGAGGTTGTTGAAAACGAAAACAGTGAGTGAGTGGTGAGTTTTCGCTGGGTTTGTTCTGGTGTTGAGATATCTTTGAACTCTGAATATGGAGCAAAATCATTACCATCTTTGTCCTTTTTTATTCTTCTGATGCTCGACTAGGTGGTGTGTAATGCGTTGTAGGTGAAAACAGAGGGAGTTTGGATGTGAAGTTGTGTTGAAATTCATTGAGTTTGGTTTATGGTTGAAGATGGAAAGGAAGCGGCGCGGTTTGAGACGAGTTATTCCCCGGTGAGCGAGTGTTGTCATAAATTTAAAGGGGTTTGATTTTGTGGATTGAGAGAGCAGATGAAAGTTCGCTGTTGTTTACGGATGTCAAGAGTTTACAAAACTGTGAGTTTTTGTTAGTGTTCAAACAGAAAGGTTAAGCTGCCTCTTGTAAAGGTGTTGAAAGGTTATGTGAAGTGAAAGGTTAATGAGGTTTGGAAGAGGATTTGAGAGAAGGTGATTGAAGAAGATGCTGAGAGGTAGACGGCTAGGGCTAAGGAAGATGAAGATGAAGAGAAACAGTTGAGGTGCTAGAATAATGAAGGTGAAAGAAGGTTAGGTTGAAGAAGATACATCACTGAAGTGGTTTTTGAATATGAGGAAGGAAAATGAACCAACTCATTTTGCAGGTTATGTTGTCATGTTTCTCTGTTGTGATTTTTTATTGTTTTTGAATCGAATGGAGAGTTGATGAAAGGTTTTGTTTGTGTGTTTTTTGAAATGGTGTTTCAGAATCTTGACTTGGCTGTTGAGTGAGGTTGACGGTGAAGAGTGAGTTGAAGATTAATGATGAACTGAAGGTTGAAGAAAGGTGGTTGAACAAGAAGCCTCAGGGTTGAGAGGTGAAGGTTGTATTGTTTTTGTTCAAAATATGAGGAGTTTTATTTGTTTACTTAGCCAAGATGTGAAGTTGAGCCTCCCCATGGTATGTTGGTAGTTTCTGTTTATATGTTGAAGGTTCAATCTCCTTAAAACAGGGTGTTTGGTCCCTTTTTATGAGAATGGTCTTGGTGGTTTTTGTTATCCAACTGTTGTTTGGAGTGTACGGATTATGTGATCCTTTTGCAGGGTACGGTGTGCAGCAGGTCATAGGCACAGGCTGTAGCAGTGTGACAGTGCGTAATGGCTGCAAAGATGGTGCGTTTTGCTATGGTTCTGTGGCTTGTGGTTTGTCCATTTTGTTTTTTTTTATTCTGCAGAAGTTTTTGCTAATTTTTGGAAGGTGTCTCTTCTGCAGGTTATGTGTGGCTAAACATGGTAATGGTTCTGTTTGTGTTGGGCAATATTTGCAGCAAATCTTTAATCAGTGTGTGGTTAGCGGCTTTGGTGAATGCCTTATGGCTAAGCTGATGATGCAGGTCGCAGGTTTTTGTACCGCTTGTGCAGAGATTGTCTGATGTGGGTTTGGTGCAGGCTATGGCTTGTGGAAGGTTTTTCGGCTGGTAGCAGTACTGGTCGTAGCTTGAGGTAGTAGCAGGTACGGTTACGCAGCTTTGTGGGTTCTTTTTTAAAAACAAAACACAGTTGGATTTTGGTACAACAGCTTGCAATTTTTTCTGTCTAATCCGTGAAAACCAATTTGCTTTATGTTCCTAATGCAATTTTTTCTTCATTTTGTTTTGTGCCCAAAATGGTATTAAGTTTTTTTTGCTTTTTTTCATGTGCGAGTCGTGGCTTTGATGTCGTACGAGACTCATGAGGCCCTCCTTCCTCATCTTCAGAATAACGGTTATTGACAATCCATGAAGGCTCTTTGTATACTCACCGACATAGGACAACGCGGGACGCAACTATGTGGCCTATGACTTGCCATCTTTTGTTTATGGGAGTGATAAGAAAATCAAGAACTCTTGTTGTACAGAATCTTCACGTAGGGCCGCGTTGTACGATTCATCAGGATGACAATGTTGGTGGTTGGGCCTTACAACGGTTTGTTGCTGCATTTGAGAGAAACTTTTCCAGCCTCTATTTTTCAAAGTGGGGCCTGATAGCTTCCTTTGTTGTTTTTGATTTCCATCTTGTGGTGTGTCTGGCAGTAAGCAAAGTGAGCCCTCTTATGCATATTGGGCTTTAATAATAATAAGGAGTTCAATCTATTATTGCATTTTGAGATTTTTGTGTAACAATGGGCCTCAATTATATTGTTCATGGTCCCATATATATTTCCTTGTAGAAATATTTTTATAGAATTTTGATAATATATTGGGACTTATTAAATGGTACTAATAAAAATTCTTTGTATACTCCAAATATAAACTCATACCAAGCACCAACTTTGAATTCCTTGAGTAAACCCATTAAAACTTATCATTCCAATTAAATTCAAAATTTGCCTTCCTCACTCGAGAATGAAATAACTTAGAACAATTCTTGATAAACACCACATGAATCCCTCTTGAATTTGAGGTGAACCAGAACCTCACGTGAAAATAAATCTACCGTTGAATCAATCTCTGGATTTTGACATTTGCACTAATAAAACAAATCTTTCATATGAAACAAATGAGCGACAGACGCATTGAAATGACACGTCACCTGAATTCCTTAAACCCTTAATTCGAATGAACTAATCAATGATAGAATACTTGTCCCATCATAACCTGGTTCACATACCATTGACCCAAGTTGACACACCAACCCTAACTGTCACCATGAATACACATCATCTGAACTGCACGCCGTAATCTTGATCTTGAAATAGAACTTATCCGACTAAGAACCAGAAACAACATATTTTGGACCTATTTTTTTTTATAAATAAAGCAAATGAGTAAATACACGAGATGGAGGCTATACAAAGGTATGACAAATTTAGGGTGTGACACCAGCTGGGTACAGACCTGACTAAGCAGATAACCGAGCGTGAACGCATGGGTCGAGACTTCAAAGCTGTCAACGACGTACTGGCTACGAAGAAGCAGCACTTGGACGAAGCATATCGGAGGATATCCAAGTTCAACCAGCACTGGAAGGCTTCCCTGGCCACCAGGAAAGAGCGGGAGGATAAGTTGATGCTGCAGATCTCCAAGCTGGAAGCCCAGGTGAAGGACAGTGAGAAGAGGTTTGATGAGGAAACCGCCCGCAGATACGCCGCTGAAGGCCAGCTCAACAAAGCTCTCGCTAACCTGAAGGAGTGCAAGCTGACGTTTTAGTCCAAGAAGCGGAAGTTAGAAGAATGCTTTGGCGAAGGAGCATGGGGAAGTTCGGTTGAAGGACTTCAGTATACCATTGTGCAGAGGGAATTACTCGTCGAGGGGTTGCTCACTCTGCCAGATCATCCAGAGACGAAGGAGTTGTTAGAATAGTATCGCGCCCATGGCCGTACTTGACTATTTGTATTCCTTTTGTTTTGATCATTGCTGTACGCTGACCATCACCAGGCTTGTTGGCTGAGGTCACGCTGTTGTACTTGCTGATGCTGTGTACTGCCTTGATAGGCTTTCTTTATATATGAGATTGTTGTTTCCATGATTGGGCTCGGACTTCTTCTTCTTATTATTATCAGCACTGGCACTCAGGCACTAGGATCGGGGGAAATCTCCCAAACACACAGACACACGCATGCATCTGCATGAAGCATTTGCATGGCGAGCATTTTGCTGTTTTTCTTAACCCTTTAGTGTTTCCAGGTTTTTCAGGTTTACAGGTCCCAGGCTGTTTCCGTTGGTTCCAGGATTGATCAGAGACTAATTCACCATTATTCGACTAGAGCTAATCAGACCAGGATCATGGATCAAGTGCAAACAGATGTTCAGGAGCTCCGCGAGAGGATGGATCGCTTCATGGAACTCATGCAAGTGGTCGCCAATGGCCAAGACCAGCTCAGGACTTTGGTTCAGCCTTTGATCTCCAGGGTTAATAGCAACGGCATACTCCATGGCGGGGCCGTGCCTACTCCTCCACCAGTTGATACTCCGTAGAATGGTGTCCCCGTGGCCGGGGGCAATGGCAGTGCTAATGGCAATGTGATGGCCAACATCGGACTCAATACGACGGGCGTCGGTAATGGGAGTCTGGGAGCTAATGTCAACATCGGGCCGGGCAACGGCAATGCAGGCGTTGGGAATCTGTTGGTGCCTTAACCATGGCTTGAGGATCATCAGGATGATGTGTTCTCTCAAAGAGGTGCTGAAGGGGAGCTAAATGCTGAAGCGCGGCTCAGATTCAAGGCACTGGAAGATAAAATGAGAGATATTGAGAATCAGAATACGTTGGGCGTTGATATGTCCAAGCTAGGATTAATTGCTGATTTCAAGGTACCTCCTAAGTTCAGGGTGCCTGAATTTGAGAAATATAAGGGCACCACTTGCCCTCGTGTCCACCTGAGATCGTATTACAGGAAGATGTCTGCTTATTCCGAAGATGAGAAGTTGCTGATGCACTTCTTCCAAGACAGTCTCTTTGGGCCGTCCCTCGAGTGGTACATGGGTCTGGAGCCCACTAGCGTGCGCACATGGAAGGACCTCGCTGAAGCGTTTGTCCACCATTACCAGTACAACAGTGACTTGGCCCCGAACCGAGTTCAGCTCCAGAACCTGTCGCAGAGGAGTAATGAAGGATTTAAGGAGTACGCCCAGCGGTGGCGTGAGTTGGCAGTCCGGGTTCAACCGCCGATGGTTGAACGCGAGCTCGTGCAGATGTTTGTAGCTACCCTCCCGGGGGTTTACTATGAAAAGTTAGTTAGCGGTATGTCTGGGACGTTCTCAGCTCTCATTATCATGGGCGAGCATGTCGAGAATGGAATCAAGATCGGGAAAATTCAAGGTGAGTCATCCTCAGCTGGAGGAGGTGGAAAGAAACCTTATGCTGGTAAAAGGCGAGAAGGAGAAGCGAGCGCTGTGACCAACACTTGAAGGAAGGGAAAAGGCCCCCAGCAGCAGATAGCCAGTATAAATATCCCAGCAGCCCCGCAGCAGCAGCCGCAACAGCAGCAACAACTGAATCAACAGGGATATAGAAAGTACCAGAATCGGGCACCTTTGGCAAACCGTCACTTCGAGGCACCACCCATGTCGTACGCGCAGCTCTTGCAGACTTTGCTTCAGCTTCAGTTGGTCCAGAAGAGGACGATGGCTCCCTTGACAGGGGCACCTCCACCAGGGTACGATGCAAATGCCACTTGCGATTTTCATTCAGGGGCACCAGGCCATACCATCGAGAACTGCAAAGCCTTCAAGCATAAGGTGCAGGACCTGGTAGATGCCAAGATCATCAACTTCTCCGATAATATGCCCAATGTCACTAAGAATCCTATGCCAAATCATAGGGGAGGCGGAGTGAACGCCCTTATCGAAGAAGAGAGCGCAGATCTATTGACTGATGTCAGAGATCTGAAGACACCGCTTAGCTTCGTTAAAGCTAAGTTGCTGAAGAAAGGGTTCTTTCCAGGTTGCGGAGAGTTATGCATGGACTGTGCTACGCATTCTGATGGATGTGAGCAGCTGGTAGAAGGAATTCAAAGTCTGATGGCTGAGGGGATTCTGCAGTTTAGCCGGAAGGCTGAAAGTGTGTCAGGAGAGGTAGTGCTGAAGCAGGCCGATGAAGTCGCCACCATCAGCATCCCTCGCCGGCCAATAACCATTTCTGCGCCCAAACCGCCTACAATCACTATCACCAAAGCTGGGCCGATACCATTCGAGAGCACTAACGCCGTTCCGTGGCATTACGGGGCTGAAGTCTACTGCAACGGACAAAAGTTGGAGCTGGAACCATATGGGTCGACTGTGGAGAATCTTGCAGGAATCAGTGGTATTACCCGCAGCGGAAGAGTGTTTGCGCCGCCAGAGGTCGTGGCAGATAAAGCGGTCAGAGCTGATGCGGCTGACAAGGGTAAAAGCAAAGCCATCGAAGAAGTCCCGTGTGGGGTAGAGAAAGATTTGCTTGTCAAAGATGCCGAGGAGTTTATGCGGTTGATCAAAAAGAGCGACTACAAGATTGTAGACCATCTCCATCAGACGCCTTCAAAAATTTCTATTCTCAACCTGTTGCTGTGTTCTGAAGCACACCGCAACGCGCTGCTAAAGGTGTTGAACGCTGCCTACATACCGCAAGAGATATCGGTGAATCAGCTAGAAGAGGTGGTAGCCCACATAAATGCTGGCAACGGGCTAGGTTTCACAGACTTAGAGCTGACGCCAAAAGGGAGGAATCACAATAGCGCCCTGCACGTCTCGATAGAGTGTAGGGGCACAATCATGTCGCACGTGCTGGTGGACACGGGTTCGTCGCTTAATGTGCTTCCGAAGAAGGCCTTAATGAAGTTGGATACTCGTGGAGTAATCTGCACACCCAGTGATCTGGTGGTGAAGGCGTTCGACGGGACTAAACGCCACGTTTTCGGGGAGGTGACCCTGCCAGTCCAAGTCGGTCCGGAAACGTTCGACACGGTCTTTTATATTATGGACATCATGCCTGCCTACAGTTACCTCTTGGGCCGGCCGTGGATCCATGCTGCTGGTGTCGTGACCTCCACGTTGCACCAAAAGCTCAAATATGCTGTCGGGGAAAGCATTGTAACCGTTTGCGGCGAGGAGGACATAATGGTGAGCCATTTGTCATCCTTCAAGTATGTTGAAATGGATGGCGAAATCCATGAGACTCTATGCCAAGCGTTCGAGGCTGTCAAAGTGAAGGACGTAGCTCCTGTAGTCACAGAAAAGCCAGAGATGAATCTCTCCTCATTCAAGGAAGCTCGGGCCGTTGTCCAAGCTGGATCTACCCCAGGCTGGGGGCATATTTTCGAGATACCGAACAAGCAGGGTAAGTTTGGGTTGGGGTATTCTCCTGGAGCTGAAGCTTCTTCTTCTTCGTCTAGCAGTGCGTCTCGAGGTAATGGACCGATCCAATTTACCAGTGGCGGAGTGATCTTCGAAAGCATCAACGCGACGTCTGAAGACAGCGGGGATAGCGATTGTGATCTCGACTCTTGGATTCAGCCAAGCAAGCCGGGCAAGAGCCTCAACAATGGGACCATCAAGGATATCATCCAGATGACAAGTGAAGAGTAATGATTTACTTTTTCCAATCATTGTACAACCCTATGTCCTACCCGGGGCATAGCGGTTTATTGTCAGGGCCTTGTTGGATTATGTACATGCATTTTGTTAATAAATCAAAGGCGTTTTCTTCGTATTCAAATATTGTGATCTCTGTTATTCCTGTTTTATATTTTTTTTGAAAAACAATAAAAGGGCAATGAGGTTTATGCTAACCTGCATACTCTTGTTTTAAACTTAACCCTTATTATTGCAGGATCCACATATCAGATGACATCGACTCTGGACCTTCTACGGCTCACTTCGACTTCGATTGCCCGATCTATCAAGCCGAAGAAGAGATTGATGAAGACGAAGACCTTCCTGAAGAATTGGCCCGCTTGTTGAAACAAGAGGAGAAGGTTATTCTGCCTCATGAGGAGGAGATCGAAATCGTGAACCTGGGTTCTGAAGAGCTCGTCAGAAATGTCAGGATAGGGGCTGCGCTGCAGAGTGATGTCAAGCAGAGATTGTTCGAGATGCTAAGAGAGTATAGTGACGTCTTTGCTTGGTCATACGAAGATATTCCTGGACTTGACACGGACATCGTGGTCCACCACTTGCCGCTACGAGAAGACTGCCCTCCTGTTAAGAAGAAGCTTAGGAGGACGAGACCAGATATGGCCGTTAAGATCAAAGAAGAAGTGCAGAAACAACTCGATGCTGGCTTCTTAGCGGTCACCACTTACCCTCCGTGGGTCGCCAACATAGTACCTGTACCGAAGAAGGACGGTAAGGTACGCATGTGCGTCGATTATCGGGATTTGAATAGGGCGAGCCCTAAAGATGATTTCCCGTTGCCTCATATCGATGTGTTGGTCGAAAATACAACCCAGTTCTCCGTGTTTTCGTTCATGGATGGCTTCTCCGGTTACAACCAGATCAAGATGGCGCCGGAGGACATGGAGAAAACGACGTTTATCACTCCATGGGGAACATTTTGCTATAAGGTAATGCCCTTCGGTCTGAAGAACACAGGGGCCACTTACCAACGAGCAATGGTAACTTCGTTTCATGACATGATTCATCATGAGATCGAGGTCTATGTTGATGACATGATTGCGAAGTCCCAAACGGAGGAAGAGCATCTGGTCAACTTATTGAAGCTTTTTGAGAGGCTTAGGAAGTTCAGGTTGAGGCTGAATCCTAACAAATGTACTTTCGGAGTGCGGTCCGGAAAGTTACTCGGGTTTATCGTGAGTGAACGAGGCATCGAGGTTGATCCTGCAAAGATTAAAGCCATTCAAGAAATGCCAGCGCCGAAAACAAAAAAAGAAGTTCGTGGTTTCTTGGGCAGAATAAACTACATTGCAAGGTTTATCTCTCAGCTCACGGCCACGTGTGAACCGATGTTCAAGCTTTTAAAGAAAGATCAGGCAATTACTTGGAATGAGGATTGCCAGAAGGCATTCGATAAGATAAAGCAGTATCTTCAAGAACCTCCAATCTTGATACCCCCAGTGGCTGGACGGCCATTAATCATGTACTTGACAGTTCTTGAGAATAGTATGGGGTGTGTTCTCGGTCAGCACGACGAGATGGGCAGAAAGGAGCATGCCATTTACTATTTGAGTAAAAAGTTCACTGACTGTGAATCTCGATACTCGATGCTGGAGAAGACATGTTGTGCACTAGCCTGGGCTGCCAAACATTTGCGGCAGTACATGCTCAATCACACCACCATGCTAATTTCGAAGATGGATCCGATCAAGTACGTCTTCGAGAAGCAGGCTCTTTCGGGCAGGATTGCCAGATGGCAAATGGTGTTAACGGAATATGATATTCAATATGTGTCCCAGAAGGCCATCAAGGGAAGCGTATTGTCTGACTACCTTGTCGAACAGCCAATCGAGGATTACCAGCCGATGAAGTTTGAATTCCCTGACGAGGATATTATGTTTCTCAAAGCGAAGGATTGCAATGAGCCGTTGCCCGACGAGGGGCCAGATAGGAAATCCCAGTGGAAATTGATATTCGACGGGGCGGTTAATTCCTATGGAAGTGGCATCGGGGCTATCATCACGACTCCCCACGGATCCCACATCCCGTTTACTGCGAGACTGACGTTTCCAGTCACCAACAATGAGGCGGAGTACGAAGCATGCATCATGGGTCTAGAAGAGGCAATTGATTTGAGAATCAAGAACCTAGACGTATATGGTGACTCAGCGCTTGTGATCAACCAGATTAAAGGGGAGTGGGAGACTCGTCAATCGAATTTGGTGCCGTACATGAACTATGCCAGAAGGCTACTTCCGTTCTTTGATCGAGTGGAACTCCATCATGTGCCCAGAGCGGAGAATCAGATGGCTGATGCCTTAGCCACGTTGGCTTCAATGTATAAAGTCAATTTTTGGAATGAGGCTCCAAGAATTGTCCTTTTGCGTCTTGATAGACCGACATTTGTCTTTGCAATCGAGGAAGCCGCCGACGACAAGCCATGGTTCCATGACATCCAGACTTTCCTTATGACTAAGGAGTATCCTGCGGGTGCGTCAGCCCAGGATAAGAAGACTCTGAGGAGACTGTCTGGCAATTTTTATCTCAATCCTGATGGAGTGTTGTATAAGAGAAACCACAATCTCGTGCTACTATGATGTGTAGATGAGAAAGAGGCGAGTATGCTCATGGAAGAAGTCCATGAAGGCACATTTGGTACGCACGCCGGCAGGCATGCTATGACGAGAAAGATCCTGAGAGCAGGATACTATTGGCTGACGATGGAATCAGATTGCTTCAGATTCACGAAGAGATGTCATAAATGCCAGATTTATGCTGATAAAGTTCATGTGCCGCCGTGCCCGTTGAATGGCATGTCCTCCCCGTGGCCGTTCTCCATGTGGGGCATCGACATGATAGGCAAGATCGAGCCCACTGCATCTAACGGTCATCGCTTCATTCTGGTAGCTATCGACTACTTCACCAAGTGGGTGGAGGCAGCCTCGTATGCTAATGTGACCAAGCAGGTGGTGGCTAAATTCATAAAGAGAGACATCATCTGTCGCTACGGAATTCCCGAGCGGATCATTACTGATAATGGTTCGAACCTGAATAACAATATGATGAAGGAGCTGTGCCAGAGTGTCAAGATTGAACACCACAACTCATCTCCTTACCGGCCGAAGATGAATGGCGCCGTTGAAGCGGCCAACAAGAACATAAAGAAAATTGTTCAGAAGATGGTTGTGACCTACAAAGACTGGCACGAGATGCTACCATTTGCACTGCACGGTTATCGTACGACGGTACGTACGTCAACCGGGGCAACTCCTTTCTCCTTGGTGTACGGTATGGAAGTTGTCCTACCGTTAGAAGTGGAGATCCCTTCTTTGCGAGTTTTGGTTGATGTGAAACTCGACGAGGCATAATGGATTACGAACCGACTGAACCTACTCAGCCTGATGGACGAGAAGAGGTTAGCATCGATTGCGTTTGGTCGTCTGTACCAAAGCTGAATGAAGAAAGCTTATGATAAGAAGGTGCGCCCTAGAAGCTTTCAGACGGGTGATCTCGTCCTGAAGAAGATTCTTCCTCCACACTCTGATCACCGGGGCAAGTGGACTCCGAATTACGAAGGTCCGTACGTCGTCAGCAAGGTCTTCTTGGGAGGAGCTTCGTTGTTATCCACGATGGATGGTGAAGATTTTGCATCCCCGGTGAACGCGGACGCAGTTAAAAAATACTTTGCTTGAAAGTGACCCGCTGGACAAAAAAAGAGAGTCCAGGCAAAAAAGGGGCATCCCGGCGAACCAAAAACAGAATAAAAGGTTCGGGCAAAAATTAGGGATATAAATTGAAAAATGTACACCCGCGAAGTCGAAAACCTACACTGGGCGGCTTCGGCAAAAAAGGGTATCCCGGTGAACTGAAAACCCGTAAAGGGCGGTTCACGCAAAAGTTAGGGATTTGAAAAAGCAAATGACTGCGTTCCGCGTGTGGACTTTCTTTGTCTAGTGGTTTGGAGGACCTGAGGGCCGTTTATCTGAATCAATCTCTTCCGAAGCTGAAGCGTCGGAGAAGTATCGAAGTCGAGTGGGTCATAAAGGGATCAACTCATGGTGTCCGTCTACGCCTCGTTGCCGACATTTGTATATACTGATGTATATTTATGTTTTATTTTTGTGCGGCTTCCTCATTCCAGGAGCTTGCATCTGTTGTAAAACATTTTCACCCATTCAGGGGTTCGTTATCAATAAAATGCGTGCTATTCAGCAATTCAGTCTGTCTATTTAGCATTCATCTATTTTGTTTGCGAAAAAGAACGCCGATGTTTTTGATAAAATGCGCATACATAAACTTACTGGCCTAGGCCATTGATTGTTGAAACAATGAATTACCTTAATATTGTCACGAGATAATAACCTTGATAGGTCCCTTTGAGAAGGGTATCTTGTCTGTTTGTTTGTGTTGATACAGGTGTAGCATATTCCAGACAGTGCGTCGTACGCATCCCGAAGCAGGATGATTCCTCCTTCTCCAGCAGAGTTCAGTAGCCTCTCCCCGCAGGGTCTGAACACAAGATAACAAGCATTGATATGTCTCCCCAGGCAGAGATGATTCTCTCCCCAATCAGATGCGTCCTGAAGGAACGCCATCTCCTCAGCTGAGTCACGCGCCAAAGCATGAATTCTTTCCCCCAGCACCGGGTCACAAGTGCAGGTTTCGTAGGAAACTATCGTACGCCGAAGTATGCAGCAACTGATGGTGCCAGACTGAAGTCTCCAGCGGAATTGAAATTCCCCACCAGAGTTGTACTCTCCCCCGAAGTCGGATGATTCCTCCTTCCCCAGCGGAATTGAGATCCCCGCAGAGTCGTACTCTCTCCAGTGAAGTAGAATGATTTCTCCTTCCTCAGCCGAGTTTGCAGATACCCAAGAGAGCCGAATCCTCGGAAGTTGATCAGACCATGATTGGTTTTTTCCCCAGTAGAGTGTTTAACAGCTGAAGGTGTTTCCCCACAGAGCCGTCATCTCCAGAGAAGTAACCGAGAAGGCCATGCAGCTTATTCCCGCGATTGACGTCGCTTTCCCTCAGCAGGTCCAAGTTCTCGTAGAGCTTCATTCCCCCGCAGCAGTCAACTGAAGTTGTGTCCCCTGCGGAATCCAATTGAGATTGGCGTGACCTTGTTCTCCTCAGCAGGATGATTCCTCGATCTGAGTAATTCTTTCTCCTTGACAGGAGGATTCTCCCTTCAGCATTTATTTTGCTGGCGGGATCGCATCATTGTGCATGACTGCATAACATTTATCATAAACGCATAGCATTTCCACCGTGTGGAGCATTGCGCCATTGCCGAAGCATATGCATAATAAACATGATCTAGGTCGTTACCGTTCTTGTTTTGCAGGGGTTCCGCCACAGAATCGATTGCTCAGGATTATTCTTGACATTCTCCCCAACGAAGCCGCTTGCTCAAGATGATTCTTGAAGTCCCCAGCGAAGTCTTCGGTTCAAGATGATTCTTGAATTCCCCAACAGGGCCGTCTGCTTAAGATGATTCTTAAGACCCTAGTGCAATTACCAGAGTTGGTTGCTCAAGCTGATGCTTCGAGTCCCCAGTCTTCAGCCCAGGATGATTCCTGAAATCCCCAACAGAGTGTTCGCTCAGGATGATTCCTGAAGTCTCTAGGATGGTTATCGGGTCAAGATGATTCTTGAAAGTCCCCGGTGGAGTTATTTGTCCAAGATGATGCTTGAAGTCCTCAGCAGAGTTGATTCCTCCAGAATGATTTCTGGACCCCCGAAGCGGAGTTACTTGACAGTTCTCCAGATTCCCCAGCAGCGAAGCGTCCTCCCCAGCAGGTTTTCTAACGGCGAAGTTGAAATCTCCCTTGAAGACTCCATGATTGAAGTCTGACCGTGTTGATGAAGTAGTTCTCTCAGCTGATGCGGAGTGCCTGATGGCAGAGGTTTAAAATTATTCCCAGTTGGCTCATGATTGACCAAGAATTCTATTCCCGACTTGCTGACGAAGTCCGACTGATGCCCGACAGTAATGCGGAGTGCCTGATGGCATGACCAACCTGATGGTTGAAGTCCGGCTGATGCCCGACAGATGTCTTTGAATGCCTGATGGCATGATCAACCTGATGGTTGAAGTCCGGCTGATGCCCGACAATTTCTTTGAATGCCTGATGGCATGATCAACCTGATGGTTGAAGTCCGACTGATGCCCGACAGTGTTCTTTGAATGCCTGATGGCATGATCGACTAGGTATTACCGGTTACCATGTGACCAATTCCCCAATGGAGTTTCTTCACCCTGACGGCGAGGTCAGACGATGTTGAGAGTTGACGGCGAAGTCAGATTATGTTGAGTACTTGGTGGCGATGTCAGGCGTTTCTCAAAGTTATGTTTGTTTCTGGCGGCGATGTCAGATCCTTTGTAGCTCCAGCGGCGATGTTGGATGTTTGCTTCTGGAGGCGATGTCAGGGGATTTAGTTGTCCAGCGGCGACGTGGGATGTTCGTTTCTGGCGGCGATGTCAGACCCTTTGTAGCTCCAGCGGCGATGTTGAATGTTTGTTTCTGGCGGCGATGTCAGATCCTTTGTAGCTCCAGCGGCGATGTTGGATGTTTGTTTCTGACGGCGATGTCGGATTCCCTATTTTTCCGACGGCGATGTCGGGTGTTTCTCAGAGTTATAGTTGGTTGACGGCGATGTCAGATAGTTTGTTTTTCGGCGGCGATGTTGGATGTTTATTTCTGGCGGCGATGTCAGGTGATTTAGTTTTCCGGCGGCGATGTTGGATGTTTATTTCTGGCGGCGATGTCAGGTGATTTAGTTCTTCAGCGGCGATGTTGGATGTTTGTTTCTGGCGGCGATGTCAAGTGATTTAGTTTTCCAGCAGCGATGTTGGGTGTTTTGGTTGTCCGACGGCGATGTCAGATTCTTTAGTTTTCCAGCGGCGATGTTGGATGTTTGTTTCTGGTGGCAATGTCAGGTGATTTAGTCTTCCAGCGGCGATTTTGGGTGTTTTGGTCATCCGACGGCGATGTCAGACACTTTGCTTTCCATGAATGCCTGACGGCGAGGTCAGGTGTCTGATGACAATGATAGAGGAATTTAATGCGGATAACTGGCGACAAGGTTCAGGTCAGTATGTCTCCAGCTAGTTGTCGTGCAGATATTATTTCAGTGTCCGAAGATTTGTTCCCGCCAGAGTACCGTGTACGTGTGCAGTTGGCAAATTTCCGGGTTTATCGGTATTCAACCGTCTCGCACCTTGATTGGCTGAGAGTCGTGCGCTCCTCACCCAGTCAGGTTCAAGCCGTTTGAATAGGGGCAGCTGTTGCACCCCAAAATTTGACCAACATTTATTTACCCATCAAGAGTTGTATGAGACTTTGAAGCTAGCCAAGAGGGTTATTCAAATGTTCAAAGATTGATATCTTTGTCAGAGAACTCAAGAGATCCTCAGGGAGATTGGTTGAAACCAAGGTTGTGTGCCTCATAACTTGAGAGTTGTGGGAGCTCCTCAGATGATTCTGAGACTATGAGGATAGACTTGAAGCTTTGAGAAAGCTTGTGAGATGTCTTGAAAGCCATCATGAAGCCTAGAGAGGTCATTGTACAAGAATTCAGAAGATTCAGCCATGAGTGGTGGAATTAGGGTTTAACTGGGTCGACCCTAGGTCAACTGATGATTTGGAGAGGGTTGAGACCTAATCCAAGAGCCATGTGATCATGGAATGATGCATTGAAGTATTATAAGGATGATTCCTAGACCAACTCATCATGATTGAGGAGTTTGAGAAGTTTTAAGCTAGGGTTTCTAAGGATTGACAGTGTAAAATCCCCTAGTTTGATCCCTATCTTCAAGGCAGTTTAGCTCAAGATGTGATTGTCATCTCATCTTCCCCATAACATGAATGTTGTAGAGCTTGTTCTTAGCTTTAATTTGAGTACTAGAAGTCCTTGATAGGATTTGTAGAGCTCAAGTTATGACTTTGACAAATTACAGGTCATCTGAGGTATGTGAATCTGGGTCCTTGAAAGTCACCCAACTTACATCCAACGTTTTCCCTAGTAGGATGATTCCTATGGATTATTGGTCAACATGAATGTTGTATAGCATATTCTTAGCTTTCTATAGAGTACTAGAAGTCCTTGATAGGATTTGTAGAACTCAACTTATGGCTTTGACAAGTCAAGGGCATTTTGGTCATTTGGAGGTTATAGGTCATTTCAAGCATAAGGCCATATCTCCTATTTCCAAGCTTCAAATGGAAAAATCTTCAACATCAAACTTGCTTAGAATGATGTTTTAAGGCTAGTAGGGAGGTCATGAGATGTTGAAAAGGCTTGTATCAAAAAGTGATGAAAATGGCCTAAAATGGAGGCATAAGTTAAATAAGTTGAAATTGAAAATTGGAAATCACAAGCTATAAATCCAAACCATGTCATATAATAGGTCATTTTGACTCCAAATGACATTCTAAGAGCAATGGTTCAGCCACAATTTTGATTTGGGGCTTAGATCATAGGGCTGCCTTGGAAATGGCTTACTTGCATATTAAGGTACCAAAGCAAAACTCAATAAACAAGTTGGTTATGCATTGTAACATATCATAAATCTCATATGGGGAGAATTTCAAGCCAGCATTGAAGGTTACAAGAAGCTTGGCATGAGATAGCACATAAGGAGAATTGAAATCAAAATGTCATGACATGAGAAGTTCAAATACTCATTGGATGGTCCTAGATGGTTCTAGATGATTCTAAACCACTCTATATAACATGTATAACTTGCTCAGATGCAAGGTTGGTGAGAATTGGTGCAGAGAAGAGAGAGTGAAATCAAGAATCTTCCATTGCAAGTCAAGTTTCATTTCTTCATTCTTCTTCATTTCCATTCATTCTTTCCATTCAAACACATTCCATACATCATAGTGAAGGAGTGCAGATCAAATTGAGGGAAATTCCATTGATGAATCGTGCATGAGCTTTTGGATTTTCACCTCTGCAATTCAAGATCGGTTTCCAAGAATCAAGCTGTTTCAACCATTCTTTTTGCATACAGAAGCAAGAATACTACTCAGTGAGGGAATTGGGAAAGATTGAAGCATTGATTTGAGGGATTTCTTCATCTGTTCACTCGATTTTACCAGGTTTGCAACTTTCTTCGTGCACCTTAATTTATGCATGATTGATTAGATTTGATAGGTTAGAATGGTTAGAAATCACTAGGAGATCATTTCTGGAAAGTTTGAAGAGAATTAGTGATGGTTTTGTTGTTGACAAGATTTCTGTTTGGACCAAGAACTCCTTGAATCTTGAGTAATAATCTTAGTTCTTTAGTGGAGGTTGATCAGTGATAGGAGGTGAACATTTTAGTGTAAGCAATTTCAAGAATCTTGAGTTTTGATGTTCAAGCATAATTTGAGGTTTGATTCGTGTTCTAAGTTTGAGTGAGATTCAATGGAATTTGAGACTATAATCGTGTTCAGCATGAAAAATGGAGCGTGTTAGGGTTTTAAACTTTGAGTTTTGATGAAGATACGAGGGTTCACGATTGGGGAGAAGGGATGTTCTTGAGCTCTGTTTTAATGGAGGTCTCCCTCCATAAATTTGAAATTGGAGAAGATGACCCTGCAACCATTGGATCATAAGCTGACTTTGACTGGGACCAAGATCTGAGGGCTGAGATCTATTCTCGCGCGTGAAGAAGAGAGTCTGAAGACATGAGGAAACACAGCGTTTCATTTAAAGGGATCTGGGCTGGATTGCTTCCCACACCCCCTTCACGAGGCCCAATCACTTTTGAACTAAAAACCATTGCTATTCTCACCGTTTATTTTCCATTTTCTGTATGATTTATTAATTGATTTTCTGAGTGAATTGGGCCCAGCACGCTTACTTTTTGTACCCCCCATTCTGGGCCCATGCGCATAATGAACTATAGTTGGTTACTTCCTGCACCACCTCCCTTCACATTTTGATTTTATTTTCTCCCATTTTATTTCAATCTTGGAAAAATCATATCAAATGGAAAATTAATGATTTTTAAATGGGAATTTTTGCTCCCATTTCATATTTTTGTCAAGAAAAAGATAAAATAAAAATATTTTCCTTTCATGCATTTTTGATATTTTTTGTATATTTTCTACTTTTATTGCATTTTATTTCTTTTATGTTGTTACATGAATTTGTAGAATTTTGTTTAGGTAGTTCCCTTAACATTTTTAGACCATTATTTTTAGGATAGTTAGATATAGGCTTTAGCTTCCCCCTGGATTTATTCCATAATTTTGTGATGAATTTTAGGTTAGTTCTGCTCAGATGACATTAGGTTGTGTAGAATTAGGTCAAACTTCAACATAGGTCCACAATAACCTCAGAATTTTGGGTTTCTAGGTTAAGTTAGATATTGGGGCATATAAGGGAATTAAGGGTAGGTATGTAGGATCCCTTAGAAATTATATTAGGATTTAATATAGTAGTATACTATTTTTGGATGATTTTTGTAGTTGATGATTGTTTGTGTTGCCCTTGTGGGCTTGAATTGTTGTTTGCTTTGCGTTGTGGGCTTGGAGAGCTTGGTATGGTTCTAAGGAGCATTGAAGAGCATAATAGAAGAGTTGAAGATGGATTGAGGAGCTTGAGAGCTTGATCTTGTTTGTTTTGTTATTGTTTTAGGGTTAGGGATTAGGAAGAGTTTAGACCTAGTTAACTTCTTTCTTAAACATGGATGGTATCTTTCACCTCCATTCCTCCCTATGATTCTAAGTCCTTCCATGGTATACACCTCTCTCCTTTGGAGGGATAAGTGATGTACCTAGGGAGTAGAACTTTTGAGGGAACCATTCCTTTGATGTTGAACCCTTATAGGTCACCTTTGGTGGTCAATAAGCAGTTCAATATCCCCAGCTTATCCAGTAAGTGACTTCCTCTGGTTTGGTTATCCTGAGAGATGTTGAGCTTGAGTGTGAAGATGAAGACTTCATTGAAGAGTGTTGAAGAGGATGAATCCTTGAGCATTGTCATTCCAGCTGAAGCTTGAAGAGCAACAAGAGCAAGTTGATACTTACTTTGATACCTGAAGATCCAGTAAAGCCTGAAGGTGGAGCTGATCAAGAAGCTGAAGCTTAAAGGAGAAGATAAGTTGAGACTTATGTTGAAGGGTTGAAACCTGGAAAAGCAAATTCATACTTGTCAAGAGTGATGGAAGTCTGAAGACTGAGTTGCTGTTGGAAGAGCTGAAGCTTGGAGTTGAGAGAGGATCTGCTTTCTTTTTCTTTTCTGTATTGATGTGTTTTGTTTGACTTGCTTGATGCATTAGAATAAGTTCATATCTAGAATAGGTAGAATCTAGGAGCATGATTGCACTAGAGGTTGAGTTGCTCCCTCTGTTTGTATTGTTACTGTGTGGCTTTGCTTGCGGGTATTCGGTAGAGCCCAGCTTCCTTGCCCATGTGGTTTATTTGCCTGATGGCATTTTACTTCATTTCTTTCTGTATGATTGCAGTTTACTGTATTTTTCTTGATAGCATGTTGTTTATATTTCAGTATGATTACTGTTATTCATGTCTGGCTTAAGGTTGAGATGAGCTTGTGGAGGCTGAAGCCCCACACACATTTCCTCCCTCACTTGCATTGCATGCATTTTACTGTTAAGCTGATGCTTTGTCTATTTTGGTGTATCATTGACATGATCCCTTAGGACTCTCATTTCCTTTGATAAGGGATTGATGATAGAATTTTAGGTTAAAACCTATGCATGACAACTTCTAGGAGTTCCCTGTTCAAACCTCGACCATAGGATGAATCCATGGCATGACAACAATAAGACTTGATAGTCTCCCTCCTAGTTGGGCCTGTTCTCTTCTCATCTCAAAACAGTTTAAGATACAGTAATCATGAATGATTTCTTTCGTACGTTACGAGCCTTAAGCTATTTGAGAAAGGATTGTGGGAGAGTTTCTTTTCCACAGTCTGGATGTTTAGTATGGTACCCTTTGGGTGACATGCGACGCATTCACTCTCAGGTCATAGTCTCTAGTGCGATTGAAATCGCAAAAACAATAAAAAACACTTCTTTCATAAAAAACAGGAAATAAACCGTAGTTTCCCGAACTACGTGAGCTCTGATCTCTCATGCCTGTTGAGAGTACGTAGGCACAAGATGGCGATGTCTTGGCGAGCTACCTTCCCCCATAACCCGTCGTAGGCCGAACTACGTTGACTCTGATTTCTCGTTCTCTAATAAGAATACGTAGGCATAAAGTGCGACGCTTTGCCGAGTCATTTTCTTTTCTGTTTTAAGCCAGCCTTGATAGGTAGATAGAAGAAAACCAACCCGTCCAAGTAAACCCAACAAGCGAGGATCCCGTCGAGTACGACGGACGTGAGGGGTGCTAATACCTTCCCCTTGCGTAACCGACTCCCGAATCCAGACAACGGTTGCGACGACCTTGTCTTACCCTTTTTCGTCAGGTTTTTCCGATCGTTTCCTTTCCCGCTCCGAGGGATAAATAACGAATGGTGGCTGTTGCACCCTAATTTTTGACCATAGGATCCCACCTCTTTCTGCGTATTTTCTATTGTTATTTGACTTTATTTTAATATTTAATATTTATGCGACTAACCAATTTTTGTGCAGACGCGGTAATTTCGAGTGGAGATAACGTTCGTTCTTATGGTCATCATGCACAACTAACAGTTTTACACAGTTTATGTTCATTTTGCAGACTTATGGCAGAAGATTCAAAAGTCATGAAGGCTCTGTGTCCATGATTATCAAGATTTTTATCCTCTGAAAATTATGTTAAATACCAGTTAAGATGAAAGAAGATATCAATTCAAAACACTTAAACTTCACGGTATACCACTACAAAGGACTTGTATTTTCAAACTACTAAGCTCGGTATCATCGTTGGCCCTTTAAGTCATAAGAGTTGGATTTGTTGTGGGATTTGAAATATGTTAAGGTGGTGAATCAGTCGGTGCATGTTGAACCAGATTTTAACGGGATTTTCTTAATAAGTTTTTGTTTTGTTCTTCAAAGGAAAGTCATTTTTGGTGCTCTATGTTAAATTTGCAAGGTCCAACCCAAATTGGAAGTGGTTCCCATGCTTATTACATTGAGTAAGGCCAGAGGTTGTTATTTTATAATACTCCAGTTACATTCGGGTAATGAAGATAAGCATTATTAGAACAATAGCTATTTTTGGGACTTCAAGCTATTGGAAGAAATTGCATTAAAGTTGAGTCAACAGTGAAACTATCATACAAAGTCATATCGTTCAAATTCAAGGCTCTGTACAAAACATGTTCAAGGTCCAAGTGCTACTAAAAGGCTAGAATCCCTATGCTAAAACTCAAACAGGCCATCATATACAAGAATTAATAACCCACTGCCAATCATTAAAGCAACTAATACATAACAACTGGTGTGTGAATTCGAAAGGCTGCAAACACCTAGTGACTGCCACCAAACATTGGATTCCTTCGGAAACGATTAGCAGCTTGGCACGGCCTGTGGGGGTTTACGACGCGGAACCTTTCAAACTTCCAAAGATCACACCTATGCCACCTGAAAACAAAGCATATCGGTTAGAATGTTCAAGCATAATCTACCAAATAACCGCAGGTCCAGAATAACAGATTGAATTTATATTGAACTCCATATTACAAGTCCGCAAGGCTTCCAAAATCGTAAAATAAGAATAACATGGAAAGCCTAATAGCATTTGATTACTACAGACTTATTTCCATCAAGGCATTTGTTGTTTTAACAAGGAAACAAGAATGTATCCATTACCGACACGCTCGCCATCCGCTGAGAATCGTTATTATGGCTCATCATCATGGAATAAGACCAGGTGCATCAATCTGTTATCGTCTCAAGCACCACCGTCACAGCAACAAACGCCACAGCAGCAATTGATGCCATGTATTCAATCTCAGCCTACATAACCGCAACAGCCACCGGGACGTTAAGATCCTCATGGCCCTAAACTTGGGAAACTTGGAAGTGCACAAAATATATTATGGTTCGCCATCTGAAGCATCTTCTTTGCAAACTTCTATCAGGGTCAGCTTTCTACCGGTTGAGTTACCTCCTTAAGCCCAAAGAGTTTCGTGGAGTACTAGCCGAAACTATACCAGCACAAGCATCATTCTTCATGGCACATGTTGTGGCAACTCCTGCGAATGTACACTACCACAGTTAATTAAGTTCACATAAGCAATTAGAAACCGGTGAACTCGGATATGTTAGAGTAGAGCTCACATTATATCTATCCAAAAGGAAGGTTTCGTGGGAAGAGCTTGTGAACAAGACCTCAAGTAGTTGCAGCCGTCCTCGCATAATCAAGTACCAGACTGTATGAATGTTCAAGCGGTGTCGAGTGAGTATTCAGAACCTGCAAAGAAATTATGACAATATTAAACCGTTGCAATTATTGAATGTGAACATGAACATAACAACAAGTTTGACGGTACCTTCATGAAACCATCTGGCCGGAACTTTATCATCCTTTACTTGTCTATCAACATGAGCTTCCCCCTGCAAGTGAATTAAGAAGGGATCATGTTTTAGAGCAATTAAATTCAAAATTACACGTAGTTTCCGGCAAGCTCCAAACTTCCGCCAACATGTTTTGGAGCATGTCTGCACACAACGAGAAGACAACCAGAGTTAATACAATTCAAGGTGCCAACAACACAGCCACAGGCTCAGACTTATAGGTCGTCATCTCCATTATACCTTCCCCGGCAATGGCCCCGAATTGGCAGCTTCCAAACCTAGAGACAGCCTGAAAGAAGAAGAGAAAAGTCAGATGGTTCAGAACGAGCAACCAAAGGCATCACCAGCATCTTCGTACCCAAACACGAGCCTCCCCCTTTTTGGGCTTCTAAACTCTTCCATGGCCCAAGATCGCTGCTATCCACACCTGCCAACAATAATCCACAAAATCAGAGGCCCATTAGGGGATATACCGGGTTGGAGGGAATATTCGATTCAGACAATTAGCAGATTCTCAGAATAATGAACCTGGACAAGACAAGAGCATTAAACATGATTGATCCAAATTGAGATTTTCATTAACAGACATTAAACGAAATCAGACAGAAGAGGAAAGAATTCAAATTCCATACAAGCAAAAACGGAAATATCCAATCAAAGCGGCCATTAATTTCTCAAATCAGAAATCTCAGGTTTAGAGCCTATAAAAGGAGAAGGACGACAATCATACAACACGCGAAAAAATCCACACAAACAATTCCGGAGATTAACAATCATACAGAATTCACAAAATCCCCTTCAAAACCCTAAAATTGATAACAGAGAGAATCAGGAACTTATCTTTTGAGGAGGCTCGCCGGAAGTAGCAATCCATCGCCGTCAAGACTTTCGCTGCCAGAAATCTCCGTTCTCAGCCGGAATCCATTGCAAATCACCATCACCGCCACCTTGAAGCCCGCTCGGTAAGATCCCACTAGCCGTTAATATGAATCGTTGATCGTTTTTCTTTACTTTGTGTAGCAGCTATTGAGACGTTCGAAGCTCAACGCACGACGGAGGGAACGATCGAAGGAGACATGCAGATGAGAATTTGAGAGAGAGACGAGGGCGAATCGACGGGAGCGGAGGAGGGTCTTGATTTGGGATTTAGGGTTTTGTCTTTCTTTATTTCTTTCATTTGAGTTGTTGTGATAACTGCTATACACACACGACACCCTGCGCACACTCACCTAAACCGACCGTTAAGTCACCCCCTAATCAACTTTAATCGGTTAATCACCCTTTTTTTATAAATTAATTACTTTTACTAAAATTAAACTTAAAAAATAGCTTATTAAGTTAATTAATCAATCTCTTAAGTAAATAATTTAACTTTGACCTTTTAAAATAACCTTTTAACCAATTTTGTTTAGTCTTGATCTTAATAACTTGGTAACCCTTGTTTTTAAAATTACTTCACACTTAAAGCAACCTTTTAAAATAATAATAAACCTTCTTTAACCTAAAATCAACTTTTAGCTTTTATAATAATTAAAAAAAAACCTTTTATTTAATAAATCCAATTTGTTTAACATCAATCCATATCTAAAACCTTTTTGCTAATAAAATTTAACTAACAACTTTTTATAAAATCAACCTCATCAAAATAATATTAACTTTTTTTTTCCTAAGTCAACCTCACAAATGCAACTCTTCTCTTAAAGTCAATTCACCCAAATCCACATTTTCGCATAATTCAAACTAAAAATCAATCGACTTAATCAATCAATAGCGTAAAACATAATTCAATCGTGCATACTCACTTCACGACACATTCACCTACACTTAGCGCTTTCATGCGTATATATTGTTTATCTTTATCTGCTGTTATTTCATCCACAATGCACACACTCACCTAGCGCTTTCATGCGTTCGTGTATGTTTTATATTTTTGCATTTACTTTCTGCAATTACATCTTCATTATCTACATTATTGCATCGCATCCGTCCAAAGGAAAAACCTACACATAATTCAACGTTGTGTGTAGTTGCACATCATTTGCATCATTCCCCCTCGATCCTTGATTCTTCAAGTTGATCTTTAGGATAGATCCAACCCCATAGGAAGGACCTTAATCTTTACAACATAGAAACAAAACAATCTACTATACAACTTTTTTCAAACACATTAGAGAATAGATGTTAATCATCTTAAGTGAGATATAATCTCCACCCCACAACAATACAATCAAACATGTAGGGACTTTGCCTTAAGAGCGATAAAGGCATACTTGGCGACCATCCGAGTATGTAAGACCTTTTCTTAAGACGATGCAAAGACCATTTCCTACAACCCCTCTTACATTTGTGGTGGTTATCTATCCCTTAAAATGAAGACTCGTCTCTTCTCCTAAACCCAATCAAAACAACTACCCTAAACCCGTAGGAACTTTGGCCACAACCAAAGAGCTCCTTAAACCCTTTAGGGTGAACTACAAAATACTCTGATTCCACTCCCGTAAGGATATGTAGGCATAAGATGCAATATCTTATCGAGTATACTTAGATATAAACCACTAGGGTTCCTTAAACCTTTAAGCAGATAAACACTTAGCAGTAAACAAACATAAAACAAGAGGTTCCTGTAGGATACTACAGAAACTTAGGATGCTAGTACCTTCCCTAAGTTTAACCAACCCCCGAACCTATAACTCTCTAAACCTTGCATTTGCATTGCATTGTGGGAATTTCAATCTTTATCCCTTCCTTTGGACAAATCAAAGTTCGGTTGCAAAATGAATTAAAGATTCAGACTAATCAATAGTTTGGTATCCAAATTTCACCGCGACAGAAATGGCGACTTCACTAGGGACCTCTAGTGGGTTTCCCTATCTTATTTTATTTGTTTACTGCTTTATATATCTGCCTACTTGATTAACTGTTTACACGCTTTCTCTTGTATTTCTTTTGGGATTACTGTTCTTGAGTGGTGAGATAAAGTTCTACACCCGAACTTGAGAGAAATTAAGATAGGATGGTGATATATTCGAGGAGGCTTATAGGGAGTTGAATCCCTACTAAGTTGAATCGAGAATCCCGCTCAGTTGAGGCCCTTTTGAAATAGTACTGTTGAACGAGCAATCGTGAAGACACTCACTACTTTCGACTTTAGAGCCTATGATATTGAGGACCGTAGTTACCTTAACCCAACTTTGGCCTTTATTAGGGCGTAGTGCGAGACTATGAGGAAGTACTTCCGAAATAGAGCTACGCGAAGCTACACTCAAAAGAAGTTCTCTTGAAAATATTATTAATCCTCGAGTAATTGGGAAATTGATAATATCCGATAGATGGGCTGATGATTCTGAGTCCCATTAGAACCTTGTTCTGCAGGTACAAACAACCTTTAGTCCTTGAACCTTTGGGAAGGGTACACCTTTACTCCATGCTCGTTGCAAACCTAGGGCGCCCCTTGTTTGTTTATCTTTATGTCCTTATGTGAATACTTGTGTTTGCTGCATCCATATAGCATCATTCTGTATTGGACTTCATGGGATTTACTTTCGTTTATGAACATTGTAGGTCACTATGGCTTCAAATAAAAGACATACTATGAAATATACTTTTAAGAGTCCCAAATTGGATGACCTAAAGAAGTTGTGGGGTTTCATCAAAGATCAAGAAGAATTCAAGAACAAGTATGGGAAGCTGATATCTTTGTTGGGTTACTCAGTGAATGAAGGACTTCTTGCCACTTTGCTACAGTTCTATGATCCTCTCTACCATTGTTTCACCTTTCCAGATTTCCAATTGCTACCTACATTGGAAGAGTATTCTTTTTTGGTTGGTCTACCTGTTCTAGAGGAATCTCCTTTTCCCTTCTTGGGAAAGGACCCTGATGAGAAAGATATTGCTAAAGCCCTCCGTTTGAAGGTGTACGACGTGAAAGCCAACCTAGTTACTAAGGATGGAATTCTTGGTTTAAAGACGGGTTTCCTAATCGAGAAGGCTTCATTCTACGCTGAATATTCTAATAAGGCTCCGTTCGAAGCAATTTTTGCTTTGCTTGTTTATGGGTTGTTTCTATTCCCGAGTTTCGAAGGTTTCATTTATCTCAAAGCATTCAAGATCTTTATGAAGAACAACCCAGTGCCAACTCTGTTGGGAAATGCATATCACTCTGTACATCTCCGAAACCTTCGTGGTGGAGGGATGATTACTTGTTGTGTACCTCTACTTTACAAGTGGTTTATTTCGCACTTGCCGAAGTCTAGCTCTTTTACGAACATTGGCAAAGAGCATTGGTCTCCAAGAGTTATGGCTTTGACCCATTCCGACATTGATTGGTACAACCGAGTGTATGATGGAGTATTAATCATTGATAGCTGCGGTGACTTTGCTAATGTACCATTGCTCAGTTTTGATGGAGGAATCAGCTACAATCCTATTTTAGCTCGTCGACAGTTGGGATACCCGTTGAAGGAACCTCCCAAGAGTGTTCAAGTAGAGGGTATGTTCTTCAAAGATGATATGGAACTCCGAGGAAAGATTCTAAGTGCATGGCGTAGTGTACACAAGAAGGGGAAGAGAAGTCTAGGGAAACTTAATTGCGTGTCTTTAGAACCATACCTCCAGTGGGTCAGAAAAAGGGCAACCAAACTAAAGATGCCCTATTCTCGTCAAGATCCCATAGCTCCAAGGAGAGAGCCTACTTATGTCTTTATGTCTAAAGCCGAGGAGTTAGAGGTGTCTTTAAGGAAATCTCAACATGAGTTGGAATCATGGAAGAACAAGTACCATGTGGCAGTGGCAGAAAATGATGAGTGTCAAAAGCAGAAGGCTGAACTTCAAGAGCAGAATGCTGAACTTCAAAAGGAGAGGGATGAACTTCAGAAACAGCTACAATTGAAGGATGAAGAGCTACTCCCCTGCAAGAAGAGGAAATTCATGGAGGATTTATTTTTCTCCGACCCACAATGCATTATTTGGAAAATAATTGTGGACAACCTTATCCGTGAGAAGGCGCAACTAGAAGAACAACTCAAGCAGCAGCATTCAAAGCCTCTTTAGTGTCTTTACTAGCTTTTATTTAGCTTTTATTTGGGACTCTTTAAAAGAATATTTATGTAGTCCGTTTCAAATTTAATAAAACGTTTCCTTTTACCGCAATGCCCATAAATAGAGGAATCCCATGAAGTCCTAATCATCTTGCATTGCATTCTTTTTCCATTGTTCACTTCAAGAAACTCAAATTCGTTCTGTAGGTGTTGTAATCATGGATTTCAGAAGAGAAACCCTGAAGTACACTTTTCAGAGTCCTAACCTCGAAAGCTTGAGAGAACTAGCCGAACTCGTCGAGGATCGCTTTGCCTTCGCAGCAGAATATGGAGGAGTTTTCCGTTTCCTCGAGCTAAGGATGAAAGAAGGATTGTTGGAAACATTGGTTCAATTTTATGACCCGATGTATCACTGCTTCACTTTTCCAGACTACCAATTGATGCCGACCTTGGAAGAGTATTCAGAACTCTTGAGGATGCCTGTGACTGTTCGACCTCTATTCACCGGAAGGGAAGACACGCCTAGTCACCAGGAAATTGCAAACGCTACTCATCTTAGCCTTGAAGATGTTCAAGCACACCTGATCACCAAGGAAGGAGTCCTTGGGTTCCCCGCTGACTTTTTGATTGAAAAAGTCCGTTACCATGCTGAAAGAAAGGAGGCTCTCATCTTGGAAGCCAATTTTGCTCTGTTAGTCTATGGGACTTTCTGGTTCCCTAAAATCGACAATTTTGTTGATATGGACGCAATCAAGCTCTTCATACTCAAGAATCCAGTACCCACCTTGCTTGCTGATACGTACTTCTCGATTCACTCAAAGAATGCCAAAGGAGGAGGACACATTGTATGTTGTACCGCCTTGCTGTACTCATGGTTCATCGCTCGTTTGACTTGGCATCCGTCCCTTTGGGATAAAGCAGCAACACCTCGATGGTCCGAGATACTTATGGCCCTCACCCATTCGGACATCGTTTGGTATGATCCCGCCTATGGAGGCGTACCTATGATTCCTAGCATCGGAGGATTCCCCAACATACCGCTTATTGGAAGAGAAGGATGTATAAGTTACAATCCCGCTTTGGCCCGTAGACAGTTTGGACACCCTATGATCCAAATACCTGACCCAGTTTCGTGGGAAGAGATCTATTTCAGAGGAGAAGAGGACCTAGATCTCAAGACTGTCATCATTTATGCATGGAAATATATTGATAGGGAAGGAACAGCTGCTTCCGGATACCCCAACTGTGCTGTTTCCGAGGATTATCTGCATTGGGTGCGAGAAAGGGCTCTCGATCTCAAAATGCCTTTTCCTTTCCATGAACGTATGGTATTGTCTCTTCATGACCCCAACTGGTTCGATGTGGACGAAATAGAACAAGTAAGGATTGCTTTAGATGAAGCCCGGAAATTGAGGACTGCTTGGAAGAATAAGTTCTTCACCCTCAAGGTAGAGAAGGAAAGACTTCAAAAGATTCCGGAAATAGAAGTTGCCAGAAAGAGAAAGGCACAAGGGAATTTATTTTCTCCTCATGCCTCTTCAAGTGCTGTTACCAGTGGTGATCTCCCCTCGACTATCGTGGCTTGGAAGGAGTGTGTGGAACGACTCATCATCGAGAAAGCAGCACTGCAGGAGCGTATTGATCAGCTAACCGAGGAGCTCCGTACAAAAGAGAAGACTGTGGAGTAGAGTTCTAAGTTTTCTTTTGCTTTCGTTGTAATAAACTCTTGAAAGAGTACTTTGTTTTCATTGTTTCTCAAGAACAAAAAGTTTTTCAATTATTCTACATTATAACACTGAAAAACACTTTGAGTTTCTTGAAGCCCCCTCTTACATCTGCATTTTCGCATTAGCATTCTGCATTTAGCATGGCATTTTACATTTGTGCATGTGTCCTTCCTTTGTTGTGGCTCATTTTGGTTTTCCATCTTTTGCTGTCAGTCGCCGTCTCTACCATCTGACCAAGCCGGAAGTATCATTAAAGGATAGTGAGGAGAACAAAGACATGGATCGCATGACTAGCTTCAGAGTAAGGTCTAATCCGACACTTCGCCGTCCCTCCGACAACTTTGTTCCTACGCAACTTCAGCCTGTGCAAGAAAAGGAAATTGACGATCCAGAGCTTACAGCATTCAAGAATGAATTTCGTGACTTCGAGGAACGATGGAAAATGATGAAGAGGAACCGTGCGCCTGATTTTCATGCTCATGACCCGCACCTAGTTCCAAACTTAGTTATCCCCCCAGGATTCCAGATGCCCGCCTTTGAAGTGTACAAAGGTACAATTTGTCCAAGGTATCATTGGATGATGTTTTGTCAGAAGATGACCGCCTATCTTGGGAACGACCAACTATTGATTCACTGCTTCCAAGAAAGTTTGTGTAGAGCACCATTAGTATGGTATATGAAGCTACAAAGGAATCACATTCAGTCTTGGGAAGACTTAACTTTTGCTTTTGTGAAGCAATACCATCATAACTTGGGTATAGCCCCAAACAATAAAGATGGCTGTGGACCTTCCAGAGAATTCATAGCTCCGGTACCCCATCCTCAGCACCAATATGCGATGCCCGCTCAGCGTGAACAACAACCACATCCTAGGCAGAGGTTGGCCTCTCCAGATCAACCACAGAATCGACGACTTCGGAAAAGGTATCAAAGGATGACTCCAGATACACCAAGGGAAGTAATTCCTCAGTTTGATCCCATCCCTGTGAAGTATGCTGATTTGTTTCTAGCTCTAATTCAAAGAGGGCATATCCAGACAAGAGCCCCACCCAAGGTACCTAAGAAGTTTCCATACTGGTACAAAGCCAACAAATTTTGCCTGTATCATCAAGGTGCTCCGGGGCACGACATTGAGAGCTGTTACGGCATGAAAGCAGACGTCCAAAATTTGGTCAAAGATGGAGTCTTGTTCTTTGAGGGTTCCGTCCCTTACGTACGAGATAGCCCCCTATCTCGACAAGGTTCATCCTCCCCAGGCATGATTCAAGGTCGCCAACGCCGCGTTTGAAAGATGCGCACAAGACGTTTCTGCATGTCTCTCCAGCCTACACAAGAGCACAATAAAGATCCTAGAAAGGACTCTCCGAGAAAGTTTATTTCATTTTGTCCATGTTATTTCTTTGATTGAAAGCATATTTGGCATGTAAGAACTTTCTGTTTTGAATAAGTAATGCAAACTGTTTGTCTTGAAGAAATCCATTCGTTTTCACTCAAATAGTTTTTCAAAATTATTTATAATGCCGACTTTTACCCGATCTCTTGCTCTGACAGAGAATTGGAAGGAGGATGATGAAGTAAAACACATGATCTCTTGTTGTATGCTTCGAATAAAAACCCTACTGATGATGTAAGGCATTATTTTAAACCTCCTGAAAGCCAACATAGTCAACCCTTTCTTTTAAACCTTGATTGAGGATCCATTCTCTTTCTCCCAAACCGAAACATCATTTTCTTAACCTGGGGCAGGGTAATATAAAAAATGATGAACATCTTTCAAAAATTGGGTGGGCACAAATATACTAACCCTTTTCTACCTCCATTCTACAAGTCATAAATTAAACCCATATACGGCCCTCAAAGTCCTAATTGAAGGAAGGTTTAATTCGAAAGCATACTCAATGAGATATTGTTTCCTGACTCCTTGAGCTATGCTCAAATTTAAATCGGCTTTATAAATAACGATTCAATTTGTATCCTAACTAGTGGTTTCGATCACAAGTTATTGCGATACCCCTTTTCAAAACTTCAAGACAAACGTGTGTCGCATTAACCATTTCAAAATGGATATTTCAAACGTGCTAAATACGCTTGACATCTTAGAAAGACCACATACAGACATTGATGATGATATTTGAGGACTTTGTTGACTTGGGGCAAGTCATTCTTCCTAAGAAAATTTCATTCGCGCAAGTCTTGGGTTCAACTAGAAGAAATTCAAGGACTCACTTACCGCCAATCAGGGGCAGTTACGTCGAGATTCGGCGAATCTCTAGAGAGTTTGAAAACAATGGGGCATTTAGACATCATGTTTTCTATAAAATCCTCTCGAGACTTTTCTCCTAAACTATGTGACTTGGGGCATTTGAAGATTGAAGCAAAAGATGTCTATTTCATCCTCAGGAAGCTCAATCCCAATATGTTCAACAACTACGACGATCCAGGATATTTATTTTATCCCCTATGAAACTTCGGCTTGGGTACCTCCGTCTACAATTTCATACGACATTTCAAACTTATCAAGATGTTACATCCCCGAATGGATTGATCTCTATTCCCTAATAGAGGCTTGTGAAGCTCTGAAACAGGATTAAGATCCTATATCTGGTTCTCCGTATATCCCCAGTGGTACTTCTATCTTTGAAGATTGGTCGGATGTTTGTTTCGAGATGTTTATCCCATCTCCGGTCGTTGCTTTCATCTGTTTTGTCAGCATAAGCATACTCATATCATATAAGTAGATAGCATACTCATTTGCATTCGCGCATCCTTTGTATGTTTTACTCTATCTCTTCGATTGCGTTTACCCTTGGGTATTTGGGCGTGTCTTATTCCTTCCAAATAGAATTGTCAGCCCTAAGCAGAAAAAGAAACTCAATTTTTCTACTTCCCCACGAAGCTCGGTCCTTGTGGAAGACAGTTATTTCAGTACATTCCCATTGGAGTTTATACCTCCATGGTCGAGTCTTGCTTGACAGTTTCGCTTCGGCTATTTCCCGAATTGAACTTCGGTCTTTGGCAATCACACTATGAACATCTCCAGCTTTTAAGCACGGATCAAAGCTGCATTTACTTTGTGCTTTGACATTGTGAGGATCACCATTAAAGACGTGACATTTCTTCATCAATATTACAAGATCCACTCGACAACTTACAGCTGAATGACAAAAAGATCTCTTTATTTGAGCAACTCGTCTTGGGCTGACTTATATTCAAAACGACAAACAACAATTTCCTCAAGACAATCTGTCCTTCCCCAGTGGATTATTTCAAGATTATCAAGACAAAACAAGGGACATTACAGGTACTTCCCCATTTGAGGACTTCTGCTACAGCAAATTCATATTTTACAATTACAACAAATATACTCCTCAAAAATGATCTTCCCCAAAGAGTTCATTATGAGTACTATCAACGACATATCTCCTTACAAGAGGACACTCCATAAATCAACCGGCTTACAGCTCCTCTGAATATCCCCGGTGCACATTCTACAAATTGCCGATACAATGCAAACTGCATCTACAATTTACAATTACAAGTACAAGATCACATCTACAAAATTCTACATTACAGACTACATCAACAACATTTATCATCTACAGGGTTCTACAATGAACTACATTTACAGTCTACAACGACATCTACAATCTACAAATTTACAACCCCTCTTTGTGAAGATGCTCTCGCGAGTTTCCATCATTTTGGGTAGGAACCGAGACCAGCTCATGGTTCCCATACCATGGTGCAAGGGGAAGTTCGACATCAGAAACCGAGACCAGCTCATGGTTCCCATACCATGATGCAAGGGGAAGTTCGACATCAGAGACCGAGACCGGCGCATGACTCCCATATCATGATGCTCGGGGAAGCTCTACCACTACAACAACTACAACATCTACAACTACAATGACATCAGAGACCGAGACCAACTTATGGTATCCTTATCATGATGCTCGGGGAAGTCATACATTTTATTATTTCAAGTTGAGTTCCAAAAGAAAAGATATACAGAAAAACAAAAAAAAAAGAGAAAAAGAAAAATAAGGATGAACCATCAACTCAATTCATCTGGATTATTACCAACCACAACATTATATCCTTCGACTAAAAGTTTATTTCCCATCACCATGTCCTTGGTGTATGAGATACTGTTTTACTTCCGAGTATTCCCCAGTGATGTTGGTTTCCCATCCCCGCGGAGTCTTGTTGTGTCTAGTTTCTCCCCGTGGCACCATTTCTCCACAGGATCCTCTATCTTGCATTCTCATATCATATCATTTGCATTCGGTGGCTTCTTATGGCCCAAAAATCCGTGCAATGTTTGTATTTAAGTCCCTCCTATCTCGTCGAGACAGAGATTTCATCTCCATATCTCCGAATAGGAGTAACTTAAATAGGGGCATCTGTTGCACCCTAATTTTTGACCATAGGATCCCACCTCTTTTTGCGTATTTTCTATTGTTATTTGACTTTATTTTAATATTTAATATTTATGAGACTAACCAATTTTTGTTCAGACGCAGTAATTTCGAGTGGAGATAACGTTCGTTCTTATGGTCATCATGCACAACTAACAGTTTTACACAGTTTATGTTCATTTTGCAGACTTATGGCAGAAGATTCAAAAGTCATGAAGGCTCTGTGTCCATGATTATCAAGATTTTTATCCTCTGAAAATTATGTTAAATACCAGTTAAGATGAAAGAAGATATCAATTCAAAACACTTAAACTTCACGGTATACCACTACAAAAGACTTGTATTTTCAAACTACTAAGCTCGGTATCATCGTTGGCCCTTTAAGTCATAAGAGTTTGATTTATTGTGGGATTTGAAATATGTTAAGGTGGTGAATCAGTCGGTGCATGTTGAACCAGATTTTAACGGGATTTTCTTAATAAGTTTTTGTTTTGTTCTTCAAAGGAAAGTCATTTTTGGTGCTCTATGTTAAATTTGCAAGGTCCAACCCAAATTGGAAGTGGTTCCCATGCTTATTACATTGAGTAAGGCCAGAGGTTGTTATTTTATAATACTCCAGTTACATTCGGGTAATGAAGATAAGCATTATTAGAACAATAGCTATTTTTGGGACTTCAAGCTATTGGAAGAAATTGCATTAAAGTTGAGTCAACAGTGAAACTATCATACAAAGTCATATCGTTCAAATTCAAGGCTCTGTACAAAACATGTTCAAGGTCCAAGTGCTACTAAAAGGCTAGAATCCCTATGCTAAAACTCAAACAGGCCATCATATACAAGAATTAATAACCCACTGCCAATCATTAAAGCAACTAATACATAACAACTGGTGTTTGAATTCGAAAGGCTGCAAACACCTAGTGACTGCCACCAAACATTGGATTCCTTCAGAAACGATTAGCAGCTTGGCACGACCCGTGGGGGTTTACGACGCGGAACCTTTCAAACTTCCAAAGATCACACCTATGCCACCTGAAAACAAAGCATATCGGTTAGAATGTTCAAGCATAATCTACCAAATAACCGCAGGTCCAGAATAACAGATTGAATTTATATTGAACTCCATATTACAAGTCCGCAAGGCTTCGAAAATCGTAAAATAAGAATAACATGGAAAGCCTAATAGCATTTGATTACTACAGACTTATTTCCATCAAGGCATTTGTTGTTTTAACAAGGAAACAAGAATGTATCCATTACCGACACGCTCGCCATCCGCTGAGAATCGTTATTATGGCTCATCATCATGGAATAAGACCAGGTGCATCAATCTGTTATCGTCTCAAGCACCGCCGTCACAGCAACAAACGCCACAGCAGCAATTGATGCCATGTATTCAATCTCAGCCTACATAACCGCAACAGCCACCGGGACGTTAAGATCCTCATGGCCCTAAACTTGGGAAACTTGGAAGTGCACAAAATATATTATGGTTCGCCATCTGAAGCATCTTCTTTGCAAACTTCTATCAGGGTCAGCTTTCTACCGGTTGAGTTACCTCCTTAAGCCCAAAGAGTTTCCTGGAGTACTAGCCGAAACTATACCAGCACAAGCATCATTCTTCATGGCACATGTTGTGGCAACTCCTGCGAATGTACACTACCACAGTTAATTAAGTTCACATAAGCAATTAGAAACCGGTGAACTCGGATATGTTAGAGTAGAGCTCACATTCCACATCCCTACCAACATTCCACAAAACTTACAAATGATCCTCTAGAGATGTCTAAACCATCATTTGCACTAGAAACCATTCCATTCTCAAAGTCAACCTCCAAAACCAAAAAAGTCAACATTATACATTTTTCAAGCCATAACTCACCACAGACCATTTCCGACTCTTTTGACACCTCTAACACTTCATAAATAATATATATAAGGTTTCCAAATCAAGTTTGCACTTCTGCAACAAAGTTTGGACCATGTTGCTTTGTAAAATCATGGATTTTTGAGGTTTTCTTCCATTTTTCAAACCATTTTTCAAACCATTGTGGATCATTGGAGCTGATAATCATCATTCAAAGACCATTTCCAGGCTATAGCAAAGCATTAAGGATCTCTGGTTTTCTTATTTTTCAAGGTTGCTTCAAGAGGTAAGCCTAAATCCTTGAACTTTGGAATTTTGCTTTACATTTCACATGCTATGTTGAGTTGTAATTATAACACCCCAAATTTATTGAAATATTTATTTAATTTATTTAAATATAGATATTCGTATTTTTGGTGATTTTCGATGGTTGGTGTGAAATATTGAGAATTATGGATTTTTGGTTATTTATTTAAATAGTAGTATATAATATGAATATATTGGTATTATTATTAATTTAAATAAATATAAGTTAACTAAGGGAAAATTGGACAATTAAGGAGGAGTTAGTGAGGGTAATATTGGAAAAGCTCAATTAATAGGCGCAAAGTTAGGTTTAACAAAAAAGAATTTTTAGGAAATTAGGATTCATTCTTGTTAGATCGTGAAAAGGGAAGAAATAGAGGCCAAAGCTCTGAGGAAGGGGACTGAGACAAAAGCTTCGAGAGGTTTCCAAGAATCAAGGAGAAAGGCTTAGAGTCGGCAATTAAGGTATGAGGAGTATTGCCTTCATTGTTTTCAATGTATAATTTCAATGTATTTAAAGCTGATTTAAGGGTTTAAAGGGTTTGAGGCTGATTTGAGAGTAAAGAAAATTAGGCCTTCGTGGCCAAAATCTGTTGTTGAGGTTTTAACCGTATAGGTATTTAAAGTTGATTTAAGGGTTTAAAGGGTTTGAGGCTGATTTGGGAGTAAAGAAAATTAGACCTTCGTGGCCAAAATCTATTATTGAGGTTAACCGTATAGGAATTTAAAGTTGATTTAAGGGTTTAAGGGTTTGAGGCTGATTTGAGAGTAAAGGAAATTAGGCCTTCGTGGCCAAAATCTGTTGTTGAGATTCTTTAACCCTGTAGGATAAGTGATTTGTGATAACTCTAATGACTGTGGGGTATTTGTAAGAAATTATGGGAATTAGAGGCGTAAATATGATACGAGATTGAAGTTATATCCCTTAATTTTAAAGGTTTTAGGCATAATCTTAAAACAATGATTAGATGGTTTAATAGTGTTAAAATTGTAAATTTACTTGAGATAATTACAGTGCTGAATGGGTTGTAATTTTATTCAAGTTTCGGTTTTTACGGAATCAAAATCAAAGGTGCGAAAGGCCTCCAACAGTGAAAAACGCAGAAAATTGCATGTTGTCCATCACGACTGTTCATGTTTTCGGTCGAAATCGTTTTGGACATAACTTTTGATCCGTAAGTCCGTTCCCCCCCCCCCCCCCCCCCGTTTGAAGCGTTGGAAAGCTGGTGAATAGGGCTATAACATAGTATAGATAAGGGAATTGGTTTCCCATTATTTTTATATCTAATTATGTTTGAGAGGTCAATTGTGTATATGTTCTACTAATGAATCATGTTCTGGTTCAATGATGTCTTGATGTTTTGATGTTGCGGTTTTCGTTATGAATTACCATGAGGGTAAATATGATTTCTATGTGATTAAATGAATGTATGATAAATTACTATTAGTATAGTTGTGATTCCTATGTGATTAATACATGATTGTATAATGAATTCCCATGAGTATCTGTGATGGTTTATGATGTTGATTCCATGAGCTTTTGATGATTATATGATGACATGATTATCATGATGACTTTGATGAATGATGATGCACCTAATTAGTTTATTATGAGGATGATATTGACGTGTGCATCATGCATTCATGTGCATCCGGACTACGGTTCAGGACCTTGATTTCTTTGGCTTCAGTCCCATTGCGCGGATGTGAGGTATTTTGATGTGCTCTAATTCTCGATTAGAATCGATCCTATTGACGGGTATCTATGGAGGATTGATGGCCCAGTGTCCATCGAGTTGTGATGATTGGTACCACATGCATGAGTCTTGTTGCATTTGCATTTATGAGATGATCTTGAGTAATTTATGATGTTGTGGCCTTTGATGCCCATTGATGAATATGATGATGTTGAATATGAAAATGACGCCATTTTATATATTGATTCTTATATTGATTATTTTGAATCGTTTTACTCACCCTTCCTGTTTGAATGTGGCCTGCACGTGGATAACGTGCAGATGACCAAGTTTAGTCGTGGATGCCATCGAGGACTTTTTAGAGTTTTGAGTTGTTAGCCATTTTGATTAACTTAGAGTGTCTTGCTCTGATAGTGTAACATTGGGTTGGGGTATTTGAGTCAAACTATTTTATTGAGTTTTTGTCATGTTGATTTCCTTGCGGTAAAAGGAAAACTTTAGATTTTTTCCTTTTTGAGTTCCGCTGCCATTTGAGCACTTTTGAGTAATTTTGAGAAAACTCGTTGCTTATGGAGCATTAACTTTGATTTGAATTTATTGAGAAATGTTTTACCTTTGAGGTGATTTTTATGGTGTTTAAAATTTTACTCTGATAAATTCTATTATTTTACCATAATATTCGTGGGGGTAGAAAAGGGTGTTACATTAGTGGTATCAGAGCAGGTCGGTCTGTCCGACCAAGTTATCTAATGTTATTTGTTCCTTAGTATGCGACATGTGTGTGAAAACAATGTTGGTACACGTTTATTTTCTAACCTTTGTCTGCAGAAGTGAGAATGAAACAAGTGTGGGAGAAGCTTGTGCTTCTTCAGGATGCTTTAAGTGTGGAGTGGTGGCTCAGTGTGTCGATAAACACTCTTATAGTTTGGTAAGATGGTTTATGCCCCATCATGATTTTCAGATTTTTATTGAGAAATTGAGGAATTGATCACCCTTAATATCTTATTGATAGTAAAAGGAGTCATGTTGGATGGGATATACGTGTCTTGTAAGCTTAGATGGTGTGTGCAGTGAATTGTTTTGAGTTAAGCTAAGTGCTTACAGATTGTTTTGGTGAGTCGGTGCAGGATGGTGCTGAGAAGTTTACTTTCATGGAAACTTTGAATGTTAATAAAGTGGGAAAGTTTGTGGTGTGCCAATTATTTGTGATTATCCGAAAGTTTTTCCTGATGAGATAAGTGATTTACCGCCGGAACGCGAAGTGGAGTTTACGATCGACCTAGTTCCTGGAACTAGTTTTATAGCGATGACTCTATATTAGATGTCCACATCAGAATCCAAGAAGTTGAAGAGTCAACTTGAAGATATGCTTGAGAAGAGATTTATTTGTCCGAGTGTGTCACCGTGGGGTGCACCAATTTTGTTAGTTAAGAAGAAAGAAGGTTTTGTGAGGCTTTGTGTTATAGGCAATTGAACAAGGTGACTATCAAGAATAAGTGTTCACTTCCAAGGATTGAAGATTTGATGGATCTGTTGGTTGTTGCAAGTGTGTTCAGTAAGATAGATTTGAGATCTGGGTATCATCAGATTCGTGTGAAGGCTGAGGATATTCAGAAGACTGCTTTTAAGACAAGGTATGGACATTTTGAGTATTTCGTGATGCCATTGGTGTGACTAATGCACCATGTGGAGTATATGAACAGGATTTTCCATCCTTATTTGGACAAGTTTATGGTTGTGTTCGTTGATGATATTTTGATATATTCGAAGAGTAAAGAGGATCATGCTGAGCATTTGAAAAATTGTGTTATCAACGTTGAAAGAGAAGCAGTTGTATGCAAAATTGTCAAACTGTGAGTTTTGGTTGAAGGAAGTGAGTTTCCTTGGTCATGTGATCTCGAGTAGAGTTATTGCGGTTGATATGTCGAAGGTTGAAGTTGTATCGCAATGGGAAGCTCCTAAACCTGTTTTTGAGATTATAAGTATTCTTAGGCTTGCAGATAATTATCGAAAATTCATTGAAAGATTTTTACAAGTTATCTTTACCATTGACACAATGGACTAGGAAGGTTCAAGCTTTTGTTTTGAATGCAAAGTGTGAAGAAAGTTTCAAGAGCTTTTGAGGAGGCTAACAACAGCTCATGTTTTGATTTTGCCGAATCTGGCAGAACAATTGTTGTATATTATGATTGATGGGATTGGGAGGTGTGTTAATGAAACATCAACAAGTTTTAGCTTATGCTTCAAGACAACTTAAAGTGCATAAGAGGAATTATCTAACACATGATTTAGAGTTGGTTGTTGTTGTGTTTATGTCGAAGCTTTAGAGGCATTATTTGTTTGGTTCGAGATTTGAGATGTTTAGTGATCATAAGAGTTTGGAGTATTTCTTTGATCAGAATGAATTGAATGCGAAGCAGAAGAGATGATTAGGACTTCTGAAGGATTATGGTTTTGGTTTGAATTACCATTCGGGTACAACAAACGTGGTAGCTAATGGATTGATTTAGAAATCTTTACATATACCGATGATGATGGTATGTGAGTTAGAACTAATTGAGCAATTTCTTGATATGAGTTTGGTTTGTGTAGAGACTTATTATGGAGTTAAGCTTGGTACGTTGAAGCATACTAGTGGTATTCTTGATGAGATTCGAGGAGGTTAGAAATCTGATTTAAGTTGGTAGATTGGTTGAATTTGATGGATCAAAGTTGAAGAGCTGATTTTCAGATTAATAAAAATGGTATCATGAGATGTCATGATAGAGTTTGTGTTCTAGATATTGTTGAGTTGAAAAAGAGTATTCTTGAGGAAGGACATTGAAGTAGATTGAGTATCCATCCCGGTGCTACGAAGAGGTACCAAGATTTGAGGAAATTGTTTTGGTGGCCAGGGATGAAGGAAGAAATTACAGAGTTTAAGTATGCTTGTTTGACTGGTCAGAAGTCGAAGATTAAACATTAAAGAATGTTGGGCCTGATGCAACCGTTAAATATTCCAGAGTGGAAATAGGATAGCATTTCTATGGATTTTGTGACAGGTCTACCAAAGAATTTGAAGGGATATGATTCAATTTGTGTGATTGTGGATAGATTGACAAGTTCAGCTCATTTTATACTGATGAGGATCAATTATTCGTTACAGAAGCTGGCCAAATTGTATATTGATGAGATTGTGAAAATGCATGGTATTCCTTCAAGTATTGTGTCTGATAGAGATCTGAGATTCACATCGAGGTTTCTGGGAGAGTTTGGAGACAACTTTGGGTACTAAGCTAAGGTTGAGTTCTGCCTATCATCCGTAGACGGGTAGACAGACAGAGAGAACTATCCAGTCTTTAGAGGATTTGTTGAGAGCTTGTGTATTGGATCAAGGTGGATCATGAGATGGTCATTTGTCGTTTGATTGAGTTTACCAACAACATCAGTTATCATTCTAGTATCGGAATGGTTCCATATGAGGCATTATATGGTAGGATATGTATGACTCCTTTATGTTGATATGAATCAGGCGAGAATGTTATACTCGAACCTGAGATTGTGCAAGAGACAAATGAAAAGATCAAGATGATCCAAGAAAATATGAAAGCGTTGCAGAGTCGTCAGAAGAGTTACCATGATAAGAGAAGGAAAGCATTTGAGTTCCATGAAGGAGATCACGTATTTTTGAGAGTTACGATGGTAACTGGTGTTGGCCGAGCTTTGAAGTCGAGAAAGCTCACACCGTGTTTTGTTGGTCCGTATCAGAGTGGCGCAGCAAAAGCGTGGGAGAAGTAGCATGTCGGACTGCTTTACCATCGTCGCTTGCAAATTTACATGATGTGTTTCATGTGTCACAGTTGAGGAAGTACATTCTAGATCCATCACATGTGATTCAGATGGATGTTGTACAAGTGAGAGATAATTTGGCTGTTGAGGCATTGCTAGTACGAATTGATAACCGAGAAGTGAAGCAACTGCAAGGAAAAAAGATTTCCTTGGTAAAGGTAGTTTTGGGAGGACCAACTGGAGAAAGTTGGACTTGGGAGCATGGGGATCAGATGAGGGAGTCGTATCCGACTCTGTTTCCTTGAGGTAATTTTCGAGGGCAAAATTTTTTTAAGTGGGGGAGAGTTGTAACACCCCAAATTTATTGGAATATTTATTTAATTTATTTAAATATGAATATTTGCATTTTTGGTGATTTTCGGTGGTTGGTGTGAAATATTGAGAATTAATGATTTTAGGTTATTTATTTAAATAATAGTATATAATATGAATATATTGGTATTATTATTAACTTAATTAAATATAAGTTAACTAAGGGTAATTGGACAATTAAGGAGGAGTTAGTGATGGTAATATTGGAAAAACCCAATTTATAGGCCCATAGTTAGGTTTAACAAAAAAGAATTTTGAGAGAGTTATGATTCATTCTGGTTAGATTGTGAAAAGGGAAGAAATAGATGTCAGAGCTCTGAGGAAGAGGATTGAGGCAAAAGCTTCGAGAGGTTTCCAAGAATCAAGGAGAAAGGTTTAGAGTCGACAATTAAAGTATGGAGAGTATTGCCTTCATTGTTTTCAATGTATAATTTCAATGTATTTAAAGCTGATTTAAGGGTTTAAAGGGTTTGAGGCTGATTTGAGAGTAAAGGAAATTAGTCCTTCGTGGCCAAAATCTATTGTTGAGGTTTTAACCGTATAGGTATTTAAAGTTGATTTAAGGGTTTAAAGGGTTTGAGGCTGATTTGAGAGTAAAGGAAATTAGGCCTTCGTGGCCAAAATCTGTTGTTGAGATTGTTTAACCCTGTAGGATAAGTGATTTGTGACAACTCTAATGACTGTGGGGTATTTGTAAGAAATTTTGGGAATTAGAGGCGTAAATATGATACGGGATTGAACCTATATCACTTAATTTTAAAGGTTTTAAGCATAATCTTAAAACAATGATTAGATGGTTTAATAGTGTTAAAATTGTAAGTTTACTTGAGATAATTATAGTGTTGAATGGGTTGTAATTTTCTGAGAGTTTGGGTTTTTACGGAATCAAAATCGGAGGTCCGAAAGGCCTCCAATGGTGAAAAACGCAGAAAATTGCATGCTGTCCGTCACGACTGTTCATGTTTTCGGTTGAAATCGTTTCTGGCGTAACTTTTGATCCGTAAGTCCGTTTTGGCCCCCATTTGAAGCATTGGAAAGCTAATGAATATGGCTATAACATATTATAGATAAGGGAATTGTTTTTCCAATATTTGTATATCTAATTATGTTTGAGAAGTCAATTGTGTATATGTTCTATTAATGAATCATGTTCTGGTTCAGTGATGTCTTGATGTTTTGATGTTGCGGTTTTCCTGATGAATTACCATGAGGGTAAAAGTGATTTCTATGTGATTAAATGAATGTATGATGAATTACTATGAGTATAGTTGTGATTCCTATGTGATTAATACATGATTGTATAATGAATTCCCATGAGTAATTGTGATGGTTTATGATGTTGATTCCATGAGCTTTTGATGATTATATGATGACATGATTATTATGATGACTTTGATGAAGGATGATGCACCTAATTAGTTTATTATGAGGATGATATTGACGTGTGCATCATGCATTCATGTGCATCCGGACTTCGGTTCAGTACCTGGATTTCTTTGACTTCAGTCCCATTGTGCGGATGTGAGGTATTTTGATGTGCTCCGATTCTCGAGTAGAATCGATACTATTTACAGGGATCTATGGAGGGTTGATGGCCCAATGTCCATCGAGTTGTGATGATTGGTATCACATGCATGAGTCTTGTTGCATTTGCATTTATGAGATGATCTTGAGTAATTTATGATGTTGTAGCCTTTGATGCCCATTGATGAATATGATGATGTTGAATATGAAAATGACGCCATTTTATATATTGATTCTTATATTGATTATTTTGAATCCTTTTACTCACCCTTCCTGTTTGAATGTGGCCTGCACGTGGATAACGTGCAGATGACCAAGTTTAGTCGTGGATGCCATCGAGGACTTTTTAGAGTTTTGAGTTGTTAGCCATTTTGATTAACTTAGAGTGTCTTGCTCTGATAGTGTAACATTGGGTTGGGGTCTTTGAGTCAAACTATTTTATTGAGTTTTTGTCATGTTGATTTCCTTGCGGTAAAAGGAAAACTTTAGATTTTTTCCTTTTTGAGTTCCGCTGCCATTTGAGCACTTTTGAGTAATTTTGAGAAAACCCGTTGCTTATGGAGCATTAACTTTGATTTGAATTTATTGAGAAATGTACGCCCTTTGAGGTGATTTTTATGGTATTTAAAATTTTACTCTGATAAATTATATTATTTTACCATAATATTCGTGGGGTAGAAAAGGGTGTTACAGTAATCAAGATTTTGTGCTAGACATTGTTTGAACTTGTTATATGTGTACTATATGTCATGTATGGACCCTTGCTTGCACTAGAAATTGACATTTCTTGACTGTCCAAAATGTTGGTCACAAAACTAGGCATAACTAGGTCATCATGTGCATGTTGATTCCAATCTGCCAAACAATATGTGCGTTTTCTGATTTCTCTTGAGCCAATCACTATAAATGATGTATATGCAATGTTGGCACACTTGTTTCATCAAACCTTGCACTATTTAAGACTGTCCATAACCAAAATAGCCTAAACAATGACGTTATTGAATTTTTTAGTGAGTGTATTGTATGGAAAAAGAAATTGCACCATTGAATTCCTTATTCAAAAATACACAATTTTCAATTTTGTTTCACTCCATTTGGTTAAGAATTGATTGATTTCCATCCTTCATGCAAATGACCTAAAATTGGTGACCTTGCCTTGCCCTAGTTTTGCCCCCATTGGTGCGCCAACTTTGAATGATCATAACTTGCTCATTTTTTATGCTATTGATTCTAGTATTTCTAAAATTTACTCTTTATCATGTCTAATTTCATTGGATGAAGAAAGAAATCAAGGATTGTAATCCTAGAAAGACTTTGATCCACTTGAAAAGCATGGGTTTTTAGGGTTTTTACCGTGGTGTTTTGAAAACTTTTTCAACTTGAAACTTGATTTTTCTTGTGATATTGATCTTGTATGATTCACACATGTTTGTTAACATGTTCAAATGCTCAAGTTTATTTGATTCATTTCCTTTCCATGTGCATGCTTGCTTTTTGTGAATGAATACTTAAATCAAGACTTTATAAACTTCATCTATGAACTTTACCATGATTTTGGATGTTGTAACTTCTTATGTGTGTTTACCATTCATGCTTCTTTCAACTTGTTATGAACATTTATAAGATCATGATATGTAAGGATTTATGTTTTGTCTTTGTTGTTACCATGAGCTTTGCTTTTCTCCATGAAACCATGAACCTATGCTTAGATGTTGCTTCACACTTCTTTGCATTGTTGATTGTCATCTCTTTGCCATTTCATATTGTCACATGATTATCTTAATCTATTTTGGTTGTAACCATGCTTAATTCCTTCATCATGTTGAATGTTGTCACATTTAGTCTTACTTGATTCATGTCCCATGTTTGGTTTAAGTTGTAACTTATATGCTTGATTTCTACTTGTGCATGTTTATCCTTGTGTGTTCCTTGATGTTGTAACCTCTTGAACATGATCCCATGTCCTTGCCCTACTTTTTATGATGTCTTGTTAGAACCATAAATTCCTTAGGGTTGAGTGTTTCTTTGAAAGATACCTTTAAACTTGTATGATTCCTCATGAACTTTAAACTTCTTACTTGAACTATTGTAACATTTCTTGTATGTTTTCTTGTACTTGTTTGTCATCAATATTGGTCTTATGCTATTACATTTGACATCCTTTGATCCTTATACATGCTTGCCTCAAGTTGTGACTTGTTTGCATTAAAACTTGTTTGAATTACATGTTGTTGTCTTGATGGTTGTTACCATGTTTTCCTTCATCTTTGTTAAGATGCTTCAAACTAATCTTGCCTTATATTTGTGGTCTTGTAAGAACCTCTACCATGTTCCCTCTCTGGATATTGTAATATCTTTGTGCATTATTTGGTTGTAACCATTTAACTTGATTGTAATCTTTGCTTGATGTTGTCACATGCTTGCATCTCTTCCTTGGTTGTTACCATACTCTTTCATATGTTCATCATGTTTGAATGAATGCTTATGTATGCTTTTAGCTTTATTAAGTTATTCCCTAAGTGATGGAACTTGTTAGTTCTCATCAAGTTGTCTCCTCTTTTCCCATTCAAAAGGAAAGTCTCTCTATTGACCCTTGGGTCATAGATAACTCATTACCCCCTCTTTGACTTTGTTAAGTCATCTTGAACCCTAACTTAGTTAAGTTAGAACCTACAAGCCATTAGACTTTTATTTAAGTCTAAAAGACCTACCCCTTGTTAGGAGTATCCTTTTAATTTGAACTTTAAGATATAGTTGGTTAACTCTATGTAAGAATCATGGTGATGGTTACTTACTCCCCATTCTTGAGTGTTCAATATAGATCTAGAGAGTTTAGTTAAACTCTACACAAGCATTGTTATGTTTGTTCCCCTAGAGTCTTGACCATAGTCAAGTACTTTTTAATCCTAGGTGAGGTGAACTACGGTTGCTCTGATTCTATCCTAGTTAGGATACGTAGGCAGAGGATGCGATATCGTTGCGAGCAAACTTAGAAACTATCCTTAGGTATTTATCCCACAATCTCAACCTAACCCTTAACCTAATCCCAAGCCATAACAAACATTTAGCAAGTATAGCATACAAGCAAACAAAAGGTTCCTGTAAAGTACTACAAATGCTCAGGATGTGAAATACCTACCCTAGGCATAACCAACCCCCGATCCCCGAATCTATTATCGTTGTTGTTACATCGCAGAAAAGTGTTTTTTCTTTCTTTAACCTTTCCTTTGGATAAATCAAAGTCCGGTTGTAAACTTAATGAATTAAGATTCAAGTTATTCAATAGCTTGGTATCACGATTCTAACCGCAACAAAGATGTGTGCCTCGAGAGCAATCTTTCGAGAATCCAAGAGGTGCTAGACCTCAAGAATTCAATATCTCCATTATTAATCGAGAAAATATTTTTTTAGAAATGTTTGTCAACATGAGCTATGATTAATTATGTAAAGATAGATATTTGTGAATATTTAGTAGTTTATTAGATTAAGAAAGTGTTTAAAGTTACTTGTATTTAGGAAAAATTTTAATATATTTTAAAAACGGTTTTGATTTAATTAAGGTACTTAAAGCTAATAGTATAGTAAAAGGTTTTATTAAATTTCTCTAAAAAAAATTATTAATAAAGTATCATTTTCTAAAGATTTAATATTTTTATTTAAGAAAAGATCTGAGTTGATTGAAAATTTTTAGAGATGAAAGACAGAGCGAACACAACCCGAAGCGTGTGCTTCGAGAGCATTCGTTCAAGAACTCACTACTTTCGTTATTAAGTTAAGAAAAAGTTTTGCTTAAACGTATTGAGAAATAATTTACTTGAATTAAAAGCGATACTTGGTATTGGACTTAGATATAGTATGCTTATTGGAAAATATTTATTTGAGTTGCCTTGCAAAAAAATATAATTAATCATAATGTTTTCAAAACCGGTTTTTTGTGTAATGACAATACTAAGGATGTCGTACACGGTCCCGACGCTGCAAAATTTCTATCCAATGTTTTGCAATTTTAATGGAATAACGACATATGAACATAGAATCCATGAATCAAAGTTCGATTAAAAAGTAATACCCAAAATTATTATTTACATAGCTTTGAAAATTAATTACAATATATTAGGGAGAATGCAAAATAATATGAAAGTCATATGGGCCTAAAGTCATCAAATGCTAATGGCCCAAACAAAAAATCAAGTCTGAATCTAAATAAGTCAAAAGAAAAGAAAGTAAATAATGAGTAATAGAAAAATGCAACGTATACTAGCATAAAACGGTAAATAAACTTTCATTATGATGCCAAAATGAGGCCCTGTTCATTATCAAACCAAATTTTAAATACCATTAATATTTCCAAACATAAACGCGCATGGCATCAGTAGGCACTCTATCAATAATGTAGCCAATAGTTAGAACATATCCGCACGCAATGCACTTGGTGGAGATAAGCGAAAGCAAAAGACAATCGACACTACATCCGTATAATAAAAAAAAAATTTCCTGTATCAAAACGAAGTGATACTGACTACAAACAAAACCTTCTCATCCAAACTGTTATCATGCACATTATACTCTTAACAGATAGAATCATAGTTACCATTATATAGAACATTCAAAAAAAATCTCATGAAACACTCAAGAAGACTTGCGAATAATACATGAACAAACGCGGCTAGTTACACTTTTCGCAGCTTGTCTTCCTTGAATGAAAAAAAAGAAGATTAAGCCCACAAATAAACCAAATGTCAAGATTCAGTAGTAACATAACACGATAATAAAGTCAAAACATAAAAAACAACAATCTACAAATCGAGCCAAAGAAATTTTGAAGAAGCAACGAAGTTTACCAAAATCAGAAGTAATGTTGATGCGGATCGGCTACGGTAACAACCTCTCGCCTCGAAGTTCTTTGATCTTGAGTGTTTTGTAGCCTTCTACTTGAGCCCAGAAACCAAACTTTTATGTGAAGAAGAGAATAACAAAAACACAATCGACCATGATTTGTTTGATCCTTCGACACAAATGTCTACTCAGAACCGACTCGATGCTTTCTCCATGCTTGCACTAGCTGGAGTTATCAGAGAAGAAGAGGTTTGACGAATCACGATGGCGAACAAACCTCGTTGTTATGGTTCGCCGCGTGTAGGGTGTTTTATAGAGAAGAAGACGATTGAAAGGATTTTATGAAAATCGCTTCAAACTTCAATGGGTGGAGAGTGATGAAGTTGAAAGTTGAAGAAGAAAGAGATGATGGGCCAAGTTGTGGAGAGAGAAAATGACGGAGAAAGGAGGGTTTTCGCGAAAACGAGGAAGACGTCGAGGGGAGACGAAAGAAGAAAGAGGGTGATTATCGGTGGCTGAAGAAGGAAATCGTGAGGTGATGATTGAAGATGGTGATGGTGGCCAAGGAGAATGAACGAGAATGGTTTGGTCGTGAGGTGGGGGAGAGAACAAAGACGGTGATGGTGTCGGCGGTGGGTTCTTGGAGAGGGTGGTGAAAAATTAGAGCAAAGGTAGGCGATGATGAGGGAGAAAGAAGAAGGCGGCTGGTTTGAGATGATGATAAGGACGGGATGGTCTAGGGTTACGAAAGAAGGAGATGAACATCCCTTCTTATCCCCAATTTTTTTCAACCTAATCTTCTATCTCCTCGTTTCCCTTTTTTCCTTTCTTTTTCTTTTCATTTTCTTTTTCCATTTTCTTTTTCTTTTTGTTTTCTTTTAATTATAATTATTTATTAATTATTATTAATAATTATATTATATTAATATAATATCGTTATTATTAATTACTAAAATGAAAATATAAAAAAAACAAAATAAGGCAAATAATACCACCACATGCCACGCTTCGCATTTCCATTGGTCAGGATGACAAAATTTTAAAAACCCACCTCATGGGAATGGCCATGTGGCATAATGACATGATAAAATATTTATACACAAATTTTGATCTTATTATCAATTAATTCAAAAATAAAACAAAATGCTAAAATTGTGATTGATTGATGGCAAAAAGTGAGGATCACAATTTAATCAAAGAAACACACCTAATAAAAATGCCAAAATTGCCCTTTCTAGAAGTCTTAATTATATTAATAGAATTAAATCAATTAAACCACTAGAAAATTCCTAACTTATTAAATAAATATGCTAAAAATGAAATGCAAGCATGAAAAATTCAAATTAATTATTCTGGACATTTTGATGAAAATATAAAAATAAATCGGGTGAAAATAAATAGAAATCTGGCGACAAAGGTGATTGAAAAATTAGTTTATTTTTGCTAAAAAATACGTTACGGTGTACAAGCGATGCAAATTGAAAATTAAGTCGGGCAAATGAAAATTTGAAAAAGGTAGGACAGATTTGGGGTATGACAGATGCCCCTATCTAATTGTCTTGAACCTGAGAGAAATGAACAATTGCATGGCGTTCATTTTTAGGGTGGAAGTCAATTAGATATAAGAAGACCCCGAAATTTGTCCGACAAGAAAGTAAGATGCAAGAAGATATCAGAATGAGATATCAGGATGCAAAAGCTCACAAGAAACTCTTAAAATAAAAAAAACTCTGCTTGGGGAGAGACAAGAGTAATAAGCTGCTGAGGATCATCATTATCAACATGGTTGAAGTATGACTTGCTGGGGAATAAAATTCCATGAACACGTGGGATATTAACTTTTTCAGAGGAATATTATCGACTTTGATGGGGGACTGGCCAAGATGCTTGTGAACTGACCCTGGATCCGGTTATGCTATGCTGTTGGGGACAAAAATGCCATGTATTTTGTGATGCATGAATATGCGACTAAGACGCAAGTACTAGGGAAATAAGATGCATATGAGAATGCAAATGATTGAAATGCAATGCGCATGAGAATGCAATTGGGTAATTGGACTTTTGGTAAGGCTTTATTTATGGTTTCCCATTAGGGATTATTTAGGAATAGGTGAAGTAAGGTAAAAAGATTCACGGGGTATACTGGTATGTCAACTCGGGGGTTGAGAAAAAACAAATATAATATCGACTCAGGGGTGGAGGATAAATCAAAATAACAAATCAACTCGGGGTTGAATAATAATGATATCACCTCGGGGGTCGAGAATAGTAAAGGTGATATCGACTCGGGGGTCGAGAAAATAAAGCTAATATCGACTCGGGGGTCGAGAAAATAAAGGTAATATCAACTCGGGGGTCGAGAAAAACAAAATATCAACGCGGGGTTGAAAAGGACATAAAGGGAATATCGACCCGGGGGTCGAGAACAAATCAAAATATCAACGCGGGGGTTGAAGGTAAAGGAAGAAATATAGACTCGGGGGTCGAGAAAATAAAATATCAACGTGGGGGTTGAAGAAATAACAATATATCAACTCGGGGGTTGAAAAAGACGTAAAGCAAATATCGACTCGGGGGTCGAGAACAAATCAAAATATCAACAGGGGGTTGAAGGAGGGTAAAGGAAAATATCAACCTAGGGGTCGAGAAAATAAAGACATATCAACTCGGGGGTTGAAAAAAGGTAAATATCGACTCGGGGGTTAAGAAAGGTAAATATCGACTCACGGGTCGAGAAAATAAAGACATCGACTCGGGGGTCGAGAACAAATCAAAATATCAACGCGGGGGTTGCGGGATGAAATGATTATGTTATGTGTGCATGTGGTACATGCTAATTATATGATGCATATGTGAATGCAAGTTGGGAATTGGTTTTATGGAGGTGCCAACTAGGTGGACTTTGGTAGTTGCCAATACGAATTGGGCTTTAGGAGGTGCCAAGCAAGGTTGGACTTTTAGGAGGTGCCAAGCGGGGTTGGACTTTTAATGGTTTCCAATATGAATTGGACTTTAGGAGATGCCAATCAGGGTTGGACTTTTAATCGTTTCCAATATGAATTGGACTTTAGGAGATGCCAAGCGGGGTTGGACTTTTAGTGGTGATGATGCCAGCAAGGTGGACTTTTATTGGTTGCCAATGAATACTGGTCTTTATGGGGTAAATTGAAGATGCCAACTGGGGTGGCTTTTATGTAGTTGCCAATAAAAGATTGGACTTTAAGGATGTCCCAAACGAGATTGGACTTTATTTGGTAAAAGGACTTGATTTTCCGACATACAATATTTGATAGTGCTTATAATCAGAGGAAAAATATGGATACTCTCAATGCCCCAAGTTGGATCCTTTGTAGAAATAGTGTACTCGTTCCTGTAAGAACCTCACTTCTAGCAGATATGTCATGATGGCTCATGAATGATGGTATAAGCGCAATGACGTGACCACAACATTTTTATTGTGCGAGCGTAGCGACTTAACCAATGCATGTTGATTGTGCTTTTGCTCTGCCCCAAGGCTTTTGACGCTTATTGTGAGTTTGAAAGTTACTAGCGTCTGGCACAGTCTACTTAACCAACTTGAAAGTAAGGAGGGAAACTAGCCCTGTTCAACTAGTCTGCCTCAGTCTACAGGGTATCTGATGATTTTTCCTTGAAGGGTTTATGCCATGACATAGTCTGATATGTTTTCCCCCAGTGTCTAGACTTTGCAGCGGTCTGCCCCTGTTTGAACCTCGGAAGGACTTGCCCTAGATTTACGATCAAGTTCTTCTTTGATTGCCTTTGGTTGGAATTTCCTTAATGTCATGTACTGATTTGTAGTTAAAATTGATCATTCAAAAATGGTAATTTTAATGCGACATTCATGCAAGTTTTGAAAAGATCATTTATTGGAATGATGTGATAGTGTGTGACGAGTGAACCATTAGTCCAAATGCAGTGCTGATTTAGCTAGTGTGAAAGATACATCAAGAATATGAAACCAATTTAGAAGATTAGCAAATATGTTGGAGTTAGTTTACGCAACCTTGCTGTAGTATGCTTTCAGTATAAACCCCGTCTCAATTAGATCTTTTGAGGGTTGTAATGTGGTCTGGTTCACGGTTATTGAAACAAAGGATATAAGGCTCAAAAATTTAATTTGCCCCTTCTTTGCATAATCTCCAGTCCTACGTTCAGTTAAATTCTGCATACGCACTTATATTTCGACGGTGCAAGAATGAAGATGATGATTCAAGATTTCTTAAAATGACAGTCACTTTATTTTGCTTTTGTCGTAATGTCAGTGACCCTTTTGATTTTTGACAAGGTGGCCACTGAATCTTATTTTGTTTTTCTTGAGGACTTGAAGACCTTTTTCGCTTTTTCTTTGGACCCCTAGTTTTGCATGGACTGATTTTGCTCTTCGAGTCCATCGGGATTGCCTTGATTTTTGCCTAAGTCCCCTTTTGAGGTGTTCGACTTAGCAGACCTTTGATTTATTATTTTTTTGAATTTTGTAAGAGGATTGTGATTGCCAAGTCATTGGTTATTGATGAATAACCATCATGTCTTTTGAATGTTTATCTTGTGATTCGAGTGCGTAATCGGGTTAACTGAACACTACCCATGCCCCAGGTTAAGCATAAGGGTTTGTAGATCCGAAGGAAACTCCTACTTCTAGGCTCGAAGTGGTTGACTAGGGAATGTCTCATTATCTCTCCATTGTTTGAGGACTTCAAAAATGCTTGTACATCATCAGCAGGGTTTTATCCAAAAGCATACTATCAGCAATTACGGGTATTATATTTTCGTCATCCTCCCTCAAATCTTTGCTAAACATCAATGCGATAAAGGAAGTAAAATGAATTTTCTGTTGTGATTTTTGCAATAAATGAGAAAATATGAGTGAATACGAATGAATTTATTCAAAACATGCATAATTATCACATTAACAATACCATTAACAAATAACAATATCTAAAAGCAAATAGCACTTAATAGGAAAAAACTACAAAATGGTGAGATCTAAAAATTGCCAGTATTGAGGAACTAGGCTTTTTCTTTCACAGTTGGGCTAACCTTCTTGCTCATCGAGACCAGTATGATAACCTTCTTCATAACTACTCTTTGCAGCTTCTTCCATGACAGGGAATAATGGACCTGTCTGACCAGGTGAAGGATTGATGCTGATATGAAGACCTTGAGGCGTAAATGAGATTAGCTTGGAATCAATCAGATCTTAAACCTTGTTCTTGAACTGTTTTCAATCATCGATTGAATGCCTCATGGCACCAGCATGGTAGTCGCATCGTGCTTTGGTGTCAAATCCTGGTGGGTATGGCAGAACCACATGATCTAAGCCCTTTGGCACTATCAGTCCACTACTAATCAAATGTGGTAACACGTGATTGTATGACATTGGTAATGGATCAACGTGTCTTTTTGGTCTTTGGTTATAGTAACTTCGTAGTTGCGGAGCATGCTGTTGTGTGATCCGTTGTTGATAAATGAGACCTCTATTGACAGGAGGATATTAACCATGTGGAGAGACCGGAGTCACACAGGTAGACCCATAGGATTGCTGGCTTTGAATAGTTGAGATGCTTGGGTACATAGGATAAGGTGCCGAGGATGGAGCTTGTGGAGTATTCCAGATTGTATTGATTTCATCCTCTTATTCCCTTTGGGAGCTGACAACTGATTCACTTTCACTAGCTTGGATGCTCGAGGTGTCTTGGATCTTTCCACTCTTTAGATGACTCTCAATGCTTTCTCCTACTAAAATCAAGTCAGGGAATTTGGATGTCCCATTGCCCATCATCTTTTCCAAATATGGGCTTTGCAACAAATCTATGAATGTGTCAATCAATTCTCTTTCTAAGAGCGGTGGTTGAATGCGAGCAGCTACCTCTCTCCATCTCTGAGCATATCCTCTAAAAGACTCGTTTTCCACTTGAGGTAAGCCTTGAAATTGTATGTGATTAAGAGCCACATCAAGATTATATTGATATTGTTTCACAAAGGCGTTGTCTAAGTCCGACCACGATTGGATATGGTTATTCTCCAGCTGCACGTACCAATTCAATGATGCCCCACTCAGACTATCTTGGAAACAGTGAATCATGAGTTTATTGTTGTGAGCATATGTGGTCATCTTTCTACAAAACATCACTAAATGTTGCTTTGGACAACTATCTCCTTTGTATTTCTCAAAAATTGGCATCTTGAACTTTGGAGGTCTTACAAGTCCGGGTACCAAGCACAGGTCCAAGGCATTCAACTAAATAACATCACGCCCCTTCATGGCTTTAATTTTCTCTTCCAACACACGACATCTTTCAGCAAACTCAACATCATGAGGTTGTTCATTATTCATCACCAGGCTTGCCCCTTGGGAGTTCGGCGTAGTGAATGCAAAGCTATGGTGTTGTGGTGAAATTTGGATGTCAAGCTATTGATTAACTTGAATCTTAATTCATTTACAACCGGTCTTTGATTTATCCAAAGGAAAGGTTAAAGAAAGGGGAAAACCTATTCTGCATCGTAAACACAATGCGAGGAGAGATCTAAGGTTCAGGGGTTGGTTAAGCTTAGGGAAGGTATTAGCATCCTAAGCTTCTGTAGTACTCTACAGGAACCTCTTATTTTAATGTGCTATTGCTATGGTTATCTGCTTAGGGTAATGCTAAGGGTTAAAGGTAAAGAGAAAGACCTAAGGGGTTAGCCCTAAGTTTACTCGCCAAGACTCGCATCTTGTGCCTACGTATCCGAGGTAGGGGATGGAATCCGAGTAATTGTAGTTCCCCTCACAGAGGGAGGAAGATGAACTTCTTGACTATGGTCAAGGTTCCAGGGGAAAGTAAACATTCATAGGGAAGCGCTTACTTTGGAGTGCGGCGACTCCGATTTCTACGTTATAAAGTTGAATTAAAGGGTAAGGTAGTAAATATTCCACGGTGGGATCTTACATGGAGTACGGCGACTCCTGATCCTAAGGCTAGGATAAAGGGGTGGATGTCCACGGCGGGACGCCTAAGTATGAGCACGACGACTCGGATCCTAAGGCTAGGATGATGTGAGGGTGAGGTATTGACTCGGCGGTCAAATAGTGTAACCTTTCCTTCGGAGGGGAATTAACGGTAAAAATGATAATAATTGAGATGCAAAGCAAATGAATATAATTGATATGGAGTGAGATATGATGTTAGGAACAAAATATAACTAAGTGGATTGAGCAAAATGGTGAATGGTGATTTAATTGAGAAAATTGGAAGTTAATTGTTTTTAAGGTTTTTTACGAGAATATTATTAAGTGGAGATTAGAAAAAAAGATTTAAATTCTAAGATAATTTCTACCCAAATTGAGCTCTAAGATAAACTAAACTATTTGAAATTCTAAAATTTGTTTAGATCATTAGAAAAGCTTATTAAAATCTAAAAGGAAAATATTTGTTTTTTTTTAAGTAAGGATTAAAGACTAAAATCTATTTTTATTTTTGTTAGCATTTTATATTTTTCTTATGGGTTTTTATATTGAAATAAATGTTAAGTATTTTAATAAAGTTTAAATTCTGAATATTTTTTATCATTTAAAACTAAATCAAATTAACTTATTTTTATAGTTTCTGATTTTTTTTTATAGTTAGTATGTTAGTTGTTAGTTAGTGTTAGTTTGTTTAATATTTATAACAATAATATTACAACAAAATCTAAAAAAAACAAAAAACGAATGGGTTGGGGAGCTGGGTCGCCCGACCCGGTTCGGAGGCACAAAGAGAAAGGGGGAATAGGGTAATTGAAACCCTAATCCCAGACTTGCGAAACGGTGCCCCCATCGCCCTCTTTCCTCTCCCTCTCACTTCGCCTCCTTCTCCTCCGTTTTGTTCTTCTAATCCTTCATGCTTCTTCCTCCCTTCACTTATTCTCTTTCGCTTCGAAGCCTGTGGACAAACAAAAATAAACTCAACACTCAAACGGACAAAATAAATAAATTACCCAAAACAAAAAAGGGAAATCGACGGCGGAATGGTGGCTGTTCCCAGTGAGGATGTTAGCGGTAGCAACGTTGATTTGGTTGGTCATGTTGCGATTCACAGTTGGTGTTGGTCGGCGCGAAGACTAAGGAGGGTTTCGACGACGCCTTTGTGGTGGAGATAATGATTCACGGTTTGATGGTGACTCGCATCTGAAGGCTAAAATGAGATAAGTTTATTGATCCTAAACCCCTATATTTTATGTAATGCGTGTGTAGATGGCCCTGAATTTTGGGATTGGTGTGACGGTTTCTGTGAATTCGTCGTTTCTTGTGTATGTGAGAATCCTGTTATATAGTCCATTTGAATTGACGAACAGACATGTACATTAACATTTTTTGATAATCTTTCCATTTCCGCCGTAACATGTTTATCAACTGTTTTGTAAACAATTGAAATCTGGTTTTGGGTCTTTCTGTTTTCATTTCATCATGTCAGTATCATTTTGGAAATAATTGGAATCTGTCTCAAACATGTTTGACTCTGTCTTGACAGTCTGCTAAATACCTTTCAGTTTTCATCTCAACGTGTTTGGTTTGTTTTGGAAATAACCCCTACTGTCATGGACCTGTCTGAATACTGTCTACGGCACAGATTTGATCTGAAGTAATAACTACTTATTTTCTGCTTGATGAGGATGTTAAACTCTTTTCCATTCCAGATAAAACAAGTTGTATGTTTTGTCTCTTAGTCTTCTTACCTTGAGTAAATGTGGTGATGTTTTGGTTTGTCATATAGCTCTGTGTAAACAAAATGACCAGAAAATGCAGTTGTCTTCTTTTTCTATTTTTATGCTTAAATGACCCTTGGCTCTCCTTGTTTTTGGATAGGTAAATTTGCATGCTACCGTGAGACTTTGATCGTGCCGCCTTTGGGGTATTGTTGCTCACTGTCATGCTGATGGTGTCTTAAAAATGACTTCAATCACATTGCTTGGATGATCCCTTAAGTCGTACACGAAGGTATTGGATTCAAATACATTCTCGTATGAATTTCCACTCATAAAAGCTGTGAATACTTTCCGACTTATATAAATCATTTAAAGCATCTCCTTTCTCATTATGTAGGTAGTGTTAACGATGGAGCAGGCTCCCTGGTGGTAATTCCTCTCTGTCCAAATGTAACAAACGGCTTCATGGCATACCGAAATCAACGCAAGTCACCAAGAGGTATAAAAACTTAACCTTAACTAGCATTTGCTTCTCTCTTGATCTTCCTATGTTATTCGCGACAATATTTGGTTTCTGACCCTATTTTAATCTTAATAGCCTCAAGTTTTGATAGCAATGCTGGCCCGGTTAGTGCGGGAACATAGGTGCGGCCAAGATAACAATAGTAGCAGGGCTGAAGTTGAGTTGTTTTCATTTTCTGAGCTAATAACAAATTCTCACATTACTAATAACAAAGTCATTGCAGGTATCGAAAAAAATAGATTTTCGGGTCTCGGGGAAATTATGCGTGGCTATCGGGTAAAACTTTGTCTGGTGATCAATTCTTAATGACCAACACATTAATGGAGATACTAATCAAATATCTTGGAGAATGGTGCATTAGTTTTTACGAGAGCCGGTATAGTAACTAGGTGGATTTTTGAAGTTTTTACATTATTTGAGCTTTGAGATGGTTCTAGTTGGCAGTATGAATATGGAATAGAGCATGGATTTCAAACTTAGGGACTTAGGAAAATTATAGAAGTCATATGATGATTTGCAACTCCTGTAACATTTAGCTTCTAAATCTTAAGATGTACTCCAAATATTGACCTTTGCACTTTGTGTTTTTCTGGTTGTATCCAAACTCCTTGTGTAACACTTTCCTTATTCATCTTATACTCTTTATAAAGATGTAGAGATTTTGTTTCAATATTGAAGGCTCTTAGAAATGTTCAAATGAGTATGGACAACCTTGAATCTTTGTAAACCAATGATTGCATTTTATGAACTTGGACCTTAAAGCATGGGTTTTATTCTTAACTTAACTTTGAATATCTTAATGAATTTTAACTTCCTTTGAAATTGGATTTAAATTTCAGAATAGCACTAAGGCATAAACTTCATATTGAAACTCATGATGAAATTAACAATTAATCCCGAGTCCTAACTGTCACTTTGAAGCAAAACTTAATTTAGAAATTCTTATCCACACTTGCATCCATATGTCATCAATCCACGATTCTATCAACACCAAACCAACACTTCGCATTAATGGCCAAAAAATCGGACCTCTTTGGGGAAATCCTTGAGGTAAGCTTTTCAGAAGTTCAACACACTTGGCAGAGGGTTAAAGCACGCGCAGAGCCTTCGGACCTCTGAACCTTCCATAGCACATATGTCCTCATAAAACAAAACAGCCAAATTGGTTAAATGGTTAGTTAAAGTGAATGAAGGTACTAAAATGATATGCAAATGATCTCTAAAATCTAAGGGTAAAATTTGGGGTACAACATATGGTACTCGACAACATCCTGAGATGAGGCATGTCCATCTCGAACAATGTAACGTTCTTGTATAACCTGGTTCTCAATAGGAATTTGCACAAGCTGAGATTGACTAAGATTGTTCACTTGAGATGGAATGACGTTCTTAGTGACTATAGGTCGTTGAAGGTTGTTCTCTCTCCTTGACAAGGCTAGCATAGCTTCCACAAGTTGGTCCAACTGGTTTTTCATCAAGTCAACATCTTCTCTTGAGGCGAACTGGTTCTGCTCTTCTAAGCTCATGACTCTTCTAAAAGTTGCTTCAAGTCCGATACAAGTGTCGGGAAATCAACTGTGGATTATGGACAAAGGACGGATAAGTTTTCTGGTTTTGGAAGATGATATTGAATGCAAATGAAATGCACATGCAATGGTATGCAAAGGAATGCAGGCACAAACAGGATCCAAGATAACATAAGCAGGTCAAAGTTCCCTAACAGGTAAACTATACAAGGCAAGTTCTAGACTCTTTACCCACAGACCCACTCACGGGATAACTTATATGTTGATGCATAAGGTTCCCAGGATCACATACACCAATTGTATCAACATCACACAACAGGCTAGCTACATTATGACGAAGATACAAAAGGTCTCTCCTGAGCGGAGTCCTCATACCAGGAACACAAGGAGCAGCCCCTCGGAGATTAACACTACATGACTACCAATATAGAAATTGGTTCTAAGAGTGGTTCCTAGAGTCATGGACCCTTCATGAATCAAGTCATATAACAGGCTAGTTGTGTTACAACCAGATCCACGAAAAGGTCTACTCTTAGGGGAAGCTTTCATGCTAGGCACACAAGGAGCGAGTCCTTGAGGACTAACACAATTACTTCCAAAATCTAGACTAAGTGTTCCCTCTTCTTTTTCTAAAGCTCGGGTGTAGAGCTTTACTTCTGATATCATCCCATAATCCAACAAGAGAATATGATATACACCATATAATAAACAGAAAAAGCAATAAAAGCAAGCAAATAAGCAATAGGAGAATACAATAAAAGAATGAAACAACCAAGCAACGTTAACACCCTCGAATCGAGCCAAGTTAGGCTTGATTCTCTCTTGCATAGGGCAATGATATTCCCCAGCAGATTCACCATCTGTCGTACCTCGAAAAATACGATCCTCACGATGGACGCGGAAAAAACGTTTGAACAGAGTTGCCACAAAACTTTATTCATTCCAAGGAAAGAATAGGAAAATATCGATAAAACCTTTAAAGAGATAAAAACATGGTCGTCGCAACCAAATTCTAGGTTCAAGAGTTGATTACGCAAATTGAAGGTATTAACACCCTTTACATCCATTGTACTCAACGGGAACCTCTTGATTTGATTTGAGAGATAAGTTAGCTAGGTTATTTGTTTTCTTCTAAATATTTTCTTATTAGGGGAAATGGGTGGTTTATTAATAGGGTGCTCGCCAAGGATTGGGGCCTTTGTGCCTACGTACTCCCTCGTGTAATGGGAAAGTCAGAGTATCGTAGTTCGTGGGACTATAGGAAAATGAAGGAATCATGGTAAAAAGAAAAAGGTAGCTCGCTAGGATCTCGCAATCCTATGCCTGCGTATTCTTATTGACAAATGAGAAATCAGAGCGTCTGTAGTTCAAAACACTACGATTAGTTGGTTTGTGTACAAAGCTGTTACGGTGAGAATCGTGATACCAAGCTATTGATTAACTTGAATCTTAATTCATTAAAGTCACAACCGGACTTTGATTTATCCAAAGGAAATTTTAAAGAAAGAAAGACCTTTTGCGCGATGTAACAACAACGCTAAGAGATCTGGGATCAGTGGTTGGTTATGCCTAGGGTAGGTATTTCATATCCTAAACATATGTAGTACTCTACAGGAACCTTTTGAATGTTTGTATGTTATACTTGCTAAATGTTTGCTATGGCTTGGGATTGGGTATAAGGTAAAGGTAAAGACCTAAGGATAGTTTCTAAGTTTGCTCGCAAAGATATCGCGTCCTCTGCCTATGTATCCTAACTAGGATAGAATCAGAGCAACTATAGTTCACCTTACTAGGGATAGATGAACACTTGATTATAATCAAGGTTCAAATGAGAACAAACATAATAATTCTTATGTAGATTTTAACAAAAATCTCTATTCTCAATTGAGCACTCAAGAATATTGACTTTCATAATGTTGCACCCCAAAATTTGACCAACCTTTTCTTTCTAACTTGGTTTATGTTTCATATCATTTAGCATTTGCATTTGTATATCATTGGTTCTAGACATGGGATCAAGAGGTTATTTTTGTCATCCAAGAGAGAAGATTTCTTTTTCAAGCTCAAGCAAGGTTATCATTTGCAAATCAACAAGAGTTTATCATCATCAGGGTTGAGTCTCAAATCTCCTTGAGGGGAGAAAGTTTGTATAGGTGTCACCTCCTATCTTGAGAATCATCAGAGGTTCATGAGGTCATCCATTTGGGTAAGGCATGATCCAAAAGCTCATTTTGCATCTTGATGGTCCTTTATGGAGTTTATTTGATCACTCAAGTCATTTGCAAGAACTTCAGTCAATGGATATGGAATTAGGGTTTCATCTGGTCAACCCAAAGTCAACTGTGGACTTGAGAGGGTTCTAGATTTGGTTCTAGGTCACGGAATCCATGGGAAATCATCATAGGTTATCTCTAATTTCATTTTAAGGATAAGTCAAGAGACTTGAGAGTTCAAAGAGTTACTAAATTAGGGTTTCGGTTGCTTTCAGTGAAAAATCTTCTCTTTTAGCCTCTAACTTCAATGACAAGTTTCACCATGATACAAGTCTTGTCTCATTTTCTCACAAATATAAGACTTGTTCATCATATTTCAAGATTTATTTTGAGTACAAGAACTAGTACATTGGGTTTGTACATCTCAAGTTATGGTATCAACAAGTTGGTGTCATCAGATGAAGAGATTTTAGAGGTACTCAAAGTCAACTCAATTCCAAGAGATTATTCACATGGATCCAAGATCTTCCTCACTTTCAAGTGAACATGAGAGTTGTTCCTCATTGTCTTAGATTTCCAAAAAGTCCTAGAACTCATCATTCTCATGTGTAGAGCTCAAGTTATGGTCTTCACAAGGCAAGGGTATTTTTGGAAACCCCACTTTAGGTCTTTCATTTCAATGACCAATTCCATGAACTTCATGACCTCTAATCCAATTTTGTGCCACATGAAAGTTGTTTCAATTTATCTTAACATCCTCTTGAACTCAAAATCCATGATGTTTGATGAATTATGTGATCATTTGAACCATGATGAGCTTGAAAGTTGATTTTTGGGTATGATTTGGATTCCTTCCATTACAAGTCACCATTTGAACTTATTTTTTGAACTTTTTCACACCATAACATCATTGTATTGGTCATGATGCATCTTACCCAATTAGAAAAAACATGAGTACACTTTACATGCCATTTTTCATACCTTAAAGAGTGTTGGTTCAAAACTTGGTATCAATGCATTTCCAACTCACCAAATCAATATAATTAATTCCTACACCCCTCATTGACCATTTGCTGACCATGAATGGAAGGGAAAACACCAGAACCTGTGTATGTGCATGAAAGACGTTTTTTGGCCAACTTTGCAAATCAAGAGAAACAACCAACATGGGCCTTCATGGGATGCATGAACCCATCATATATAAGCTTTGAATCAACCCTAAATGCTCAGAGAAGAGCTTACTGCGCAGAAAGAATAGATTCACTCAAAAATTTCTAAAAACTTTTTCTTCTTCGAATTTCATTATACACTGGGTTTTTCTCCAATTTCTTGCTCAAATCATCATCCCACAAACATAAGAAGGAGATTGGAAGCTTGAAAGTGAAGTTTGCTCAAAGATTCAAGGGCCAACGGAGCAGCTCCGTGTTGCACCCTAAAATTTGCCCATCGGTTTTCCGACTTTGACTGGCTTTTGCTTCACATTTCACCTGCATATCATTTAGGTTTCATCTTGCCCGTGTTATCAACCGGATTGAACTTATCAGGATTTTAGCCGCTTTACTCGCGTTTCAGGTGATTCAAATCATTCAAACGAGAAGTTCAGTGTCGAAATTAAGCGAAAGTCGCTCTCTTCTTGATAATTTAACCCGTGCTGATAATTTTGGCGCATTTCAGTGCTCGCCCGTTTTTCCATGGCATTTTGCATTTTATTGCTATTTTTGCTTTGTATTTATTTATTTAGGAAATAGTTTAAATAGGTTTTGAATTTTTTTTTAAAGAATGGTTAGAATATAGTTTTTATTTTGATTTTATTAGTTTTTTAAATAGTTTTTAGAATTTAGCCTTTTAAAAAATAGTTTTTAAATTGGGTTACTAAATGGATTTATTTAGAATTTTAAATAGTTTAAAATAACTTTTTTAATAGAAAATAGAGTTTTTATTAGATATTTGTTTCTATTAGAACACAGATTTTTATTTTTAGACACAGAATTCTTTTTGTTATAATTTTCCTTAGAATTATTATTAAGTCTTAGTTTAATTTTTTATTTAGGTTTAGATTTTTGTTTTCATTAATTGAGTCATGTTGCTTTTAATCAACATCAACACTTATTATTTAGTTTTACCTTTAATTAATTAGAGTTTAGCAAAATTATTCAGCAACAAGCCACGTGTCTGATTCCTATATATGCTTGCACTGTTGCTTGTCTCCCTTACTGAGTATTTTCTCAAATCAAACTAATATAATTAATTATATTTAAAACACATTTTTGATAAATATGAAAAGGGATTTGGAATCGAGCCTTTGATTTCTCTTCTCGATTGTTTGGGCCCGAGGAGCCTTTCTTAAGTCCAAACAATTGTCTTCTTTAAAAGATGTATAATACAACAAACTCAAAATCTATTTTCATAATATAAGATGAAAAAGAGAGAGAGTCAAGCCTTTGACTCACTTTCCCGATTACTTGGGCTTGAGAAGCCTTTCTTAAGCCTCGAGTAATCGTCATTCATAAGCCACGTTAATTATATCAAAGCTATTTCTCAATATAAGATGAAAAGAGGGAGAGTCAAGCCATTAACTAACTTTTTGGATTACTTGGGCCTGAGGAGCCTTTCTTAAGCTTTAAGTAATCCTCATCCGTTTGAAATACTTCAACCATCTTCCATTATTCAATGCTTTTCCTACTCAGTCCATTAAGGATGAAAAAGAGAGAGAGTCAAGCCTTTGACTCGCTTTCCCGATTACTTGGGCCCGAGAAGCCTTTCTTAAGCTTCGAGTAATCGTCATCAAATTAACTTACTCGAACCATATCCATTCCTTCACCGTTAAAGATGAAAAAGAGAGAGAGTCAAGCCTTTGACTCGCTTTCCCGATTACTTGGGCCCGAGAAGCCTTTCTTAAGCTTCGAGTAATCATCATCCGGTTAACTTACTTGAACCGTATCCCATTATTTCTCCATTTAGGGTGAAAAATAGAGAGAGTCAAGCCTTTGACTCGCTTTCCCGATTACTTGGGCCCAAGGAGCCTTTCTTAAGCTTCAGGTAATCCTCACCTCTAGCTAAGCATTCGATACATCAAACCTCGTTTTCTCGCCCCCGTGCGATCAAAACCCTAAAACATATTCAAATCTATTCAAATCTATTCCCTTCTCCAAATAAATACATCAATACTTATTCAATTTCTCGCCGCCGTGCGAACCGTCAAACCTCTTTTCATAAGTGTGAGATACGGTGTCTTGAGAACGACGCAAAATATTGCTTCGTCCGTAACCTACTTTAGTCGATATAAGTGGTGTGTTCCCCATGAATGTTGATATATGGAAATCCATTCAAAGTGGTACAAGCGTCCTCTCTTCACTGATTTAGATAAAGCAATATTTTCTGTCGAATACGACTAAGTATCTTTCGTTAAAGTCAAACCGGCAACCGTAGTTTGAACTACGGACGCTCTGATTTCTCGTCTGTTAACGAGAATACGTAGGCATAAGATTGTGAGATCCTAGCGAGCAACCTCTTTCTTTTTCTATCCAAACCTTTACCCGTAGTCTGAACTACAGACGCTCTGATTTCTTGTCTGTTAATGAGAATACGTAGGCACAAGATTGCGATGATCTAGGTGAGCACATTTCCCTAAAATTCCACAATTCCATATTTCTTCCTTTACCTGTAGTCCCACGAACTACGAATGCTCTGATTCTTCACTTCTTTCGAGTGAAAATACATAGGCACAAGGGCCCCAATCCTTGGCGAGCGCTCTTTTCTAAAACCACCCATTATCCTTAGAAATCTAAACTCTTTTACTTACCTTTAAATCTTTTTATCTTGGAAGAAAACAAACAAACTAGACTAACTTTTCTTACGAATCGAATCAAGAGGTTCCCGTTGAGTACAACGGACATGAGGGGTGCTAATACCTTCCCCTCATGTAACCGACTCCCGAACCTAGAACTTGGTTGCGATGACCATGTTCTTTCCCTAAAGGTTTTATCGATGTTTTCCTGTCCCTCTTTGGGATAAATAAAGTTTGGTGGCGACTCTGTGTTTTCTGCGACCATTCGTGAAGGATCGTGCTTTTTCGAGGTACGATTACAAGTTACGGGGTACAAGTTAATATCGTCATAGTTGAAGACGAAGAAATTGACCTTGACAGCCTGGTGATCCTAGGCGGAGCAGCTTTGTGCAACTGGGAAAATGTGGAAATCCCTGTCTTTTTACCTTTAGAGTAATACATTTGCTTGTTTAGCTTTGTTTTCTTTAAATTCCTGGTCTTGCCTAAGGCCAATGAATCATTTTGTATGGGTCACTTTGCAATTTGAAAAGATCTATGAATGAAAAAGTGTTTTTGTTAAAACTCTTGTTTTGTTTTCTTATCATTTTCACTTTTTGTTAAAAGGAAAAATGGCAACCTTTTTTGTGAAAACTTAAAATCAACCCATTATCTGCATGTTTGTGTGTGTGTGTGTTTGATCATTCTTAAAAAAACCATGCAGAACACCTTCGTCACCCACATAATCCATTGATCATTCGGTTCCTTCTGGTAGTGGTCCATTTGTCTTTCAAGCCGAAGAAGTGAGTGATGAAAATTCTGAGCTCCTCGGAGAATTGAGAAGGATGACTGAATACGAAGATGCATATCTTCATCCATATAAAGAACAGATCAACGTCGTCAACTTGGGATCTGAAGAAGAAAAGAGAGAAGTCAAAGTTGGAGCATTGTTAGGGACAAAAGTCAAGAGCAGACTGATAGCACTTCTCAAAGATTATGTAGATGTATTCGCTTGGTCTTCTCAAGACATGCCAGGATTGGACACCAACATTGTTATGCACAAGCTCCCTCTAAATCCAGAGTGTCCTCCAGTCAAGCAGAAGCTTTGAAGAACTAGAACCGACATGGCTCTCAAAATTAGAGACGAAGTCAAGAAGCAAATTGATGCAGGCTTCTTAGCAGTATCGAAATACACAGAATGGGTGGCCAACATTGTGCCTGTCCCAAAGAAAGATGGAAAAGTTAGAATGTGTATAGACTACAGGGATCTAAACAAAGTCAGTCTGAAAGACGATTTCCCTCTTCCACATATTGATACCTTGGTGGATAACACAGCCAATTTTGCAGTATTTTCGTTCATGGATGGATTTCCCGGCTACAACCAAATAAAGATGGATCCGGCCGACATGGAGAAAACAACTTTCATTATACCTTGGGGAACATATTATTATAAGGTCATGCCTTTCAGTTTGAATAAACACGAGAGCAACGTATCAATGAGCTATGGTCGCACACTTCCATGATATGATGCATCAGGAGATTGAAGTGTATGTAGACGATATGATTGCAAAGTCTCGAAATAAAGAAAACCACTTGGATCATCTACTGATGTTATTTGAGAGACTCCGAAAGTATCAGCTGAGGCTAAATCCGGCCAAGTTCACATTCAGAGTTCGTTCTAGCGAGCTACTCGGATTCATCGTTAGTCAACGAGGAATTAAAGTAGATCCCGACAAGGTCAAAGCAATTCAAGAAATGCCCACTCCTCAAACAGAAAAACAAGTCAGAGGCTTCCTTAGACGGCTAAGTTACATCTCCAGGTTCATCTCTAACTTGACGCCTACCTGCGCATCGATCTTAAAGTTGTTACGAAAAGATCAAACAGTGGTATGGAATGAGAAATGCCATTTGGCATTTGAGAAGATCAAAAAGTATCTCCAAGAGCCTCCGGTGTTGATTCCTCCGATTCTAGGAAAGATGTTGTTCATGTACATGACGGTATTGGAAGATTCAATGGGTTGTGTCGTAGGCCACTCCCACCTTTGTAAGTCCAATGGTTACTGGCGTGGCTTAAAGCCAATTGTTATTGGTATGAAGTTTGGTTGTTACCCACTCTCACCTTTGTAAGTCCATTAGTTACTGGCATTGCTTAAGACCAATTTTTATTGGTACCTTGATTTGGTTGTTACCAATCTTTTCTTAAGACCAGTGGTTACTGGCATTGCATTGAAAAGTCCAATTGTTATTGGTATCCTTTGATTTGGTTGTCACCAATCTTTGAAAGCCCCGTGGTTATTGGCATTGTTATATCCAATTGTTATTGGTATTTGGTTTGGTTGTTACCGATTCCCCCAGCTGAAGTCCAGTGGTTACTAGCATTGCATTGAAAGTCCAATTGTTATTGGTATCCTCTGATTTGGTCGTTACCAATTTTCGTTGAAGTCCAGTAGCTACTGGCATTGTTTAAATCCAATTGTTAGTGGTATTTGATTCGGTTGTTACCGACTTCCCTAGTTAAGTTCAGTGGTTACTGGCATCTCTTAAATATAACTGTTATTAATACTTTGGTTCAGTTGTTACCAAATCCCCTGTGTAAGACCAGTGGTTACTGGCATCGCTTAAAATCTATTTTTGGAATCTTTTGATTCAGTTGCTACCAATTTCCCCTATGAAGACCAGTGGTTACTGGCATCATCAACTCGGATTGTTATCAGTATCATTGTTGTGGTTGTCACCTTTCTCCCCTGGAAGTCTAGTTGTTACTAGCACCCCCTAGAAAGTCCAGTAGTCACTGGCACCACTTAAACACAGTTGTTGTTGATAGTAATTTATGGTTGTCACCAGTATCCCCAGCTGATCCCAAAGATCTAGTGGTTACTAGCATCCCTGATAAGTCTGGTCTTGTTTCTAGTATTTTTCTAAAGATCCCGTTCGAACTCTTTGTTATAGGAAGTTCCTCATTTGGTTAGACCCCAATGAGGATCATGTCTCTGGTCCCTTTCCTTCCCCGGTCGGAGTCTGGGCCTGTTGTCTTTTCCCCCTCTCTGGGGCTTCTCCCTTAATGCATTTCTCTATTGGAGTTTGCGTTTCCCTAGTTGGGTTCTCCCTTTTCCCTTGTGAAGATTTTGTCTTCCCCGTTGAATTTTGTGTCACCTATGGAAGATCCCCCTGAAGTACCATCATTAGTCAGTTATGAACTATTGATTATTACGCCTCAGATCCTGCCCCAATGTGTGGGTTCTCCCGTGAGTAGTTACTCGTTGTTTTACTGTTCTTTTATTTTTGCTCGTGCGTCAGCAGGTTCTTGCATCTTCTAGCATCATAAAGCATCATTTAGAATTCATTGCATGTTTCGCATTTGTCCTTTTGTATACCATCGTATCTAAGGGACAAAGTTTTCAGTTTGTTATATTTAAACACCTTTCACCATGATTCTATGGAGATTGTTATCTCTCATTTCCATCTGGTGAAGATATTCAAATAGGGGCAACTGTATACCCTAAATTTTTACCCTTAGATCTTCATCATCATTCTATGAGCATCATCATTTGTTTATCTAACCTTAACGTATTTCAAGTTTGTCTTTGTCAAGATACAGATTAATTAGGGTTCCATACAGTCAGGAATCGGAGTTTCGTTGGTACTATACTGGATCAAGTATGAATCAAATTTGAGGTTGTCACCCAAAGAATAAGGGCAGTGTAGTCCAGCACTCCCGATTCGGGTTTCTGATCAGGAAAAGTTAAATGTGGTTTGAATTTTGATTTAACTGGTACTCTAAAGATGGAATCATGGTCCATGAAGCTTATATGACTTATTGAAGTTGACTCAAGAAGTTTCAAGACCTTAGGGAACCCAGAACGCCAATAGTCGATTCGGAGTTTTTCGATTGATCGGTTCGTCTGACTAAAAAGTCAACTTATTGACCAGTAGAGTTTTGACCCAAAATTGAAGGAAATAATGTTCCTAATATTATATCACAAATAGTAATGAATTTTTGTGACCATTGGATCAAGTATTGAAGAGTAATCGAAAAATTGGGAAATTAAGGTTTTGAAAGGGGCAAGACCATAACTTCTAACCACATATCTAATTAGAGTGGTTCAAAGCTTGTTGGAAAGGTCTTGAAAAGTTCTACAAAAGTGAAAAAGTAACCTATATGCAAAAAATGAATAGATTTGGAGTTATGCTCAAAATCAATGCAAGAGGGAAAAACACTTAGTGAAATTTCATGGTTTTAGCACTTTTCAAGTCATGTTTTCAGCCAACTTCAAGGGTGTATTTAACCTAGTTCCACTTGGAATTTGGAAAAATCCAAAACATCAAAGTTGTAGAGCATGATGAGGACTTTCCAAAAAGTACAAGAACTCATCCATAGCATTTTTGAGCTAGGAGTTTCGAAGGAGGGAAGTTGGGGTCCAAACACTTGAAATGCACATTCTCAAACTTGACATAAACCAACTTGCCAACCATCTAGCTGATTTTCAACCATTGATTAGCCTTTGATCTGATGTCTAGAATATGTGTTGAGTGAAAATGCATAAGGATGAAGAGCATGGGCAAGCTGCAACCATGTGGCATTATTATAATCAAAGAAAATCAAGAGGAAAGAGAAACTTTATTGAGAGAAACTGTAGCAGCAGGACCCCTAGCCTCTAAATACACTTCAGTCACTTCCTATGGCCTGCATACAACATGTTTTAGGCATCACAAAGCATCAAGATCAACTGCATCAAGATTTCTTGGGAGATTTGCATTTTCTCCCTCCAAAAGCCAAAACCATCCACATTTCTCAAAATCTGCCAAGCCTTACCTCCTCTATAAATAGAAGCCTTCTCTAGATGACATACACACAATAGAAATCTCACAAAACCAGAGAAAACTCACAAAGAAACCTTGCTTTCCACTTTCTTGAAAACCAAGCAACTTCACCAAATTCCTAAAAATTTGCCTTGAGTAGTTGGCCTTCCAAAACCATTTCCATACATTAAAAATCATTGAAAACTATTTAGACAATCCACAAATGATATGTGGAAGGTGTTCAAACTCTTAAACCAGTCAAGAACTCCATTTCCTCAAAAGTCAACTCTCAACCAAGGAAACTATGACTCTTCATACAAAACTGAGTAACACTTTGCTCAGCCCTGTTTTAATCAGTTCAACCCTCTAAACACATTTTCCTTGAGGTGTATCATCTTTCCAAAACATCCAATACCCTCTGCAGTACTTGTTTTGGAATCTATCACAAAGTTCCCTCATTTACTTCAAGTGCAAGAAAATTGTGTTCTAATTAAGGCATTGGTTGGATATCAGCTGGAGCTCTTCAAGGTTTTCCCTACTAGATAAGCTTGCTTAAAAGTCTACAAGAGGTTAGTATTCACTATCTTGATGTTGAACTGTCATGAGCATGTTTAGTATGATTTTTGTTGAAATGTGCTTGAAGCAAATGTAGTTCATGTGTAAATCTCCCAGATTTGATTTTGCTTTGATCATCATCATGTTTAAACATCTTGCTAATCATCATACCATGTGATTCTGTTGTGTGTTTGTGCTTTTGAAAAATATTTGCTCCATGTCCTGTATGAACATAGAGAAGGATGATTTGAAATTGTTATTGGATATTGGTGTGGAATCTGAGTAATGAGTTGTTCTAGTTATGAACATTGCTGCTTGGTTTAGTTTAGTTTTGTTATAATGTTTAGGTAGATCAGTTTGCATTTTGAGAACCATGATGATTTATGCTTAACATGGATGGCATGCCTTGAGCAATGTGTGAAGGGTCTGTTTAAACCAGTTTTTGTGTGGATCTAAGAATTGTTTTGATGCGTCTATGTTTTGGTATGCCATGTCTTGTGTAGTTTAATGTGAATCACAAATGAATGACTGTCATGAACCATTGCAGGACACACACCATAAGGATCATGTTTTTGTTCTAGCAACCTGTCTTTGCAACCTCATAATCCTTAATTTCTTTTACTATTCTTTATGTAACTAACTGGATATGTTTGATTCAAGTTTAACTAATGATATGTTTGAATGAGTATGTGTTAAAGTTTTGTTTTGGATCTGTCATGACCATTGTTGGCTATTTTCAACTCATACATTTTGCAACTCACACCTATTTTCAATTCTAGCACAAATTTGAACCATTCTTCTGCCCAGACCTTGTCTATGATATATTTTGAATGTGTGCATACCTTCAAACTGGTACAAACTTGCTTGCATTGAGTTCAGATTTTGAAAGCGCATTTCAAACACCATTCTTGCACTTGCTATCGTGTTTTAATTTATAAGCACAATTTGAGAAAACTAATAATGTCATCGTGTTCCATGTTAAAAACCATGCAAGTTAGACTCTCATTTTGTTAAAATTGATGGAGTTTTGAATTAGTTTGAATGTTCACGTTTTCGTCATGTTGCTTGTTTTGCCATGTTTGGTTTTGACCAGAAATTTCACCTCTTAAGGCATATCTATTTCTGGGGTGGCTTGATATAATGGATGTATCATCACCCCAGTGGTCGTGACCTATGCACTCACGTATCTTGCCTTGCCTCTTGACTTGAGTTCGATCCGTGTGAAGATCAACTCTTTTGCGATTTCTTGCATTTTTCATGTTTTAGCATATATTTCTCTACATGATTCTTTCACACATGCGCATTGGCTAAGCTAGTGAAGTTTTACACTTGTGATCCAAAGGTGGTGGTTTCAACACCTACCAAGTGCACCTCTTCTTTTTAATTACTTGATTTTTCATGTTTTCTTCACAAATTTGCAAACTTCATAACTTCACTATTTTTCAACATTTTTGATCCATTCTTTTTTCAAAATGTTATTAATCATGTCTACTTCCACATAGTGAGAAACGAATTCAAGGATATTCATCCTAGAAATACTTTATATCACTTGAAAGTCTCGTACTTTTTTAGGGTTTTTTCCTTGTGTCTTTTTGGGGTTTCTCAAACTTCTTCTTGATTTAATCTTGTGAGATTGTTTTGTACTTGATGTACACATGTTTGTTAACTTATTTAAGTGTTTGAGTTTTGTCTAAGTCAAGGTTTTATCATGATTAACCCATGATTTTGTAAAGTGCATCTAGTTGAAAAACACTGTGAACTTTGTTTGTAAACCATGTTATATCTTTTCTTGAGTGTGTTATTTATGCCTTTCTCTACTTGTTTGGATGTCTTGTTAGAACCATAACATGCTAGGGTTTGCTCTGCCTTGGTTGTCACCATGAACTTGTATGATTCCTCATGAAACTTTGAACTTCTTACTTGAATTGTTTTAACACTTCTTATTTGCTTACTTGTACTTGATTTTGATTAATGCTTGGTTGTTGGTCTTATGTTGTTACATTTGATCCATATGATATGCTTGCCTCAAGTTGCTATTTGCTTGCATTTTTTGCATTACATGTTGTTGTCTCGATGATTATTACCATGTTTGCTTTTCATCTTTGTTAAGATGCCTAAAAACTGATCTTGCCTTAATATGATTGGTCTTGTAAGAACCTCTACCCCTCCTAGATATTGTAATATCTTTGTGTATTATTAGTTTGTAACCATATGATTTGATTGTAATCTTTGCTTGATGTTGTCACATACTTGCATATTTTCCTTGGTTGTTATCATACTATTTTATATGTTCATCATGTTTGAATGAATGCCTCTGTTTGCTTTTCAACTTTGTTAAGTTATTTCCCAGGTGATGGAACTTTTTAGTTCTCATCTAGCTGCCTCATCTTTTCCCCATTCCAAAGGAAATACTCTCTATTGACCCTTGGGTCATAGGTAGCTCATTACCCTCTCTTTGAGTTTGTTAAGTCATCTTTGAACCATAACTTGGTTAAGTTAGAACATATACCCATTTAGACTTTGCTTTAAATCTAGAAGACCTACCCCTTGTTAGGAGTATCTTTTAACTAGAACTTTAAGATAAAGTTTGTTAACTCTATGTAGGAACCATGGTGATGATTACTTACTCCCCTCTTGGCTTTTGTGAAAGTAAATATTCTTGAGTGTTCAATTGAGAATATAGATTTTTGTTAAAATCTACACAAGCATTATTATGTGTGTTCCCCTTTGAACCTTGATTATAACCAAGTGTTCATCTATCCCTAGTGAGGTGAACTACGGTTGCTCTGATTCTATCCTAGTTAGGATACGTAGGCAGAGGATGCGATGTCTTTGCGAGCAAACTTAGAAACTATCCTTAGGTCTTTACCTTTACCTTATACCCAATCCCAAGCTATAGCAAACATTTAGCAGGTATAGCATACAAACATACAAAAGGTTCCTGTAAAGTACTACAAATGTTTAGAATGTGAAATACCTACCATAGGCATAACCAACCCCCAATCCTCGATCTCTTAGCGTTGTTGTTACATTGCACAAAAGGTCTTTCTTTATTTAACCTTTCCTTTGGATAAATCAAAGTCCAGTTGTGAATTTAATGAGTTAAGATTCAAGTTAAATAATAGTTTGGTATCACAATTCTCACCGCAATAGAAATTGCGACTTCACTGGGGAAGTACTTAAACTCGAGGGTTTAGCCTAGTTTGTATGATTGTATGCTATATTTGTGAATATTTACTTACATGTATATTTGTAAATATATCTGTTTGTGTGTTATGGACAATGGGTGCTTTGAGTGGTGAGATAAATCCTAACCCATATTTGAGTGACACATGAGATAGGATTGTGATAGGATCAATAGTTGGTTGTTGGGAGTAATCCCAACAAGTCTGATATATGATGTAATCACACTCAGTGGAAACTTCCTTGAGATAATTAGTGGTGCATGAGTAGTCATGTATTCATTAATTGGTTCAACCCGAGAGTCCGTGAAGCTGAGGACCTTTAGTAACACTCTTACCTCACTTGGCCTTTTTAGGACGTAGTGCGGAAATTGTTAGGGAGTAGTCCCTCAATAGTTGTTACGCAATACTACACTCTGACGAGTTTATCTTGAGAATATTATCGACTTACATAAGTAGCTGTGTTGGTTGACAATATCCGAAGGATTTACTATGACTCTGGGAACTTTGATAGAACCCGTTTGGTAGGTACAATTAAATCATAGTACAAATCCTTGGGGATGGGTAGACCTTTTGACTCCATGTTTTGACCTTGAGCTTAGGGAGCCTTGTGTGTGCATACATATTGTATTTGTGAATACTTTCCTTTGTGTTATATGTGCATCATCTCATCATCTCATCATGGAATTTCATGTTTGCAACTGGTTTTGTAAAGCTTAGTTGATCTCTTCATGCAAAATCCTAGATATATCATGGATATTGGAACAAGGAACACCAAGATATACAATTTCAAGAAGCCTGATACATTCGAGTTGAGAAAACTATGGACCATGGTGTCATAAGAGTTTCGAAAGAGATTTAGAAAGATTTTGAGCCTAGTTAGGACAGGGATGTAAGAAGGGATCCTCAACACTTTGGTTCAGTTTTATGACCCATTGTACCATTGCTTTACTTTTCCTGACTATCAGTTGATGCCAAACTTGGAAGAGTATGCCTACTATGTGGGAGTCCCTGTGAAGGATCAAAAACCATACAGTGGATTGGAAAGCTTACATTCACCAAAAGAAATAGCAGATTCTCTTCACCTTGAAGTATCTGAAATTAAAGCTAATTGTGCCACCAAAGGAGGAGTTGAAGGTTTCCATTCAGATTTCTTAGTCAAGAAAGCTGCCTATCTTGCCAAAGAGGGGAGCATGGATGCATTTGAAGCAGTATTAACTCTGTTGATTTATGGATTAGTATTGTTTCCCGAAGTGGATGAATTTGTCAATCTCCCTTCTATTACCATATTTTTAAGTGGCAACCTTGTGCCTACCTTGTTAGGAGATTCTTATCACTCAGTTCATCATCGGACACTTCAGGGAAAGGGAACTACTCTTTGTTGTACACCTTTCCTGTACAAATGGTTTGTCAACTATTTGCCAAAAACCGACGCTTTCAAAGAGAATCTCAATGGGTGGAGGTGGTCTCAAAGGATAATATCCTTAACACAAATTGATATTTACTGGTACAATCCTGCCTACGACCGAGGAGTTTATTTTGATCGGTGCGGAAGCTTCTCAAACATACCACTCATTAGAGGAAGAGGAGGGATTAGCTACAATCCAACCTTGGCTAAACGTCAGTTTGGTTTTCCGATGAAGGATAAACATACCAATGTGCTCTTATCCGGTTTCTTTTATCTCAACACCGAAGCGGCAAAAAATACAAGAAACAACACAATTAATGCTTGGGAGGACATCCAGAAAAAGACAAAAGCAAACCTAGGGAAAAGGAATCGTGTAGCTTTTGAACCATTTACTCAATGGGTCCAATATAGAGAAAGGGATTTGAAAATGCCATATCTCCCAGAAAAGAACACGTAGATTGTCATTGCGTTGACATCCTCTTCCATTCCCATTGAGAAGATGGAAGAATACCAAGAGTTGCTTGCAAGAGCTCAACTTGAGAGGGACACTTGGGAAGGAAAGTATCATGCGCTTTCCTCCGAAACAACAAGGCTCATCAGAGAAGTACAAGAAAAAGACAAATTGATAGATTGGCTCAAACAACAAGTGATCGATGGGGAAGCAACAAAGGAGAATTCATTTTTCTCTAGTATTAAGCCCATTCAAAGAATTCATGAATACTCAAATGTCCCTCCAAACTCTGGAGCTTGGAAAGGAATAGTGGATAAATTGGTGATGGAAAATGAAATACTGAAGAAGTTGAAGAGGCCTTGCGTCTGAAGTTCTTAGTTTAGACCATGGAACATAGTTTCTTGATGTAACTTAGGTTTCTTGAATTGTGTCTCAAAAGTTGTAACTTTTTCCAATAATGAATGAAATGAGGGTTTGGCATGATTGATCTTCTGAGTTTTGTAAAATCAGACGCATTTTGCATTGTATGTTTGCATTTTCCTAACCATTCAAGGAAATTCAAAATTTCCTTTGCAGACATTGATATGGAATGATGAAGCAGGTTTCCATTTCCAAGCCTAAGACTGGGTAACCTCAGGATCCTAGTAGGCCTTGTCAGGAACCCCACTGCTTTCATTGCCAAGTACGAAGATCTTCTACCGCTACTCAACACCCGAGTCAACAAGGACATACTGCAAGCACTCGTTGAGTTCTACGGTCCAGTATATCACTATTTTATCTTCCCAGATTTTCAGTTGCTCCCGACAATAGAAGATTACTCTGCTTACTTGAGGATTCCCTTTACCTTCAAAGTTTCGTATGGAAAACCAAAAAGAAGAGACCTTGCTAAGGCACTACACATCAGGCCAACTGAGCTGCCTGCTGAATTGGTAACTAAGAGTGGTTTCTCTGGAATGGAAGCAAGACCATTCATGGAGATGGCCGAGTTTCATTATGATAACGGAAATCTGGGAATCTTTGAGGCAATCTTAGCATTCTTAATCTATGGTTTGTATCTTTTCCCATGTTATGACGAATTCATCAGTGAAGAGGCCATCTGACTCTTCATCGTCAAGAATCCCGTAAACACTCTGCTGGCAGATACATATATCACCATTCATCACCGAAAGGTGTACGATCTTGGACAGTTTTCATGTTGTACGACTTTGCTCAGCAAGTGGTTTATTTATCACTTGCCTAGGACTCAAGTTCTTTGGAACCTTCCCAACAAAAAAGCATGGATTGAAAAATTAATAACCCTCAGGCTCTATGATATTAACTAGTATGATACCAAGATCAACGATGTGGCTATAATCCAAAGCTGTGGGGATTTCCTGAACATACTCTTCATCGGTACTAGATGAGTTATTAGCTACAATCCCGTCCTTGCTCACTAACAACATGGATATTCAACAGGGCCCGAGCCAGACATGCTAAGAGCCTGGTTTTGTGTAAAAGGGAAAAATGAAGAACTTGAAACACAAGCTAGTTTTGCTTGGTGTCATCCTCATCTACAAGGAATGACCCCAGAGGAAAATGTCACAATAAACTCCTCTGACATTGTGGCTGTGGGAGTAAAAGTTGAGGCAGGGTTGAAGAGTGGCAAAGTATCAAATTCAACTGCTAGCTCCAGTACCGGTGCTACCAAGAAGCCAACCAGCAGCTTTTATAAAAAGAAAGAAGGTGAAGTAAGCATCGTGACACATGAAAGAAGAGCCCAAAATCAAAGGAATCAGCGACAAAGGTATCAACAACCACCGTACATAGCAGTGGTGACACCAGTCTTCCAACAACAACAAATTCAGCAAGGTCCTCAACAAGGGGCGCCCAATCAGTATCAACAATACAATCGGCAACCGTACAACAATCAACAAACGCAACAACCTCGAGCTCAGGCTCCTAGATTAAACTATCAAAGTGGGAAACCAAGGATACAACCCATACCCATGAGTTATACCGAATTGTTTCCTATGCTGGTAGAAAGAGGGCTCGTCAGGACAAGGAAATTAGGTGCTCCGCCTAATCCTTTACCCCATTACTACAATCGAAACATGCATTTCCCTTTTCATGAAAACGCCACGAGGCATGATCTGGAAGGTTGCTTCGCACTTCAGCATATTGTCCGAGAATTAATAGAGAAGAAGATATTGTCATTCGAGGATAATCACCCAAACGTGAAGGACAATCCTATACCTAATCATGGTAGGGTAAATGCCATAACCGAAGAAGGGGAAGAGCCTGAAATGAAGACCGTCATAACGGCCTTGAAAGTAAAGATACCATGGGTGGAATTGCATAAAGGGCTTGCTCGAGCATGGGTACTCAAAAGTTCTCATGAAGACTGTGAGGGACGCAGACTAAATCCACAAGGTTGTGACCTTGTGCAAAAGGATGTTCGATCATTAATTAATCAAGGAATGCTGCAAATCAGTAGAAAAACAAAGAAAGAGGAGGTGGCGGTAATTGAGCTAGTGTTCAATATGTCTGGAGAATCCAACAAAAAAGCGGTTTCAGAAATAACAACAACCATGCAACCAAACACAAAGTTGTCCGACCGGTATTTCGTGATGATCATGCACCCAAGTTTGGAAAGGACCAACCCAGGTTCAATCCAAGAAGAGGACTTGGTCCTCGTCGAAGAGTTATAACGCCTAAATATGATTATTCATGGTGTAATGAAATTATGGGAAAACAGCAGGAAAACGTCACCAACATTGTTGGGGCAAGCAGAATGACCTGAAGTGGTCGAATATATCAGCCTCGAGTGAGTCCTAAGGTTTCTCAATCAACCACCATTCCTAAATCAATTGTCGCTGCTCCTAAAGCTGCTACCGCTGTTCCCAAAGAAGCCGCTCTGAAGAAGTGATTTCTAAAGAACCCATTGGCAAAGGGAAAGAAGTCCTCAAAGATGACAAGGATGAGTTCTTAAGAATAATCCGCCGAAGTGATTATCGAGTGGTGGATCAACTTAACTAAATGCCATATAAAATTTCCTTCATGTCGTTGTTGCTAAGCTCCCCTACGCATCGTCAAGCCTTGATAAAGATATTGACGCAAGCTCACGTAACAAAGGATATTACAATGGGACAGTTTGACTCAGTTGTTGCAAATATCACAACATGCAACACATTGAGCTTTGACGATAATGATCTGACAGTTGAAAAACGCAAGCACAACCGTGCCTTGCATGTAACTATCAAATGTGAAGAGGACACACTAGCCAGAGTGCTTGTTGATACAGGGTCTGCGCTCAACGTGATGCCTAAGAGGACTTTAGCCAAATTGGCCTACCAAGGAGCTGAAATGATGCCCACCTCCCTAGTTGTAAAAGATTTTGACGGCTCAAGAAGAAATGTGATAGGGGAAGTTGATTTACCAATCATGGTAGGCCCCCATATCTTCGAAATCACTTTTCAAGTGATGGATATCAATCCAGCTTACAGTTGTCTAATGGGAAGACCCTGGATACACACAACAGGCGCTGTCACGTTCACTCTACACCAAAAAATGAAGTTTATTGTCAATGACCAGTTGGTCATAGTACATGGAGAGGAGGATCTAATGGTGAGCAGCTTGTCTTCCTTCAGATACATAGAAGCCGAAGAAGATGCGCTTGAAACTGCTTTCCAAGCCTTGGAAATTGCCCACGCTGTGATGGTTGACGAGTCAGTGATAACCCGTGGTCCATCTTTTGCTTCCATCCAAAGTATAAAGGCTGCAATGAAGACAGGACTCCCATTGGGATGGGTGGAAGTCATAGAAGTCAATGCTCGTGCGAAAAACGACAGACAAGGGTGAAGTTACAAACCAACTCTAGAAGATGCACCTGAAGAGAGCATCATGAAGAAGAAGACCTTGGGAGAGATATTCACAAGCGGCGGGGTACAAGTGAATGCCGTCATAGTTGAAGACGAAGAAAGCGACCTTGACAGCCTGGTGATCCGAGGCGGAGAAGCTTTGCGTAACTGGGAAACTGCGGAAATCCCTGTCTTTTTACCTTTAGAGTAATACATTTGCTTGTTTAGCTTTGTTTTCTTTAAATTCCTGGTCTTGCCCAAGGCCAATGAATCATTTTGTATGAGCCACTTTGTAATTTGAAAAGATCTATGAATGAAAAAGTGTTTTTGTTAAAACTCTTGTTTTGTTTTCTTCTTATCATTTTCACTTTTTGTTAAAAGGAAAAATGGCAACCTTTTTTGTGAAAACTTAAAATCAACCCATAATCTGCATGTTTGTGTGTGTCTGTCTGTCTGATCATTCTAAAAAAAACGTGCAGAACACCTCTATCACCCACAGAATCCATTGATCATTCGATTCCTTCTGGTAGTGGTCCATTTGTCTTTCAAGTAGAAGAAGAGAGTGTGAAGATTCTGAGGTCCCCGAAGAATTGAGAAGGATGACTGGATAAGATGCCTATCTTCAGCCATACAAATAACAGATCGACATCATCAACTTGGGCTCTGAAGAAGAAAAAAGAGAAGTCAAAGTTGGAGCATCGTTAGGGTCAGAAGTCAAGAGCAGACTGATAGCACTTCTCAAAGATTACGTCAATGTATTCGCTTGCTCTTATCAAGACATGCCAGGATTGGACACCGACATTGTTATGCACAAGCTTCCTCTAAAGCCAGAGTGTCCTGCAGTCAAGCAGAAGCTTCGAAGATCTAGACCCGACATGGCTCTCAAAATCAGAGACGAAGTCAAGAAGCAAATTGATGCAGGCTTCTTAGTAGTATTGAAATAGACAGAATGGGTGGCCAACATTGTGCCTTTCCCAAAGAAAGATGGAAAAGTCAGAATATGTGTAGACTACAGGGATCTAAACAAAGCCAGCCTGAAGGACAATTTCCCTCTCCCACATATTGGTTACATGGTGGATAACATAGCCAGCTTTGCAGTATTTTTGTTCATGGATGGATTTCCCGGCTACAACCAAAGAAAGATGGATCTGACCGATATGGAGAAAACAACCTTCATTACACCTTGGGGCACCTATTGTTATAAGGTCATACCTTTCTATTTGAAGAACGCGGGAGCAACGTATCAACGAGCTATGGTCGCACTCTTCCATGATATGATGCATCAGGAGATTGAAGTGTACGTAGACGATATGATTGCAAAGTCTCGAAATAAAGAAGACCACTTGGATCATCTACTGAAGTTATTTAAGAGACTCCAAAAGTATCATCTGAGGCTAAATTCGGCCAAGTGCACATTCGGAGTTCGTTCTGGCAAGCTACACAGATTCATCGTTAGTCAGAAGGAATTAAAGTAGATCCCGACTGTAACACCCCAAAATTTGCCCCAACCTTTTGCTTTAGTTGGCTTTCGTTTCATTGCATTCATAGCATTATCATTTGCATACCATAGTCCATGAACAGGGGATTGAGAGGTGTGTGCTTATCAAGAGAGGGATATCAAAGGTCTAAGCCTATTCAAGGGGTTATATTCGAGCTATCAAGTGCTCATCAGAAGGAGTGGATTGGTTAAGAATGGTGTACCTCCTATCTTGGGGGTCTATGAAGGTCATCAAGTGGTTTTGAATCCATGGTTATGGGTGGAGACATTGTGAGAGATCATGGGAGACCTTGAGGGTCATTTTGAAGCTTATGTCAGTCATTATGTCAAGTGTATGAAGCCACAGTCAAGATTGGTGCAATTAGGGTTTTCACCTGGTCAACCCTAAGTCAACAGTTGAACTGAAGGAGATTAAGACTCAATTCCAAGTCTTTATGATCGTGTGATGTTGTGTTGAGACACATAGAAGATTATTCCAAGATCATTTCATCAAGATTCAAGAGTGTGAGAAGTTGCTAGGCTAGGGTTGCTATGCTTGGCAGTGTAAAATCCCATAGTTTAGTGTCTAACTTCAAGACCACATAACTCAAGATGCAAGCCTCATCTCATCTTGACATAAACATGAGACTTGTGGATCATGTTCATAGATTTAATTTGAGTACTAGAAGTCCTTGATTGGATTTATAGAACTTAAGTTATGAAGTAGACAAGTTACAGGTCATCAGATGAATATGATTTTAGTCATCAAAAGTCAACCAACTTCCATGCCATTTTTGACCAAGAAGGATGTTTCTCCTCAACTTTAGGTCAACATGAAAGTTGTTCCTCACGATCTCACCTTTCCAGAAAGTCTTAGAAGTCCTCATTTTGAGTTGTAGAACTCAAGTTATGAGCTTTGCAAGGCAGGGGTATTTTGGGAAAGTGAGATTATAGACGATTTTCATTATAGGTCAAGTTCACCACTTTGCACACTTCAAATGAAAATATTTCCAACTTAAAAGTTGCTCCAAATGGGGTCATTTGGTTAACCAAACCTCAAGGATCCATTGATATGTCTTGGATAAGAAAATTATTGGAAAAAGTTTCATGAAAGAAAGCTTTAAAAACCCTTAAAAGTCAAGAATTCAAATCAATTCATTCTGGAACCAATTCATGTCATGTTGGTACATTTTTTGAGTGCAAACAATGTTTTAAGAACAATGGGAATATTACCAATTAAATTTGAAGTCATTTACTTGGCCATTTTCATGGTTTCTTGAACTTTAAGTCACAAATTCAAAATCAACCATCCATTCACTTCCAAGGCATTAATCTCAGCCCTACGTGTTCCTTGTATCATAAGAAATTGATATGAACAAAATTGGAAGCTTCCACACACCATGTTCATGGAAATTACAAAGGAAAAAGTGAGAAAAATTGGAAAATTAGATTGAGTGAATTGGGCCACAATTGGGCCAAATAAGGATCCAAAACGAGTCTATATAAGTTTCTGGATGAATTCATAGCAAGGTTGGTGATGGATTGAGCAAGAGAAGGTAAGAAGCACTTGAAAAAAAATTGTTAGATGTGAAAATTGAATTTCTACTTTGGAGCAATTTCAGAGGGAATTAATCATTCAAGAAGCTTCTCCAAGCACCATTGAAGGATTTTGAACAACTTTGATCAAAAATTCGTGCAAGAACACTCCACCATTGAAACTCCGAACAAGGTTCTTTTTTCTCATTCGTACTCTCTGTTCTTGATGAGTTATTGCGCCATTTTTACATAATTATGATCCTTGGAGTATGTAGAAGCTTTTAGGATTAGTTTGGTTAAGTTCCATGAAACTTCAAGAATTGACACCCTAGGTTGTAGTTTGATTTTCTCTCTTGTTAGTGGATGAAAATGGAAAAGAATTTGATATTCATGATGTAGGAAGTGAGAGGAAGAGATTAGTATCTTAAATTTTGAGTTTTGAGAAGATTGAAATTCTTGAGAGATTCTTGGATGATATTGATTTCTGAGTTTTAATGGAGGAACGTGAAAACAAATTGCATATTTGGATTCTACACAAAAAATCACGCGAAATTGGTTAAAGAAACGTCGAAAACGGTTGGAAAAAGAAGGATCCATGTTGTAGCTCTCAAACCGCGGCGGCCGGTGGCGCGAGGAAGACGACCGAAAATTTTTTCCGGCGCCAGCGGCGGGTCATGCGAAGAAGCTGATGGAGCACCGTCTGATTCGATTACTTCTTCATGTGTGGTCTTGATCAAGACCTTTGGTAGTCCATCTTTGACTAGTTGTACACAATTACTCTCCACTTCATTAATGTGTTGGCATTCCCTCCTCCCTTTGATAGCTTGACTAGTACTCTCATCCTGTGGCTGTGGATTTTTCTGGCCTTTATTAATTTCCTTAATTCATTTCATTTTTCTTTTAATTGCTTCATCCATTTTAATGCATTAAAAATAGCAAAATTGCTTGGAAAATTATGAGAAAATTTGTGAAGCATCCTTGCATTATTTCTGAATTTTGTGTGGAATTGGATTTTATTTTTGTTTAGTTTTCAATTTAATTTCTTTTTTTCCTCTTTTTATTAGATCATTTAATTGTAGAAATTGCCTAGTCTTCTTGCTGATTTTTGTGCTAGTTTTTGGTATAGAATTAAGACTTGATCTTTTGCTGGCTGGTAGTAGACACTTTGATATAGTTGCAGGAATTTTATTCTAATTTTTAGGTAACTCTAAGCATAGTTTTGAAATAGGTTTTTAGAGCTTTCTCCACTTGAGCTTTCACTTGACAACGTTTGGTTTAGAATTTCATTAGTGCCCTTAAACATTGATTTAAGCTCTGGATGTTTTACCATAAGTTCCCAATACCTTTAGGACCTATTAGAAATGTTTATAGATTTTTAGGAGTTGATTTACTATTTTAGTTAGATTTTACATCTAGGCTGTTTGTAGGATGCCTCTAGCATAGTACCTCCCATAGTTGAACTTCAAAATTGACCTTTAGTTCATGATAAGTTTCCAAACCTTTTCTGATGGTTTAGTAGACATGTTGATGCCTCTGTAGATTGAATCTTAAGGTTTAATTTGGTGCATTAGTTCCCTTTGGAGGGTTTCTTTTAGAGCTTGTGGAATTAGGGTTTTTAGAGCCTTTAGGAGTTTCTTCCTTTTTCATAATTGTGGTTTGCTTTGGTTTGCATTCCATTTCCTATCCAATGATGCAAGGTTCCTTTGTGGGAGCCTAGTCCCTCCTTTGGAAGGACTAAATGCCTACCACAAAAGGTAAAACCTTTGAGGATACCAATCTTAGATGAGTGGTTGAGTGCCATGATGGATTCCCTTGCTTTCCATCATGCTTCCCATCATCATGCAATAATCTCTGTGTTAATTCATATCATCTCTTGGTGGAATAAGTTGAAGCTTGAAGGTGAAGGCTTTATTACCTTCTCTCTTGATGATTAACTTGGACATGAAGACAACTACAGATTGTTGGGCTGCTTTGATATTAGAAGACTGTTTTGCTGTTGGGCTGCTGGCTTGTTGTTTTGTTTGTTGTATTCTTGTTGATTGATTGTATTTGTGTGACTGCTTATTTGGTGTGTTGCATTAGAATAGGCTTTCATGTAGTTGGTTCTAGGTTTAAGTGCATTGAAAGGTTGAGCTTTCCTCCCTTTGCTTGTCTGCATTAGAGGTTGAGTCTGTCTCCCTCTGCTTGTCTGTTACTGTTTGGCTTTGCTTGTTGGCTGAAGGTTGAGTTTGTCTCCCTTGCCTGTGTATTGTGTTGCTTTTGCTTTCTCTAGAAGTTGAGTTTGTCTCCTTCTGCTTGTATTGCGGCATTGCATGCATTTTACTTACTGTTATTCTTTCAGATTATTTATTTTGCTGTTGCTTTCCTCTGCCATGTTCCCTTAGGGACTCTAACTTCTCTTGTTCAAGAGAAATTATGATAGACATTAGGTCTGAAAACCATGCATGATAACATTAGTTGGTTCCCTCCTAACCTCAACCATAGGATGAATCCTTGGCATGACAACTGTTAGGACTTGATAGTTTCCCCTTAGTTGTGTCCGTTCTCTTCTTATCTTCAAACAAATCAAAATACAGTAATAAAGGTTAATTGATATCGTACGTTACGAGCCTTAAGCTACTTAGGAAATGATTATTGGAGGGTTTCCTTCCAATTATCAGGATGTTTAGTATGGTACACTTTGGGTGACATGCGACGTATTCACTCCTAAGTCATAGTCTCTAGTGCGATATGAATTGCAAACATCCATAAAAAACACTTCTTCCGTAAAAGACAGAAAACAAATATCAAACCTTCTTTTTGCCCCGTGGGCCCATAATCCGAGGAAAGCATTTTTAGAAAAAAAGTATTGTTAACTCTTAGTTCTACCGCAAACGGTAACGCCTAAGTCTCCAATGGTCGAGCTGCATACACCAACTACTGGAACTGTTTGTTAACCGTACTCGGATAAAAAAGACAAACTTGTGTCCCCTTTTTATCCCGAACTACGTTAGCTCTGATCTCTCAAGCCTGTTGAGAGTACGTAGGCACAAGATGCGATATCTTGGCGAGCAACCTTCCCTTCACCCATAGTTAGCCGAACTACGTTGACTCTGACTTTCCCATTGCACAAAGGGAATACGTAGGCCCAGAGCAGCGACGCTCTGTCGAGTCCCCTTTTCTTCAGTTTTCTTTTCTTTTTAGACCAGCCTTGATAGGTAGATAGTCAAACCAACCCGTCAGATAAACACAAACAAGCGTGGATCTCATCAAGTACGATGGACGTGAGGGGTGCTAATACCTTCCCCTTGCGTAACCGACTCCCGAACCCAGACATGGTTGCGATGACCTTGTCTGATACCTTTTCGTCAGGTTTTTCCGACCGTTTCCTTTCCCTTTCTGTGGGATAAATAATGAAAGGTGGAGACTCTTCTGTTTTGCCGACACCTTATTTTCGCAGTAGCGACAGCTGGCGACTCTGCTGGGGAACCAACGTCCCCTATGTGAGTCAATCCTAGCGCTTGTATGTTTATCTGTTGGGTTTGTATTTATTTATCGCACTTTACTTTCCGCACTTTATTTTCAGTATGATATCATTATTGTGCTGTTGTGGGGAGGGGCTCTGATGAGTGATAAGCCAGACCCAGGCTTGAGTGTATACCTAGCATTAGTTGTGGAAAGTAGTGGGCGAGTGCATGCTTTGCATGTACTAGTGTCCCACAAAATCCACGCTCAGACGAGATTCTCTTGGTTGACTTCTTTTCCAGCCCTTTGGGCTTGAGGGGTTGTTGGTCTGGGGAGTTGTCGACTCTGGGGACCGATCATTTGTGACTCAGCTAAGTGAGGCCTCTTCAAGGGGTGATGATGCCAAACCAGAAATGGTGAACATATCATCATTTCGTGAAAGTCTGTGACGCTGAGGAACACATAGAATGTCGTACCGTTTGTTGCACCCCAAAATTTGACCAACTACTTATCGCAATTTGGCTCATGTTTCGACTCATTTCATTTTTGCATTTGCATACCACGTACATTGCATTTTTTCCAGTCAGGTTGACTTTGTCGGGATTGCAGCCCTCTGATCGCGCTTCAGGCATTTCAGGCCAATACAAGGACATATTTTGTGAATCGGTGCTCGTCCCGGTGTTTTCAGCTCTCGCTGTTGTTTTTGAGGACATCTCGGTGTCCGGATTTTTACCGTTTATGTCAATATAGTCGCTAATATATTTAATCGGCTTCCTCGGTATTTTTAGATTTTTTCCTTATTTTCTAGAATTTTTATGGATTTAATTGACTTTTCTAGGTATTAGTTAGCTTTTTTTAATAGATATTTTTAGTTTAATTTCTTTTTTTAGGAATTTCTTTAATCATTTTAGATAATAGGTTTTAAGAGTAAATCATATTTTTAGATATTAAGTAGATTTTTAGATATTGATTCTTAATAGGATAGTCTTTTATTAGGATTTTTAAATAGAAATTAATAGGGGTTTTTCTATTTTTATTTGTTTAAGAGATAAATAGGATTAATAGATTTTAATTAGTGTTTTAGAATATATTGTTTTTAGAGTATAGTAGGTTTTTTAGAAGTTTAATAGATATTAAAGGTTTTTAGACTATTAATTGGTAGAGTTAATTAGGATCTTAATTAGATTTTAATTGAGGTTACCAGAATTAGTTAGGATTAGATTTATTTTAATTTTCATTTAGGTTAATTACTATTTTAATTTCCGTTTTACATTTAATTGTAGTTTTAGGTTTAATCAAGTGTTAATTAGTCATTAATCATGCAGTTAATCAGTCTAAATTCGTGGGCCAGATGTCCATTTCTGGGCCCAGTCCAAGTCTGGCCATGTGTCAGCATATAAGCACCCCATGTGTGCTTTCCTCAGGGCCCCACTTCATTGCCACGTTTTCTCCTCACCACACGCCACGTTTCATTTCAGACTCCCCCATTCATTGCCACGTTTTTCCCCCTCTTGAAGCCACGTTTCACTCAGCCCTCTCTCCATCAACGTTTCGCTCCCAGAGGTCCCCACCTCACTTCTCCCATCACCACGTGTAGCACATGCAAGGACTCCCTCTGCACTACACCGCCACCTATCTTCACACCATTCCTCACCGGAGACCCCGCCGCCGGCCATGCAACCGCCGCGCCGGCCACCTTCTAACTATTTCCGACCGCCATAACCACTCGCCGGAAGCCGTTTTTCGCCGAAAATCTGAGATTCCATGATGGACCTTCATCTTCTTCATCCATCTCGTTCATCCACCCTTCACCCAGTCTCACTGGAAAATCCAACTCCTCGCCGGAAACTGCATCAAGAATCTCCCAGATCCACCGTGTTCATCAATTCCTCATCTTCCCTGCCTAGATTCGTCCAAGATCTACCAACATCCCTCCAGAAATTCAAAGAATCATCGAAGACGTTCATGGATTCATCATCGTCTCCAGATCTGCTCGTGGTTCATCAAGAACATCCAGATCCAAAACTCTCCGGAGATCTGTTCAAGAAAACCTTCATCGCCCTCCAGTTCTCATCACCAATCTTCATGCTTTCCAGAAGAACCTCAACATCTCCGTTCATTAACAAGATCCATAAATCTTCCACTCTCTTTTCCAGATCGCTTCAAGAACACCGACCGTGTTTTTCGTCCACACTTCAAGAACTTCAATGTTTTTCCAGAGATCCCCCTTGATGTTCATCAACCTTCAACCTTTCCCAGCGATCTTCAATAACATTCGTAAGACGTTCTTTCACCAACCTTCATGTTTTGATTTTCCAGAAAGATTTTCGAGTAAGAACCATCAGTGTGTGAAGGATCCATGGATTCAACCGCGAATGAGCTTTTCTCCCTATCAGCAAAACCTCACAGATCTTTATCCAGTTCTCCGATGATGGCAAAGTAATTTGGAGGATTAAGGTGGAGTGGAATAGGAGTTGATTGGTGAAGCGTTTTGTGATAATTTTGTTTTGAAGAAGAGCTGAGTCGGAGAAGGAGAGGTGGGCGGTGGTGACGGCGCAAGGTCGAGAGAGAGAAGGGAGATAGGTTAGTATTAGGGTTTTTTCAGAATGAAAGAGGTTGAGGTACATGGAGAAAGGGTTGAGAGAAACGGCGCATGTGGGAGAAGAGTGAACAGTGCTCTGAGAAGGGGATTAGGGTTTCTGAGGGCTTGAACGAGAGGGAGAGAGGGCAATGGATTGGGCTGGGCCCATTGGTCTTTCGTCCGTACACCCTGTCGCTTGCGCGAAAATAAGGTGCCGGCACAACAGAAGAGTCGCCACCTTTCGTTATTTATCCCTCAGAGCGGGAAAGGAAACGATCAGAAAAACCTAACGAATAAGGGTAAGACAAGGTCATCGCAACCGTTGTCTGGGTTCGGGAGTCGATTACGCAAGGGGAAGGTATTAGCACCCCTCACGTCCGTCGTACTCGACGGGATCCTCGCTTGTTTGTTTACTTGGACGGGTTGGTTATAATCTATCTACCTATCAAGACTGGCTGAAAAAGAAAAGAAAAATGACTCGGCAAAGCGTCGCACTTTATGCCTACGTATTCTCATCAGAGAATGAGAAATCAGAGTCAACGTAGTTCGGCCTACGAAGGGTTATGGGGGAAGGTAGCTCGCCAAGACTTCGCCATCTTGTGCCTACGTACTCTCAACAGGCATGAGAGATCAGAGCTCACGTAGTTCGGGAAACTACGGTTTATTTCCTGTTTTGAAAGAAGTGTTTTTTATTGTGTTTGCGATTTCAACCGCACTAGAGACTATGACCTGAGAGTGAATGCGTCGCATGTCACCCAAAGGGTACCATACTAAACATCCAGACTGTGGGAAAGAAACTCTCCCACGATCCTTTCTCAGATAGCTTAAGGCTCGTAACGTACGAAAGAAATCATTCATGATTACTGTATCTTAAACTGTTTCGAGATGAGAAGAGAATAGGCCCAACTAGGAGGGAGACTATCAAGTCCTACTGTTGTCATGCCATGGATTCATCCTATGGTTGAGGTTTGAACAGGGAACTCCTAGAAGTTGTCATGCATAGGTTTCAACCTAAAAGTCTATCATCAAATCCTTATCAAAGGAACTGAGAGTCCTAAGGGATCATGTCAATGATACACCAAAACAGACAAAGCATCAGCTTAACAGTAAAATGCATGCAATGCAAGTGAGGGAGGAAATGTGTGTGGGGCTTCAGCCTCCACAAGCTCGTCTCAACCTCAAGCCAGTCATGAAATAACAGTAATCATACTGAAAAATAAACAACGTGCTATCGAGCAATAAACAGTAAGCTGCAATCATACAGAAGAAAGAAATGAGAACATGCTATCAAGCAAAATAAACCACATGGGCAAGGGAGCTGGGCTCTACCGAATACCCGCAAGCAAAGCCATGCAATAACAATACAAGCAGAGGGAGCAACTCAACCTCTAATGCAATTATGCTCCTAGGCTGAACTTATTCTAGATGGACTTAATCTAATGCAACAGACAAATCAAGCAAAACACACAATACAGAAAAGAAAACAGAAGAAAGCCTCAGCTCCTCCAGCAGCAACTCAGTCTTCAGACTTCGGAGATCACTTGCTTTCCAGGTTTCAACCCTATAACATGAGTATCAACTCATCTTCTCCCTTAAGCTTCGGCTTCCTTGATCAGCTCCACCTTCAGGCTTCACCATCTTCAGGGATCTTCAAGTATCAACTTGATCTTCACAAAGTCTTCAGACTTCAACAATCTCCAAAGAATCATCCTCTTCAAAGCTTCAGCTTCTATCTTCAATGGCTTTTAGATCTTCAATCAAATCTCCTCTTCAAAGCAAACAACTTCAATACAAGTCTTCAATACTCTTCATTGCTTTCTCTATCTTCAACAACCCAAATGCTCCAACAAACAAGATTCAATCAACAAGATGAAGTGAGGATGTTAGAGTGCTCACTGACTTCCAAAGGATGCCATTGAGGACTTAACATCAAAAGGAAAGGCTCTCTCAAAGTTCTACCTCATAGGGAAAGGTCACTAATCCCTCCAAAGGAGAGAGGTGAGTACCCTTAAGGGACTTTATATCATAGAGAAGGAAGGAGGTGAACAAGACACTCCTTGTTTATTGAATGGAATTATTCTACCTAAAGCTCTACCTATGTACTTATGATTCTATAAACAAAACAAACAAAAGCTAAAACTAAGCTCCTCTTCAAGGTCTTCAAAGTCTTCAATGATGATCCACAAGGTCTTCAACTCAATCTTCAAGGCTCACACACTCAAAGGAGAAGAAAAGAAAGCAAAACAATACAAGCTATGCCCTTAAGCAACACACATACTAACCATACATTCAAAAATCAATTAAAAATACTAAAGTACTATATAATATTCTAGTAAAATTCTAGGGGATTCTATACATACCTACCCTTAACCCATATATTCCCCATACTCTAATCTTGACCTAAAAACCCAAAACAAAATTGTTAAGTCTACATATGCAACCTAAAACCCTAATTTGAGTACACTAAGACTATGCTTAACAAACTAATAAAATTTTTATCTAAAAATCATGAATTAAATCCTATGGGAAACTATGATTCAATATCTAACTATGCCAAAAAGAATGGCTCAAAAATCCTAAGGGAAAGTCCTAAAAGAAATTCTACAAACTTGAGTATCAACTAAAATCAATTAAAAAGGCTAATTACAAGAATAATATGCTAAAAATATTAAAAGAAAATAAAATGCCAATTTTATTTATTGATATTTTTCTAGACATGATTATGAACATATAGAAAAAACAAGCATTAAAAAATAATCATTTTTGAATTTTATATGAATTTATTAAAATGCAAGAAATATAAAAAGAAATGAAAATAAAAGAAATGAATTAAAGGGGGTGGGGGTGTCAAACTGAACTGCGCCCAGTTCAATTGCTGTTGGGCTGAGCATATGGGGGTGCACGTAGCAATCTGGTAGGCCCATGCGCTCAGAAAAATAAATTGAGAAATTAAAAGAAAATTAGAAAGCCAACGGTATGAATAGCAATAGTTTTTAGTTTAAAAATGGACTTGGGCCGCGGGTGGGGTGTGAGTAGCACAAGTTTCATTAAGCCCAGAACTCCCAACTAATTCAAACGTTGCGTTTAGCTCTTGATGTTTCCCTCCGTTTCTGAAATTAAACCTGGCCCGTTGGATGAGATGAAAGAGTCAATTAACCAGGATGATCCAACGGTTGATGGCCATCGTCCCCAAATGTCATTAGGGTTTCATCCAAAACAGAAATCATGCACGATTCTTCCCCAGCCTCGTTCTTCCTTGTTACTTGATGAAATCCAGAAATTCCAAAAGCAAAAATGTGCTACTGATTACCATGAACACGACCATACAAGTAGTTCTCCCTTAAACCCCTTAAATCGTCCAAACATAAAGCTTCAATACTAGGGTTTCACCACTTTCTTCTGGTATCAACCTTGATAGAACTCAATCCTACTGATCCAAACTTGTTCTACATGTTACCCTAACCAAACTACACTATATCATATCCATTAAAACTCAATACACAGCATTTTCTTGATCATCAAAGAACCTAACACCTGTCATTGATCTTCATGAAACTCTCTGAAATTCTATGGAATCGATCACCTAATCAAGTCTAACAATCCTACACCAAAGATCTAACCTAACTATGCATAATTAAGGAGATATGGGAGACTCCACCAACCTGTTAAGTATCAATGGTGGAGGTATGAACAGCTCGATTTGGTACTTGAACCTGCTTCAAAATACTCCTCTAATGGTGGATAGGGTTCTGTTTGCAAGAGTTGTGATGGATGAGGCTTGCAATGATGAATTTGAGCTTGACTTGCACTTGAAGGAAACCTTGGATATCTCTTTCTCCTCTCACTCTTCACCAATGGATTCAGCAACTTTCACCAACCTTTTCCTCATGGTGATTCACTCTTTAAATAACAACCAATGGAAGAGTCTAGAAACTTATGGAATCACCTAGAAAGCTTTAGAATTTCTCATGAAGTGATATGTGGTATTATCTCCTTTCATGCATTAAGACATTCAATTTTGCTTTAAAATCTCCCCTTGTGAGATATTGGAAGGGAATGTGTGAAAAACAAGCCTTGCCTTGCCTTATGCCAAGTTTTCTCAAAGTTCCTTAATATGCAAGAAACAAAATTACAAAGTAACCTCCCTTTTTAAGCTTCAAATCAAAAATCTACTTGAACCATTGTTTTTAAAATTATGTTGGGAGTCAAAATGACATATTGGATGACCTATTTTAGATTTGTGGATCTCCCAAACCAAATTCCAACTTGGATTCATTTAACTTATAAGTCATTTTTAGGTCATTTTTACCCAATCTTGTAAATCCTTGCTACAAGCTTTTTCAACAAATCATGACCTCTTTTATAGGCTTAAAATCCCATTTTGAACAACTTTGATGTTTTGAGTTTTTTCATTTGAGGCTTGGAAATAGGAGATATGGCCTTTGCTTAAAATGACCTATAATCACCAAATGACCAAAATACCCCTGTCTTGTTCAAACCATAAGTTGAGTTCTACAAATCCTATCAAGGACTTCTAGTACTCTCTAGAAATCTAAGAAGATGCTCTTCAACATTCATGTTGACCAAGAGATCATAGGAATCATCCTACTAGGGCAAAAGTTGTCTGCAAGTTGGGTGACTTTCAAGGACCCAGATTCACACACCCCAGCTGACCTGTAATTTGTCAAAACCATAACTTGAGCTCTGCAACTCCTATCAAGGACTTCTACCACTCAAATTAAATCTAAGAACAAGCTCTACAACATTAATGTTGTGGGAAAGATGAGATATCAATCACATCTTGAGCTAAGACTGCCTGGAAGATAGGGATCAAACTAGGGTATTTTCACTGACAATCCTTGGAAACCCTAACTCAAAACTTCCCAGACTCCTCAATCATGATGAGTTGGTCTATGAATAATCTTTATAACATCTCCATACATCATTCCATGATATCATGGCCCTTGGATTAGGTCTCAACCTTCTCCAAATCTTCAGTTATCCCAGGGCTGACCTAGTCAAAACCCTAATTCTACCATTCATGGTTGAATCTTCTGAATTCTTGCATAATGACCTCTATGGGCTTCATGATGGATTTCAAGACATCTCATAGGCTTTCTCAAAGCTTCAAGTTCATTCTCAAAGTCTCAGAATCATCTGAGGAGCTCCCACAACTCTCAAGTTATGAGACACACAACCTTGGTTTCAACCACTTCTTCTGAGGATCTCTTGAACTTTCTGATGAAGGTATTAACTTTCAAACACTTGATGGATAAATAAATGTTGGTCAAATTTTGGGATGCAACACACCCTCTGTTTCTCCTCTAACACCTCTCCCCCGTCTGAGTGTGTAGTTGGGCTAGGCCCTGTCCGTTTTGCTGCAACACCCCCGGTTCACTTTCTTCACCCCTGTCCCCTGTTTTTGTTTTTCAGAATTTCCTTATTGGGCTGGGCCCTAACTCTGCTCCATTTTTGCTGGCTGTACCTGATCGCGACTTTCTATGTCTAATACAACTAACTGCAAGTGCACAGTCTATCGCGTAGTAATAAAAGATATCGATCCCACAGGGACTCGTAATCAAACTAGTGTTCTCGGGAGTTACTATGTTTAGCTAGGTAGAATATGTTTTAAGGGAATAAGGTTGTCACTAAAAAAAAAGGGGAACTAAGATTACTGTTTAGATTTTAATTAATTGAATCGATACGTAGTAATTGTGTTCTTCAGGGATTTGATAAGTTACTGGTGTATGAAATAGTTTTCACAGTTTGTTTAAGCAGAAAATGGAGATTTGAAGACTCTCGCCTCACGATGGTTATTGACGCTAATCACAATCCTAAGGGCCAAACGTACACTTTCGTATCCCGTTCGGGGTTAAAACTATTTTTTGGAAATCTCTAAGTTCTAATTCGTTTTAAAGTGCTTTCGCTGTTATTAAAACAAATGCCTAGTGTTTACTATCTGACCTTACCACAGCTTTCGCTTGTTGGTTCGTATCTTAATTAATTTCCCACTTTCGTGGCAAAACTACTTTTAAATAAGTTCTCGCTTTCGCGACGAAGTTTATTCAGTGAATCAATTTTAAACACTTAGACCATAGATTATTTTTGTGAAAAGAAAGTTTTCAAACAAGAGTTATCAAATCCCATTCGAATTATTACTACATATCGATTGCCTAAGTTTAGCTAGACATGAATTGGGAAAAACAAAACATAAATAATAATAATAAATAATAAATTGCATTATGATAAAACAGAAGTCGATCAAAATGAAAACCTGTAAATAATGCCAATTGGCCTTTGGGCAGATCCTCCACAGATGTTGGCAGGATTCTGATCTTTAGTTCCAAATTGATCGTACAGTGCAATAGGTACTACAGAAGAGCGGAAATGGAAATGAGGAATTGAAAAGGGAAATAAAGGAAAGGAATACAAATAAAAATTGGAAAGTAAATTTGCTCTGGAAATTAAATTCGGCAGCACTTCGTGGTATGAATGCAACCCACTTTTTGAAGTCCCCTGCTTCCCTTTTTATAGAAGTGGAATCCCAACGGTTATCTCTCAGGATGATGGACCTTGAGGCAGATAATTTAGGGAGTAGTGGACCACTTAATGGGAATTGGAACTTCTCTTTTGACGTGTAATCTGAGTGGGGCGTTTTTGCCTGCATGACGGTCGTCACAAGGTGTGACGGTCGTCACCCGTGTGACGGTCGTCATGCATCTGTGACGGTCGTCACATCAGCAAAAACAGTCTGTTGCGCTTTTCATTGTGTTTTCACTCCTTTTTCGTCCATATTTCATCTGGGATTGCTTCTTTTCTTCATGTTGCCTTGTTTAGACGTGATCGTTGAATACCTGCAAAAACATCAGACAAATACACGGAAATAACCCGAAATCGGATCGAAAACGGTTAGACTTTAGTTGAAATATGCATGAAAATATCTATATGATTTCGTGTTATCAAACTCCCCTAAGCTTGAATCTTTGCTTGTCCTCAAGTAAAACGTGGAAAAGTCGGCAAGCACGAGGCTGCTTCTTCGTTCGCAGAGTTTGGAAAAACCGGGATTCTTGGTAGGAACAAGACGAGTATCATGACGACACTGGACTACGAGTCTCCGGAGGTCTCCTTTTTATGCAAATCGGTCTCAGTCATGCTACCGTATCTTGGTGTCAAGGTTCTCGTGGCAAGTTCACCCTGTTTGTTCTAGCGCAATCACATTAAGCCCGTTGTCCGCACACTTTCATGGCAAGTCGGCCTGTTAGTGAATATGATCTCGTTTTTGTTTTTGATCTTCTTCACTGATCATAATTTGGTGTCATTGATTTTTCAATGAGTTTTTCGTGCCGTTGGGCTAAATGCTCGGGTGAGGAGCACCTAACTTAGAAGGAAACGTATCTTATATTCTTGGGCTTTTTAGCTCTCTTTTCATGATTTTTCATCTTTTTGGAGATCATACACTTATTTACATCGGTCGCTCGCTTAGAAGTGTTTTTAGGATGGTGCTGACTGCTAGTATAAACTACTTGGGGTTGAGTTTGCGTAGACACTTGAGACTTTGGTACACGTAGGTGGTGAAACCGACTCGCATAAACTAGAGATCTAAGGTGTCTGGACGATACTGGTTTTGTTAGAATTGTCGTTTCCTCGGAGTTTCAAAACTCGGTTTGAACTCAGGTGCATTCTCGTGATGCTTTTGCTTTTGAGGAACAAATGAAAGTTTTTGTTTACGTTGAATGATGTGGGGATTGTTTGCGTAACGTGAAAAATATATAGACGAGCTTTATTTGCTAGAAATAGAAAGTGTAAAAATAGAAATTACTAAAATTCAAAGTGCAGTGAAATGGAAATACAAGAAATAAGGGAAGTTCGGAGTCCTTCGACCTGCAGGGTCAGATTCGCTAGACTCTCAGTGATTGTAGCTTGGCCGGTGTGAAGTTGTTGCATTTGAGTTCGGTGCCAAGCCTCGAACTGGTCAGCTCGCTGGTTCTGCTACTGCAGCATCGTGAGTATCTGTGTCTGCTGGTCTAGGGAGCGACGGAGGTCCTCTTCAGTGTAGTCAGGCACGGGATGGTGACGGCGGCGGCGAGAAGATGTACCTACTGGAGGAGGAGGCTGCGATGCCTCTGGCTGCTCGGACCTGGCCAACTCAGCTTGGATTTCATCGTCGGAATCATGAGTGGGATCTTGAGTAGGAACAGCGGCAGCAGGAGGGGCAGTGAGGTCAAACAACCAGTTGGTACGGTCCTCTGGATGGATGCGGGTGCGGGACGGAAGGATGATGCTTCTGACGGTCTTGCCACGCACAACCGGATGGTATTTCCCGTCAGCTCGGGAGCGGATGAGATGGGAGGCCCTGCAGTGGTCGGTGTCAAGGAACACCGAGGGGATGGACTGGAGGTGCTGGAGGCGGTCGCCCAGGTTCAGCCCAAGTGCAATAGCCGTGACAATCCCGCCAAAGTAGAATGGCTTCGAGCCACGGTTGCAGTTGGCCTGAATGTGAGCCAGCAGGAACGGGGCAGCGTTGATGGGTTCATTGTTGAAGACGCAATGCAGAAAGAAGAGCTCCTTGGAGTTCACTTTGTGGTTGCTGTCTCTGGCGAAGATAGTGTTACTCAAGGCTCTGTGAAAGTACCTGATGGCGGGGTTATGGATGTGAGTGGCGTGCAGGGAGTCCCAACCATCGGCATTGAGGCCGGTCAACTGATACCACAGCGCGAAGGCTTCGTGCTGGAACTGATCAGTGATGCGGCGATGAGCGTTGTCGCCGCGGGGTAGCTGTAGGATGCCGGCAATCTGGTTTTGGTGCATCTGATAGTTAACGCCAAACATCCGGAAGCAAGCGGCACCGGAGTGCTGGTTGAGTTCGCCGCTGCTGGTGATGTATGTGAACGAACTCAAGAACTCAACAGTGAGTTGTTCGTAGGTCGGCTGGGGGTTGGTGCAGAGGTTCCAGATGCCTGCTCGTTGAAGCATCCAGGTTACACCTTCAAGGAGTCCGAGCTCCGTAAGCGATGGAAGGTGCGGGTAGTGAGTTGGCTGGAGTGACCTCTGATGAAATGCAATGTACTGTGCTCGTTGTCTATCGCCTAACTCGCCTTCAGGGAAGGAAATGTTGCTGACATCTGCGTTTCCGGCCATTGTTGAAGATGGAGAGGTTTCGGAGGTTTTGGGGTTTTTCGGCAGAGAGGGAAAAATGACAGAACGGTGGTTTGAAGGTTGAATTTGGAGTTGAGGTTTATAGTTCAATGTGGGGAGGACGAAAATCGTAGTGGGGTATGAATTTTGGAAGTTTGAAAGTGATAATGGGGGGAGTGGAAGGGAACACGAACCCTGTTTTATCAGATAGCAGTTCTGGGCTGCGTGACGGTCGTCACACAGGTGTGACGGTCGTCACCCGCGTGACGCTCGTCATGGGACTGTGACGGTCGTCACAGCAGCAAAATCTGCAGAACGCAGAATTTTGCTCTAAGGGCGTACTCGTGGTGATTTTAAAGCTTAGTATTGATACGGTGACGTAATATAACAGCCAACAAACAACAAATAATGCGAAAACAGAATAATTGAATAAAACTTGAATTGAAATAACATAAAATTGAAACAATTGTATGTAATACATAAAGAAAACGAACAAAGCGAAAAATCTATATGATTAAATTAAACTAAACTAGACTAGAATAAACTGAAACTACTGCTACGAGCTAATAACTAATCTTTTCGTGCCTTCAACTCATCGAATTTCTGTGAATAGTAATCGAGTTGGTCGCAGACTAGATCCATGAAGCCTACCAGTTCGTTGTGCATGCCTGCGATATCAGCTTTTACATTAGTCAGAGCTTTATCAACGTCGTCCAATCTGAGTAACACGGCATCCATTTTGTCGGTGGTTTCCTCAGGGATAGGCTCAGGATAAGTATTGTAGTGTGGAGGAGTCATAGGGTCTACTTCAGCTTCAGAGGCGGCGTCCCCATTTGGTGAAGTAATCAATAGCTACCAAGATAAAACGATGTCCGTTGGATGTCGTGGGCTCAATCTTGCCAATCACATCAATTCCCCACATGGAAAAAGGCCAAGGTGATGACATAACATTCAAAGGGCTCGGAGGCACATGAATCATGTCCGCATAAATCTGGCATTTATGACACTTCTTTGCAAACTTGAAACAATCTGTTTCCATTGTCAACCAATAATACCCGGCTCGTAATAACTTTTTTTGTCATTGCATGTCCGTCGGCATGCGTACCAAATGTACCCTCGTGGATCTCTTCCATGAGCAATTTAGCCTCTTTCTCGTCCAGACACCGCAACAACACCAAGTCATGGTTTCTCTTGTACAAAACCCCATCCGAATTCAAATAGAAATTGCCAGCCAATCTCCTAAGAGTCTTCTGATCACGACTGGATGCCCCAACCGGATACTCTTGGTTCTTTAGGAAATTCTGTATATCATAATACCACGGTTTGCCATCGGAAGCTTCCTCAATGGCGAATATGAAAGCGGGCCTATCAAGGTGAGAGATAACTATCCTGGGAGCCTCATTCCAGAAGTTAACTTTATACATTGAAGACAAAGTCGTGAGAGCGTCTGCCATCTGATTTTCTGCTCGTGGTACATGGTGCAATTCCACCTTGTCAAAGAAAGGTAACAACCTCCTTGCATAATTCATATAAGGTATCAGATTGGGCTGACGAGTCTCCCACTCTCCCTTAATTTGATTCACAACTAGAGCAGAGTCTCCGTACACATCAAGATTTTTAATTCTCAGATCAATAGCTTCTTCGAGCCCCATAATGCATGCTTCATATTCGGCCTCATTGTTGGTAACTGGAAAGGTCAATCTGGCAGTGAATGGGATGTGCGACCCATGGGGAGTAGTAATGATTGCCCCTATTCCACTTCCATATGAATTAATGGCACCGTCAAATATTAATTTCCATTTGGAACCCAGCTCTGGACCTTCATCAGGCAACGACTACTCACAGTCCTTCATTTTTAAGTACATGATATCCTCGTCAGGAAAATCAAACCTCATCGGCTGGTAATCATCAATTGGCTGCTCAGCTAGGTACTCTGATAGAACGCTACCTTTAATAGCCTTTTGAGAAACATACTGAATATCATATTCTGTCAATACCATCTGCCATCGGGCAATCCTTCCGGAAAGTGCTTTCTTTTCAAACACATATTTGATTGGATCCATCTTTGAAATCAGCATGGTTGTATGATTTAGCATGTATTGCCTCAAACGTTTGGCAGCCCAGGCTAGCGCACAACACGTCTTTTCGAGCATTGAGTAACGAGACTCACAATCTGTGAACTTTTTACTCAAGTAATAAATCGCATGCTCTTTACGTCCAGTCTCGTCATGTTGACCGAGAACACAACCCATACTTTTCTCAAGAACCGTCAAATACATAATCAATGGTCTCCCGGCTACTAGGGGTATCAATATTGGAGGTTCCTGCAAATATTCTTTTATTTTTTCAAACGCCTTTTGACAATCTTCATTCCAGGTCACAGCCTGATCTTTTTTCAATAACTTGAATAATGGCTCGCACGTGGCCGTTAGATGAGATATGAACCGGGCAATGTAATTCAATCTCCCTAAAAAGCCACGAACCACTTTTCCTGTTTTCGGCATTGGCATTTCTTGTATTGCTTTTATCTTAGCAGGATCAACCTCAATTCCTTTTTCGCTAACAATAAACCCCAATAGCTTACCAGATCTCACCCCGAAGGTGCACTTGTTAGGATTCAGCCTCAGTCTGAATTTCCTAAGCCTCTTGAACAATTTCAGAAGATTGACCAGATGCTCTTCCTCCGTCTGGGATTTGGCAATCATATCGTCAACATAGACTTCGATCTCTTTATGCATCATGTCATGAAAGAGTGTTGTCATAGCTCGCTAATATGTTGCCCCGACGTTCTTCAAACCAAAGGGCATCACTTTGTAGCAGAACGTTCCCCACGGGGTGATAAAAGTTGTTTTCTCCATATCCTCCGGCTCCATCTTTATCTGATTATAGCCCGAAAAGCCGTCCATGAAGGAAAACACAGAGAATTGAGCGGTGTTATCGACCAACACATCAATATGAGGAAGCGGAAAGTCGTCTTTTGGGCTTGCCCTATTCAAATCTCGATAGTCCACGCACATCCGCACCTTACCATCTTTCTTTGGTACAAGCACTATATTGGCGACCCATGAGGGATAAGTTGTGACAGCCAGAAAACCGGCATCCCACTGTTTCTGAACTTCCTCTTTAATTTTCACGACCATATTTGGTCTAGTTCTTCTGAGTTTTTGCTTAACCGGCGGACATTCCTCACGCAATGGCAAACGGTGAACCACCATATCAGTATCCAACCCAGGCATGTCTTCGTAAGACCAAGCAAAGATATCACTATACTCTCAAAGCATCTCGATCAAACTTTGCTTGATATCACTTTGCAGTGCAGCCCCTACCCGGATATTTCTAACAACCTCTTTGAACCCCACGTTGGTAATTTCAATTTCCTCTTGATGAGGCAGAATGATTCTCTCTTCTTGTTTCAAAAGTCGAGTCAGCTCTTCTGATAAGTCATTATCCTCAACAATCTCTTATTCTGCTTGAAATATCAGATGCTCGAAGTCGAAGCGAGTCATAGGAAGTTCGTGATCGGTGTCGTCTGAAATATGAACCCTGCAATGAGAATGGTTAAATGCTTCAAATAATGCAAACAAAGCACATAACCACGTTGCCATTTTATTGTTAAACAAAAACAGGAAAAACAAGGATCACAAAATTTGCATGAGAAAAACGCCTTTATTTAATGATTAAACAAAGTACACACATAAGCAGGTAGCCCTAAAAACAGAATCACTATGCCCCGGGTAGGACACGGGATTATACAATAATCGAGAAAACAAATCATTACTGTTTTATAGTCACTTGGACAAGTTCTTGGATAGACCAATTGCATAGGCTCTGTCCTGGCACGTCGGGCTTGATCCACGAGTCCATATCACAGTCACTATCTCCGTCTTCAGCATCGGAAACAGCATTAATCGTTTCATAACAGACTTCACCTGGAGTGATCACCACTGACCCTTTGACCTTTGGCATGCCTGATGCGGAAGATGACGACGTCGGGCGATACCCCAACCCAAACTTGTCCATCTTGACAGGAATTTCTAAGACTTGGCCCCATCCTTTGGTTGCTCCAGACTGAACCACTGCCTGAGCGTCTTTGTACAAAGACATGGCCACCTCTGGCCCCTTACTGGAGGCATGAGACTTGTCCTTGATCTGCAACCCTTCAAAGGCTTGGCATGGCGTCTCATGGATCTCCCCATCCACTTTGACATACTTGAATGACGAAAGATGACTAACCAGAATGTCCTCCTCTCCGCAAATAGTAACAACACTGTCACCGACCATGTATTTAAGCTTCTGATGCAGCGTGGACGTCACATCCCCTGCAGAATGTATCCATGGTCACCCAAGTAAACAACTGTAAGCTGGATGTATGTCCATGATGTAGAACAAAGTGTCAAACACTTCTGGCCCGACCTAAAGTGGCAATGTTATGGACCTAAACACCGACCTTCTGGTCCCATCAAAAGCTCTCACGACCAAGTCACTTGGCGTGCATATGATTCCTCGGATATCTAGCTTCATCATAGCCTTCTTAGGCAAAACATTCAAAGATGATCCGGTGTCTACAAGAACGTGCGACATAACAGTGTCCCCGCATTCCACTGAAATGTGCAAAGCCATATTATGATCCCGACCTCTAGGCGTTAAATCAAAGTCAGTAAATCCCAGGCTGTGTCCGGCATTCACATGCGCCAGTACCCCCTCAAGCTGATTAACATATACTTCTTGAGGTACAAAAGATGTGTCCAAGACTTTCAATAAGGCATTCCGATGAGCATCGGAACAAAGCAACAAAGATAGTATTGAAATTTTGGAGGGCGTCTGTTGCAAGTGCTCCACAATCTTATAGTCGCTTTTATGAATTAACCTCATAAACTCTTCTACATCCTTGATCGATGTTTCTTTCTCTTTCACCTGGGAAGGTCCTCCTTCATTCACTTTGGCTTTGCCTTTAGCAATCCTCTCAGCCTCGATTTCAGGTGAAGTGAAAATTCTACCACTGCGGGTCATGCCTCCCACTCCAACAAGATTGCCCACTGCCCCTGCCGGCTGGCTATCCACATTAATCTTTTCCCCATTGCAAAAAGCTTCCAACCCATAATTCCACGGAATGGCTTTCGTACTTTCATAAGGAATGGGACCTGCTTTCGTTATCGTGATAGTTAGTCACTTGGCGGGCGCTGATATCGTAATAGTCTTTCGTGGAATTGTAATTGTTGTGACCTCACCCTGCTTTTCAAATATTGCCTCAACAGGCTCCTCAACAGCAGTACGGTCAAATTGTAAAGTTCCCTCGTCAATCATGGCCTGAATACCTCTCTTCAAATCAATACACCCCTCTGGTCGGGTCCAACAATCCAAACAGTACTCATCGCATCCGGGGAAGAACCCCCCTTTCAACAATCTGCTTTTAACATAGCTTAAAGGCGTCTTCAGATCATTTACGTCCATAACCAAATCCAAATCTTCTTCTGTCAGAATAGCATTCGCTCCATGATTCGGCATTGGTTGCTGTACAATATTGGGACCATCATGACTGAAGTTAATGACTTTATTATCGATCAAATCTTGGACTTTGTGTTTAAAAGCATGACAACTCTCGATATCATGTCCGGGTGCCCCAGAATGAAATTCACAATGCTTACTAGCATCATACCCGTAAGGAAGTGCTCCTGTGGGTGGGTCCAACGTTCTCTTTTCAACCAGATTCAAACCTAACTGCGTTTGAAGCAGTTCTGCATACATTGATGGAGGCGTATCAAATACCCTCTTTGGCTTTCCATTCTGAACCCTTCTATGAGCAGGATTATGCCTTTGTTGTTGCTGCTACTGTTGTGGTTGTTGTCGTTGTTGTGGTATAGGGATCGTCACACTAGCAACCTGTTGTTGAATATACTGATTCCTACCCCTACCTCGTCCTCGACCACCATACACTGCGTTGGCGTCTCCTTGTCTTCTACCACCAAAGACCTTTTTTGCACCTCCAACTGAGGTCGATTCACCGGCTTGAATCTTACCAATTTTAATGCCATTTTCAATCTGTTCTCCCATGAGTATCATGTCAGAGAAACTACCCATCGAGCAATTGAGCAATTTATCATAATACATCCCAAAAAATGTTCCAACAAAAATATCAATCAATTCCCTTTCAACCATAGGTGGTTGGACCCTTGCCGCCAGATCACGCCAACGCTGGGCATACTCCTTGAAACTCTCCCCATTCTTTTGTGAAATACTTTGAAGCTGAACCCTATTTGGTGCAAGGTCACTGTTGTATTGGTAATGTCTGACGAAAGCATCAGCCAACTCTTTCCAACTTCCGATCTGTGCAGGCTCTAGTCCCATGTACCATTCCAGCGATGGTCCTGACAAACTATCTTGGAAAAAATGCATAAGCATCTTCTCATCATCAGAGTAAGCAGACATCCTCCGGTAATATGAACGCACATGAACCCGTGGGCATGTATCCCCTTTATATTTATCGAAAGTGGGAGCTTTGAACTTCAATGGCACCCTCAGCCCAGGAACTAGCCCCATGGTAGCCATGTCCAAACCTGAAGAATTTTGATTGGCTATACCTCTTATCTGTTCCTCCAGCATTTTAATCCTCCGATCAATATCAGTAGGCCTCTCATATCCCATGCCTTGCCCAGAAAAGGCATCTTCCTGACGATCTCTGTCCCAGCATGGACCCTCATTACCATACCCGTCATAAGCAGCATTACGACCATGACCATGACCATTTTGGAAAAACCTGGGGTCATACCTCAGATTGCCGAGCTCTTGATTAGCAGCCGCTGTCCCAAAGCCAGTATTGTAAGGACCCATCCCAGCACCATTGGTATTCACATTGCCAAACCCAGCATTGCCGTAGCCATTATTACCATAACCTTGATTGTTATCGCCAAACCCTCTGTTGCCGAAGCCCTGATTATTAAAGCCATCATTGCCATCCAGATTGCCAAAGCCAAAACCCTGATTGTTGTCACCGAAACCAGTATTGATACCAACATTCCTGTTGGTTTCCACGTTCCCATTACCATTATCAGCATTTCCGTTACCAGCGTTGCCGTTGTCGTTGCCATTTCCAGTACCAGTCTCACCAGCATTTGGTATCACTTCCTCCCTGCGAGGGGTCTTAACACGAACAAAGTTATATTCAGTATTACCAGCCGCTCGCGCCAGCAGCGGTTGCACTAGAGTTTGAAGATGTTCCTGGCCCTTGGCCACAGCTTCCATAGTCTGTATGAATTGGGCCAACCTATCCCGGATCTCCTGCATCTCAACTTGTACCTGATCCATGATCTTCTTACAATTTCTTCTTGTAGCGTACCGGTGAGTTCTCTGTTCGTCAATCTTGAAACAACCTGAAAGACGCATGAGATAAGATTCGAGCTCAAAAAAAATACCGGCCATGCAATATGAAGATGCAAATGCACACATGTAAATATGCAATAGGTTAATTTCCCCCCCGATTCTAGTTCCGGAGAAGAAGCCATAACGATAATGGAGTCCCAAGTAAGCAAGCGCAGAATCATAAACCTCATACATAAACAAATGCCAAGAGGCAGATGTTGCGGTGAAAATTGGATAGCAAGCTATTAATTAACTTGAACCTTATTTCTTTTACAACCGATCTTTAATTTATCCAAAGGAAAGGTCTCAAGAAAGAAAAACCTTTTTCGCGATGTAACGACAATGTTTAAGAGATTCGGGGATCGGGGGTTAGTTATATCTAGGGAAGGTATTAGCACCCTAAATATCTGTAGTAATCTACAGGAACCTTTTGTTTGATTGATTGATAAGTTTGTGAATTGTACTATAGTTTGGGATAAGGGATAAAGTATATAAAGACCTAAGTGGTTCTCTAAGTTTGCTCGCAAAGACGTCGCATCTTCTGCCTACGTATCCTGACTAGGATAGAATCAGAGCAATCGTAGTTCGCCTCACAAGGGGAAAGAACACTTGATAATGATCAAGGTTCAAGAGGGAACAAACATGACAATGTTTGTGTCGAGTTTGACAAAACTCCCTAATCTAAGTTATATAAAAGGGGAAGTAAGAAGTCATGACGATGATCCTTGCACAGAGTTGACAAACTCTTTCCTAGGGTTCTAGTTGAAGAACACTCCTAGTACAGGTGGGTTTCCTAGACTTCAAGCAAAGTCTAAAGGCTTATAATATAAGGTTTAAGTGACTTAACAAAGTCAAGGGAGGGTAAAGGGTTGTTCATGATATTGACAGTCAAGTGGGCAGACCTTCCTTTGGAGAGAGAACTGGGGAGGCAACTGGATGAAAGCTAACAAGCTTCATCACTTGGGGAAAAAAGTAAAATACAAACACATTCATGGTGACAACCATTAAATGTAAAGAAATTGATAAGGATGAAAAAGATGCAATGATGACAATCAAAGCAGATGAATGAGAACTGTGACGACAGTTCGCATTTTAATACAGTCAACAGAGGGATGAACTGAGCATGGAAATAATTCAAAATAAAAATCCTAGCATGTTAACTAACATGTATGGATATGATAACAAACAAATTTCACACAAGAAATCAAGTAGAACCATCTAAACTTTCATCTGCAACAATTAGGGTTAGTACTGTCAAAGCACAGGTTGCACATGGTCAAACATGGTGGAAAATTAGTCAAACATGGAAAATAAAAACATGACATGAAAGTACACATTAAAAAAAACAAAATGAAAAAAGAATGGGTGAAAAATGATTAAAATTGAGAGAGATATGATTTTTTGAAGTTTGTATGAAAAATGGGAAAAAATGGCAAAAAGGGTCATCACTAAGGATCGAACCCTGGTCAGGCATGTGAAAGGTATAGTTTGCGCGCATGTCTCTACCACTGGGGTGGCCATACATCCATTGTTTGAGGCGCATAAATAAATATATAATATGAGATTTCATGAGTTTCTGGGCAAAACACAAAGCACTTCCATAATTTGCAAAAGCTACCATATATTTCTCAAATCTCAACCATTTTTCACAAAATTTATATGGTTTTGGGGTAGAATTAACTGAGGATCATGATGGTGAGCTTAGTTTTCAAAAATTCTTTTCCCACTGAAAAACCCGATAGTGGTTTAGTTTCATGTTCAATTTTGCAAAATCTCATGGGCAGCTTCATACACTCATATTTAATTCAAACCAAACACACACACATCATAGTTAAAAGGTAATGGATCAATTCAAAACATACTTAGGAGCAGAACTGAGCTAATGTGAAAAATCATGTGTAACTTGCAAATAGGACAATAAGTGGTATGCATGATGGGGTGTACTTTCTGTTTCAGCTCAGTTTGGATCATAGCCATCAATCAAACATTTGTACTACATGTTAATGAGTGTGTTTGTGTGAAACTTAAGGAACTGTGGTGATTGTGTAGTGATGTAGCTTTCAAAATGCTCATTTGTGTGTTATGTGAATTATGTGAGGGGGATTTGTGTTCAGGTGGTTTTAAGGTCTTTCAAACATACAAACATATTTCAAATGATAAATACAAACTGTTGGGACACACAATTCAACTTAAAAACAAGCCAATGCCAGAACTGGTATATGATGTGTCATTTTTTGTGAAAAGTGAGCAATTCAAGAGTGATATTTGGATGCAGTGTGTTTCAATGCAAAATTACCATCCCAACATCTCATATGTGATCAATATAAAGTGTGTGTTGGGTGGTTTGAGTAAAAAACAAGTTTGTAGCAAAAATGGCTTGGTGTGTGAAAGTGTATGTGACATTTTGCATTTTGAAAGATGACTTTCCATGACAGTGAGTTTTTTTCAATGAAATGAACATACATACATGTTATAAATGATTATTATGAGATGTTTCAATCCTTACATGTGTGAAAAATCAACCAGTATGACAGTTAGCATGACAAATGCAAATAGGAACAAAAATGACATTTTTAAAGATGAAAAATTTGACAGTTTGGTTTCAGATCATTTTACTTCAAATTGATATGTCCTACACCTCTAATATATCAAATGAAATGAGTCTAAAGGTTCAAACATCTTTGAAATTGACAGCTTGTGAAAATTGCAAGTGATTTGCAAAAATATATGTGAAACTTGCATTTTGAAAGTGAAAACTTAAAATACTTGCTATAACACTTATGTGATGGTTTGAACATCTTTGAAATGATATATTTGAGGTGTCTAGACAAGTAGTTTAAGTAGAAATGCCCTAGAACCAAATCTGTCATGTTGATGCAAAGAAGTGTTTGAAAACACACACTTGAAATTCAAAGTCCACATGTACTTGTTGTAACATTCAAACCAGGGTTTAGGCATGCTTAAAATGATGTATATGAGATGTTTCAACAAGTAATTAGGTTTGAAATGTACCCTAATCAAAACTGGTGTGCTATGCTTGAAAATAAGAGCTTGTGTAAGTGCAATGGACATGTTGAATCAAAGAGTGAGCAAAATTTCAGTAAGGCAATCATACATACATCACAAATATACATGTTTGATGATGTTCAAGCAAGCAACAAGGTTTAAAATGGGCTGGACAGAATCCTAGCTTTGGGAGCAAACATGTTAGTGTTTTAACCAAGCATAAACAAAACTCAAAACCACCAAGGGGCACAAACTGGCTAGTCTAGGCACACATACACACCTAACACATGATAGTAAGCAGTTTCAAATGAATAAACTGATAGACAAACCAGTTTTTAACCTCATGGCCATGTGACTGCCCACACTTGGGTTCAAAATGCAACAGCCATGTGCTTTCATCAACAACAGCAAAATCCAAGCATACCAACACAAGAACAACATACATATGCAGTATAAAACATGTCTAAACACACATAATGTCCATGTGTAGCAGTAAAAGCAAGGTGTCATGAAACCACATAATGTTCAAATTTAAAAAAAAAACACATAATGCTCAAATATACCAATCCATGAAAACTAATGTAAAATTCAATAGAAACCAGTCACATACCTCTTGATGAACCTTTTAAACCAGCTAATAATAGTTGAGAAAACCAGAGATATCTTCCCTCACTTTTTGCTTTTGAACTTTTCTTCAACTTTAAGCAACAATGTACTTTCAATGCCAAAAGACAAGGAGTGAGTTTCTAATGGTTGGTGAGTGTTTGAATAGTTGAGATATGGTATTTATGAGGTGTGTGGATGTTCAAAACCTCAAGGAAAGTCTTAGAACAAAGTTTGGTGATTTTTGTGGCTTTTGGTCAAAGTATGATAGGTAGGAGTTTGACTTTTTGATTTCTAAAGTTTTCTAGTGGTTTAATGGATTACAAACCTTCTATATGTTATTTAGAAGTTGTGTGGAGGGTGGTTGAGGCGTTGGAAACGATAGAAATGAATTTGGGCAGATTTCACTTCATGGCCATTTTGAGTGTTTTTGTGAACTTTGGTGTTTTTGAGAATTTGAAACAAGATGAGGGAATTGTGATGACAGAGGTTCTCTATGATTTTTATCAGATGAATTCCGTTTTGAATGAGGTGAATGATACCTCCTTTTATAGAGAAATGGATTGAGGTGCTTGCTTGAGACATTTCTTCACCATGAAGCAATCTTTGATATTTTTTGATCCACCATCCCACTTGTTGGATTCCTTGGCCATTCTTTCTCCCAAAGGGCAAGTTAATTGATGGTTTTCTGATGCAAATTCAGGCTAGAAGCTTTGTAGAGTGGCTGGTTCAGAATTGGCTTTTACACCTCATGCTTGGAAAAGTCAAAAATGGCAACTTTCACTTTATGGCAATGAAACTTCAATCTTTAATTTTGTGATACTTCTATGCATAACTTCTGATCTAACATGCCACACATATTCCATATATCAGTTAGAATGAGTTTGACAAGCTTAAGTTGTCCCAATTGGATGGAAGAGATAATTTTGCAATTTTGATCAATGTGGGACTAAAGTGTGAAATCACCAACTTTGCACCCATGTAACTTTCTGCTCATAAATCACCTTGAGGAGTTCTAGTACAATTTAGAAAGCCCTCACATAGCTATAAAACATTCATGTTTTCATGAGTTTCAATTTCTCAAAGGAACTTGGCCAAAAAGCCCTCCAAAGTTGCTAAAAATGAGCTTAAAAAGTGAAATTTTCCCAAGTCTTTTTCCCTTCTTGAAATGAACTTGACCATAACTCAAAATCTATGCATTTTCTGATCATGGACCAATCAGGTACTTTTGTAGGACTTGTCAAGAGCTTCCAAATGAGCTTTGAACCAACTCAATTGGATGTGTGGTTAAGGAGTTATGGTTTAGCCCTTTTCAAAACCCTAATTTCCCGATTTCTCGATTACTCCTTCATCCTTGATCCAATGATAATGAAAATTTATATGCAAGTTCAATATGACATAAGGAACAACTTTGTTTCACAACTTGAAGTCCAATTCATAAAATTTGGAGAGTTGACTTTTTGGTCAACCATACGATCGATCGGTGCCGACTGAGTTGCCTGTTGATATTCTGGACACCCTGAGACATTGACACTTCTTGAATAGACTTTGATAAGCTATACGAACTCCATGGGCCTCAATCCCACCATTACAACATCTTCCAACATCAAAGTCAAACCACAGTTGACTTTTCACTAGTTAAAAACCATAATCGGGGCCTCCTGATTGCACTGTTCTTGATTTTGAAATGATTTCTTCAAATTGACTTCTCATTTGACTTTGATATTATCTTTGATTTCATTCCATGATTGGATTGGCCCAAATCATTGGTTGATCATTCCTTGGTTGTTTTGAATTTGTCGGTGCGAAAACCCTGATTCACCTGTAATTTGACAATAATGAACTTGCACTGATTTAGGGTTAGATAATTCATGATCATGCTTCTAAAATGATAATGAGAATCTAAGGGGTCAAAATTTGGGGTACAACAGTTGCCCCTATTTAAATATCTTCACTAGATGGGGAACGAGAGATGACAATCTTCGTTAAATCGCAGTGAAAGGTATTTAAATATAGATAATCAAAAATTTTGTCCCTTAGATCCAATGTCATGCTAAAGGACAAGTTATGATATGCCATGAATCTTACATGATGCTTTATGATGCTTGAATGCAAAACAACACAGACACAAAGATAGGAATAAAAAGAACGGTAAACGACCAGTGACAAATGCGAGGACTCGACACTGGGGACTCGTACTGGGGAAAACTAAATTAACAATTCAGACATGAATGATAATATAAAAAGGAAAACTTCACAAGGGGAAGAGAGAACTCCAATAAAGATGACAATCTTATTGGAACAGAAGTACTCCACCGGGGAGAAGAATTGACTTCTACTAGGGAAAAGGATATACTTTTACTGGGGAAATGGAAAATTAATTCCATTGGGAAAAGAGAAGCAGGCTTCACCGGGGAAGCGAAAGACTGGATACAACCTCACTGGGGATGATCACATGAGGAACTTCCTATAGCGAAGAGTTCAAACGGGATCTTCAGGAATGGACTAGAAACAAGACTAATCACACACGGGGGACACTAGTGACGACTAGATCTCCGAGACATGACTGGGAACATGGATCACTGGGGATATATCCTCAGCTTCTGCAAATAGTTCACGCAGTGTTGGTAATCAAGAAACGTCTTGGGGAAATTGGTAACGACCAGAATTCCAAGTAATGCCAGTGACGACTGGTCTTTTAATGGTGATTGGTGATTACCAAATCAGGGTATTAATGACAATTGGTTATGGAACGATGCCAGTTACGACTGGACTTTAAAGAAGATGGTGACGACCATGCTGGGGAATACCAATGACAATTGGTTATATAAAAATGCTAGTGATTACTAGATCTTAGCTAGTGTGTATGTAGCGACCAAACGAAACAGATTCCAATAACGATTGGACTCTAGATGATGATACCAGTTACGACTGGGTTTTAAAGGGAAAAATTGGTGACAACCAACAAGATATCAATGACGATTGGATTTAGGCAGTGCCAGTGACGACTGGACTTCATGGGGAGAGTTAGTAACAACTAACAAGATACCAATAACAATTGGAACAATACCAGTGACGACTGGATTCCCCGGGGAAAGGTTGGTAACGACCAAACCAAGAGGCGCCAATGACAATTGGTCTTTTAAACAGTGCCAGTGGCGACTGGACTTATACGTGGATTTGTTAGTGACGACTAACGAAATACCAATGACAATTGGATTTAGACAATGCCAGTGACGACTGGGCTTAAAAGGAAATAGATGGTGACGACCAAATGAATACCAACGACAATTGGTTTGAACAAAATGCCAGTTACGACTGGACTTATACTTAGAAATGAAGCAAGTAATAACTTGGACTTCACGGGGATTGATAGATGTCACCGACTCGGGGAACAATCGAATCACACTGATCCCATGATGAGGGGTGTACGTAGTCTTGGGAAATAAACCCGAAGACCTACTGGGGAATAGAGCCTGTAGGTAGATTTTGCTGAGGTGAATTCAAACAGATGTCCAGAAATACTTTGCTGGGGAAAGAACCTTCATATTATCACAAGAAATCCTGAGGGATAATCTTCAATCTTGGTAACCATACATGGCCAAAGGACTCTTCGTCGCTCAACTTGCTAGCATTTCATTGGGGGACGTAAATTCTGATTGTGTATCAAGACTCCTGCTACCCTGAAGTTTCGGGGAAGTATGATTTTCCTCGAGTCTTTCCATAAGTTAAAACATTTTGTTAAATCTTTCCAAGTTATTTTCAAAGATTTGGACTTTAATGCTTTCAAAAACAATCGTTGACTAACGAACGATATTTTGCATAACAAAGAAAATAAGGAACTGATAATTTGCACAAGAAAGAAAGGCTCAAAAGGCTGATTTTATTTAAAGGATGAAATCTTGCCAATGACAATATTCCATGGAAATTTTACAAGTAAAATGGCAAAAGTGGATAAGGTTATATTGAATCCTGTGACCTAACTATCCCTAAAGACTAGTATTCCTCAAGATCCTTGCTTCTGACGAGAGCTGTTGAGATGAATCCTTGTTGAGTCTGCAGTGTGATGATTTCATCTGATGCAGCGAAACGCCTTTGTCCCTAATTTTTGCCTGGATAGCCCTTTCGGGTTTTCAATCCACTTGGACGCTCATTTTTGCCTAAGCCGCCCTTCCGGGTTTTCAACTTAGCGAGCTTTTTGATTTCTTTTCTCTTTTTTCTTTCCTTCTCTTTTTTCTTTTTTACCCTAACTTTTGCATAAACCGTTCTTTTGGATTTTCCAGTTTATCGGGTACTTTTTAGGCGTAATATTTCCGAACTGCGTCAGAGTTTATCGGGTGTATGAGTTGTTCTCCATCCATGGTAGTAAGGATCAGTGAACCTCCGGAGAATACTGCCTTCATAATAAAGGGGCCATCGTAATTAGGCATCCACTTCCCTCTTGCGTCTTTGTGAACTAGTAAGATCTTCTTAAGCACAAGTTCACCTTCGCGGAACTCTCTGATACAGACCTTTTTATCGAACGCTCTCTTGATTCTTTTTTGATACAACTGGCCGTGACACATCGCAGACATGCGCTTCTCATCGATGAGATTTAGTTGATCAAATCTTTATTTAATCCATTCTGCCTCTTCTAACTTGGTTTCCATGATGACTCTGAGGGATGGTATCTCGACCTCGATGGGAAGAATTGCGTCCATTCCATATACTAGAGAAAAGGGAGTTGCCCCTGTGGAAGTGCGGACGGAGGTTCTGTATCCGTGCAGGGCAAATGGTAACATTTCATGCCAATCTTTGTAGGTTTTAACCATTTTCTGCAAGATCTTCTTGATGTTTTTATTTGCAGCTTCCACAGCTCCATTCATCTTTAGACGGTAAGGGAAAGAGTTGTGGTGTTCGATTTTGAAATCATCACATAATTCTTTCATGACTTTGTTGTTCAGATTGGTACCGTTGTCTGTTATAATTCTTCTTGGGATCCCGTAACGACAGATGATCTCCTTTTTAATGAAACGAGCCACCACTTGACGTGTAACGTTGGTGTAGGATGCAACTTCAACCCATTTTGTGAAATAGTCGATGGCAACCAGAATGAAACGGTGTCCATTTAAAGCTTTTGGCTCAATTGCCCCAATCATGTCAATCCCCCAGATAGAGAAAGGCCATGGTGACGACAGTACATTCAACAGTGTTGGAGGCACATGCATTTTGTCCGCGTAGATCTGACATTTGTGACATTTTCTGGCGTACTGAATGCAGTCGGTTTCTAAAGTTAACCAATAATAACCAGCTCTCAAGATCTTTTTGGACATGGCGTATCCGTTAGCGTGAGTACCAAACATTCCTTCATGAACATCTTTCATTAACAAGTCCGCTTCTCTTTTGTCAACACATCTGAGCAAGACCATATCATGGTTTCTTTTGTAAAGTACACCATTGCTGAGGAAGAATTTGGATGCTAATCATCTCAGTGTTTTCTTGTCAAGTGTTGTAGCATCTGCGGGATATTCTTGTTTCAACAGATAATTCTGTATATCATGATACCAGGGTTTGCCATTGGTTCCTTCTTCAATCATTTGACATTAAGCAGGCTCTGTCTTGCGTTCAATTTTGATAAGTGTGCCATCATTGACATCTCTAGTTTTCCACATCGAGGCCAGCATGGCTAAGGCGTCAGTGATGTGATTCTCTGCTCTTGGAACATGTTTAAAGGTGATTTCGTCAAAATACTTGATCGTTTCAATGATATAAGCTCTGTAAGGGATCAGGTTTTCATGTCTTGTCTCCCATTCACCCGTGACTTGGTAGATAACCAAAGCTGAGTCTCCACTGACTTCGAGATTTTTGATTTGGAGATCAATGGTTGCTTCGAGACCAAGGATACACGCTTCGTATTCAACAATGTTGTTTGTACAATCAAAGTCTAGTCTGGCCGTAAACGGAGCGTAACCACCTTCAGGATTCATTAAGACTGCACCTACGCCATGTCCGCTATAATTGGAGGAACTGTCAAACATCATCTTCCACCAAATATCTGTCTGTTGACCTTGGTCAGAACTTGTTTCTTCACAATCTTTCACCAACATGATATCTTCATCCGGAAAATCAAACTTCAGAGGTTCATAATCTTCGACAGGTTGATCTGCGAGATATTCTGATAACACACTGCCCTTGATAGATTTCTGAGCCACATATTGAATATCATATTCTGATAGTAGCATATGCCACCGGGCGAGTCTTCCGGTTTGTGCAGGTTTCTCAAAGATGTACTTTATTGGATCCATTTTCGAGATTAACAAAGTGGTGTGACAAATCATATACTGCCTCAAACGCTTAGCGGCCCATGCTAAAGCACAACAAGTCTTTTCTAGGAGTGAGTATCTGCTTTTAGAATCAGTAAATTTCTTGCTCAGATAATAAATGGCATGCTCTTTCTGTCCGGATTCGTCTTGCTAGCCCAGAACGCAACCCATTGAATTTTCAAGTACTGTCAAATACATAAAGAGAGGCTTTCCCGGAACAGGTGGTATCAAAATTGGAGGTTCTTGGAGATAACCTTTGATTTTATCGAACACTGTTTGACAATCAGAATTCCATACAACTGTTTGATCCTTTCGTAACAACTTGAAGATCGGTTCACAGGTAGGGGTCATATTGGAAATGAACCTGGATATGTAATTCAACCTTCCAAGGAAGCTTCTAACCTGATTTTCGGTCTGCGGAGCTGGCATGTCTTGAATGGCACGGACTTTGTCTGGATCCACTTCAACTCCCTTGTGACTAACAATGAAACCGAGTAATTTTCCTGATCTGACTCCGAAAGTACACTTTGCGGGATTCAATCTCAACTGATATTTCCGGAGTCTTTTGAATAACTTAAACAAATGTTCTAGATGGTCTTTTTCGTTTTGAGACTTGGCGATCATATCGTCGACATATACTTCTATTTCTTTGTGCATCATGTCGTGGAACAAAGCCACCATAGCTCTTTGATAAGTTGCGCCTGCATTCTTTAGACCGAATGGCATAACCTTATAACAATAGGTGCCCCATGGAGTAATGAAGGTTGTTTTTTCCATATCGTCTGGGTCCATCTTGATTTGGTTGTAACCTGAGAAACCATCCATAAATGAAAACACTGCAAACCGAGTTGTATTGTCTACCAAGGTATCAATATGTGGCAGAGGAAAATCATCTTTTGGACTAGCTTTGTTTAAATCTCGATAATCTACACACATCCTAACTTTTCCATCCTTCTTTGGTACAAGAAAAACATTGGCCACCCATTCTGGATATTTGGAGACTGCGAGAAATCCTGCATCAATCTGCTTTTTTACCTCATCTCTGATTTTGAGAGCCATGTCGGGTCTGGTTCTTCTGAGTTTCTGTTTAACCGGCGGGCATTCAGGTCGGAGCGGTAGCTTGTGAACTACTATATCTGTGTCTAGTCCTGGCATATCTTGAAACGACCATGCAAACACATCCACATATTCTCTCAGAAGTTCCTCTAACTGTTGTTTGACTTTTGGCTCTAGTGATGCCCCGATCTTGACTTCTTTCACCTCTTCTTTAGTGCCAAGATTAATAACTTCCAAATGTTCCTTGTGCGGATGAAACTCGGTGTACTCAGACTGTGCCCATCTTACCAGTTCCTCAGGGACTTCAAAATCTTCATCCTTGTCTTCGGCTTGGTATATTGGGGAATCCACGTCTGGAGGGAATACGAGGTTACAGGATTCAATGGGGTTATGGTCATCACTGCATGTTGGAAGGGTTTACTTTATTAAAACACACAACAACAAATGCAACACATACGGAGAAAGAGAAAATTGTTTTTGTTTTGGTTTTTTGTATTGCCATTTTTCTTTCAAAGTAAAAGAAAAAAGACGGTAAAGAAACAACGCGAGGAATTTTAACAAAATAGTCCATTCTCATTGATATTTCTTTGAAAGCATGGGGCCCTTACAAAACATTCCTATAGCCTTGGGCACGGCTATGGAGATTTTAAAACAACAAAGAAAGAAAACAACCAATTACTTTAACTCAGGAAAAACTACAGGAATTTCGACAGCTTCCCAGTTGTTCAAAGCAGCTTTGTCATGATACACTAGTTGTCCTATGTCTTCATCTTCAAGATTTCCTTCCACGGCGTTGATTTGAAAGCCGCCACTGATAAATATTTCTTGAATAACCTTTGGCCGGCTGTTATCATGCATCGGTTCTTCACCTTGAGTTGGTTTGTAACCCAACCCTTGACGGTTCATCTTCGGCTCTACCTCAATGACTTCCCCCCATCCTGCGGGAGTGCCTTCTTCCAGCGTAGTTTTGGCGCTTTGAGCAAATGCGAAAGTTGGACCACTTCTTGCCACCGTCTCCTCTATTATCATTGCATTTGCTATTTCTAGTGCTTGGAATGATGTCTCTAGCGCGTCCTCCTCTGCTTCAATGTACCGTAACGATGAAAGATTACTGACCATTAATTCCTCTTCACCATGTACAATTACTAGCTTGTCATTTATCACAAACTTCATTCTTTGGTGCAAGGTAGAAGTCACTGCCCCTGCTTCATGGATCCAAGGACGTCCCAGTAGGCAGCTGTAAGCTGGATTTATGTCCATCACCTAAAATACAATGTTAAATTCATGGGATCCCACCAAAATTGGCAATTCTACTTCTCCGATGACCGTTCTCCTCGAACCATCAAAAGCTTTTACAACTAACGAGGTTGGTTTCATCTCTGCCCCGGTATAGGCTAATCTGGACAGTGATCTTGCGGGTAACACGTTTAACGAGGATCCTGTGTCGACCAGTACTCGTGCCAAAGTATCTTCTTGGCATTTGATGGATATGTGTAGTGCACGATTGTGATCACGTTTCTCTTTCGGTAACTCAGCATCACTGAAACTTAAAGTATTGCACGCCGTGATGTTAGCCACTACTGAATCAAACTTCCCGAGTGAAATATCCTTGGTTACGTGTGCTTGTCTCAATACTTTCTGTAATGCCTCCCTGTGAGCTGGAGAATTTATCAAGAGTGACAAGATTGATATTTTTGATGGCGTCTGATGAAGCTGGTCTACCACCTTGTAATCACTTCTTTGGATAATCCTCAAAAATTCATCATTTTCTTCTTCTGTGCTTGGAATTTCTCCTTCTTTGGTTATTGTGGCAGGAGTAACTTCTTTGGGAACCGTAACTGCTACTTTCGGTTGATAGATCCGACCGCTGCGGGTCATTTTGCTAGTGCCGGCAATGTTGGTCACATCTTTCTGATTATCTGTCTGAACAACCTTTCTCGTTTCTTTGTCCACCACGGTCACATCGTACCTCCATGGAACAGCTCTTGCATTGTCATAATGGAACGATCTTGGTTTTTGAACTACGATTGGTCGCGGTTGACCAATAGCAGCTCTGTTGAAAACTGGCCTTGCACCCCTGTTAAACACTGGAACTTTCTCTTTTTTCCTGGACAGGTCGAAAACTGGCTCTATTACAAAAACTTCTTCTTTCCTTACCTTACCACATACTTGTAACATCCCCTCATTTATCAATCTTTGTATATCTTCCTGCATCACATCACATCCACTAGAACTAACAGTACATTTTTCACAATTGTTATGAACACATCCCAACAACCCTGCTCCTGTCAACTTATCATGCAATGTCTTCAATGGCGTTCTGATTTTTGACATATCATTAATTATCTCTTCATCTGACTTTTCAATGGCATTGATCCCTCTGTGGTTTGGCAGTGGGTTACTTTTGACGTTAGGTGGTACATCATCAAAGGACAGGATTTTCTTCTCCATCAACTCTCTTACCAGATGTTTTAAGGCAAAGCAACCTTCTAAGTCGTGGCCGGCAGCACCTTCATGGAAAGCACAATGGGCATTTGGGTTATAATGAGGAGATGTGGTATCCGGATTAAGCGGTCTTGTCGTGATCAAACCCTGATGGACCAAAGATGGATATAACTCAGTATACGTCATTGGTATTTGTGGGAGTGGAGGTTTTGTGGTCGGCCTCCAATTCTGATATTGTTGTCTGGGCTGTGGTACCCTCTGCGGCTGATTCTGTTGAAAGGGCGGAGCATTGGGCGCTCGTTGATGCCCTTACTGGTTTTGCTGATTCATGGGCGTTGGTCACACTGACTGATAGTTTGAAACGGAATGGTTGAATGCTGGGGTCACAACTGCCACATATTGCTGAGGGGCATACTGTACTGGGTACACGGGTCTTTGCTGATGAAACTGTTGAACATAGTTAGGTTGGATTGGCTGGATGAAACTTTGTTGAGGCGGCTGATATTGCTGATATGGAGGTCTCACGGTACGATTTCTTCTTCCCATTACGGCATTTGTTTCACCTTCTTTCTTTTTGTGAAACCCACTGCAGACTTTCTTAATACTGTTGTTGTTAGAACTGCTGGAGCTGCTGGCTACCTTTCCACTTTTCATTCCTAATTCTACCCTCACTCCCACAGCCACAATGTCTGAAAAACTTGCAGACACGCTGCTGATCATTTTTTCGTAGAATTCTGGTTTCACTGTGTCAACAAACCAGTCTGTCAGTTCTTTCTCACTTAGAGGTGGTTCTACCTGGGACGCTGTTTCTCTCCACCGCTGAGCGTACTCTTTGAATGATTCTGTGCTTTTCTGGGACATGCTCAACAACTGCCTTCGGTCAGGCACCATATCCATATTATATTTGTAATGTTTCATGAATGCATCAGCCAAATCTTGAAAACTGTGGATTCTTGACTGATCTAGACTTAGATACTATTTTGCTGGAGCTTCTTTCAGACTATCTTGGAAGCAATGGATCATCAGTTTATCGTCTTCAACGTGTGCTGCCATTCTTCTATAGTACATGATTAAGTGAGTTCGTGGACAAGTAGCTCCTGAGTACTGATCGAAATTTGGGATTTTGAACTTTGGCGGTATTACTAGCCCAGATACCAAACACATTTCTCTGGCATTAGTGCCAAAGGTATCGTTTCCTTCCATCGCTCGGATTTTTCTCCCTATAGTTTCAACACTTTCCCTTAACTTCTCATGTGATTCATTCTCCTCTTCATACCCTCCGGGTCCTTCATATACTGGTGGAGGATTGTGAAAGACAGGGCGTGCCTGAATCTGTACAGTAGCTGGAGTATATGTAGGAATTGCCTGAGGAACTTCTCCCCCTAGGGAAACTGTCTGCTGAGTGACTCTTGGTGGAGGTACAAAGCCTAGAGGTAACCCATAGGTTGGCACATTTGCAATAGTAACAGCCGTCAGAATTGGATCTGCAGTGATTTCAGAGACAACGGTGGCCTGAGTGTCCAACATTGCACGGATGACTTGTAAGGCTTCCCTGATCTGTCCCATGCCTCCTCGGAGCTCTCCGAGTTCATTGTCGATTCTGTCCACATCTAAGTTCTGTTCTTCCATCCTTAAGCGAGCTTGGGCTCGGGTGTTGTACTGATGGCGAGGTCTCAGTGTGATTCTGAAGACAAGACAGAGGGATGAGACACGACTCAGGAACATGCATATGCAATGCTTATGAAATGCAGACATGCAAAATGCAGATTTAAACATTCAAGGAGATAAAAGCTCTATTTGCAAATATTATAACAACGGGGAAACAGAAAAATCTTCATTGATGATAACTGGAGAGTTTACAACATCAAACTGGAAATGGAAATACAAGCTTCTTGCTTACAAAATACAGAAAACAACATCAAAAGATTCTAGATCCTTCTGCTGGATGGTCCTTCATCTTCAGACTGATTCTTTCTTCCACTTTGACGTACCAATTCTTGAAGTTCTTCCTTTACTTGCATTGCCATGAAATACTTACTTCTCCAGTCTTTCCCTTCTTCCTCGGCTTTGGCTAGAGCAGCCTTCAATTCTTCTATTAGGGTGACCTCTGTTGGATGAGGCTCAAAACTGGTAAAGAACATCTTCAATGCTGCTTCTTTTACCCATGCCAAGTAAGTTTTAGAAACAGTGATGTCAGGGTAATCCAATGCAGTCATCCCTCTAGTGTTGCACAGCGCCAAGCATATATAATCTGAGCTTTGAAAACTCGACCCTTTCCTTCTTCAATATAAAAGCTTTTCAGGAGAGCGAAGTCCGGTTCGTCTTTCATCGGGTAACCCAGCTGACGGTGAAAATGCTTCCATCCTTTTTGCCTCTGCATAGATCTGGGCTTTTTCAAACAAGAACATTGCTGGTAAACCGTACATGCTCCCTCCGGTAGTTAAATGAGAACGTACTTCAGTTACTTCTAGATTTAAGAGATCTGCAATGGTTCCTTCATTTGGAGTTCTTTCTCGTCTGGAGAACGGTCTAGGAGTAATACTCACCCCCATCAGGGCGGAGTATTCTTCCAAGGTTGGGAGTAGTTGGTAATCTGGGAAAGTGAAACAGTGATAGGTTGTGTCGTAGAACTGTACGAGTGCTGATAACATTTCTTCGCCGACTTGGATCTCTAGTAGAGGCAACACATTCCCATATCTTTCTTTGAATGCTTCAGAATCTTCTATCAACCCTGCTAGTCTTCTAAGATTTCCCAGATCTGGGATTTGGAACATACTTCCTGTGGTTGTTTTCTTTCCCGAGTTCATTGTGATAATATCTGCAAAATAAACTTTATTTCCTTGAATGTTTAAATAACAAGAATGCAAATGTAAATGCAAAAATTTTATGGAACTCAAATTTACCAAAATATCCTTTCATTTCATTGACTTTTCAAAGGGGTATTACAAAAGATTTTAGTACATCTTACAAAAGCCCTAACATTACAACTCAATATGCTCTAAAAGAAAGTCCTCTCTCTTCTTGATTCTTCTGAGCTCTTCTTCCACCTGTGCTTTCTCAAGGATGAGTTTGTCTACCATAGCCTTCCAAGGAGTTGATTGATGGTTGGAATAAAATGCATCTTCCTGTGCCTTCCTCTTCTTGCTTGCAACTGCTTCCTCTTCTTTCAACTGAAGTTGTTTGCGGAGTTCCTCGTTCTCTTCCATAGCCACCTGATATTTGTACTTCCAGGATACCTCAGTCTGTTGTGACTTCCTTAGAGCAATCTTCAGCTTCTCTTCCTCAGACATGAAAATCAATGGCTGTTCTTCTATTAAGACCATAGGCTTTTGTGGAGGATAAGGCATTTTCAACTGAATGGCCCTCTTTCGGACCCATTGGAGATAAGGTTCAAAAGAGATGCAGTTAAGTCTTCCCAAGTCCTCTTTTCCTTTCCTGTGTATATGCCCCCATGCTTTGAGAATTTCATCTTTTAATTCTGAAACTCCTATGAAGAAAATACCTTCTACGTGAGCACTGCAGGGTTTGTCTTTCAGCGGATAACCAAGTTGTCGACGAGCAAGCACGGGGTTATAGCTGACTCCCCCATTTGTAACAAGGAGTGGTATATTCCCGAAGCTTCCACAACTATCAATGATTTTGATTCCATCGTAACTACGGCTGTACCAGTCAATATCGGAGTGAGTAAGAGCCATAATCTTTTCAGACCACCATCCTTTTCCCCAAAAAGTATGTGCTTTGGGTAGGTGAGAAACAAACCATTTATACAACAACGGAACACAACAGACGATCATCCCTCCTTTGTGAAGATTTCTTAGATGAACAGAGTGGTAAGCATCAGCTAGTAGAGTAGGTACTGGATTCTTCTTCAAGAATATTTTGATGGCATTGAGATCCACAAAGTTGTCAAAGCTCGGAAACAGAAAGATCCCATAAATAAGCAAGGCTAGAATAGCCTCAAAAGCATCCATACTCAAGTGATCGGCATAATACTGAGCCTTTCCAATCAAGAATTTTGCAGTCAGCCCAAAGATCCCTCCTTTAGTAACCATATTCTTTTTAATGTCTACCAACCCGATACGTGTGGCTTTAGCAATTTCTTCCTCTTTAGGGTCCTTTTCCATGATGGGAAAAGGAGATGCATCCAGGATGGGCAACCCAATCAGACAGGAATACTCTTCAAGTGTCGGCACTAACTGATAGTCAGGAAATGTAAAGCAGTGATAAAGTGGGTCATAGAACTGGAGTAATGTGGAAAGGAGTCCCAGATCTACTCTCTTCTTCATTCTCAGTAGAGACAACAAATTCCCGTACCTGCTTTTGAACCCTTCTACATTTGTGATCAGAGTGCTCAACCTTTCAATCTCATCTACATTAGGGCTTTTGTAAGTGTACTTTATAGTTTTCTTTTTTCCATTGTCCATGATGTTCCTGATATTTTATAAATAAAAGACTCTGAGTTCCATAAAAATTTTATGACATGATGTTTATGGATGCATGAATGCACAAACACAGGTAATCACATATTCACAGATTCACATAAGTAAACAGACAAGGTTTTGGGTTTGGATAATGAAAGAGGAGTCGAGGTCTACCCATCCCAAAAGGTGTGTATTAGGGCTTTTCTTTGCTGTAGAACAAGGTTCTAAAAAGAGTTCCCAGATTCCTCGATTCATCTTTCGGATATTATCAATTTCCCAAATACTCAGTAGTCGATAATATTCTCAAGAGAATCTTGTCCGAGTGTAGTATCGCATATCAACTATTTTGGAATTACTCCCTCATAGCCATCGCACTACATCCTAATAAGGCCAAAGTGGGGAAAAAGGTATCTAAAGGTCCTCAGTGTCATGGGCATCTATGTAGAAAGTAGCATTGTTTTCACGAATACTCGATCAATAATACTAACTCTTAAAAGGGCCTCCATTGAGCGGTGATTTTCTCAAGTCAGCTTGGTCGGGAATCTACTCCCTATAAGCCTTCTTGAATATATCACCTTCCTATCATAAGTACGCTCGAGCACGGGTGTAGTGTTGTCTCACCACTTCAAGTTTCCCAGACCAACAGAGCACAAATATATACAAGTATTCACAGATAGCAATTAGTTAAACAAAATAGGTTGAACCCTCAAAATAAAAGCAAAAGCAACGTCCCCAGTGAAGTCGCCATTTCTGTTGCGGTGAAAATTGGATAGCAAGCTATTAATTAACTTGAACCTTATTTCTTTTACAACCGATCTTTAATTTATCCAAAGGAAAGGTCTCAAGAAAGAAAAACCTTTTTCGCGATGTAACGACAACGCTTAAGAGATTCGGGGATCGGGGGTTAGTTATATCTAGGGAAGGTATTAGCACCCTAAATATCTGTAGTACTCTACAGGAACCTTTTGTTTGATTGATTGTTAAGTTTGTGAATTGTACTATAGTTTGGGATAAGGGATAAAGTAAATAAAGGCCTAAGTGGTTCTCTAAGTTTGCTCGCAAAAATGTCGCATCTTCTGCCTACGTATCGTGACTAGGATAGTATCAGAGCAATCGTAGTTCGCCTCACAAGGGGAAAGAACACTTGATGATGATCAAGGTTCAAGAGGGAACAAACATGACAATGTTTGTGTGGAGTTTGACAAAACTCCCTAATCTAAGTTATATAAAAGGGGAAGTAAGAAGTCATGACGATGATCCTTACACAGAGTTGACAAACTCTTTCCTAGGGTTCTAGTTGAAGAACACTCCTAGTACAGGTAGGTTTATTAGACTTCAATCAAAGTCTAAAGGCTTCTAATATAAGGTTGAAGTGACTTAACAAAGTCAAGGGAGGGTAAAGGGTTGTTCATGACATTGACAGTCAAGTGGGCAGACCTTCCTTTGGAGAGAGAACTGGGGAGGCAACTGGATGAAAGCTAACAAGCTTCATCACTTGGGGAAAAAAGTAAAATACAAACACATTCATGGTGACAACCATTAAATGTAAAGAAATTGATAAGGATGAAAAAGATGCAATGATGACAATCAAAGCAGATGAATGAGAACTGTGACGACAGTTCGCATTTTAATACAGTCAACAGAGGGATGAACTGAGCATGGCAATAATTCAAAATAAAAATCCTAGCATGTTAACTAACATGTATGGATATGAGAACAAACAAATTTCACACAAGAAATCAAGTAGAACCATCTAAACTTTCATCTGCAACAATTAGGGTTAGTACTGTCAAAGCACAGGTTGCACATGGTCAAACATGGTGGAAAATTAGTCAAACATGGAAAATAAAAACATGACATGAAAGTACACATTAAAAAAAACACAATGAAAAAAGAATGGGTGAAAAATGATTAAAATTGAGAGAGATATGATTTTTTGAAGTTTGTATGAAAAATGGGGAAAAATGGCAAAAAGGGTCATCACTAAGGATCGAACCCTGGTCAGGCATGTGAAAGGTATAGTTTGCGCGCATGTCTCTACCACTGGGGTGGCCATACATCCATTGTTTGAGGCGCATAAATAAATATATAATATGAGATTTCATGAGTTTCTGGGCAAAACACAAAGCACTTCCATAATTTGCAAAAGCTACCATATATTTCTCAAATATCAACCATTTTTCACAAAATTTATATGGTTTTGGGGTAGAATTAACTGAGGATCATGATGGTGAGCTTAGTTTTCAAAAATTCTTTTCCCACTGAAAAACCCGATAGTGGTTTAGTTTCATGTTCAATTTTGCAAAATCTCATGGGCAGCTTCATACACTCATATTTAATTCAAACCAAACACACACACATCATAGTTAAAAGGTAATGGATCAATTCAAAACATACTTAGGAGCAGAACTGAGCTAATGTGAAAAATCATGTGTAACTTGCAAATAGGACAATAAGTGGTATGCATGATGGGGTGTACTTTCTGTTTCAGCTCAGTTTGGATCATAGCCATCAATCAAACATTTGTACTACATGTTAATGAGTGTGTTTGTGTGAAACTTAAGGAATTGTGGTGATTGTGTAGTGATGTAGCTTTCAAAATGCTCATTTGTGTGTTATGTGCATTATGTGAGGGGGATTTGTGTTCAGGTGGTTTTAAGGTCTTTCAAACATACAAACATATTTCAAATGATAAATACAAACTGTTGGGACACACAACTCAACTTAAAAACAAGCCAATGCCAGAACTGGTATATGATGTGTCATTTTTTTGTGAAAAGTGAGCAATTCAAGAGTGATATTTGGATGCAGTGTGTTTCAATGCAAAATGAACATCCCAACATCTCATATGTGATCAATATAAAGTGTGTGTTGGGTGGTTTGAGTAAAAAACAAGTTTGTAGCAAAAATGGCTTGGTGTGTGAAAGTGTATGTGACATTTTGCATTTTGAAAGATGACTTTCCATGACAGTGAGTTTTTTTCAATGAAATGAACATACATACATGTTATAAATGATTATTATGAGATGTTTCAATCCTTACATGTGTGAAAAATCAACCAGTATGACAATTAGCATGACAAATGCAAATAGGAACAAAAATGACATTTTCAAAGATGAAAAATTTGATAGTTTGGTTTCAGATCATTTTACTTCAAATTGATATGTCCTACACCTCTAATATATCATATGAAATGAGTCTAAAGGTTCAAACATCTTTGAAATTGACAGCTTGTGAAAATTGCAAGTGATTTGCAAAAATATATGTGAAACTTGCATTTTGAAAGTGAAAACTTAAAATACTTGCTATAACACTTATGTGATGGTTTGAACATCTTTGAAATGATATATTTGAGGTGTCTAGACAAGTAGTTTAAGTAGAAATGCCCTAGAACCAAATCTGTCATGTTGATGCAAAGAAGTGTTTGAAAACACACACTTGAAATTCAAAGTCCACATGTACTTGTTGTAACATTCAAACCAGGGTTTAGGCATGCTTAAAATGATGTATATGAGATGTTTCAACAAGTAATTAGGTTTGGAATGTACCCTAATCAAAACTGGTGTGCTATGCTTGAAAATAAGAGCTTGTGTAAGTGTAATGGACATGTTGAATCAAAGAGTGAGCAAAATTTCAGTAAGGCAATCATACATACATCACAAATATACATGTTTGATGATGTTCAAGCAAGCAACAAGGTTTAAAATGGGCTGGACAAAATCCTAGCTTTGGGAGCAAACATGTTAGTGTTTTAACCAAGCATAAACAAAACTCAAAACCACCAAGGGGCACAAACTGGCTAGTCTAGGCACACATACACACCTAACACATGATAGTAAGCAGTTTCAAATGAATAAACTGATAGACAAACAAGTTTTTAACCTCATGGCCATGTGACTGCCCACACTTGGGTTCAAAATGCAACAGCCATGTGCTTTCATCAACAGCAGCAAATTTCAAGCATACCAACACAAGAACAACATACATATGCAGTATAAAACATGTCTAAACACACATAATGTCCATGTGTAGCAGTAAAAGCAAGGTGTCATGAAACCACATAATGTTCAAATTTCAAAAAAACACACATAATGCTCAAATATGCCAATCCATGAAAACTAATGTAAAATTCAATAGAAACCAGTCACGTACCTCTTGATGAACCTTTTAAACCAGCTAAAAACAGTTGAGAAAACCAGAGATATCTTCCCTCACTTTTTGGTTTTGAACTTTTCTTCAACTTTAAGCAACAATGTACTTTCAATGCCAAAAGACAAGGAGTGAGTTTCTAATGGTTGGTGAGTGTTTGAATAGTTGAGATATGGTACTTATGAGGTGTGTGGATGTTCAAAACCTCAAGGAAAGTCTTAGAACAAAGTTTAGTGATTTTTGTGGCTTTTGGTCAAAGTATGATAGGTAGGAGTTTGACTTTTTGATTTCTAAGGTTTTCTAGTGGTTTAATGGATTACACACCTTCTATATGTTATTTAGAAGTTGTGTGGAGGGTGGTTGAGGCGTTGGAAAGGATAGAAATGAATTTGGGCAGATTTCACTTCATGGCCATTTTGAGTGTTTTTGTGAACTTTGGTGTTTTTGAGAATTTGAAACAAGATGAGGGAATTGTGATGACAGAGGTTCTCTATGATTTTTATCAGATGAATTCCGTTTTGAATGAGGTGAATGAGACCTCCTTCTATAGAGAAATGGATTGAGGTGCTTGCTTGAGACATTTCTTCACCATGAAGCAATCTTTGATATTTTTTTATCCACCATCCCACTTGTTGGATTCCTTGGCCATTCTTTATCCCAAAGGGCAAGTTAATTGATGGTTTTCTGATGCAAATGCAGGCTAGAAGCTTTGTAGAGTGGCTGGTTCAGAATTGGCTTTTACACCTCATGCTTGGAAAAGTCAAAAATGGCAACTTTCACTTTATGGCAATGAAACTTCAATCTTTAATTTTGTGATACTTCTATGCATAAATTCTGATCTAACATGCCACACATATTCCATATATCAGTTAGAATGAGTTTGACAAGCTGAAGTTGGCCCAATTGGATGGAAGAGATGATTTTGCAATTTTGATCAATGTGGGACTAAAGTGTGAAATCACCAACTTTGCACCCATGTAACTTTCTGCTCATAAATCACCTTGAGGAGTTCTAGTACAATTTAGAAAGCCCTCACATAGATCTAAAATATTCATGTTTTCATGAGTTTCAATTTCTCAAAGGATCTTGGCCAAAAAGCCCTCCAAAGTTGCTAAAAATTAGCTTAAAAAGTGAAATTTTCCCAAGTCTTTTTCCCTTCTTGTAATGAACTTGAGCATAACTCAAAATATATGCATTTTTTGATCATGAACCAATCAGTTACTTTTGTAGGACTTGTCAAGAGCTTCCAAATGAGCTTTGAACCAACTCAATTGGATGTGTGGTTAAGGAGTTATGGTTTAGCCCTTTTCAAAACCCTAATTTCCCGATTTCTCGATTACTCCTTCATCCTTGATCCAATGATAATGAAAATTGATATGCAAGTTCAATATGACACAAGGAACAACTTTGTTTCACAACTTGAAGTCCAATTCATAAAATTTGGAGAGTTGACTTTTTGGTCAACCGTACGATCGATCGGTGCCGACTGAGTTGCCTGTTGATATTCTGGACACCCTGAGACATTGACACTTCTTGAATAGACTTTGATAAGCTATACGAACTCCATGGGCCTCAATCCCACCATTACAACATCTTCCAACATCAAAGTCAAACCACAGTTGACTTTTCACTAGTTAAAAACCCTAATCGGGGCCTCCTGATTGCACTGTTCTTGATTCTGAAATGATTTCTTCAAATTGACTTCTCATTTGACTTTGATATTATATTTGATTTCATTCCATGATTGGATTGTCCCAAATCATTGGTTGATCATTCCTTGGTTGTTTTGAATTTGTCGGTGCGAAAACCCTAATTCACCTGTAATTTGACAATAATGAACTTGCACTGATTTAGGGTTAGATAATTCATGATCATGCTTCTAAAATGATAATGAGAATCTAAGGGGTCAAAATTTGGGGTACAACAGCAGAGTACAAAGGTAAAACCAAATACAACTGAAAAGACCTCGGCCAACAAGCCTGGCGATGGTCAAAATACAAGTACGAATAACAAACTACAAGAGAAAAGCAAAGATAAATCAGGACGGATGGCGTGCCCGGACATCTCCCAATAGCCTCAACGTCTCCGGATGACCTGGTCTGGAGAGCAGTTCCTGTATCAGTAATGCATGTCGCCTAACAGTGGATCTCAGCTTTTTGGCATCCTCTACACAGGCTCCCTTGCCAAAACACTCATCAAGCCTGCATCTCTTGAAGCCAGCCTTCAGTTCACAACCCCTCATTTCTTTGACCATGTTGCTTACTCTAAACTCAGCGTCACGTCTAAGAGATGCCTCTTCAGCAATCTTCGCATCCTTAGCGCAGAGCTGCTCCTCTAACCGGGAAATCTGCAGCTTCAACTCATCTTCACGCTCCTTTCGGCTAGTAAGCGTGGCATTCCACAAAAATTCCCATTTGGAAAGTCGAGAATAAGCCTTATTCAGAAGCTCTTTCTTAGTAGCAAGCACACTACTAACACCATTCAAAGCTACTCCCACCTTCTCTCTCCTGCTGGTTTCTTCAATCAAATCTGAACCCAACCTATTAATCATCTCAGTCTACTTCTTCAAAGTGAAGGTTGACTCACTCTTCTCATGCCGAAGCTGGAAAATATCTTTCTCTAACTCTTCATTTGCTCTTTGCAATTCCTCCTTTTCAGCCAGCAACTTGTTATACTTCTCAATCTCTACCGAAGTAGGTTCCTCAATCACCGGAAGATACAAAGGCTCTACAGCAGGATACAACATCAAAGAATTTTCAAATCTTTCATGGATCCAGAGCCGATAAGGATTATAAGCTCGACTGTCACTCTTGCCAAGCAATGTCTTTCCTCTTCTGTGAATATTACCCCAAGCATGCCTCAATCTGACCAAAACATCTCCATCTAATAAACCCGTGAGATACAGAGATTCCTGTATCTCGTCCTCAACCGGAGAATCCCTCAAAGCATAGCCAAACTGTCTCACAAGCAGAGAAGGGTTATAGTTAATACAACCTTTCCGTCCAATCAAAGGAACGTTCGGAAAGCCACTGCAACTATATATAATATCCACTTCGAGCAGGTTCCGATCAAACCAAACAATGTTCTCAGCACACAATCCCATCAACCGGGAAGACCAATCTAAAGTACCAGCAGTATCAACAAAAAGTCCCGTCTTAGGAAGATGTCCCTGAAACCACCTGTATAGAAGAGGTACACAGCAAGAAACATTCTTTCCCCGACGCTTCTCATTCTTATAGTGAATAGAATGATAAACATCACCCAAGAGAGTAGGCACCAGATTCTTCGAGGCAAGAATAAAGAAAGCATTTGAGTCAACAAAATCAGGCATGTTGGGGAACAATACAATCCCATAAATGCAAACAGCCAGAATAGCATTGAAGATAATCCAACATCCATCCTTCGCACACTGCGTAGCCTTCTTAACCAAGCATGAAAGATGAAAACCATAAGCTCCATTCAGCTTGACCAAACCTCCGGGGAACTCAGAAGCATCTAAACTGACAATCTCAGCAAGCTTAGCCAACTCAGGCTCAGTATCCTCGTGAATAAAAGGCATATGATCTAACATAGGAACTCCTAACATATCAGAGTATTCCTCCAAAGTAGGGGCCAAAATAAAATCAGGGAACAAGAAGCATCTCAGCTGGGGCTCGTAAAACCGCATCAAGGTATACAATCCAGTCATCTCAAACACAGAAGGTCTGCACAACAAACTGAGCAGTTTCCCATAAGACTCTCTAAACTCAGCCCTCACTCTCTGATCTGCTAGAGGAACCAACTGCAATAAGGAACTGATATCTGGAGAAGGCAACCTGTAAGCAACTATCCTCTTCATGGACTCCATGTCTGGCAAGAAGAACACTAGAATCTGTGGGGAAAAAGTAAACCTGCAACATAAATACACGTTAATGAAATGCAAACATGAAAATGAAAATGCATATGCAACAGGGGATCAAGTGCAATGCTGAAGAACTGTGTTGTGCTATACTGCAGCTTGAGAACCATCAGATCTTCTCCTCAAACCAAACCAACCACCAAAGAACCCTTATAACTAATTCTCACTGACAGAGACAAACCAGGTGTTCTGAGGCTAGAGTTTTCCTGTAAAAAGACCCACCTACCCCTCACAGGTATGTACTTAACTCGCAGACGAGGTACGACATCCTATGCGGTCATCAGCGTCACAGACTTTCAAGAGCGATGATACGATACCCAGAAGGTGTGGCATCATCATCCCTTGAAGAGGCCTCACTTAGCCGAATCCCAAATGATAGGTCCCCAGAGTCGACAACCCTCAAATCCAACAACCTGTCGAGCCCAAAGGGCCAGGCAAGATGCCATCAAAGAGAATCTCGTCTGAGTGCAGATTTCATAGCTAGCTGGTGCAAGCAAAGCAAGCAGGCTAACCACTACTCTCTACTTCTAAGTCTATGTGCACTCAAGCCCAGGTCCGGCTTATCTCTCAAACTAACCCTCTACCCATAGCACAATAACAGTAATATATAGTACTGAAAGTAAAGACAGAAAGATAAATACATACAAAACCTCAGACGAGAAAACAAGCGCTAGTATTGACTCACATAGGGAACCGTTGGAGTCCCCAGCAGAGTCGCCAACTGTCGCTACTGCGAAAATCGGCGCCGGCCATGACAGAAGAGTCGCTGCCATGCGTTATTTATCCCAAAAGAGGGAAAGGAAATGCTCAGAGAAAACCTAACACAAAGAGGGAAAGGAATGGTCATCGCAACCAAATCCTGGATTCGGGAGTCGGTTACGCAAGGGGAAGGTATTAGCACCCCTCACGTCCGTCGTACTCGACGGGATCCATACTTATTTTCTATCTAAGGGTATGTTTATCTATCTACTCTAAAGGTCTGGTCTAAAAAGAAAAGAAAATGACTCGGCAAAGTATCGCACTTTATGCCTACGTATTCCCGTCTGGAACGAGAAATCAGAGTCAACGTAGTTCTCCTAACTACGGGTTATGGGGGAAGGTAGCTTGCCGAGATGTCGCATCTCGTGCCTACGTACTTTCATACGGCATGAAAGACCATAGCAAACGTAGTTCGGGCTACGGAAGACACAAGCTTGTCTGACAGTTTTTTATCTCCTTATGAAAGGGTTTTCCAGATTAAGGGTCCAAGAGGACAAAAACAGAGTTTGAATGTTTGTTTGAATCTTTTACGAAAGAACTGTTTTTTAGGATGTTCGCAATCTCCATCGCACTAGAGACTATGACCCAGGAGTGAACGCTTCTTATGTCACCCAAAGGGTACCACACTAAACATCCAGATTACTGGAGAGAGACCCTCCACTAACCTTCTCCCAGATAGCTTAAGGCTCGTAACGTACGACTTCGATTAACCTTATTACTGTATCTTTGAATTGTTTTGAGATGAGAAGAGAAAGACGCCCTAAAACTATGGTTGAAAGGGAATCTACCTACAGTTATCATGCATGGTTTACAAACCTAATGTCTATCATAATTCCCTCCTGCACAGAGGAAATCAGAGATCCTAGGGGAAAACAGCAAAAGAAAGCAAGCAGTAAACAGTAAACAGTAAAATGCATGCTATGCAACAGTACAAGCGAGGCAAGGGAGTCCGACTCAACCTCAAACCTAAGAAAACAAAATGCAAGGGGAGGCAATCTCCATCTCAAACCTAAATGTAAGCAACACAAGCAAACAGACAACACAGCAAAAGAAAAGCAGAGGAAGCAGCCCAAGCAGCAGCAACAATCTTCTACAGACAACATCTTCAATACTCAACAGCAACTCTGGTCGGCAAAATTGAATTGACAACAAAGAAACTTCATCTTCAAGCTAGCTCCTATATTCAAGCTTCTTCAATTCTTCATCTTCAAACTCTAGCAAGCTCCACAAGAAGAGAAATCATCATTGAGATCAAGTTACAATGTTAGGAAACCTGATGAAAACCAAAGGAATTAATCAGGAACCAACATGAAAGAAAGTACATCCTCAAAAGTTCTACTCATTAAGGCATGCCACTCATCCCTCCAAAGGATAGATGGAGCTTCCTTAAGAGGACTTTGCATCATGGGATGAGGATAGAAGCAAACAATGCTTTCTATTTTTGAGGAAAAGAAAAGAACTAGTTCTAATGGCTCTTCCTAAAACCCTAATCCTATAAGCTTCTAAAAAGCTCCTAAAAGAGAAAGAAAGCTTCAAGCTAAGCTCCACAAGCCAATCCACAGCAGCTACAAGATATCCAACACCTCCTCCAAAAAGGAAACCAAGCTCTTCAAGCTCCAAAGCCACCAACAAGATCAAACAAGGCAAGGCACCAAAGAAGAAACACCAAAAGCAACACATACTTGCAAATTCTATCTAAAATAGAAAACTAAGTTGTAAAAATCTAAGCAATTTTCTAAGGGAACATGCATGTTTTAACATTCTAGGGTTCAAATATCAAAGCCTAAATCAACTTCTAGGTCCACTAAATAAATCCTAAGTTGAATTGTGTCAAGATAAACCATAAGTTGGGAAGGCTCTAAACATCTCACCTAAAACAGAACCTATAATTGTCTAAAAAATCTAATAAAATTCCTAAGGGAGCATGCATATCTAACCTACAACATACTCAAAAATCAAGTTCAGAAACCAAACCAAATGATCAAACCAAAATCAACAAAACAGATGGGCAATTATGCAAAAATAAAGAATTAACATAAAAGGGAAAAATGCAAATTAAATTGAAAAATGCATGAAAATGAAATTTATTGATCCCAAAAAATCAAAAATTTAATCAGGAGCATGGAGATGTTTTTAAAATATTTTTTAGATCAAAAATGGATTTATTGTGATTTTTGGAACCAATAAGCATTAAAAATAAATCCAAAAATGATTAAAAGAAAATAAAATGCTAAATAAAACCACGCGCGTTGGATGGTGTTGACAAGGTAATCTGATCCAAAGGCATTGAGCACGTCTATGTGAGCATCCCAATCACACGCTGACTGGGATTAATGAAACGCTGCATTTCATTCCTTGGAGGCAAATCCTCAGTTTAAACATGAGCCACACGATGTGCTGAATAAGTCCAACTTCCACATGATCTGATGGCCATGACTTCATCTCCTTCCTTCGAACTCAGGCGAGGGGGAACTGTCTCCGGTGGCTCTCACGGTGGAAACAACCGTCTTCTCCAGTGAGTAAGAATTACAGGCAACCAAATCAAACAAACCTTATATCAATCTTGCTCAATTTTTCACGTAGATTACAAATATGAACTCCAAACATCATGAATCCTTATGGATCTCTCAAATCGAATCCAAATCCAAAATATGTCAAAACTTTTATCATCACCAAATGCCAAACTATTGGTATAGAATTCATCCTCATGCTTCACTGATCAACCTAAACTATCTCAATTATGCTAACTCTGCAAGAATCAAGAGATTCGATCCAAAACAGAAATGTCATCACATGATTTATCATCATCAATTGCTTCCAAATCAATTCTAAAACGACCTAGGTTTCATCTAGATCCTAACCACATGTTCATTTGTAACTACGTCATGCTAGATCAAGAGGAATTTTGAAGTTTACTAACCTGGTCTAGATCCACTAACAGAGGTAGCTAGAGCTTGCTTCTTGCTTCAAAACTCTCCAGACACGATCAGTGATGCAAGAGGAAGAGTCTTCAACCTTCAATTTGCTCTAAACTATCTTGGAAATGAAAACCCGATTCTCACTTGCTCCTTGGAAATTTCACTTGCAATCTCAGCTTTCTTCACGAAATGAGTTCCAACCCCAGTCTGAAATCACTGCAAGGCTTATATAGAATGATTTTATGGGCTTTTGAAACTTGATCCAAGCCCAATTCAGTAGTTCACCAATTCTGATTTTTCTCTCCAAATGCCATGTGACAGTCGTGAATTCCATGCTACAGCTTGCACTAGAAGCTTCTATTCAGTTGCAAATTGCCTTGTGAATGTATTCAGATCAAAAGGAACACTTGAAATGCCTTGGTGAATATTTTGGATATGTAACTTGCACATGAAGCAACACCATTGTAACTTGTGAAAATTGGCCTAAACTCAAAAATCTGATAATGCCATTGTTCTTAAAATCTCCCTTAGCTAATTATTTGAATTTTTCAACTTTTAATCCTTTGAAAATCTCCCTTTTTAAGCCATTTCAAACCAAATCTTGATATGAGTCCAATCAATTCATCATGACTTCTTGGCTAGCCTAAAAACTACATTTTGAACAAGTTTCATGTTGAATAAAAATCCATTTGACAAGTGCAAGTTGGAGATTTTGACCTATGATTGAAAATGGCCTATAATCTCACTTTCCCAAAATACCCCTGACTTGTAAACCTCATAACTTGAGTTCTACAAATCATATGGAAGACTTATAGTACAATTTAGAAATCTAAGATCATGAGGAACAACTTTCATGTTGGCCAAAAGTTCAGGTGAAACCTCCTTCTAGGTCAAAAATAGCTTGGAAGTCAGATTATTTTCACAGACAAATTTCATAGACATCTGAGGACTTGTAACTTGTCTGGATCATAACTTGAGTTCTATAAATCCCCTTGAAAACTTCTAGTACTTAAATTAAATGTATTGATATGATATACAAGTTTTGTGTTGGCCAAAGATCCATTTGAAACGTGCATCTTGACTTATGTGGTCTTGAAGTTAGGCACTAAATAGGGGATTTTACACTGAAACCCTAATTTAGCAAATTCCCACACTCTTGACTCTTCTTGACTTGATCTTGGCACAACACCACAAATGTCTCAACATATCATTTCATGAACTCCATGACCTAAAATTAGGCTTTGATACTCTTCAATTGCACAGTTGACCTAGAATTGACCCAGATGAAACCCTAATTGCTTGCACCTCAACTGTGGCTCTTGCATTTGACACAATGACTTGATTGAGCTCTCCCATGACCCTATAGGCATTCTATGAGATCCATACACATCCTCTTCTCATATTCAACACTTCACATCCCTCTGATGGTATTCAATTGATCCTCAAGTTAGGAGAAAATCCACATGCAAGCATCTAAACTCTTAGGCACTCAAATTACCTCCTAATGACTTTGATAACTTCTCAATCTTGAATGAGACCTCTTGCTAGGCTTCTCTTGATAAGAATCACACTTGATCCCCTTCTATATGAATGATATCATGATATGCAAAAGATATAACTATGCAAATGTTAATGCAGTGAAACATAAACCCAGTAAGGAAAGGTTGAGCAAATTTTGGGGTGCAACAGCTGGCAATCTTTGTTTTTATCATGTCATTTTCTTTGCATTTATACTTTCTTTCCTGTTTAAATGCAAATATCCTTTATAAAACTTTTTGTTTTCAATGATAATGAAATGAATATGCAGGTTTTTGATTAAATCCATTTGTGTTCACTTATGTTTTTAATTGATGTCTAACGCTTGTTTCAACGAAATCCGGGGAGGATGACGAAATTGAAAGACAGACTTCAGATTTTATGCTTTTGAATGAAACCTGCTGATGATGTACATCCGTTGTTTCAAATTCCTAAACACCAGAGATATAAGGATGATAATCCCTTGTCAATCCCTTTGAGCCTAGTAGTAGGAGTTTCTTTTCTGAAAAATGAAAAAACCCTCAATCTTAATCTGGGGCAGGGTAGGTGTCAGCTAATTTGACCAAGCGTCCAAATTGCGAAAGGAGTGTTCTCGTTCGAGGGTCAATCACACCTCTAGAGGTCGTGCCTAAAAAATAAAAATAAAACCATAGTGGTTATCCCTTGCCGACCAAGGAGTGAAACAGTCACAATCCCTTTAACAAGTCAGACAAGTCGGCGTCACACGATTTGTTCAAAAAAAAAGAGGAAAAAGAAAAGAATCAAAAGAAAAAACCCGCTAAGTTGAATCTTGAAAATAAGCGACTTAGGCAAAAATTAGGGCATCCCGCTGGATTTTGAAATCAAAAGAAGCTCAAAAGAGGCAGTCCAGGAAAAATAGGGAAATCGGAAAGAATGGTGAAAAACAAGTCGTGTGATTCAGGCACCAAAAGACGAAAAGCGAGTGACTGTCACTCCCAAAAACTTGTGATTTCCTGAACCATCACTCCTGTCATTAAACCTTTGAAAGGTGAGCACTAGTGTCAAAGTAGCTGAACTTAGGATTGGAGAACATCACAGAGAATGGGTGGGTTAAAATAAACTTTGAGCCTTTATCCTTTCCTTCAAAGCTGTGAACCTGACCACGTTACAACCTGTAAAAGTCCTAATTGAAGCATGGTGGTTTCGAAAGCATACTTCGGTAAAGATCACGTCGAAATTGACTCCTAAAAAGGATTCTGCTCAACTTGCAGGCTTTGATGTTGACATTCTGATAAGTGATTCGTTCACTATATGTCACAAATGTTTTTCCAGTGAGCAGACTTGGATTTCAAAAAAAATTGTCATATGCATTGCATGAATATATCTTTTATGCAGAAAAATTTGTTTTACTTTCGGTTAAGCGCTTGACAGTAGGAAAGTCTCCACAGTGGAAAGTTTGATCAGGATAGAGTGCAGAACGCCTGAATACTGAACTGGGGTAAGCTATATCAAATGATCATATCATGGGAGTCAGCCATCCAAAAGACAGTTCATCTGAAGGAAAGCAGGTTGAGATCTGGTAAACCTCTTGCAGCCAGAGATATCATCCCTAGTGAAGTCGCCAATCAGGGGAAAAGTCATTGCAAGGATGGGGAAGATTACCCTAGAAGCATGGAAGCTATTCCAGAAGGCAATTAATATGATCTCTTCGAGGTTCAAAGTGCTGAGGCAGTTCATACCAAACCGGCAGGGTACAGAAAGTTCAGGTTTCCTTTCGAGGAAGATGTTGCAGATACCGCACGGGCTAGGGGAAAACTGGGTACTAATCCTTTCATGTTACAAATTTAGGGGCAAGCCATCTCGAAGTCGTTTCATGGCGAGCTGTCCTTTTCGTCCTAAAGATTAGAATGGGGCAAATTGAACTACACTGGGGCAGTTACTCAAGCAAGGTTATTCTCCCCAACCAGAGTTCATCATCAGCAATTGGAGGTTGTGTCTCTATCCCCAGTAGAGTTTTGAGCAGACAGGTGTGGAATCTTCCTTAGCAGTTGAACGGTACACATTTAGCTCCAGCAGATTTTCTATGTGCATTCCTTCCTTGGCGGTGCAAGATGAGCTTATTCAGTAGAGTAAGTAATCCCCACAAAGTCTGAGCAGGTGATTTGGTATCCCCTCCGAGGTAAAGTTGTCGTTAATGAGTCCATTCCTCATCCCCCCAAGCAGAGGTTGATGTTGATTCCCTCATTGCATTATTCCCAGTGGAGTCGGAGGATAAGCGTCTCTTCCCCAGCTGAGTGCTCCCAGTATTAGAGTTAGGCCTTTGCAGTTGGCGTCGTTTCTCCAGCAGAGGTGCTTGTTCCCCAGAATGTTATATTCTGGCAGGCTATTCAGGGCTGATTTCCCTAGCAGAACATGGTTAATCTCGGAAGGTGGACCGTTATCCCCCGCAGAGTCATTGATTCCCCCAGCAGGCGGAAGGGTTCCCGTGTGTGGTTCTTTTTCCCCGGTAAGGTCTCATATTCTCCAGAAGGTTTGTATTCTGGAAGTTTATTCATGACATTTTCCTCAGTAGGATTTGATATAATCCCCAGCAGAGTAGAATTACCATCTGGCAGATTGTTCTATCTCCAGCAGGTTCGTTTGCTATTCAGGAATTTCTTTCAGGACGCTATTCGAGGCTTGCTTCCCCGGCTTAATTCCAGTTTACTGGCATATGATAACTATCCCCAGCAGGGCCATTTTCTTTTCCCAGCAGGGTGGTCTCCGTATCTCCAGCATTTATTTTTCCGATTCGGTTTCGTTGCATCTGCATGTGTGTATAGCATCTGTTGCACCCCAAAATTTGCTCAACTTTTTCTTGCCTGATTTATGTTTCATTGCATTTCATTTGCATAGTCACATCATTAACATAGTTCTACCATTTTCATATCATATCATATCCAAGTCATCCAATAAGGGATCAAGTGCCATTTAGGTCAAAAGAAGCCTATCTAGAGGTGTTCTCTGAGCCTGAGAGCCCATCCAAGTCATCAGAAAAGGGTTGAAGTCATGAGAAGTTTGAGTGCCCACAGGTGGATTTCTCTCCTAACTTGAGGTGTATTGAAGATCATCAACAGGGAATGTGAATTTGAGGTGTATGGATCTCATGGAATGCCTAGAGGGCCCTATTGAAGCTGAGACAAGTCATTAATTCAAGTACAAGAGCCACAGTTGAGGTGCAGTCAATTAGGATTTCATCTGGGTTAATCCTAGGTCAAGTGAGCAACTGGAGAGCATCAAAGCCTACCTTGAGGTCATGGGATTCATGATTTGATATGTTGATACATGTGTGGTGTTGTGCCAAGATTAAGAAAAGAAAGATTAAGAATGTGGGAAGTTGCTAAATTAGGGTTGCAGTGTAAAATCCCCTATTTAGTGCCTAACTTCAAAGCCACATAAGTCCAAATACAAGTTTCACATGGATCTTTGGCCAACATGAAACTTGTAGAGCATCTCAATACCTTTAATTTGAGTACTAGAAGTCTTCAAGAATATTTGTAGAACTCAAGTTATGGTCTTTGCAAATTACAAGTCACCAGAGGACACTGAAATTTATCTGTGAAAGTCACTTGGATTCCAAGCAACTTTTACCCCTCAAGGAGTTTTCAAATGGATTCTTGGCCAACATAAGAGTTGGGGTCTTGATCTTAGATTTAATTTGAGTGCTATAAGTCCTCAAGAAGATTTGTGGAACTCAAGTTATGATCTTGGCAACCCAGGGGTATCTTGGGCATTGGTGATTATGGGTCATTTTCAAGAATGTGCCAAAATCTCCATCTTCCACTCCTCAAATGAAAAATTGTTCAACATGAGATGTGCTTAAAATGATGTTTTTAGGTCAGATAAATATTCATGGTGGTTTGAAGTGGATTATTTCACAAGGTGCTTCAAAATGGCCTAAAAAGGATTTTTCAAATGATTCAAAAGAGGGAAAAATCATTTTTTGAATTATAGGTCATAAACATGTCATATGAGTAGTCATTTTGACCAGAAATTGCATTCCAAACACATTTGCATTGGCACAATTTTGAGATGAGGTCAAATTACATGACTTGCTTTGGAAAGGTAGTTACTTCAATTACAAGTCATTGATCCAAAGCAAGAACCAAGGCATTTCAGGCTGAACTATCTATCCAAACATACTCCATGATCAATTTGCAGTTGGATAGAACACTCTAGAGCAAGTTGGGAGGGCAATATCATGACTGTCACATTTCAACTTTGGAAGAAAAATCAGAAAATGGATCCACTGAATTGGGCCTTAATTTGGATTCAAAAGCCCATGAGAAGCTTCTATATATGGATTAGAATGATCTCAGATTGTTTTTGGTGTTGAATTCGTGCTGAACAGAGAGTTTGCAGTTAAGCTTTCAAGGTTTCTAACTGAAAACGGTTTTGGAGTTCAAGGCACATTCAAGCCAAATTGAGGGTTGGAAAAGCTTTCTCTTACTTCATTGATCGTGCCTGGAGAGTTGTGGAGCTTGAATCCATCGTTTTGCACCTCTGTTGATCCCATTTTTATAGGTATGTAACTCTCAAATTCTACATCATTCTAAGGAGAATTAGTTAGCAATGTGCATGTGGTTAGGATCTAGATGGAACCTAGGTCGTTTCTAGATTGAAATTGAGGCAAATAGAGACAATTAGGCTTGGTATGCAAATTCTGTTGAGGATCGGTTATACATGATCTTGAGGTTTCAAAACAAGTTGAATAGATCATGATGATCATTGAAGGATGGTGATCATTTCTGTGGTTTCAATTTTGCAAATGGTGATGGTTGAGATTTTGGCATATTCTGAAGATTGCTTCGTGTTTTAATTTCCATTGAGAGTTAAGAGATTTGGAGATGATATTCATGATCCTGGTGATTTTCTGTGTGAGATGGGTATAAGGATCATTGTTTTTGGTTGCCTGTGTGTGATGCTTCTCCGGAGAAGACGGTGGCTGGACCACCGTCTGAGATATTTGGCCTTGGCCTGAGTTGAAGGTAGGAGATGAGTTCATTGCCATTGGATCTGCTTGGAATCAAGACTTAGTAGCCTCATCGTGTGGCTGGGACTTGTTCTATTTTGTGGACTTTTGACTGAATGAAATGCAGCGTTTTATTTATCCAGTCAGCTGGTGACTGGACCCTCACGTGGATAGCCTCAGGGCTCTTGGATCTGATTACCAGTCTCTTGATCCAATGCATCTGTTTTATTCTAGTTTTTTAATTTCTTTTATTCTTTTTTGAATTTTCTTTTATTCCATTTGATTTCTAAAATCCATATTAAATCCAATTTTGATCCAAAAAAATATTTTAAAAATATCTCCATGATCTTGGATTTAATTGTGATTTTATGAGATTAATAAATCCCATTTTCATGCCTTTTTCAATTTAATTTGATTTTTCTTCTTTTTTATGAGATTTCTTTTGAGTTTGGTTGATACATGATTTTGTGGATTTTTTTGTGACCAATTGGTGCAGTATTTTGAGTTGATTCTTGTTGGATTAGTTAGCTTAGAGAAGCATGTACCCTTAGAAATTTTATCATAATTTTGTGAATAAAGTTTAGGCCAATTTGAGTGGCGAACATAAGGAGTGTTAGATTTAGGGTTTCAAAACAACTAGTTGTAGTTTAGAGCATAGTTTGGGGACTTAGTGTTTGATTTAGGTCCTGGGATTTATATGGGGTATTGGGTATAGGCTTAGGTTCTCTTAGAAATTTAATTAGGATTTTATGATCTATTTTATCATTTTATTTGTATTTTGCAATTGGTGTGATGTTTGTGGGTGTCTCCCTTGGATGCTTGGTTTATTCAATTTGTGTGGGGCTATTTTGGGTGGGCTTTTGGTTTGGAATCTGCTTGGATGAATGGGAGGACCAATTGAAGTTGCTTTGGATAGCTTGAAGGATCTTGGAGTTGAAGATTTCTCATCTGTTGGAATGCTTGTCAGGAGTTTAGGAAAATTAGGGTTTTAGGAAGAGCTTTTAGACTTAGTTCATATCTTTCCTCAAACATGGAATGCTTTGTTTGCTTCCATCCTATCCTATGATTCAAAGTCCTCTTAAGGAAGCCCCATCTCTCCCTTGGAGGGATGAGTGGTATGCCTTAAAGAGTAGAACTTTTGAGGATACCCTTCTTTGCAGATGATGGTTTCTAGTGATTTCCTTTGGTTTTTACTAGTTTCCATTCATTATAACTTGATCTCAATAACCAGTCTTTCTTGGGAGGGAGCTTGCTAGAGCTTGGAGATGAAGATCTGAGATGTTGAAGATGCCTTTCATAAGGTTTGCTTGAAGATGGATTTGTGTTACTGTCAACTTTGTTGTCAGGGGCTTGCTGGAGGATTGAAGCTAGGGTTTACTGTTGCTTTTGAGCTGGAGTTTTCTGTAGCTGTGGAGATTAACTGTTTAGGTATTAAGGAGCCTTATTTGAAGTGTTCTTTCTCTTACCTGGAAGTTGGAGATTGAAGTTTATTGAAGTTTGAAGATGAAAGTTGTTGCTGTCAACTTCTTGTTGTTTAACCAACTGTTGCTGTCAGAGCTGCTGTTTGCTGTAGGAGTTTGGTGCTGCTTCTTGGGCTGCCTCCTCTGCTGTGGGGTTTTGTTTTTTGTATTGTTTGTTGGCTTGTGTAGCTTTCCCCCTAGGTTTGAGGTGAATGTTGATTCACTTTGCCTGTTGTTTTCCCAGGTTCGAGGTTTAGTGGGACTCCCTTGCCTCGCTTGTATTGCTGCATTGCATGCATTTTACTGTATTTGCTTGCTTTCTTTTCTGTTTATCCCCTAGGATCTCTGATTTCCTCTGTGCAGGAGGGAATTATGAATGACATTAGGATTCTTATCCATGCATGACAACATTAGGTTAGTTTTTATTCCTTTTTCAACCCTAGCCTTTTTAGAGCTTCTTTCTCTTCTTATCTCAAAACAATTCAAAAATACGGTAATAAGGTTAATCGATGTCGTACGTTACGAGCCTTAAGATATTTGAGAAAGGGTTGCTGGAGAGCTTCTTTCCAGTAGTCTGGCTGCTTAGTGTGGTACCCTTTGGGTGACACGCGACGTAGTCACTCTCAAATCATAGTCTCTAGTGCGTCAGAGATTGCAAACAAACTAAAAAACACTTCTTTCGTAAAAGATTCAAAACAAACATCAAAGTGTCATTTTTGTCCGCTTGGACTCTTAATCAAGAAAAACCCTTTTTGAAGGTAATAAAAAAACAGTCAGACAAGCTTGTGCCTTCCGTAGCTCGAACTACGTTTGCTCTGATCTTTCATGCTGTATGAAAGTACGTAGGCATAGGATGTCGTATCCTAGCGAGCAACCTTCCCCCCTTAACACGTAGTTAGGAGAACTACGTTGACTCTGATTTCTCGTTTCAGACGGGAATACGTAGGCATAAAGTGCGATACTTTGCCGAGTCATTTTCTTTTCTTTTTAACCCTTGACCTATAGAGTAGATAGAATACAATCCGTACCAGAAAACAAGCGTGGATCCCGTCGAGTACGACGGACGTGAGGGGTGCTAATACCTTCCCCTTGCGTAACCGACTCCCGAATCCAGGATTTGGTTGCGACGACCATTCCTTTCCCTCTTTGCGTTAGGTTTTTTCTGAGCGTTTCCTTTCCCTCCGTTGGGATAAATAACGCACGGTGGCGACTCTTCTGTCATAGCCGACGCCGATTTTCGCAGTAGCGACAGCTGGCGACTCTGCTGGGGATTCCAACGGTTCCCTACGCGAGTCAGTCCTAGCGCTTGTTTTCCCGTCGTGGGTTTTGTATGGATTTACATTTCTGTTTTTACTTTCCGCATTTTTATTGTCAGCCTTATATTGTTATTGCTGTTGTGGGGAGGGGGTGATCTGTTGAGAGATAAGCCGGACTTGGGCTTGAGTGCACCTAGAATTAGTTGTGGAAAGTAGTGGGTGCGTGCATGCTTTGCATGTACTAGTGTCCCACAAAATCCAAGCTAGGACGAAGTTCTTCTGGTTGACTTCTTTTTCAACCCTTTGGGTTGAGGGGGTTGTTGGTTAGTTGGATTGTCGACTCTGGGGACCGATCATTTGGAAGTTGGCTAAGTGAGGCCTCTTCAGGACATGATGATGCCACACCTTCTGGGTATCGTATCATCAGTCTTGAAAGTCTGTGACGCCGACGACCGCATAGGATGCCGTACCTTGTGTCAGTTGATAGGACACCTACCTGTGAGAGGGATTGGGGCATGCAGGAAACTTGACCTCCAGACGACCCGGTTTTCTTGATATTGGATCAGTATGTGTGGATACTTGGGGTTATTCATCAGAGCATTGTTGTGGGTCTGTTGAGACCAGGTTGGAGCTTTGTTTTAGGTTTGTTGAGATCAAAGTGGAGCATCGTTGGGTCTATTGAGACCAGGGTTGAGCAGTATTGTGGGTCTGTTGAGACAGGGTTATGGATGGATCTCTTCAGCAATATATCACTTGATCCCTGTTGCATTGCCTTCATATTGCATTGTTGCATACTCATTTTGCATATCATTAACGTGTGTCTATGATGCAGGTGCATTTCATACCTTCTGATTCTAGTTGCCCGGATTTCTGTCTGCTGATATTATGGATACTCTAAAGAAGACTGTGGCTTACAAGTTGCCTACTCCAGATGTTTCTTCTTTGCTTGGTTTGATATCTCTAGCTGATGATGGTGTGAAGATAAGCTTCAGGAAGAGTTACGGGAAACTGCTTAGGTTGGTTTGTAAACCATCCATGTATGAGCGGAACGAATTGTACGCGCTTATAAAGTTCTATGATCCCCCGCTGAGGTGTTTTACTTTCCCTGACTTCATTCTGGCTCCGACCATGGAGGAATATGCTAAGATCTTGGAGTTGACTATTCAGAACAGGGTACCCTTCATGCATATGGATGCTGAGCCCAAACTGGAGGACTTGGCTGTTGCGGTGCATCTAGACTCATCAGAGTTGCTGTTAACCTCATGGAATGGAGTGTCCGGTTTTTCTCTCAAGTTCTTGGTTGGGAAAGCACAAGAGTATGCCAAGAGTGGATGTTGGATTGTGTTTAATGTTATTCTTGCTCTGTGTATATATGGCATTGTACTGTTCCCTAGCATGCCTGACTTCGTTGATTTGGATGCATTCCATATTTTTGCTTCAGGCAATCCTGTGCCTACTCTGATTGGAGACTTCTATCACTCTCTGCATTATAAGAACGAGAATAGGAGGGGCAAGAACGTCTCTTGCTGTGCGCCTTTGTTGTATATGTGGTTTGATAGTCACTTGCCCCAGAAGGGTATCTTTGCTGAGTCTGCAGATATGGTGGATTGGTCTGAGCATCTGATGGGACTTTCTTCAGAAGATGTTGTCTGGTTTGATAGAGATTTACTGGGATCCGAGATTATCTACAGCTGCGCCGGATATCCTAACGTTCCTCTGATTGGGAGGAAAGGGTGCATTAACTACAATCCATCATTGTTGATCAGGCAATTCGGTTATGCTTTGAAAAGCCCACCAAAAGAGGAGGAAGTACAGGAATCTCTGTACTTCATAGGTGATTTGAAGGGAGAACTATTGTCCAAGCTTCAGCATGCTTGGAATAATGTCCACAAGAGGGGTAAGCCGTTGTTGGGAAAAAATGATTGTCAAGCCTATGCTCCGTACAAGGTTTGGATCCAAGATAGGGCAAAGCAGGCGCTGATGCCGTTTCCTGCAGTACTACCTCCTGCTCCCCTCGTGATTGAGGAGCCAACTAATGTGTCTATTGAGAGATACGAGCAGGTTGTGAAGGAGAAAGAAGAGCTGATGAAAGCCAACGAGAAGTTGGAAGAAGAGCTAGTGCAACTCAGGAGCGAAAGAAATGAAGCCGTATATTCCTTCGAGCAGCAAACAAGGCTGGTGAACCAGTTAGGCACTGAACTGATGGAGCAACGAAAGAAGCATGAACGCTTGGGGATAGATTTCAAGAGCTCTCATGACATGCTGGAGTCTAAAAAGAAAGCACTTGATATAGCCTACCGAGAGATCTCCATGTTCAACAAAACCTGGAATGTTACGCTGACAAATAACAATAAAAGAGAGGACAAACTGAAGCTGCAGATCTCTGAGTTGGAAGGTCAGTTGAAAGCTAGCCAGAAGAAGTTTGAAGAAGAATTTATGCGGAGATATGACGTTCAGAATGCCTTGAATAAAGTTATCAAGCGTAAGAAAGAGTCTGCATCCCAGAAGCGGAAGCTAGAGGAGTGCTTTGGAGAAGGTGCTTGGGAGGAATCCATTGGGGATCTCCAGCGTGTTATCAGGCAAAGAGACTCGCTCGTCGAAGGGTTGCTTTCTCAGCCGAATCATCCCAAGACTAAGAGATTGTTAGAGGAGTATCAGGCATATGGTCGCACTTGATTACCTTATGTACTGTTGTATATGCTTTATTTGCATTGTGCTGGCCATCACCAGGATTGTTGGTTGAGGTCATGCCTTCTTGTTGTACACTCAGTGATATTGTATTCCTGACTTGATGGGCTTCTCAGCAATATATGAGATGTTTTTCTCCGTACATGAATCCGAGCTCATTATCACTATCACTGTCACTACACTGGCACTTTGGCACTAGAAGTAGGGGTTGATTTCCCTAACGCACAGACACATATTGCATCAGCATATTCATTTTGCATTGCCAGCTACTTGTTGAATTTGTACCTTATTTCCTGCATCTCACAGGTTTTTCAGGATTGACGACCAAAGAGTCCACCGCTATTCAACCCGAAACAACTGCAAGAAGATAATGGATCAAGTTCAGGTCGAGATGCAGGAAATTCGCGAGAAGTTAACTCTGTTCATGCAAGCTATGGAGAGTATGGCCAAGGGCCAGGAGAATCTTCAGACTTTGGTGCAGCCGCTGCTGACGCGGTCCAATGGAAATGGCAATACGGACCACATTTCTGTTGAAACTCCTCGCCGGGAGGATGAGATACCGGCAGTCGTTACTCCCCCTGTTGTGACTGTCAATGGAAACACTTGTATTGGTGCCGGTGCTGGTGCTGGTAATGGAAATACTGGAAATGGTGGTGATGGGCATGCTGTTAACAACAAAGGCAACACTGTGGATGCTGATCAAGGATTCGTTGACAATGTTGGATTTGGAAACAATGGGTATGGCCATGTCAATCAGGACAGGAACTTCGGGTTCAACAATCAAGGCTTCGGTAACAACGGTTACAGCAACAATCAAGGGTACGAGTATGGTAATGGTGGATTCGGTAATGTGAATGTGAACGGTGCTGGAGCACTTCCTTTCAACAATGGTTTTGGACCTGCTGGGGTCAATCTGTGGTTCGGCAACCGAGGACAGGGTTCTGTGATCAATCAGCAGGGATTGGGCCGTAATACGGGTTATGATGGGTACGGAAATGACTGGAATGTGGATCAACAGGATGACGCTTTTTCAGGAAGAGGCATGGGACCTGAAGGCCCTATTGACCCTGTTCAGAGGATCAGAATGCTAGAAGAGCAGATGAAAGGTGTGGTTGATCAGAACTCCGCTGGGTTAGATATGGCTACTATGGGGTTGGTACCAGGGCTGAGGGTGCCATTGAAGTTCAAGGCTCCAACATTTGACAAATACAAAGGGGATACCTGCCCAAAGGTCCATGTACATTCTTATTATAGAAGGATGTCTGCGTATTCCAATGATGAAAGGATGCTCATGCATTTCTTTCAAGACAGCCTATCGGGACCATCATTGGAATGGTACATGGGACTGGAGCCCACTCAGATTAGAAGCTGGAAGCAGTTGGCTGATGCTTTCGTTATGCATTACAAATATAATAGTGATTTGGCGCCAAATCGAGTTCAGTTGTAGAGTCTGTCACAGAAAAGCGGTGAAAGTTTCAAAGAGTATGCGCAGCGGTGGCGCGATATGGAAGCTCAGGTGCACCCTCCTTTGGTTGAAAGGGAGATGAATGACATGTTTGTGGGGACGTTTACTGGAATGTACTATGACAAGTTACTCAATGTTTTGATGGGCAGTTTCTCCGATATGATCCTTATGGGGGAAAGGATCGAAAATGGAATTAAAATTGGAAAGATTCAGGCAGGCGAATCTACTTCAGCCGTGGGTGCGAGAAAAGCATTTGGCGGAAGACGACAGGGTGATACAAGCGCTGTATTTGGTGGGAGAGGCCGGGGCAGAGGTAGAAATCAGTACAATCAACCTCAACAAATAGCCAGTGTTACTATTCCAATCCAGCAACAACAGCGACCATAACAACAACAACCACAACAACAACAACAACAACCGCAGCAGCAGCAAAGGAAGAATCAGGGTCAGGGAAGGTTTCAGAATGTAAGGCCGAAGAGGGTATTTGATAAGCCTCCGTCGACATATGCAGAGCTTCTTCAGACATTGCTGGGGTTGAATTTGGTCGAGAAAAGGACAATGGAACCACCTATCGGACCGGTACTTCCTAGGGGGTATGGTGCTAATAAGCATTGCGAATTCCATTCCGGGGTGCCCGGACATGATGTAGAATCTTGTCATGCTTTCAAGCATAAAGTTCAAGACTTGTTGGACAGTAAAGCCATCAACTTTGGCCAGGTGGGGCCCAATATTGTACAACAGCCTATGCCTAATCATGGGGCAAATGCCATCTTAACCGAAGGAAATTTGAACTTGGTGTTGGATGTTAATGAGTTGAAGACACCATTGAGTGAAGTGAAAATCAGGTTGCTCAGAGGGGGAGTATTCCCTGGCTGTGACGAATACTGTTTAGAGTGTTGGACCCAGCCAGAGGGCTGTAATGATTTGAAGCAGGGCATTCAGGCCATGATCGATGAAGGGACCTTGCAATTTGATCGAACTGCGGTTGGGAAGCCTGTGGAGGCATTATGCGACGAGCAGAATGATATTGCAACGGTGACGATTCCGACGAAGACTATAACGATAATGGCGCCCGTCCAGTGGCCAACTATTACGATTACCAAAGCAGGGCATGTTCCCTTTGAAAGTACGAAAGCTGTCCCGTGGACGTACGGTTTAGAAGCGTATTACAACGGTGAAAAGATTGTGGTGAATAGCCAGCCAGCTGGGGCTGTTGATAATGTCGTTGGAACGGGGGGCATGACCCGTAGCGGAAGGATCTTTACCTCACCTGAAATAGAAGCAGAGAGGTTGGCCAAAGGTAAAGCCAAAGTAAATGAAAGCGGGTCTACTCAGTCGAAAGAAAAGGATACATCACTCAAGGACGTAGAGGAGTTCATGAGACTGATTCGTAAAAGCGACTACAAAATTGTCGAACACCTACAGCAGACGCCGTTGAAGATTTTCTATCTTGTCGTTGTTGTTATGTTCCGAGGCCCACCGGAACGCCTTGCTGAAAATACTGGATACGTCATTCGTGCCCCAAGAAGTTTCTGTAAATCAGTTAGAGGGGATAATGGCACATGTCAATGCTGGACATAGCCTGGGTTTCACAGATTTTGACCTAACACCTAAGGTTCGAGAGCACAACATGGCCTTGCATATATCGGTGGAATGCCGAGGCACCGTAATGTCGCGTGTATTAGTGGATACTGGATCGTCGTTGAATGTATTGACAAAGAAAGCCATGATGAAATTGGACATACGGGGAGTTATTTGCACGCCCATCGATTTGGTTGTGAGGGCGTTTGACGGGACGAAAAGATCCGTGTTTGGGTCAATAACATTACCGCTCCAGGTGGGGCCAGAGATCTTTGATACCGAATTCTACATCATGGATATCCATCCAGCTTATAGCTGCCTTCTTGGGCGCCTATGGATCCATGCTGCAGGGGCCGTAACGTCCACGTTGCATCAAAAGTTGAAGTACATGGTGGGTGATAGTGTCGTTACCGTTTACGGGGAGGAGGATATTTTGTTCAGTCACCTGTCATCATTCAGATATGTGGAGGTCGACGGAGAAATACACGAGACACCTTGTCAAGCCTTCGAGGGGTTGCGGATTAAAGACAAGGCTCAGGGTTCCAGCAAAATATCAGATGTGGCAGTGTCATCTTACAAAGAGGCTTAGGCTTTAGTGCAAGCTGGTGAGACTAAAGGTTGGGGGTAGGTGCTGGAGGTTCCCGTGAAGAATGACAAGTTTGGGCTAGGGTATCGACCGACGTCGTCAGCGTCATCTTCAGGAGCGCCCAGGTTCAAGGGACCGGTCACGATTATGCCAAGCGGGGTGTGCTTCGAGACTATCAACGCTATTTCCGATGCTGAAGACGGAGATAGCGACTGCGATATGGATGCGTGGATCAAGCCAAGCGTGCCAGGACAAAGTCTCTGCAACTGGTCCATCCGGGAAACTGTCCCAGTGACTTTTAAACAGTAATGATTTGTTTTATCAATTGTTGAATAAACCTATGTCCTACCTGGGGCATAGTGATGTTACATTAGGGCTACTTGATTATGTGCATTGCACTGTTTTAATCATGAAATAAAGGCGTTTTTCATATTCAAATATTGTGATCCCTATTTTTCTTGTTTTTACTTTAACAATAAATGGCAGCGTGATTATTTGCTTTGTTTACGTGTTGAAGCGTTTAACCATTTCCTTTGTAGGACTAATATTTCAGATGACATCTCATACGAACCGCCTATGACTCGTCTCGACTTCGAGCATCCGGTATTCCAAGCAGAGGAAGAGATTGTTGAGGATAGCGACCTGCCAGAGGAGCTGACCCGTTTGTTGAAACAGGAAGAGAGAATCATTCTGCCTCATCAGGAGGAAATTGAGATTATCAACCTGGGGTCGGAAGAAGTCGTGAGAAATATCCGTATAGGGACTGCGCTGCAGAGCGACGTCAAGCAAAGGCTGATTGAGATACTGCGAGAGTATGGTGATATATTTGCTTGGTCGTACGAGGATATGCCTGGGTTGGATACGGGCATGGTTGTGCACCGTCTGCCGTTGCAAGAGGAATGTCCGCCTGTTAAACAGAAACTCAGAAGAACCAGGCCAGACATGGCTGTGAAAATCAAGGAGGAAGTTCAAAAACAGTGGGATGCTGGTTTCCTAGCCGTTATAACTTATCTGTCATGGGTTGCTAATATAGTACCAGTGCCGAAGAAAGACGGTAAAGTGCGGATGTGTGTAGACTACCGTGATCTGAATAGGGCGAGCCCGAAAGACGACTTTCCACTTCCTCACATTGATGTGCTGGTTGATAACACTGCTCAGTTCTCCGTATTCTTCTTCATGAACGGCTTCTCAGGCTATAGCAAGATCAAAATGGCGCCAGAAGACATGGAGAAGACTACCTTCATTACTCCCTGGGGAACATTTTGCTACAAAGTGATGCCCTTCAGACTGAAGAATGCTGGGGCAACATATCAACATGCTATGACGACTCTCTTTCATGACATGATGCACAAATAGATCGAGGTTTATGTTGATGATATGATTGCCAAATCCCAGACGGAGGAGGAGCATTTGGTTAATCTGCTGAAACTATTCAAGAGGCTTAGGAAGTTCAGGTTGAGACTGAACCCTAACAAGTGCACCTTTGGGGTGAGATCGGGTAAACTGCTGGGGTTTATTGTGAGCAAAAAGGGAATAGAGGTCGATCCTGCAAAAATAAAAGCAATACAAGAAATGCCGACGCCTAAAACAGAAAAAGAAGTGCATGGGTTTTTAGGGAGGTTGAACTACATCGCCCGGTTCATATCTCACCTAACTGCGACATGCGAGCCGTTATTCAAGTTGTTGAAAAAGGATCAGGTGTTGACCTGGAATGAAAATTGTCAAAAGGCGTTCGACAAGATAAAAGAATACTTGCAGGAACCTCCTATTTTGATACCCCCAGTGGCCGGGAGACCTTTGATTATGTATTTGACGGTTCTTGAGGAAAGCATGGGTTGTGTTCTCGGTCAACACGACGAGACCGGACGTAAAGAGCATGCGATCTACTATTTGAGTAAGAAGTTTACCGACTGTGAGTCCAGATACTCAATGCTCGAGAAAATGTGTTGCGCGCTAGCCTGGGCCGCCAAACGTTTGAGGCAATACATGCTGAATCATACAACCATGCTAATTTCAAAGATGGATCCAATCAAATACGTGTTTGAGAAGCAAGCACTCTCCGGAAGAATTGCCCAATGGCAGATGGTGTTAACCGAATACGATATCCAATATGTCTCGCAAAAGGCTATTAAAGGTAGCGTTCTGTCAGAGTACCTTGCGGAGCAGCCTGTTGAGGACTACCAATCGATGAGGTTTGATTTTCCTGACGAGGATATCATGTACCTGAAGATGAAAGATTGTGAAGAACCGTTGCCGGACGAAGGACCAGAGTGGGGTTCCAAATGGCAGTTGATATTTGACGGAGCTGTAAATTCCTATGGTAGCGGAATAGGGGCAATTATCACCACTCCTCAGGGGTCGCACATCCCCTTTACTGCCCGATTGACTTTTCCCGTTACCAATAATGAGGCTGAATATGAGGCTTGCATCATGGGTCTGGAAGAAGCTATTGATTTGCGAATCAAACATCTGGATGTATACGGAGACTCAGCTCTAGTGGTGAATCATATTAAAGGAGAATGGGAGACACGTCAGCCCAATTTGATACCTTATATGAATTATGCAAGGAGATTGTTGCCTTTCTTTGACAAAGTGGAATTGCATCACGTGCCCCGAGCAGAAAATCAAATGGCTGACGCCCTGGCGACATTGTCTTCAATGTATAAAGTTAACTTCTGGAACGAGGCTCCCCGGATTGTTATCTCTCGACTCGATAGGCCTGCATTCATATTTTCCATTGATGAGGCTCCCGATGGTAAACCCTGGTACTTTGACATCTAGCATTTCCTGAAGAACAAGGAGTATCCGACTGGGGCATCCAGTCGAGATCAGAAGACTCTCAGGAGATTGGCTGACAATTTCTATTTGAACCCGGACGGTGTCCTATACAAAAGAAACCACGACTTGGTGTTGATGCGCTGTGTAGATGAGAAAGAGGCGAAGTTACTCATGGAAGAGATACGTGAGGGTACATTTGGTACACATGCTGGTGGGCATGCTATGACGAGAAAGCTGTTGCGGGCAGGTTATTATTGGCTAACTATGGAAACATACTGTTTCAAGTTTGCAAAGAGGTGTCATAAATGCCAGATTTATGCGGACAAGATCCATGTGCCTCCAAGTCCTCTGAATGTGATGTCATCACGGTGGCCTTTCTCAATGTGGGGAATTGATATGATTGGCAAGATTGAGCCTACGACATCAAACGGGCACCGGTTTATTTTGGTGGCAATCGATTACTTCACCAAATGGGTGGAAGCAGCATCATATGCTAATGTCACCAAACAAGTGGTCGCCAGATTTATCAAACGAGATATTATCTGCAGATATGGAATCCCTGAGCGGATTATCACCGACAACGGTTCGAATTTGAATAACAAAATGATGAAAGAGCTGTGCCAGAATTTTAAGATTGAGCATCACAACTCTTCTTCTTACCGGCCCAAGATGAATGGCGCTATTGAGGCGGCCAATAAGAACATAAAAAAGATTGTTCACAAGATGGTTGTGACATATAAGGACTGGCACGAGATGCTACCTTTCGCTTTTCACGGTTATCGTACGACGGTACGCACATCAACCAGGGCAACCCCTTTCTCATTGGTATACGGGATGGAGACGGTGTTACCGTTGGAAGTCGAGATTCCTTCCCTGAGGGTTTTACGTGATGTCTAACTTTACGAGGCAGAATGGGTTAAAGATAGACTGAACCAGCTCAGTTTAATGGATGAGAAGAGACTGGCTTCTTTAGCATACGGTCGGCTATATCAGAGCCGGATGAAGAAAGCTTACGACAGGAAGGTGCACCCTCGAAGCTTTCAGACGGGCGATCTTGTTTTGAAAAAGATTCTCCCACCACAAACAGATCACAGGGGCAAGTGGACTCCTAATTACGAAGGACCCAACGTTGTCAGAAAAGTCTTCTCTGGAGGAGCCTTGTTACTATCCACCATGGATGGTGAAGACTTTACGTCTCCTGTGAATTCGGACGCAGTTAAAAAATACTTTGCTTGAAAGTGACCCGCTGTTGCACCCCAAAATTTGCTTAACCTTTTCTTGCCTGATTTATGTTTCATTGCATTTCATTTGCATCATGTACATAGTTCAATCATTTGCATATCCTAGCATATCAAGTCATCCAACAAGGGATCTAGTGCCATTTATGTCAAAATAAGCCTATCTAGAGGTATTCTCTGAGCCTGAGAGACCATCCAGGTCATCAGAGAAGGGTTGAAGTCATGAGAAGTTTGAGTGCCCACAGGTGGATTTCTCTCCTAACATGAGGTGTATTGAAGATCATCAACATGTAATTGTGAATTTGAGGTGTGTATGGATCTCATGGGATGTCTAGAGGGCCCTATTGAAACTTAGACAAGTCATTGTATCAAGTTCAAGAACCACAGGTGAGGTGTGTATAAGTAGGGTTTCATCTGGGTAACCCTAGGTCAAGGAGAGCAAAGAAAGGGCATCAAGACCTACATCTAGGTCATCGAAGTCATGGATTGATATTTTAAAGCATGTGTATGGATGAGCCTAGATCAAGTTCAAGAGAATCAAGAGTGGTTGGAGGTGTTTGAGACAGGGTTTTTAGGGTAAAATCCCCTGCATAACACTGGACTTCCAAGCCACATAAGTCAAAATACAAGTTTCAAATGGATTCTTGGCCAACATGAAACCTGTAGATCTTCTCAATAGCTTTAAGTTGAGTACTAGAAGTCTTCAAGAAGATTTGTAGAACTCAAGTTATGGTTCTTGCAAGTTACATGTCACCAGAGGACACTGAAATTTATCTGTGAAGGTCACTTGACTTCCAAGCAACTTTTTCCTATCAAGGAGTTTTCAAATGAATTCTTGGCCAACATAAGAGTTGTAGGGCTTGATCGTACCTTTAATTTGAGTACTAGAAGTCCTCAAGAAGATTTGTGGAACTCAAGTTATGATCTTGGCAATCCAGGGGTATTTTGGGAAAGTTGAATTATAGGTCATTTTTCAACATAGGTCAAAATCTCTATCTTCCACTCCTCAAATGAAAAAATGTTCAACATGAGATATGAAGTCATGGTGAGTTGAATGGGCTTATTTCACAAAGTGCTCCAAAATGGCCTAAAAAGGGAGATTTTTCAAATGATTCAAAAGTGGGAAAAATGATTTTTTTGAATTACAAGGCATAAACATGGCATATGGGTAGTCATTTTGAATAGAAATTGGATTTCAAACACATTGGCAATGTCACAATTTTGAGATGAGCCATTATTTTATGAGTTGCTTTGAAAAAGTGCTTTCTTACATTACAAGTAACACTTGCCAAATCATTTATGAGATCAGAACCAAGGCTCTAACCCTTACCAATCAATTCAAAATGTCATTTGGAGAGAAATTGGATCAAAACCAAGCTGCTGAAGCAAGCTAAAACCAACTGTCATGTGCAAGCTTCTCATGAAATTTTCAAGTGCAAGAGAAATTGAATTTCTCACATGGATCATTCCAGAACTTTCTGGATCATTCTAACACATTCTATATAACCCTCATAACTAATTCAGTTAGTTTTTTGGCCAAGAACTTTGAAGAATTGAGAGAGAGCAAAGTGAGTTTCTTCATTGCAAATCAAAATCGGATTTGGTGATTGGGAGGGATTCAAGGAAATTCAGTGCATACATAAGCTCCACAAGACTTCATTGATCGTGTCTAGAGAAGATTGGAGTGTAATTGGAAGGAATTCTATCTCAGTTCATCAAATTTTCACAAGTTTGTAAATTTCATCTCATAGCATGATTTAGGTAGAATTGATAGGATTTAGATGCATAAATAGATTGTAGACATGGCTAGGATCGTTTCTGGTAGGAAAAATTGGTGATTAGAGACAAAACCTAGGGCGACACCATTTCTGTTGAAGGTTGTTTCTCTTAGTTCTTAGAGGTTTAAACATGTTTAGATGGTGATAATTAATCAGTGTAATGTGTAGATGATGTTAGGCTCTTTAATTTTGAGAATGGTGATAATTGAATTTGGAGCATATTCTGAGCTTGGAATCGTGTTTTGAGTTGTGGTGAGATTCAAGGAGAATGGGGGTTACCATTGAATTCAGTGAGAAAAAACGAGTTGATTAGGGTGCTTAGGTTTGAGTTTTGATGAGTTTTTATGGAGGTTGCATTTGGGGACGATGGTGGCGCCACCTCCAGCCACCGTCTGGTTCATTTCCCTCCCAGGACTTGAAATGGAGAAGATGATGATATGACCATTAGATCTAGGAAGACCATTGACTCAGATAATCATCCCACGACCATGATTTGATTTCCATTTGTGAAGAAAGTCTGAACATAAGCAAAACGCACTGTTTCACTTAACATTTCGCTTTGGGCTTATGACACTAGTTGCTATCCACACACCACCTTAGGCCCACATGTGGATTTACACAGGATTTTGTTACTATTTACCACAGACAATTTTCATTTTCCTTTAGTTTTCTGATTTTATTTTGTTGTTGGTTTGGGCTCATAGCGCGCTCGCTAATGACACCCCCCTCCTGGGCCCAACTCTGGTTAATAACTAGACAATCTTGCTATTTGACACGCCTGTTTGTCAATTTTCTTTTATTTTCTTTTTATTTTTATGTTTTCATTTAGGATAGTTTATAATTCATAATAAATTGAAAAATAATTCATTTTGAGTGAGACTTTTTTCCCTGGTTTCCTTAGGATCTCTAAAATTTTATAGGATTAAAAAATATTAAGTTCATGCATTTTATATTTTCTGGAATATTTTACAATTTTAATGCTTTTATTTTACTTTTGTTTGATACTTCATTTTTCTGAATTTAGTATGAGAGTTTGGTGAGGAATTTTTGAGTGATTCTTGTGAGGTTGATTAGATTAGGGGAGCATGTACCCTTAGGAATTTTTTCATATTTTTGTGATTAAAATTTAGGTTAGTTTGAGAAGTGAATAGGAGAGGTGTTAGAATTAGGGTTTTAACACAACTAGTTGTAGTTTAGGGCATAGGTTGGGGACTTAGGGTTTGATTTAGGCCTTGGGATTTATATAGGGTATTGGGTATAGTGTTAGGTTCCCTTAGAAATTTACCTAGGATTTTATGATGAGTTTTAGCATTTTACTTGATTTTTGCAATTGGTGTGATGTTTGTGGGTTTTCCCCTTGGATGTTTGGTTTGGTTACTTTGCTTGGGCTGTCTTAATTGGGCTTTGGGCTTGGGTTTTGCTTGATGGAGCTTCTAGAGGCATTGAGGATGCTTGGAGATAAAGCTTGGGGCTTGGTCATGAAGGTCTTTCCTTGTGAAGATTGCTTTTGAAGGCTTAGGGATTAGGCTATGTAGGAAGAGCTTTAGAATAGACTTGTTTCTTCTTTCAAACATAGAGAGCTTCTTGTGCCTCTATTCATTCCTATGACACAAAGTCCTTTTAAAGTATTCACATCCCTCCGGAGGGATGAGTGACATACTTTAGAAGTAGAACTTTGAGGATACCTGTCTCTTATAATGTTAAGTGCTCATGGGCTTCCTTTGGTTGTCACTAAGCTTCTTAACATTTCAACTTAATCTGTTAATTGATTCTCTCTTGGAGATGGAGCTTGAAGATAGGAGCTTATTTGAAGCTTGAAGATGCTGAAGATGCCTTTCATGAGGATTGCTTGAAGATGGAGTTGTTACTGTCAGTTTTGCTGTCAGGAGCTTGCTGGAGTATTGAAGCTAAGGTTTACTGTTGCTTTTGAGCTGGCGTTTTCTGTAGCTGTGGAGCTTGACTGTTTAGGTTTGAGGAGCCTTATTTGAAGTTTGCTTTCTCTTCCCTGGAGGTTGGGGATTGAAGCTTATTGAAGTTTGAAGGTTCTTGCTGTTGCTGTCAGAGCTGCTGTTAGTTGTAGGAGTTTGGTGTTGCTGCTTGGGCTGCCTCCTCTGCTTTGGGGTTTTGTTTTCTGTATTGTTTGTTGGCTTGGGTAGCTTGCCCCTTAGGTTTGAAGTGAATGTTGATTCACTTTGCCTGTTGTTTTCCTAGGTTCGAGGTTAAGTGGGACTCCCTTGCCTCGCTTGTATTGCTGCATTGCATGCATTTTACTGTATTTGCTTGCTTTCTTTTCTGTTTATCCCCTAGGATCTCTGATTTCCTCTGTGCAGGAGGGAATTATGACAGACATTAGGATTCTTATCCATGCATGACAACATTAGGTTAGTTTTATTCCCTTTTCAACCCTAGTTTTTTAGAGCTTCTTTCTCTTCTATCTCAAAACAACTCAAAAATACAGTAACAAGGTTAATCGATGTCGTGCGTTACGAGCCTTAAGCTATTTGAGAAAGGGTTTCTGGAGAGCTTCTTTCCAGTAGGCTGGCTGCTTAGTGTGGTACCCTTTGGGTGACACGCGACGTAGTCACTCTAAAATCATAGTCTCTAGTGCGTCAGAGATTGCAAACAAACTAAAAAAACATTTCTTTCGTAAAAGATTCAAAACAAACATCAAAGTGTCATTTTTGTCCGCTTGGACTCTTAATCAAGAAAAACCCTTTTCAGAAGGTAATAAAAAACAGTCAGACAAGCTTGTGTCTTCCGTAGCCCGAACTACGTTTGCTCTGATCTTTCATGCTGTATGAAAGTACGTAGGCATAGGATGTCGTATCCTAGCGAGCAACCTTCCCCTCCTTTCCCGTAGGTAGGCGAACTACGTTGACTCTGATTTCTCGTTCTAGACGGGAATACGTAGGCATAAAGTGCGATACCTTGCCGAGTCATTTTCTTTTCTTTTTTGACCCAGACCTTTAGTATAGATAGAATAACAATCCGTACCAAGAAAACAAGCGTGGATCCCGTCGAGTACGGCGGACGTGAGGGGTGCTAATACCTTCCCCTTGCGTAATCGACTCCCGAATCCAGGAATTTGGCTGCGACGACCATTCCTTTCCTGTTTTGCGTTAGGTTTACTCTGAGCGTTTCCTTTCCCTCCGTTGGGATAAATAACGCACAGTGGCGACTCTTCTGTCATAGCCGGCGCCGATTTTCGCAGTAGCGACAGCTGGCGACTCTGCTGGGGACTCCAACGGTTCCCTATGCGAGTCAATCCTAGCGCTTGTTTTCCCGTCGTGGGTTTTGTATGGATTTACTTTCAGCATTATATTATTGTTGTTATGCTGGGTAGGGGGTCAAATTGAGAGATAAGCCGGACCTGGGCTTGAGTGCACCTAGAATTAGTTGTGGAAAGTAGTGGGCGCGTGCATGCTTTGCATGTACTAGTGTCCCGCAAAATTCACGCTCAGACGAGGTTCTTCTGGTTGACTTCTTTTTCAACCCTTTGGGTTGAGGGGGTTGTTGGTTAGTTGGATTGTCGACTCTGGGGACCGATCAATTGGAAGTTGGCTAAGTGAGGCCTCTTCAGGACATGATGATGCCACACCTCCTGGGTATCGTATCATCAGTCTTAAAAGTCTGTGACACCGACGACCGCATAGGATGCTGTACCTTGTGTCAGTTGATAGGACACCTACCTGTGAGAGGGATTGGGGCATGCAGGAAACTTGGCCTCCAGACCACCCGGTTTTTTTGATATTGGATCAGTATGTATGGTTACTTGGGGTTCTTCATCAGAGCTTTGTTTTGGGTCTGTTGAGACCAGGTTGGAGCATTGTTTTGAGTCGGTTGAGACAAAGTGGAGCATTGTTATGGGTCTGTTGAGACCAGGTTTGGGCAGTATTGCGGGTCTGTTGAGACAGATATTATGGATGGATCTCTTCAGCAATATATCACTTAATCCCTGTTGCATGTTTGTATATTGCATTGTTGCATACTCATTTTGCATATCATTAACGTGTGTCTATGTTGCGGGTGCATTTTCATACCTCTGATTCTAGTTGCCCAGATTTCTGTCTGCTGATATTATGGATACTTTGAAGAAGACTGTAGCATACAAGTTGCCTACTCCAGATGTTTCTTCTTTGCTTGGTTTGATATCTCTAGCTGATGATGATGTGAAGAGAAGCTTCAGGAAGAGTTACGGGAAACTGCTTAGGTTAGTTTGCAAACCATCCACGTATGAGTTGAACGGATTGTACGCGGTGATGCAGTTCTATGATCCCCCGCTGAGGTGTTTTACTTTCCCTGACTTCATTCTGGCTCCGACCATGGAAGAATATGCTGAGATCTTGGAGTTAACCATTCAGAACAGGGTACCCTTCATTCATATGGATGCTCAGCCCAAGCTGGAGGATTTGGCTGTTGCTTTGCATTTAGACTCCTCAGAGTTGCTGTTAACCTCGTGGAATGGAGTTTCTGGTTTTTCTCTCAAGTTCTTGGTTGGGAAAGCAAAAGAGTATGCCAAGAGTGGCTGTTGGGTTGTGTTTAATGCTATCCTTGCTTTATGTATCTATGGCATTGTATTGTTCCCTAATATGCCTGACTTTGTTGATTTGGATGCATTCTATATATTTGCTTCAGGCAATCCTGTGCCTACTCTGATTCGAGATTTCTATCACTCACTGCATTATAAGAACGAGAATAGGAGGGGCAAGAACATCTCTTGCTGTGTGCCTTTGCTGTATATGTGGTTTGAGAGTCACCTGCCCAAGAAGGGTATTTTCGCTGAGTCTGCAGATACGGTGGATTGGTCTAAGCATCTGATGGGACTTTCTTCAGAAGACGTTGTCTGGTTTGATAAGGATTTACTGGGATCTGAGATTATCTACAGCTGCGCCGGATATCCTAACGTTCCTCTGATCGGGAGGAAAGGGTGCATTAACTACAATCCATCATTATTGATCAGGCAATTCGGTTATGCCTTGAAAGGCCCACCAAAAGAGGAGGAAGTGCAGGAATCTCTGTACTTCACAGGTGAGCTGAAAGGAGAATCATTGTCCAGGCTTCAGCATGCTTGGAAAAATATCAATAAAAGGGGTAAGCCGTTATTGGGTAAGAATGACTGTCAAGCCTATCCTCCGTACAAAGTCTGGATCCAAGATAGGGCAAGGCGGGCGCTAATGCCGTTTCCTGCAGTATCACCTCCTGCTTCCCCCGTGATTGAGGAGCCAACTACTGTGTCTATTGAGAGATATGAGCAGGTTGTGAAGGAGAAAGAAGAGCTGATGAAAGCCAACGAGAAGTTGGAAGAGGAGCTAGTGCAACTCAGGAGCGAAAGAAATGAAACCGTATATTCCTTCAAGCAACAAATAGAGCTGGTGAACTACCTAGGCACATAACTGACTAAACAACGGAAGAAGTGTGAACGTTTGGGGATAGATTTCAAGAGCTCCCATGATATGCTGGAGTCCAAGAAGAAAGCACTTGAGGTAGCATACCAGGAAATCTCTGCATTCAACAAAACCTGGAATGCCACGCTGACCGGCAATAAGGAAAGAGAAGACAAACTGAAGCTGCAGATCTCTGAGCTGGAAAGTCAGTTGAAAGCTAGCCAGAAGAAGTTTGAAGAAGAGGTTATACGGAGATATGACGTCCAGAATTCCTTGAACAAAGTTATCAAGTGCAAGAAAGAGTCTGCGTCCCAGAAGCGGAAGCTAGAAGATTGCTTTGGAGAAGGTGTTTGGGAGGAATCCCTTGGTGATCTCCAGCGTGTTATCAGGCAAAGAGACTCGCTCGTCGAAGGGTTGCTTTCTCAGCCGAATCATCCCAAGACTAAGAGATTGTTAGAGGAGTATCGAGCCTATGGTCGCACTTGATTACCTTATGTACTGTTGTATATGCTTTATTTGCATTGTGCTGGCCATCACCAGGATTGTTGGTTGAGGTCATGCTTCTTATTGTACGCTCAGTGACATTGTATTTCTGACTTGATGGGCTCTTCGCAGCAATATATGAGACGTTTTCCATGATTGGATCCAAACTCCCTATCACTATCACTATCACTAGACTGGCACTTTGGAACTAGAATCAGGGGTTGATCTCCCTAATGCACAAACACATATTGCATCTGCATGTTCATTTTGCATCACCAGTTACTTGTTGAATTTGTATCTTATTTCCTGCGTCTCACAGGTTTTTCAGGATTGGCGAACAAAGAGTCCACCGCTACTCAACCCGAAACAACTGCAAGAAAGTAATGGATCAAGTTCAGGTCGAGATGCAGGAAATCCGTGAGAAGTTGACTTTGTTCATGCAAGCTATGGAGAACATGGCCAAGGGCCAGGAGAATCTTCAGACCTTGGTACAGCCGCTGCTGACGCGGGCAAACTGAAATGGCAACACTGACCACATTTCTGTTGAAACTCCTCGCCGGGAGAATGAGATACCGACAGTTGTTACTCCACCTGTTGTGACTATCAATGGAAACACTGGTACTGGTGCAGGTGCTGGCGCTGGTAACGGCAATATAGGGAATGGTGGTGATGGGAATGTTGTTAACAACAAAGGCAACGCTATGGATGCTGATCAAGGATTCGTTGACAATGGTGGATTCAGAAACAATGGGTATGGCAATGTCAATCAGGACGGGAACTTCGGGTTCAACAATCAAGGCTTCAGTAATGACGGCTATGACAACAATCAGGGGTATGGCTATGGTAATGGCGGATTCGGTAATGTGAATGTGAACGGCGCTGGAGCACTTCCTTTTAACAACGGTTTTGGACCTGCTGGGGTTAATCTGGGGTTCGGCAACCGAGGACAGGGTCCTGTGTTCAATCAGCAAGGATTTGGCTGTAACATGGGTTATGATGGGTATGGAAATGACTGGAATGTGGATCAACAGGAGGACACTTTTTCGGGGAGAGGTATGGGACCTGAAGGCCCTATTGACCCTGTTCAGAGGATCAGAATGCTAGAAGAGCAGATGAAAGGGGTGGTTGATCAGAACTCCGCTGTGTTAGATATGACTACTATGGGGTTGGTACCAGGGCTGAAGGTGCCGTTGAAGTTCAAGGCTCCAACCTTCGACAAATACAAACGGGATACCTACCCAAAGGTCCATGTACATTCTTTTTATAGAAGGATGTCCGCGTATTCCAATGATAAGAGGATGCTCATGCATTTCTTTCAAGATAGCTTATCGGGACCATCGTTGGAGTGGTACATAGGGCTAGAGCCCACTCAGATTAGTAGTTGGAAGCAGTTGGTTGATGCTTTTGTGATGCATTACAAATATAACAGCGATTTGGCACCAAATAGGGTTCAGTTGCAGAGCCTGTCGCAGAAAAATGGTGAAAGTTTCAAAGAGTACGCGCAGCGGTGGCGCGATATGGCAGCCCGAGTGCACCCTCCTTTGGTCGAAAGGGAGATGAATGACATGTTTGTGGGGACGTTTACTGGAATGTACTATGACAAGTTACTCAATGTTTCGATGGGCAGTTTCTCCGATATGATCCTTATGGGAGAAAGATTCGAAAACGGAATTAAAATTGGAAAGATTCAGGCAGGCGAATCTACTTCAGCCGGGGGTGCGAGAAAAGCGTTCGGCAGAAGACGACAGGGTGATACAAGTGCTGTATTTTGTGGTAGAGGCCGGGGCAGAGGTAGAAATCAGTACATTCAACCTCAACAGATAGCCAATGTTACTATTCCAATTCCTCAACAACAACATGTTGCACCCTGAAATTTGACCAGCCGGTCCTCATATCTGGTTTATGTTTCGACACATTTTGCATTCGCATTCGCATACGGCATGCATTGCATTTTTATCATTTAGATTGGTTTTTATCGGGATTATAGCCCCTGGCGTTTCAGGCAGTTCATGCCGGTTGGAATAAAAGTCTGTTGAGAATTGGTGCTCGTTCCTGGTATTTTCAGGCCATCTCGGTGCCCGGGTTTCGCTACGGTTGCGCAATTGGGTTTTATTCGGTTTAATCGGCCTCCTGGCATTTTTAGGATTTTTCTGTTATTTTTCTGGATTTTTAATGCACTTAATTGGATTTTTTTGAATTTAATAGGGTTTTTCATAATTTTTAGAGTTTTAAATAAATTTTCTTTTCATTTTTTAGAAATTAATAGATTTTAAAGAATTGTTAGATATTATAGTTTTTAATAAATCTTAGATATTAATTTTCTTTTATTAGTTTTAATAGATAAATAGATATTTTTCTTTTAAAAGAGTAGAGAAAGAAAATAATAAAAAAATAGATATTAGTGTTTTAGATTTTATTAGAATTTTATTGTTTTTTCAAAATTAATAAAATAGATTTTAAAAATAGATAGTATTGTTTTTTAGATTTTTAGATTTAATTGTTTTTGTTCAGATTTTTTTAAATAGGGAATTAAATGTTTAGTGTTTTGGTTTTTTAAGAATTAATTAGATTTTTTTTAGATATTAAATTTTTCTTTTTTTGATTAATTAGGAGTTTATCTTTTAATTTTCATTTTAATAGATGCATTAGGATTAATATCAGGTCTTAATTAGGGTTTATTAGATTTTAATTAGATTTGATTTTTAATTTTCGTTTTAACAAATTAATTAGGATTAATAATAGGTTAATTAGGTTTATTAGATTTTATTTTTGTTAATTTTCGTTTTATAGTTTAATTAGGGTTTTTTTAGTTTTCATTTTGTAGAGTTAATCAGTTTTTGTCCTTAATCATGTTAATCAGATAGTCCAGGTTAAGTCTCAAGTGGGCCATTATCCATTGATCAGCCCAGATCAGGGTCCATTTTCGAAAGTGCCACATGTCACATAAAAGGCTTCGCCACGCGTACGCCAGAAGCTCCTTCCACCTCATTCGTCCACACCCTCAGACCCTGCCACCTACCATACACGTGGCTCCCTACCCTCTCTCTCCCCCACCACGCGTCTCAACCAACGCCCTCTCAGATTGCATGCTAGCCACGTAGCATCATCACTCACCCCCTCGTCGTCGGCCATGCAAACGGCCGGAGACGTCGCCGGAAACAGTTTCCTCCGCCGCAACTAACCAAAATTCCACCGGAAACTGCAAAAAAAACCCAGAAAACCCTTCCAATCTTCACCTCCGATCCAACTTCATCATAATCTCCACCACATTTTTTTTCCAGAAATCTTCTTTCCTCAAGAGCATTCAACAACCTTCAACGGATTTTTTTTCCAGATTCATTCATCGTTCATCAACCTCATCGCCAGAATTTTCATCAACCGTTTCTCCAAGATCTCTAACTGTGGTCTTCAAACGTGATTCAAGACCTTGGATGTGTTCTTTGACCGTCATCTCCAGATTCGCTCATGCACCTTCAGATCTTCAATCGGATTCCAGAAAATCTTCATCGTCTTCCTCAGAGAACTTCATCAACTTCATCGTTGTTCATCCATTTCTCCAGAAGATCTCCAAGGATCTTCATAGATCTTCCTACATTCTCCAGATTCTGACTTTCGCTTGAAGATCCTCCGTCCAAGAACCTTCGGTGTTCATCATCAACATTCGTCATTGCTCGTCTCCCGGTTCTTCCAAGTCTTCCCGGCGCCTCCAACTTCAAGAAACTCCTCCAAGAGCCTCCGTTTTTGTCCGATTATCCAGGTTTTTCTTCTTTCTTTAACTCGTAAGCGTTCATAGGTAGATGAAGATTCAGGTTTTGTGATTGTTAGGTTAAGATTTTATGAGACGAGTTTGAATTAAGAGTGATCTGAACTGAGGTGTGAGGGGTAAAGTGTTGGATGGGTGAACATGGTGATGTTTGGGTGAAGAATTCTGTAGGTTTGATGGATGATGAGCATAGCGACGACGCTAGGGTTTCGTGTTTGAAGGAAGTGAACAGTACCAATGGATTGGAGAGTGAGAGTAGTTTTTAGGTTTCTGATCTTTGTTGATGATGGATTGTAATGAACCTCGGGCCTTAAGCCCAATTGCATAATATGCTGAATGTACTCTGGCACCCCCTCCCATGGAGTGGAACTTTCGTTGGGCCTTAGGCCACTTACTTCCCACGCCCCCAGTTTGGGGCCCAGAACAGAATACCAAAGCAAATCCCTGCTATCTGCACCCCTCCCCCGTTTGTGTTTGTTTTTATTTTTTCTTTTGTGTTTTTCTGAGCAGATTGGGCCCAGCGTGTTGCTTTCAACACCCCCCTCCTGGGCCCAATGTTAATTCTGAACTATAATAAACTGCTTTTTCCACCCCCTGTTCTTTCCATTTTAATTGAATTTCCATTTTATTTTCTTTGCATATGTTTTACAAATAAATTCATAAAAAATCAAAAAATGATCTTTTTAACGTGGGACTTTTTCCCACATTTTGGTAATGGTTTCAAGAAAATTATAAGAAAATAAAAAATATTATTTTAGGTTTTGTTCCATTTATGGTGATTTTTCAAACTTAATTGCTTTTATTTTCATGTTTGTTTGTACATACATTTTGGTGAATTTTGTTTAGGCCCTTAAATCCATATTTTGATCCCGTTCGTTTTATGGTAGTTAGACTAGAGCATTAAGTTCCACCTGGATTTATTCCACATTTTTGTGGATTAATTTTGATTAGAGAACATTAGGGTGATAGTTTTAGGGTTCAAACTCAACATAGGTGCATTCTAACATTTTATTTTGGGGTTTTTAGCATGAATTAGGTTATGGGACATATAGGATATGTAGGGTAGATGTAGGAGTCCCCTTAGAATAAGTATTAGAATTTTAAATACTATTTTACTATTTTTAGTATATTTTGCAAATTGTGTGATTGTTTGGTGTTCCCACTTGGGGTTTTTGTTTGTCTGCTTGGGCTTTTGGGTTTTTATTTGGGGTGTGGGCTTGGTTTGAGCTTATGGGGCATGAAGATATCAAAGGAGAAGATTGAGGATAATAATCAAAGCTTTGTGCATGAAGATTGCCCGGATTGAAGATGTTTTGAAGACATAGGAAATAATAGGAGATAGGTAAAGCCTTAGAATAGAACAAATTCTTTCATAAACATGGATAGCTTCCTTTGCTTCCATTCTTCTCAATGATTAAAAGTCCCTCTATGATATTCACCTCCCTCCTTTGGAGGGATAAGTGGTTTTATCTAGGAGGTAGAACTTCGAGGGAAACAGTCTACTACAATGTCAACTATTCATAGACTTCCTTTGGTTGTCAATGAACTGTTTGACATTCAATTTACTCTGATAAATCAATTCATCTAGGAGTGCTTGCCTTGAAGAAAGAAGCCATTGAAGATAGAGATGAAGATCAAAGATTGACAAAGATGAAGATTGTTCATGTCAAAGCTGTGCAACTGTTAAAGCTAGGGTTTACTGCTGTCTGGAGCTATCTGCTGTTTGAGGCTGTCAACTGGTTAAGATTCTGTGCTTGCTTGAGCTGGGTGATTTCTTGGAGATAGAAGCTTGTTGTAGCTTGGGGTACCATTGGAGTTTAATTTTAGAAGTTCAACTGGAGCTGGGGTGCTGTCAGGGCTGGTTTTGGGGTTTTATTTTTTCTTTGCTGTATTGTTTGTTAATTTTCCCATAAGGTTGAGGTGAAACCCTTTCACTTTGCCTATTGTTTTCTAGGTTAGAGGTTGAGTGGGACTCCCTTGCCTCGCTTGTACTGTTGCATTCATGCATTTTACTGCTTTACTGTATATATGCTGTTGCTTTTCCGTTTATCCCCTTAGGATCTTTGTTTCTCTCTGCGCAAGGGAGAAATATGATAGACATTAGGTGTTAACCCATGCATGCCAACATTAGGGTAGATTTTGATTTCCTTTTCAACCATAGGTTTTAGAGTTGCTGTTTCTCTTCTTCCTCAAAACAATAAAAAAAAATACAATAAAAGGTTAAACATCAATAAAAGACAGTTCTTGCGTAAAAGACTGTAAACCAATCAAAGAGTCATTTTTGTCCGCTTGGACCCATAATCAGGAGAAAACCTTTTTCACAAGGATAAAAAAACAATCAAGACAAACTTGTGTCTTCCGTAGCTCGAACTACGTTTGCTCTGATCTTTCATGCTGTATGAAAGTACGTAGGAATAGGATGCGATATCCTAGCGAGCAACCTTCCCCTCCTTTCCCGTAGGTAGGCGAACTACGTTGACTCTGATTTCTCGTTCCAGACGGGAATACGTAGGCATAAAGTGCGATACTTTGCCGAGTCATTTTCTTTTCTTTTAACCCCAAACCTGTAGAATAGATAGAATAGCAATCCGTACTAGAAAACAAGCGTGGATCCCATCGAGTACGACGGACGTGAGGGGTGCTAATACCTTCCCCTTGCGTAACCGACTCCCGAATCCAGGATTTGGTTGCGATGACCATTCCTTTCCCGTCTTTGCGGTAGGTTTACTTCGAGCGTTTCCTTTCCCTCTGTTGGGACAAATAACGCACGGTGGCGACTCTTCTGTTCAGCCGACGTCGATTTTCGCAGTAGCAACAGCTGGCGACTCTGCTGGGGACTCCAACGGTTCCCTACGCGAGCCAATCCTAGCGCTTGTTTTCCCGTCGAGGATTTTGTATGGATTTACGTTTTCTGCATTTTACTTTCAGCATTGTATTACTGTTATTATTGTTGTGGGTATGAGGGGGTTCTATGATTGAGAGATAAGCCGGACCTGGGCTTGAGTGCACCTAGAATTAGAGTGGAAATTAGTGGGCGCGTGCATGCTTTGCATGCACTAGTGTCTCATGAAATCCATGCTCGGACGAGGTTCTTCTGGTTGACTTCTTTTTCAACCCTTTGGGTTGAGGGGGTTGTTGGTTAGTTGGATTGTCGACTCCAGGGACCGATCATTTGGAAGTTGGCTAAGTGAGGCCTCTTCAGGACATGATGATGCCACACCTTCTGGGTATCGTATCATCAGTCTTGAAAGTCTGTGACGCCAACGACCGCATAGGATGCCATACTTTGTGTCAGTTATTAGGACACCTACCTGTGAGAGGGGTTGGGGCATGCAGGTAACTTGACCTCCAGATTACCGGTTTTCTTGATTAAGATTCAGTGGCGTTATTTGAGGACAGCATTATGGGGTCTGTTGGAGACCAGGTTGGAGCATCATTTTGGTTTGTTGAGACCAGGTTTGAGCAGTGTTATGGGTCTGATTAAGACCAGTATTATGGATTGGACCTCTCAGCCAGGGGCACTTGGTCCCTTGTGTGTGCATTTTTCATTTTGCATGACTGTTTGCATTTGCATTTCATTTTGCATATTCATCCTCAGCCGGAACAGGGAGCTTACCCAGTGTTTTCCGCTTCACCAGTTGATTTCCCGACATTCGTATTGGACTTGAGTTAGCATTTGGAAAGATCATGGCTTCAGAAGAGAAGAACTTGGTTGTTACTCGAGCGGAGTTTGAATTGTTGAAGTACCAGGTGAGTCAGGTCATGGAAGCCATAACAACTATAAATGGAGGAGGAAACAATGGTCAAAGAGCTCAGATGAACAATGTTGCTCAGCCAGTGCAAACCCCTGTCAGAGGTCCACATCCCTTCAATGACGCAGAGTGTCACAACTCCACTTTCTTTACGCCAGATTCTCCAAGGATCGTTCCATCTCCAAGAGTTGTTCCGCAGGTTAATATTCAGGACCCAAGGACCGCTAAGGATGTGAGAAGACTTCAGACGTTGGAAGATCAGATGGCTGCCTTGGTAAATAAGATTACTCTTGATATGAATGCTGCGAGCATGTGTTTGGTGCCAGGTCTTGTATTGCCTCCGAAGTTCAAAATGCCAGATTTTGAGAAGTACAAAGGGGATAGCTGTCCAAAGCTACATTTGGTTATGTTCTGCAGAAGAATGACTCCGCATATCACCAATGACAAGCTCATGATTCACTATTTCCAAGATAGTTTGATCGGAGCATCGTTGGACGGGTACATACACTTGCAGAGTGACAGTATTAAATCATGGTCGGACTTAGCCAATGCCTTCGTGAAGCAGTACGACTACAACCTGGAAATGGATCCTTTTCGCGTACAGTTGCAAGAATTATCTCGTGCGGAGAATGAATCCTTTAGGGGGTATGTGCAGAGATGGAGAGAATTGGCTGCTCGTGTTCAACCACCGATTCAGGAGAGAGAAATGGTTAGCCTCTTTTTGGATACTCTGAAGGGCCGTTATTATGACATGATGTTCACTTGTACAAGCTTTGAAGGCCTGATGAGAATGGGAGAGCTTGTTGAGAGAGGACTCAAGAATGGAAAGCTTCAAGAGGCTCCGTATATCCCAGTCGACAAGAATGAATCAGTTCCCAATTCTCAAGAGGAGTGGGAAGAAGGAAGCGAGGTTGTCTCAGAATCTCCAGCGTCTCAGGCTCAGTTTTCAGACACTTCAAATCAACAGTCATATTATTGTCAGTCGCGTCGTTACGCCTGACAAAGACCAAGGAAACCTGAAAGACAGTTTACTCAACTACCGGTGTCGTACAGTCAGTTGTTGCCAGATTTGGTCGAAAGTGGATTAATAGTGCCGAAAGAGACTAGTCCAACGATCCCGCCTTATCCTTCAGGTTCTGATGCCAGCACCCACTGTGAGTACCATGTCGGGGTACAGGGGCATTCGACAGATGATTGTAAAGTGCTTAGAAGCCAAGTTCAGAATCTGCTAGACTCTAACAAGATCTTCATCACACCTCAGGGTTTTGTTCGGATTATTGATTATCCTTCATCCAGTTGTATGGATTCGTCAGTCCATGTCAGGGAATACTCCACCGAGAGTGTATGGTCGGGAGAATGTCCAGCTGAGAGCTCAGTTGAATATGGGGAAAGTTATTAGAGGTTTCTGCGCTGGGTGTCGCATCTGTTTCTCTCTGCTGCCTGTTTAGCTTTTGTGCATTGTTGTTTGCGGACCACCACCAGGCTTGTTGGCTGGGGTCATTGTATTTTGTACTTGGGTGTGCTTGTTTGCTGCTCTTGTTGGCTTTACATAGTGGTGTGAGGCGTTTATCTCTGTGCTTATAGCTTGGGGTGTATTTGGCTTGTCTTGAATATGTGTTTGGTTTCTGCATTGCATTCTCGCATAACAGGTACATCAGAACTGTGGGTCTTATTTCCTATCCAGTTTGTTGCAGGAATCCCTCAGAGATATGGAACAGAATCAGGCTGAATTGATTGAAGTTCGAAGCCAGCTAAGACAGACGATGAAAGACATGCAAGAGTTGCGTCTGGATCAGAAGATGCTCAGAGAGGAGAATAATCAGCTGAAGACCCAAATGAGTTTGATCATGGAAGTAGTCAAGAATGTGATTAGGAAAGAGGATGGTCAGCTATCTGAAGCCGCAGGGAAGGAGTTTGTTCCACTTGTGCCTGTGGAACTCGTGCCTATGGAATATGAGCTTAAAAGACGTGTTGATCGACACCACCAACAACAACAAAAGATACATCCGGTTCGGCAAAGGTCAAGGAGGATATTTGAGGCGCCGCCTTCAACATACGCTAAGCTCCTTCAGACTTTATTGAGTTTGAAGCTGGTTAAAAAAAGAACATTGGAGCCACTCACCGGAACGACGCTTCCTTATGGGTACGACACTAGTAAGCAGTGTGAATTTCATTCTGGGGCACCCGGACATGATGTGGAAAGTTGTCACGCTTTTAAGCACAACGTCCAGGACTTAATTGACGCAAAAGTTATTGAACTCACGCCGGGTGGCGTAATTGTACCTAATGGTCTTACCCCAGTTAGTGCTAAAACAACGGACGTTCCCGAAGCTGCTGTAGATCAGAAGTATATTCTGCAATCATTGGTGTCAGAATCCCCCTGTCCTCAGTTGCTGCCCAGACCAAGCCTGAGGATGAAAGCGCTTGAACAAAAGGAGTCCCTGATAGTTCAGACTAGACCTCCAAGTGGTTTGAATGATCAAAGTCAACAATCTGCCCAGTCTTCGCAACAGACATCAACTCCTTTCCAGAGTCAGCAGCCTTATCGTTATCGGTCAAACCTGCGTGCAAGACAGAGCCCAATGCAGTCAGAAAGGCAATTCACCCGGCATCCGTGTTAAGCAGTATGGCTTCAATAGGCAACTTTGAAGATGGCTGGTTCAGCAGCAAGTCAGGTGTGAAGGCCCGGTTCTCGGAAGCTGATGTTTTCCTGTGTTTCATCTTGTCATTTCTTTATGTTTGTAGTTTCTTTCTTGTTAAATTGCAATTTTGTTTGTAAAACTTGTTGTTTTCATTCAATTGATGATAATGAAATGAATATGCATGTTTTGATTAAATCCATTTGTGTTCACTAATTCATTTTTATAGATATCCAACGCTTGGTTAAGCGGAATCCGGGGAGGATGACGAAAACGAACGACATGCAAGCTTCCGATATTGTATGCCTTTGAAATAAAACCTGCTGATGATGTACAGGCATTGTTTCAAATCGCTAAACACCGGAGACATAAGGAAGATAATCCCTTGTTAACCCCTTTGAGCCTAGTAGTAGGAGTTCTTTCTGAAAATGAAAAACCCTCAATCTCAACCTGGGGCAGGGTAGGTGTTAGCTAATTTGACGGAGCGCCCAAATTACAAAAGGAGTGTCCGTTCGCGGATCAATCACACCTCTATGAGTCGTGCCTAAAAAAAAACCACAAGGGTTAAATTGCAAAAGTGAAACAGTCACATTACTCCCCAAAGAGTCAGACAACCAGTGTCACACGACTTGCTAAAAAAAAAATGAAAAGCGAAAAAAATCAAAAGCCCGCTAAGTCAACACTCGAAAACAAACGACTTAGGCAAAAATAAGGGCATCCCGCTGGACTGGAAAATCAAAAGAAAATCAAAAGAAACTCAAAAGAGTCAGTCCAGGCAAAAGTCAGGGAAAGAAAAGATGAAAAGGATTACAAAAGAAAAGTCCTCAAATGAAATACGAGTCGTGTGACCCCAAGTGTCAAAGACGAAAAGTGAGTGGCTGTCACTCCAAAAGCTCATAATTCCTCGAACTATCATTCCTATATTTCAATCTCTAAGAGGTGAGCGATAAGGTCGAATTAGCCAAACGTAGGATCAAAGAATATCAAGGAGAATGGGTGGGTTAAAATTAGACTTTGAGCCTTTATCCTTTCTTTCAAAACTGTGAACCCGACCGCATTACAACCTTCAAAAGTCCTAATTGAAGCAAGTCCGTTTCGAAGGCATACATCGGTAAAGATCGCGTCGAAGCTGACTCCTAAAAGGATTCTTCTTACCATGTTGGTGCTGATGTTGATATTTTGATAAATGATTTGTGCTGCGTATGCCATAAACTGATTTTCCTTTTTCCAGTGAACAGATTGGATGTTAAAACTGTCATATGCATTGCATTAATGTACCTTTTATGCAGAACAACTGGTTTTACTTACGAGTAAGCACTTGACAGCAGGAAAGTTTCCTACAGTGGAAAGTCTGATCAGGATAGAATGCAGGATGCCCGAATGTTCCGAGAGCAGGGGTAAGCGATTATCAAGTGATCCCCAGTGAGGTCAGCCATCCGAAGTCGTTATGCCGGGGCAATCAGGTCGAGATTCGGTAAATCTCTCGTAGTTAAAGTCACTACACTGAATTAGCCAATCAGGGGCAGAGTCATTGCAGACAGGGGCAGGCTATCCTAAGAGCACGAAAGTTATTCTTTACTCGAGAAACATTTGATTCGAAGCATTCAAAATGCTGGGGCATTTCATATCAGACCGTCAAGGTACAGATTTTCAGATTTCCTTTTGAGGAGTATCCCCGCAGAGGTCCCGCAAGCTGGGGGCATACCAGAAGCGAAGGAATTGTTCTTCTTCTGAGTTACTCAGAGCTACTCAGAGCTATTCGAGCAGATTTAGCTAATCTCCAAGTATGAGTCGAATGTCGGGAAGTCGAGTTACCGTCTATTGACCCTTCAATCAGAAGCTGTGAATTCAGACAGGATATTGTTCCAGTGTCAATCATACATGACCCATCAGGGATAGCCTAAAGCCCAATCCTTATTGGCAATTTTCAAGAAGCCCAATCCATATTGGCAATCACTGTAAGGCCCATCCATGGTGGCACAATGTTTCAAAATCCAATCTTCATTGGTACGCAGGAAGACTCCGTCTGTTTTCCCCAGCAAAAGTCCAATTTTCGTTGGCACGGGTAAGCTGTCCCTGACAGAAGTCCAATCATGATTGGCGCATTCAGTTATTCCTCAGCGAAGTTGGCTTCACCTTTCCAGCATTTATTTTGCTGGCATAATTCTGTGATGCCTGGTTATCCTCAGCGGAGATGGCTTTGTCTTCAGCATTTATTTTGCTGAAGCGGATTGTTGTATCCAACTTCTCCAGCGGTCCGAGCCTGCATTTGTATGTGCATATATCATCATATTTTCATCATACTTGCATTTCATCCTCAAATGCATAGCATGTCCATCCCATATGGAGCATTACGCCATAGAAAAATTCAAACATACGCATATTCATACGAAGCATAAGCCAGTTTTTCTATCAGCCTTCAGTGGCAACAGGAAGTATTCTTTAATCAGTTCAGGGGCATTTATCCAGCAGCTTTATTCAGACAGCTCTTTGGTGTTCGATTCTCAGATCATGCAACGGTTATGCTTTACTCATCAGTCATCTGGTATTGGCAGACTTCTCTTACCGTCAGTTCACATTGACGATGGTTTCCCCCAGCGGGCCTTGTCCGTCTATCATTAGACATCGGGAGTTTGGATATGGTTTTCTCCGTCTATCCTTATACGTCGAGGGGTTTCAAAGCGATCTTTCAGATATTGGCGTTCTTTCTGTTTATTGGACGAGATGGCATTTCAAGAAGGTTTTTCTGACCGTCGATTCTTATTGACGTCGAGGCTCTTCGAAGAATGTTTGGTTTTCCTAGTTGTTGATCCTTATCAACGACATGGCTCTTTGGAGGTGGTTTTCCTTCCTGTCAATCCTTATTGATGATGTGGCCCCTTTGAAGATATTGTTCTTTCCATCAATTCCTGTAGATGAAAGGATTCTGAAATTTGATGGGTGGTGATGAATATGGTTCTCTTTCCGCTGACGGGTTATTGTTTTCCTTCGGGACAGAGTCTTGCTGTCTATCCTTAGACAATGTGAGTATGGATATTGGTTTTCCTTCGGGATGGTGTCTTTCTGTCTATCCTTAGACAATGTGAGTAGGGGTATGGTGTTCCTTCGGGAAGGGGTCTTTCTGTCTATCTGTAGACGATGTAAATATGGGTATGGTTTTCCTTCGGGATGGTGCCTTGCTGTCTATCCTTAGACAATGTGAGTATGGGTATGGTTTTCCTTCGGGATGGTGTTTTGCTGTCTATCTGTAGACGATGCAAATATGGATATTGGTTTTCCTTCGGGACGGAGTCTTGTTGTCTATCCTTAGACAATGTGAGTATGGATATTGGTTTTCCTTCGGGATGGTGTCTTTCTGTCTATCCTTAGACAATGTGAGTAGGGGTATGGTGTTCCTTCGGGAAGGGGTCTTTCTATCTATCTGTAGACGATGTAAATATGGGTATGGTTTTCCTTCGGGACGGTGCCTTTCTGTCTATCCTTAGACAATGTGAGTATGGATAATGGTTTTCCTTCGGGATGGTGTCTTTCTGTCTATCTGTAGACGATGCAAATATGGATATTGGTTTTCCTTCGGGATGGTGCTTTGCTGTCTATCCTTAGGCAATGCGAGTATAGATATTGGTTTTCCTTCGGGATGGGGTCTTTCTGTCTATCTGTAGACGATGTAAATATTGGATATTGGTTTTCCTTCGGGATGGTGCCTTGCTGTCTATCTTTAGACGATGTGAGTATTGGATATTGGTTCTCCTTCGGGATGGGGTCTTTCTGTCTATCTGTAGACGATGTAAGTATGGTTATTGTTTTCCTTCGGGATGATGTCTCCGTCTATCAATAGACGATGGGAGGTGATCAATTGCATGTTGATCCAACCTTCGGGTTTGTTATATGTGGTGTCACACAGGTGACCGGGGCTAAAGTCAAATCTCTTTATCAGGTGATTGATCATTTTTGTTGCCAGAATAATTGGATTCAGTTCTCTGGATAGTGTTCCCTGAGCGAGGGCGCAGTTTATTTCTGTGGTTGGCAAATTTTCGGGTTTTATTTTGTATTCAACCATCTCGTACCTCGAATGTTTGAAGGTTGTTCGCTCTTCAACCCTTCAGGTCCAAGCCACTTGAATAGGGGCAGTTGTTGCACCCTAAAATTTGACCAACCGGTCCTCATACCTGGTTTATGTTTCAACACATTTTGCATTCGCATTCGCATACGACATGCATTGCATTTTTATCATTTAGATAGGTTTTTATCGGGATTATAGCCCCTGGCGTTTCAGGCAGTTCATGCCGGTTGGAATAAAAGTCTGTTGAGAATTGGTGCTCGTTCCTGGTGTTTTCAGGCCATCTCGGTGCCCGGGTTTCGCTACGGTTGCGCAATTGGGTTTTATTCGGTTTAATCGGCCTCCTGGCATTTTTAGGATTTTTCTGTTATTTTTCTGGATATTTAATGCACTTAATTGGATTTTTCTGGATTTAATAGGGTTTTTCATAATTTTTAGAGTTTTAAATAAATTTTCTTTTCATTTTTTAGAAATTAATAGATTTTAAAGAATTTTTAGATATTATAGTTTTTAATAAATCTTAGATATTAATTTTCTTTTATTAGTTTTAATAGATAAATAGATATTTTTTTTAAAAGAGTAGAGAAAGAAAATAATAAAAAAATAGATATTAGTGTTTTAGATTTTATTAGAATTTTATTGTTTTTTCAAAATTAATAAAATAGATTTTAAAAATAGATAGTATTGTTTTTTAGATTTTTAGATTTAATTGTTTTTGTTCAGATTTTTTAAATAGGGAATTAAATGTTTAGTGTTTTTGTTTTTTCAGAATTAATTAGATTTTTTTTAGATATTAAATTTTTCTTTTTTTGATTAATTAGGAGTTTATCTTTTAATTTTCATTTTAATAGATGCATTAGGATTAATATCAGGTCTTAATTAGGGTTTATTAGATTTTAATTAGATTTGATTTTTAATTTTCGTTTTAACAAATTAATTAGGATTAATAATAGGTTAATTAGGTTTATTAGATTTTATTTTTGTTAATTTTCGTTTTATAGTTTAATTAGGGTTTTTTTAGTTTTCATTTTGTAGAGTTAATCAGTTTTTGTCCTTAATCATGTTAATCAGATAGTCCAGGTTAAGTCTCAAGTGGGCCATTATCCATTGATCAGCCCAGATCAGGGTCCATTTTCGAAAGTGCCACATGTCACATAAAAGGCTTCGCCACGCGTACGCCAGAAGCTCCTTCCACCTCATTCGTCCACACCCTCAGACCCTGCCACCTACCACACACGTGGCTCCCTACCCTCTCTCTCCCCCACCACGCATCTCAACCAAAGCCCTCTCAGATTGCATGCTAGCCACGTAGCATCATCACTCACCCCCTCGCCGCCGGCTATGCAAACGGCCGGAGACGTCGCCGAAAACAGTTTCCTCCACCGCAACTAACGAAATTCCACCGGAAACTGCAAAAAAAACCCAGAAAACCCTTCCAATCTTCATCTCCGATCCAACTTCATCATAATCTCCACCACATTTTTTTCCAGAAATCTTCTTTCCTCAAGAGCATTCAACAACCTTCAACGGATTTTTTTTCCAAATTCATTCATCGTTCATCAACCTCATCGCCAGAATTTTCATCAACCATTTCTCCAAGATCTCTAACTGTGGTCTTCAAACGTGATTCAAGACCATGGATGTATTCTTTGACCGTCATCTCTAGATTCGCTCATGCACCTTCAGATCTTCAATCGGATTCCAGAAAATCTTCATCGTCTTCCTCAGAGAACTTCATCAACTTCATTGTTGTTCATCCATTTCTCCAGAAGATTTCCAAGGATCTTCATAGATCTTCCTGCATTCTCTAGATTCTGACTTTCGCTTGAAGATCCTCCGTCCAAGAACCTTCGATGTTCATCATCAACATTCGTCATCGCTCGTCTGCAGGTTCTTTCAAGTCTTCCCGGCGCCTCCATCTTCAAGAAACTCCTCCAAGAGCCTCCGTTTTCATCCGATTATCCAGGTTTTTCTTCTTCCTTTAACTCGTAAGCGTTCATAGGTAGATGAAGATTCAGGTTTTGTGATTGTTAGGTTAAGATTTTATGAGACGAGTTTGAATTAAGAGTGATCTGAACTGAGGTGTGAGGGGTAAAGTGTTGGATGGGTGAACGTAGTGGAGTTTGGGTGAAGAATTCTGTAGGTTTGATGGATGAGGAGCATAGCGACGGCGCTAGGGTTTCGAGTTTGAAAGAAGTGAACAGTACCAATGGATTGGAGAGTGAGAGTAGTTTTTAGGTTTCTGATCTTTGTTGATGATGGATTGTAATGAACCTCGGGCCTTAAGCCCAATTGCATAATGTGCTGAATGTACTCTGGCACCCCCTCCCATGGAGTGGAACTTTCGTTGGGCCTTAGGCCACTTACTTCCCACGCCCCCAGTTTGGGGCCCAGAACAGAATACCAAAGCAAATCCCTGCTATCTGCACCCCTCCCCCGTTTGTGTTTGTTTTTATTTTTTCTTTTGTGTTTTTCTGAGCAGATTGGGCCCAGCGTGTTGCTTTCAACACCCCCTCCTGGGCCCAATGTTAATTCTGAACTATAATAAACTGCTTTTTCCACCCCCTGTTCTTTCCATTTTAATTGAATTTCCATTTTATTTTCTTTGCATATGTTTTACAAATAAATTCATAAAAAATCAAAAAATGATCTTTTTAACGTGGGACTTTTTCCCACATTTTGGTAATGGTTTCAAGAAAATTATAAGAAAATAAAAAATATTATTTTAGGTTTTGTTCCATTTATGGTGATTTTTCAAACTTAATTGCTTTTATTTTCATGTTTGTTTGTACATACATTTTGGTGAATTTTGTTTAAGCCCTTAAATCATATTTTGATCCCGTTCTTTTTGTGGTAGTTAGATTAGAGCATTAAGTTCCACCTGGATTTATTCCACATTTTTGTGGATTAATTTTGATTAGTTTTGATTAGAGAACATTAGGGTGATAGTTTTAGGGTTCAAACTCAACATAGGTGCATTCTAACATTTTATTTTGGGGTTTTTAGCATGAATTAGGTTACGGGACATATAGGGAATGTAGGGTAGATGTAGGAGTCCCCTTAGAATAAGTATTAGAATTTTAAATACTATTTTACTATTTTTAGTATATTTTGCAAATTGTGTGATTGTTTGGTGTTCCCACTTGGGGTTTTTGTTTGTCTGCTTGGGCTTTTGGGTTTTTATTTGGGGTGTGGGCTTGGTTTGAGCTTATGGAGCATGAAGATATCAAAGGAGAAGATTGAGGATAATAATCAAAGCTTTGTGCATGAAGATTGCCCGGATTGAAGATGTTTTGAAGACATAGGAAATAATAGGAGATAGGTAAAGCCTTAGAATAGAACAAATTCTTTCATAAACATGGATAGCTTCCTTTGCTTCCATTCTTCTCAATGATTAAAAGTCCCTCTATGATATTCACCTCCCTCCTTTGGAGGGATAAGTGGTTTTATCTAGGAGGTAGAACTTCGAGGGAAACAGTCTGCTACAATGTCAACTATTCATAGACTTCCTTTGGTTGTCAATGAACTGTTTGACATTCAATTTACTCTGATAAATCAATTCATCTAGGAGTGCTTGCCTTGAAGAAAGAAGCCATTGAAGATAGAGATGAAGATCAAAGATTGACAAAGATGAAGATTGTTCATGTCAAAGCTGTGCAACTGTTAAAGCTAGGGTTTACTGCTGTCTGGAGCTATCTGCTGTTTGAGGCTGTCAACTGGTTAAGATTCTGTGCTTGCTTGAGCTGGGTGATTTCTTGGAGATAGAAGCTTGTTGTAGCTTGGGGTACCATTGGAGTTTGATTTTAGAAGTTCAACTGGAGCTGGGGTGCTGTCAGGGCTGGTTTTGGGGTTTTATTTTTTCTTTGTTGTATTGTTTGTTAATTTTCCCATAAGGTTGAGGTGAAACCCTTTCACTTTGCCTATTGCTTTCTAGGTTCGAGGTTGAGTGGGACTCCCTTGCCTCGCTTGTACTGTTGCATTCATGCATTTTACTGCTTTACTGTATATATGCTGTTTCTTTTCCGTTTATCCCCTTAGGATCTCTGTTTCTCTCTGCGCAAGAGAGAAATATGACAGACATTAGGTGTTAACCCATGCATGCCAACATTAGGGTAGATTTTGATTTCCTTTTCAACCATAGGTTTTAGAGTTGCTGTTTCTCTTCTTCCTCAAAACAATAAAAAAAATACAATAAAATGTTAAACATCAATAAAAGACAGTTCTTGCGTAAAAGACTGTAAACCAATCAAAGAGTCATTTTTGTCCGCTTGGACCCATAATCAGGAGAAAACCTTTTTCAGAAGGATAAAAAAACAATCAAGACAAACTTGTGTCTTCCGTAGCCTGAACTACGTTTGCTCTGATCTTTCATGATGTATGAAAGTACGTAGGCATAGGATGCGATATCCTAGCGAGCAACCTTCCCCTCCTTTCCCGTAGGTAGGCGAACTACGTTGACTTTGATTTCTCGTTCCAGACGGGAATACGTAGGCATAAAGTGCGATACTTTGCTGAGTCATTTTCTTTTCTTTTAACCCCAAACCTGTAGAATAGATAGAATAACAATCCGTACTAGAAAACAAGCGTGGATCCCGTCGAGTACGACGGACGTGAGGGGTGCTAATACCTTCCCCTCGCGTAACCGACTCCCGAATCCAGGATTTGGTTGCGATGACCATTCCTTTCCCATCTTTGCGATAGGTTTACTTTGAGCGTTTCCTTTCCCTCCGTTGGGACAAATAACGCACGGTGGCGACTCTTCTGTTCAGCCGGCGCCAATTTTCGCAGTAGCGACACAACAACAACAGCAGCAACAACAACAGCAACAACAACCGCAGCAGCAGCAAAGGCAGAATCAGGGTCATGGAAGGTTTCAGAATGTAAAGCCGATGAGGGTATTCGATAAGCCTCCGTCGACATATGCAGAGCTTCTTCAGACATTGCTGGGGTTGAATTTGGTCGAGAAAAGAACACTGGAACCACCTACAGGGCCGGTACTTCCTAGGGGGTACGACACTAGTAAGCACTGCGAATTCCATTCCGGGGCGCCCGGACATGATGTGGAAGCTTGTCATGCTTTCAAGCATCAAGTCCAAGACTTGTTAGGCAGTAAAGCCATCAACTTTGGCCAAGTGGGGCCCAATATTGTACAACAGCCTATGCCCAATCATGGGGCAAATGCCATCTTAACAGAAGAAAATTTGAACTTGGTGTTGGATGTTAATGAGTTGAAGACACCATTGAGTGAAGTGAAAAGCAGGCTGCTCAGAGGGGGAGTATTTTCGGGTTGTGATGAATACTGTTTAGAGTGCTGGACCCAGCCAGAGGGTTGTAATAATTTGAAGCGGGGCATTCAGGCCATGATCGACGAAGGAACCTTGCAATTTGATTGAACTGCGGTTGAGAAGCCTGTCGAGGCATTATGTGATAAGTAGGATGATATTACAACGGTGACGATCCCGAGGAAGACCATAATGATAGTGGCGCCCGCCAAGCGGCCAACCATTACGATTACCAAAGCAGGGCCTGTCCCCTTTGAAAGTACGAAAGATGTCCCGTGGACATACGGATTAGAAGCATATTGCAACGTGAAAATATTGTGATGAATAGCCAGCCAGCAGGAGCTGTTGATAATGTTGTTGGAACGGGGGGCATGACCCGTAGCGGAAGGATCTTTACTTCACCTGAAATAGAAGCAAAGAGGTTGGCCAAAGGTAAAGCCAAAGTAAGTGAAAGTGGACCTACTCAGTCGAAAGAAAAGGATACGTCACTCAAGGACGTAGAGGAGTTCATGAGACTGATTTGCAAGAGTGACTACAAATTTTTTGAACACCTACAGCAGACGCCGTCGAAGATCTCTATCTTGTCGCTGTTGTTATGTTCCGAGGCGCAACATGGCCTTACATATATCGGTGGAGTGCCGGGGCACCGTAATGTCGCACGTATTGGTGGATACTGGGTCGTCACTGAACGTATTGCCAAAGAAAGCCATGATGAAATTGGACATACGGGGAGTTATTTGCACGCCCAACGATTTGGTGGTGAGGGCATTTGATGGGACGAAGAGATCAGTGTTTGGGTCAATAACATTACCGCTGCAGGTGGGGCCGGAAATTTTTGATACCGAATTCTACATCATGGATATCCATCCAGCTTACAGCTGCCTTCTTGGGCGCCCATGGATCTATGCTGCAGGGGTCGTAACATCCACACTACATCAGAAACTGAAGTACATGGTGGGTGATAGTGTCGTTACCGTTTGCGGGGAGGAGGATATTTTGGTAAGTCACCTGTCATCATTCAGATATGTGGAGGTCGACGGAGAAATACACGAGACACCTTGTCAAGCCTTCAAAGGGTTGCGAATTAAAGACAAAGCTCAGGGTTCCAGCCAGATATCAGATGTAGCAGTGTCATCTTACAAAGAGGCTCAGGCTTTAGTGCAGACTGGTGAGACTAAAGGTTGGGGGCAGGTGCTGTAGATTCCCGTGAAGAATGATAAGTTTGGGCTAGGGTATCGACCGACGTCGTCAACGTCATCTTCAAGAGCGCCCAGGTTCAAGGGACCGATAATGATTACACCAAGGGGGTGTGCTTTGAGACAATCAACGCTATTTCCGATGCTGAGGACGGGGATAGCGACTGCGATATGGACGCGTGGATCAAGCCAAGCATGCCAGGACAAAGTCTCTGCAACTGGTCCATCCGGGAAACTGTCCCAGTGACTTTTAAACAGTAATGATTTGTTTTATCAATTGTTGAACAATCCTATGTCCTACCCGGGGCATAGTGATTTTACATTAGGGCTACTTGATTATGTGTATTGCACTGTTTTAATCATGAAATAAAGGCGTTTTCATATTCAAATATTGTGATCCCTGTTTTTCTTGTTTTTACTTTAACAATAAATGGCAACGTGGTTATTTGCTTTGTTTGCGTGTTGAAGCGTTTAACCATTTCCTTTGCAGGACTAATATTTCAGATGACACCTCATACGAACCGCCTATGACTCGTCTCGACTTCGAGCACCCGGTATTCCAAGCAGAGGAAGAGATTGTTGAGGATAGCGACCTGCCAGAGAAGCTGACTCGTTTGTTGAAACAGGAAGAGAGAATCATTCTGCCTCATCAGGAGGAAATTGAGATTATCAACTTGGGGTCGGAAGACGTTGTGAGAAATATCCGTATAGGGGCTGCACTGCAAAGCGACATCAAGCAACGGCTGATTGAGATACTGCGAGAGTATAGTGATATATTTGCTTGGTCGTACGAGGATATGCCTGGGTTAGATACGGACATGGTTGTGCACCGTCTGCCGTTGCGAGAGGAATGTCCGCCTGTTAAACAGAAACTCAGGAGAACCAGACCGGACATGGCTGTAAAAATCAAGGAGGAAGTTCAAAAACAGTGGGATGCTGGTTTCTTAGCTGTTACAACTTATCCGTCATGGGTCGCTAATATAGTACCAGTGCTGAAGAAATACGGTAAAGTGTGAATGTGTGTAGACTACCGTGATTTGAATAAGGCGAGCCCGAAAGACGACTTTCCACTTCCTCACATTGATGTGCTGGTTGATAATACTGCTCAGTTCTCCGTATTCTCCTTCTTGGATGGCTTCTCGGGCTATAATCAGATCAAAATGGCGCCAGAAGACATGGAGAATACTACCTTCATTACTCCCTGGGGAACATTTTGCTACAAAGTGATGCCCTTCGGACTGAAGAACGCTGGGGCAACATATCAACGTTCTATGACGACTCTCTTTCATGACATGATGCACAAAGAGATCGAGGTTTATGTTGATGATATGAAACTGTTCAAGAGGCTTAGGAAGTTCAGGTTGTGACTGAACCCTAATAAGTGTACCTTCGGGGTAATCTGTTGGGGTTTATCGTGAGCGAAAAAGGAATAGAGGTTGATCCTGTGAAAATAAAAGCAATACAAGAAATGTCGACGCCTAAAACAGAAAAAGAAGTGCGTGGACTTTTAGGGAGGTTGAACTATATCGCCCGGTTCATATCTCACCTAACTGCGACATGCGAGCCGTTATTCAAGTTGTTGAAAAAGGATCAGGTGTTGACCTGGAATGAAAATTGTCAAAAGGCGTTCGACAAGATAAAAGAATACTTGCAGGAACCTCCTGTTTTGATACCCCCAGTGGCCGGGAGACCTTTGATTATGTATTTGACGGTTCTTGAGGAAAGTATGGGTTGTGTTCTCAGTCAACACGACGAGACCGGACGTAAAGAGCATGCGATCTACTATTTGAGTAAGAAGTTTACCGACTGCGAGTCCAGATACTCAATGCTCGAGAAAACGTGTTGCGCGCTAGCCTGGGCCGCCAAACGTTTGAGGCAATACATGCTGAATCATACAACCATGCTAATTTCAAAGATGGATCCAATCAAATACGTGTTTGAAAAGCAAGCACTCTCCGGAAGAATTTCCCGATGGAAGATGGTGTTAACCGAATACGATATACAATATGTCTCGCAAAAGGCTATTAAAGGTAGCATTCTGTCAAAGTACCTTGCAGAGCAGCCGGTGGAGGACTACCAATCGATGAGGTTTGATTTTCCTGACGAGGATATCATGTACCTGAAGATGAAAGATTGTGAAGAACCGTTGCCGGAGGAAGGACCAGAGTTGGGTTCCAAATGGCAGTTGATATTTGACGGAGCTATAAATTCTTATGGTAGCGGAATAGGTGCAATTATCACTACTACTCAGGGGTCGCACATCCCCTTTACTGCCCGATTGACCTTTCCCGTTACCAATAATGAGGTTGAATATGAGGCTTGCATCATGGGTCTGGAAGAAGCTATTGATTTGCGAATCAAACATCTGGATGTATACAGAGACTCAGCTCTAGTGGTGAATCAAATTAAAGGAGAATGGGAGACACGTCAGCCCAATTTGATACCATATATGAATTATGAAGGAGATTGTTGCCTTTCTTTGACAAAGTGGAATTGCATCACGTGCCCCGAGCAGAAAATCAAATGGCTGACGCCCTGGCGACATTGTCTTCAATGTATAAAGTTAAATTCTGGAACGAGGCTCCCCGGATTGTTATCTCTCGGCTCGATAGGCCTGCATTCATATTTTCCATTGATGAGGCTCCCGATGGTAAACCCTGGTACTTCGACATCCAGAATTTCCTGAAGAACAAGGAGTACCCGGCTGGGGCATCCAGTCGAGATCAGAAGACTCTCAGGAGATTGGCTGGCAATTTCTATTTGAACCCGGACGGTGTCATATACAAAAGAAACCATGACTTGGTGTTACTACGTTGTGTAGATGAGAAAGAGGCGAAGTTGCTCATGGAAGAGATACATGAGGGTACATTTGGAACACATACTGGTGGGCATGCTATGACGAGAAAACTGCTGCAGGCAGGTTATTATTGGCTAACTATGGAAACAGACTGTTTCAAGTTTGCAAAGAGGTGTCATAAATGCCAGATTTACGCGGACAAGATCCATGTGCCTCCAAGTCCTCTGAATGTGATGTCATCACCGTGGACTTTCTCGATGTGGGGAATTGACATGATTGGCAAGATCGAGCCTACGGCATCCAACGAACACCGGTTCATTTTGGTGGCGATTGATTACTTCACCAAATGGGTGGAGGCAGCATCATATGCCAATGTCACCAAACAAGTGGTCTCCAGGTTTATCAAACGAGATATTATCTGCAGATATGGAATCCCTGAGCGGATTATCACCGACAACGGTTCAAATTTGAATAATAAAATGATGAAAGAGCTGTGTCAGAATTTTAAGATTGAGCATCACAACTCTTCTCCTTACCGGCCCAAGATGAATGGCGCTGTTGAAGAGACCAATAAGAATATAAAGAAGATTGTCCAGAAGATGGTTATGACCTATAAGGACTGGCACGAGATGCTACCTTTCGCTTTGCACGGTTATCGTACGACGGTACGCACATCAACCGGGGCAACCCCTTTCTCATTGGTATACGGAATGGAGGCAGTGTTACCGTTGGAGGTCGAGATTCCTTCCCTAAGGGTTTTACGTGATGTCCAACTTGACGAGCCAGAATGGGTTAAAGATAGACTGAATCAGCTCAGTTTAATGGATGAGAAGAGACTGGCTTCTTTAGCATACGGCCGTTTATATCAGAGCCGGATGAAGAAAGCCTACGACAAGAAGGTGCATCCTCGAAGCTTTCAGACGGGCGATCTTGTTTGGAAAAAGATTCTCCCACCACAAACAGATCACAGGGGCAAGTGGACTCCTAATTACGAAGGTCCCTACGTCGTCAGAAAAGTCTTCTCCGGAGGAGCCTTGTTACTATCCACCATGGATGGTGAAGACTTTACGTCTCCTGTGAATTCGGACGCAGTTAAAAAATACTTTGCTTGAAAGTGACCCGCTGGACAGTAAAAAGAGAGTCCAGGAAAAAAATGGGGCATCCCGGTGAACCATAAGAAATGAATAAAAGGTTCGGGCAAAAGTTAGGGATAAAATTGAAAAAATGTACACCCACGAAGTCGAAAACCTGAAAAGGGCGACTTCGGCAAAAACGGGTATCCCGGTGAATTGAAAACCCGCAAAGGGCGATTCACGCAAAAGTTAGGGATTGAAAAAGCAAATGACTGCGGTCTGGGTTTGATACGGCATTGCTTGGTGGTTTGGGAGTACCTGGGGGCCGTCTATCCAAAAAAAAATCTCTTCTGAAGATCGAGTATCGGGAAAGCGTAGAGTCAGGCGAGTCATAGGAGGATCAGCTCATGGTGTTTGTCTGTACCACGTCGCCAACATGTATACAAATATTGTTTTGTATTTTATTTTGTATGTGTGTGTGTGCGTAACTTCCTCTTTTCAGGAGTTGCACCCGGTGTACAAAACTTTGCCTATTCATAGGCATGTTATCAATAAAACATGTTATTCAGTACTTGATGCTTGTTCTCTACTGTTTTGTTTGTGAAAGACGCCGATGTTTTTGATAAACTTGCACTTGCATAATCTTGTTGGCCCTTGCCAATAATTGCTAAAGCTTCGAATTGACTGAAGTAATGTCACGGATGCTAACCCGGATAGATTCTATTGTATAGGCCTGTTTTGTCTCGTTTGTGTTTTGCAGGGTTTCTATCTTTGGAGCAAACAGTCAGGGATTGTGTTTCCCCTGCCAAAATCTCTTGATGAAGAGCCTGATTTCAGTTGATGTCATTCCTCGGCTAGTCGCATCTTACCTCCAGAGGGTTGGAATGACGTTATCCCTTACCGAATGAGGGATTATTCTCCCGAGAAGAGTGTCCTCGAGGAAGTTGTCCATAGGATATCCCCAGCAAGTCGAAACCAATGTCCCCTGCAGAGGTTGCACTCCTTAGCGAATCGAAGGTGTGCGCGTTCAATCTCCAGCATGGGAGATTCCCGCGATAGTTAATCAGGTTGTTGGTTCGAAAGGTTTATATCTGCGAAGGATGGAGTTCCCTTCTCCCCACAGGTCGTCATGCCATTGACAGGGTGTTGATCCTCACAGAGTCCGAAACTCTGGATGTGTACACTGTGCCCAGACAGTGTGCTTTTCCTAGAAGTGTCGCTTCTTTCCCCAGATGAGTGGTTCACCAGCAGGGTGGCTTGTTCTTTCCTCCTAGTGGAAATTGATGTCTAATAGCTCCTCGGCAGAGTTAGTTGTGTTTCCGGCGTTTATTTTTCCAGAATACCTTATGATACTTGTTCATCCCCTGCGGAGTTGGCTTTATCCTCAGCATTCATGTTGTTGAGACATCACTATCAGAGTGGCCCCAGCAGCTTGAGCCTGCATTTGCATTTGCATATACTGTCATATTTGCATCTACTCGAACGCGTAGCATTTCCGTGTCGTACGGAGCATTACGCCATTTTCAAACATGTGCATTCTGAAACATAAGTCAGGTTGGTTATCTCTTTGTTTTCAGGTTTTCTTCCCTGCAGGTAATTGGAATTCCTGTTCAGGATCGTTTTCAGATATTCATATTTGCGGCATAAGATATGTAATGATAATGTTCATCCCGCCATATGTTCCCTTATCCGAGGTGCTCGATTAACTTCTCTTTCTTCCTCAACGGAGTGTTCTTTACCCGGCTTCATAATTGGACTTTGGAGTTATTGTCAAAAATTCCCCAGTGGAGTGTTCCCTCGGGTTGCTGTCACGTCAGCATTTTAAGAGAAAGATTTCAGAGATTAGACATCTGAAGTCATTACTCGTCGTCAAGGTGAATGTCCTGCAGTTGACGTCAGAATTTCCCCGGCAGAGTTCTCCCCAGTTTGCTGTTATGGCTTCATAATTAGACTTTGAAGTTTTTTATGTCAGCATTTTACGGCTTCATAATTAGACTTTAAAGTTGTTACCATCATGACATGGCTTCATAATTTGACTTTGAAGTTATTGTCAGTTCTGAAAGGCTTCATAATTTTGAAGTTGCTTTCAACAGTCAACGACTTCATGAATAGACTTTGAAGTTGTTGTAAAAGAGAGATTTCAGCGATTTGACGGTTGAAGTCATTACTTGTTGTCAAGGCTTCACGAGTTGACTTTGGAGTTGTTGTCAGCATTTTAAAGGAAGATTTCAGCGATTAGACGGTTGAAGTCATTACTTGTTGTTACGGCTTCGTAATTTGACTTTGAAGTCCGTCAGCGTGGGATGCTCCATAATTAGACGTTGGAGACGTTATCACTATTACAATGGATTCATAATTAGACTTTGAAGTTGTTGTTAGAATTTCCTCGAAAGGAGTCTAGAGGGCTTCATGATTTGACTTTGAAGTTCAATAGAGTTTTCCTGGAATTGCTGTTACATCAGCATTGCAAGGCTTCATAATTAGACTTTGAAGTTCGTTACATCAGCGCTATAAGGCTTCATGATTTGACTTTGAAGTTGTTGTTGGCATTTTTAAAGGGAGATTTCAGCGATTAGACGGCTGAAATCGTTACTTGGTGTCACTGCTTCATAATTAGACTTTGAAGTTGTTAACAGCAGTGGATGGCTTCATAATTAGACCTTGGAGTTATTATTAGTTTATACGGCTTCATAATTCAACCTTGGAGCTATTGTCAGTGTTAAACAGCTTCATAACTAGACTTTGGAGTTGTTGTTAGGAATTCCCTAGTGGATTTTCCTCGCGTAGCTGTTATGTCAGCATTGCAGACTTCATGATTTGAATTTGGAGACCGGCATAGTTTTCTTCGAGTGGCTGTTACGTCAGCGTTACACGACTTCATAATTAGACTTTGGAATCGTCGTTAGCAATTCCCCAACAGAGTTTTCTCTAGCTGCTGTTACGTCAGCATTGAGCAGTTTCATAATTAGACTTTGAAGTTCAGCGAGGTTTTCAGTAAACGAATTCATAATTAGACTTTGAAGTTCGTCGGCGTTAAATGGCTTCATAGTTATAGCCTCCCTTTGCGCTGCTTCATAATTAGACCTTGGAGTTGTCCTCAACATCAAAAGACTTCGTAATTAGACTTTGGAATTCTTCAGCGGTACCGCATCTTCATGATTGGATTTTGGAGTTGTTGTCCGAAGGTTTTGTCTGCATGGAATAGATTCATAAGTAGACTTTGGAGTTGTTTCCAGATTTTCCCCACAGAGTTGCTTGTTGAAGTTCTCTTATCCAGCCATCGGAGTATTTCTTCAAGTTTGTTGTTCCGTCAGCGTCACAGGGTTTCATAATCAAAGTTTCAGAAGTTGTCGCCTGTTGTCGAAATAGGTGCCTGGCAGTTAATTTCAGAGCATCCCCGATGGGTTTGGCTACCGCAAAGATAAGGCGGAGGTATTGTCTAGTATGATTGACTGAACCGGGTTACTATTGGGTGGGAGAATTCGATCCCCGATGAAGTCGCTGTGATTTCTTTGTGTTGACGAAATATTATTATCCCCAGTAGAGTCCTCCTCAAAGCCGTTTGTGGGTTGGGACCAACGGAGTTAGCTACTGCAGAGATAAGCAGTTTCCTGTGATTAGACAGATGATTTTCCCGTATGGATAGACGGATGGAGTTTCCTGTGATTAGACATAAATGTTTCCCCAGCGGAGTAGCCGGGATTTCTCCGTGTTGACAGAATGTGGAGTCCTGACATGGACAATGTTTCTTCGGGTTGACGGAATGTGAGTCCTGACGTGGACAGATCGGTGTTTATTCGTGATTTGACGAAATTTGGGGTCCAGATGTGGATAAGGTTATTCCTGTGACTACGGAATCTATATTCGTGATTTGGCGAATTTGTTTCTCTTTTTGTGTTGACAAGATTAGTCCAGTTGTGGACGGAAGTGTTCAGTACCTGTGGCGATACACAGGTGGTTGATGTTGGAGTCATAGTTGTTATCAGACGTTGAATCAGTTGTTGCTGTAACAACCAAGTTCAGTTGGTGGATGTCGTTCCCCCAAGCAGTTGTGCAGTTTATGTCTGCGGTTAGCAAATTTCCTAGTTTCTTGGTATTCAACCGTCTCGTACCTCGATTTTTTGAAGTTCGTTCGCTCTTCACCCAGTCGGGTCCAAGCCGTTTGAATAGGGGCAGCTGTTGCACCCCAAAATTTGCTTAACCTTTTCTTGCCTGATTTATGTTTCATTGCATTTCATTTGCATCAGATACATAGTTCAATCATTTGCATATCCTAGCATATCAAGTCATCCAACAAGGGATCAAGTGCCATTTATGTCAAAAGAAGCCTATCTAGAGGTATTCTCTGAGCCTGAGAGACCATCCAGGTCATCAGAGAAGGGTTGAAGTCATGAGAAGTTTGAGTGCCCACAGGTGGATTTCTCTCCTAACTTGAGGTGTATTGAAGATCATCAACATGGAATTGTGAATTTGAGGTGTGTATGGATCTCATGGGATGTCTAGAGGGCCCTATTGAAACTTAGACAAGTCATTGTATAAAGTTCAAGAACCATAGGTGAGGTGTGTATAAGTAGGGTTTCATCTGGGTAACCCTAGGTCAAGGAGAGCAAAGAAAGGGCATCAAGACCTAGCTCTAGGTCATGGAAGTCATGGATTGATATGTTAAAGCATGTGTATGGATGAGCCTAGATCAAGTTCAAGAGAATCAAGAGTGGTTGGAGGTGTTTCAGACAGGGTTCTTAGGGTAAAATCCCCTACATAGCACTGGACTTCCAAGCCACATAAGTCAAAATACAAGTTTCAAATGGATTCTTGGCCAACATGAAACTTGTAGAGCTTCTCAATAGCTTTAATTTGAGTACTAGAAGTCTTCAAGAAGATTTGTAGAACTCAAGTTATGGTTCTTGCAAGTTACAGGTCACCAGAGGACACTGGAATTTATCTGTGAAGGTCACTTGACTTCCAAGCAACGTTTGCCCATCAAGGAGTTTTCAAATGGATTCTTGGCCAACATAAGAGTTGTAGGGCTTGATCTTACCTTTAATTTTAGTACTAGAAGTCCTCAAGAAGATTTGTGGAACTCAAGTTATGATCTTGGCAATCCAGGGGTATTTTGGGAAAGTTGAATTATAGGTCATTTTTCAACATAGGTCAAAATCTCTATCTTCCACTCCTCAAATGAAAAAATGTTCAACATGAGATGTTCTTAGAATGGTGTTTCTAGGTCAGATATGAAGTCATGGTTAGTTGAATGGGCTTATTTCACAAAGTGCTCCAAAATGGCCTAAAAAGGGAGATTTTTCAAATGATTCAAAAGAGGGAAAAATGATTTTTTGAATTAAAAGGCATAAACAGGGCATATGGGTAGTCATTTTGAATGGAAATTGGATTTCAAACACATTGGCAATGTCACAATTTTGAGATGAGCCATTATTTTATGAGTTGCTTTGAAAAAGTGCTTTCTTACATTACAAGTAACACTTGCCAAATCATTCATGAGATCAGAACCAAGGCTCTAACCCTTACCAATCAATTCAAAATGTCATTTGGAGAGAAATTGGATCAAAACCAAGCTGCTGAAGCAAGCTAAAACCAACTGTCATGTGCAAGCTTCTCATGAAATTTTCAAGTGCAAGAGAAATTGAATTTCTCACATGGATCATTCCAGAACTTTCTGGATCATTCTAACACATTCTATATAACCCTCATAACTAATTCAATTAGTTTTTTGGCCAATAACTTTGAAGAATTGAGAGAGAGCAAAGTGAGTTTCTTCATTGCAAATCAAAATCGGATTTGGTGATTGGGAGGGATTCAAGGCAATTCAGTGCATACAGAAGCTCCACAAGACTTCATTGATCGTGTCTGGAGAAGATTGGAGTGTAATTGGAAGGAATTCTATCTCTGTTCATCAAATTTTCACAGGTTTGTAAATTTCATCTCATAGCATGATTTAGGTAGAATTGATAGGATTTAGATGCATAAATAGATTGTAGACATGGCTAGGATCGTTTCTGGTAGGAAAAATTGGTGATTAGAGACAAAACCTAGGGCGACACCATTTCTGTTGAAGGTTGTTTCTCTTAGTTCTTGGAGGTTTAAACATGTTTAGATGGTGATAATTAATCAGTGTAATGTGTAGATGATGTTAGGCTCTTTAATTTTGAGAATGGTGATAATTGAATTTGGAGCATATTCTGAGCTTGGAATCGTGTTTTGAGTTGTGATGAGATTCAAGGAGAATAGGGGTTACCATTGGATTCAGTGAGAAAAAACGAGTTGATTAGGGTGCTTAGGTTTGAGTTTTGATGAGTTTTTATGGAGGTTGCATTTGGGGACTATGGTGGCGCCACCTCCGGCCACCGTCTGGTTCATTTCCCTCCCAGGATTTGAAATGGAGAAGATGATGATATGACCATTAGATCTAGGAAGACCATTAACTCAGATAATCATCCCACGGCCACGATTTGATTTCCATTTGTGAAGAAAGTCTGAACATAAGCAAAACGCACCGTTTCACTTAACATTTCGCTTTGGGCTTATGACACTAGTTGCTATCCACACACCACCTTAGGCCCACATGAGGATTTACACAGGATTTTGTTGCTATTTACCACAGATAATTTTCATTTTCCTTTAGTTTTCTGATTTTATTTTGTTGTTGGTTTGGGCTCATAGCACACTCGCTAATGACACCCCCCTTCTGGGCCCAACTCTGGTTAATAACTAGACAATCTTGCTATTTGACACGCCTGTTTGTCAATTTTCTTTTATTTTCTTTTTATTTTTATGTTTTCGTTTAGGATAGTTTATAATTCATAATAAATTGAAAAATAATTCATTTTGAGTGAGACTTTTTCCCTGGTTTCCTTAGGATCTCTAGAATTTTATAGGATTAAAAAAATATTAAGTTCATGCATTTTATATTTTCTGGCATATTTTACAATTTTAATGCTTTTATTTTACTTTTGTTTGATACTTCATTTTTCTGAATTTAGTATGAGAGTTTGGTGAGGAATTTTTGAGTGATTCTTGTGAGGTTGATTAGATTAGGGGAGCATGTACCCTTAGGAAGTTTTTCATATTTTTGTGATTAAAATTTAGGTTAGTTTGAGAAGTGAATAGGAGAGGTGTTAGAATTAGGGTTTTAACACAACTAGTTGGAGTTTAGGGCATAGTTTGGGGACTTAGGGTTTGATTTAGGCCTTAGGATTTATATGGGGTATTGGGTATAGGGTTAGGTTCCCTTAGAAATTTACCTAGGATTTTATGATGAGTTTTAGCATTTTACTTGATTTTTGCAATTGGTGTGATGTTTGTGGGTTTTCCCCTTGGATGTTTGGTTTGGTTACTTTGCTTGGGCTGTCTTAATTGGGCTTTGGGCTTGGGTTTTGCTTGATGGAGCTTCTAGAGGCATTGAGGATGCTTGGAGATAAAGCTTGGGGCTTGGTCATGAAGGTCTTTCCTTGTGAAGATTGCTTTTGAAGGCTTAGGGATTAGGCTATGTAGGAAGAGCTTTAGAATAGACTTGTTTCTTCTTTCAAACATAGAGAGCTTCTTGTGCCTCTATTCATTCCTATGACACAAAGTCCTTTTAAAGTATTCACATCCCTCCTTTGGAGGGATGAGTGACATACTTTAGAAGTAGAACTTTGAGGATACCTGTCTCTTATAATGTTAAGTGCTCATGGGCTTCCTTTGGTTGTCACTAAGCTTCTTAACATTTCAACTTAATATGTTAATTGATTCTCTCTTGGAGATGGAGCTGGAAGATAGGAGCATATTTGAAGCTTGAAGATGCTGAAGATGCCTTTCATGAGGATTGCTTGAAGATGGAGTTGTTACTGTCAGGTTTGCTGTCAGGAGCTTGCAAGAGTATTGAAGCTAGGGTTTACTGTTGCTTTTGAGCTGGGGTTTTCTGTAGCTGTGGAGCTTGACTGTTTAGGTTTGAGGAGCCTTATTTGAAGTGTGCTTTATCTTCCCTGGAGGTTGGAGATTGAAGCTTATTGAAGTTTGAAGGTTCTTGCTGTTGCTGTCAGAGCTGCTGTTTGCTGTAGGAGTTTGGTGATGCTGCTTGGGCTGCCTCCTCTGCTTTGGGGTTTTGTTTTCTGTATTGTTTGTTGGATTGTGTAGCTTGCCCCTTAGGCTTGAAGTGAATGTTGATTCACTTTGCCTGTTGTTTTCCCAGGTTCGAGGTTGAGTGGGACTCCCTTGCCTCACTTGTATTGCTGCATTGCATGCATTTTACTGTATTTGCTTGCTTTCTTTTCTGTTTATCCCCTAGGATCTCTGATTTCCTCTGTGCAGGAGGGAATTATGACAGACATTAGGATTCTTATCCATGCATGACAACATTAGGTTAGTTTTATTCCCTTTTCAACCCTAGGTTTTTTAGAGCTTTTTTTCTCTTCTATCCCAAAACAACTCAAAAATACAGTAACAAGGTTAATCAATGTCGTGCATTACGAGCCTTAAGCTATTTGAGAAAGGGTTGCTGGAGAGCTTCTATCCAGTAGGATGGCTGCTTAGTGTGGTACCCTTTGGGTGACACGCGACGTAGTCAGTCTCAAATCATAGTCTCTAGTGCGTCAGAGATTGCAAACAAACTAAAAAAACATTTCTTTCGTAAAAGATTCAAAACAAACATCAAAGTGTCATTTTTGTCCGCTTGGACTCTTAATCAAGAAAAACCCTTTTCAGAAGGTAATAAAAAACAGTCAGACAAGCTTGTGTCTTCCGTAGTCCGAACTACGTTTGCTCTGATCTTTCATGCTGTATGAAACTACGTAGGCATAGGATGTCGTATCCTAGCGAGCAACCTTCCCCTCCTTTCCCGTAGGTAGGCGAACTACGTTGACTCTGATTTCTCATTCTTGACTGGAATACGTAGGCATAAAGTGCGATACTTTGCCGAGTCATTTTCTTTTCTTTTTTGACCCAGACCTTTAGTATAGATAGAATAACAATCCGTACCAAGAAAACAAGCGTGGATCCCGTCGAGTACGGCGGACGTGAGGGGTGCTAATACCTTCCCCTTGCGTAATCGACTCCCGAATCCAGGAATTTGGTTGCGATGACCATTCCTTTCCTGTTTTGCGTTAGGTTTACTCTGAGCTTTTCCTTTCCCTCCGTTGGGATAAATAACGCATAGTGGCGACTCTTCTGTCATAGACGGCGCCGATTTTCGCAGTAGCGACACCCGCTGGACAGTAAAAAGAGAGTCCAGGCAAAAATGGGGCATCCCGGCGAACCATAAAAAATGAATAAAAGGTTCGGGCAAAAATTAGGGATAAAATTGAAAAAATGTACACCTGCAAAGTCGAAAACTTGAAAAGGGCGATTTCGGCAAAAAAGGGTATCCCGGTGAATTGAAAACCCGCAAAGGGCGGTTCACGCAAAAGTTAGGGATTGAAAAAGCAAATGACTGCGGTCCGGATTTGATACGGCATTGATTAGTGGTTTGGGAGTACCTGGGGGCCGTCTATCCAAAAACCATCTCTTCCGAAGATCGAGTACCGAGAAAGCGCAGAGTCAGGAGATTCATAGGAGGATCAGCTCATGGTGTTTGTCTGTACCACGTCGCCGACATGTATACAAATATTGTTTTGTATTTTATTTATGCTTCTTGTGCATATAGGTATGTGTCTGTGTGTGCGTAACTTCCTCTTTTCAGGAGTTGCATCCGGTGTACAAAACTTTGCCTATTCAGAGGCCCGTTATCAATAAAACATGTTATTCGGTACTTGATGTTTGTTCTTTACTGTTTTGTTTGTGAAAGACGCCGATGTTTTTGATAAACTTGCACTTGCATAATCATGCTGGCCATTGCCAATAATTGCTAAAACTTCGAATTGACTGAAGTAATGTCACGGATGCTAACCCGGATAGATTTTGTTGTATAGGCCTGTTTTGTCTCGTTGGTGTTTTGCAGGATTCTTACCTTTGGAGCAAACGGTCAGGGATTGTATTCCCCAGCCAAAATCTCTTGACGCAAGACCTGACTCCAGTCGATGTCATTCTCCAGCTAGTCGCAGCTTATTCCCCGAGATTTGAAATGACGTTTATCCCTTCCCGAAGAGGGAGTTATTATCCCCAGAAGAGTGTCCTCAGGGAAGTTGCCCATAGGATATCCCCAGCAAGTCGAAATCAGTATCCCCTGCAGAGGTTGTGTTCCCCCAGTGAGTCAGATATGTGCACGTTCAATCTCCGGCATGGGAGATTCTCGCAATAGTTAACCAAGTTGTTGGTTCGAAAGAATTATACCCGGAGGAGGTTTTTCTTGCTCCCCCACAGGTCGTCATGCCATTGACAGGATGTTGATCCTCAACGGAGTCCGAGGCTTCGAGTTTGTAAACTGTGCCTAGACAGTATGCTTTTCCTAGAAGTGTCGCTTCTTCCCCAGCTAAATTTGTTCACCAGCAGGGTGGCTTGTTCTTTCCTCCCAGCGGAAATTGATTTTTAATCGCTCATCGGCAGAGTTGGTTGTGTTTCTGGCGTTTATTTCGCCGAAACACTTTGTGATACTTGTTCTCCCCGGCGGAGTTGGCGTTATCCTCAGCATTCATATTGTTGAGACATCACTATCAGAGTGGCCCCGGAAGCTTGAGCCTGCATTGGCATTTGCATATACTGTCATATTTGCATCTACCCAAAGGCGTAACATTTCCGTGCCGTACGGAGCATTACGCCATTTTCAAACATACGCATTTTGAAGCATAAGTCAGGTTGGCTACCTCTTTGTTTTCAGGTGTTCTTCCCTGCAGGTAATTAGACTTCTTGTTCAGGATCGTTTTCAGATATTCAGATTTGCGGCATGAGATATGTGATGATAATGTTCGTCCCGCCATACGTTCCCTTATCAGGGGTGCTTGATTAACTTCCCTTCTTCCTCAGTGGAGTGTTCTTTACACGGCTTCATAATTGGACTTTGGAGTTGTTGTCAAAGATTCCCCAGTGGAGTGGTCCATCGGGTTGCTGTCACGTCAGCATTTTCAGAAAAGATTTCAAGGATTAGACATCTGAGGTCATTACTCGTCATCGAGTCGAATGTCTAGCAGTTGACGTCAGGATTTCCCCCGGCAGAGTTCTTCCCGATTTGTTGTTATGGCTTCATAATTAGACTTTGAAGATGTTACCATCATGATATGGCTTCATAATTAGACTTTGAAGTTCGTTACATCAGCGCTATAAGGCTTCATGATTTAACCTTGGAGTTGTCGTTGGCATTTTTAAAGGGGGATTTCAGCGATTAGACGGCTGAAATCGTTACTGGGTGTCACTGCTTCATAATTAGACTTTGAAGTTGTTAGCATCAGTGGATGGATTCATTATTAGACCTTGGAGTTATTATCAGTTTATACGGCTTCATAATTCGACCTTGGAGTTATTGTCAGTGTTAAACAACTTCGTAACTAGACTTTGGAGTTGTTGTTAGGGATTCCCTAGCGGATTTTCCTCGCGTAGCTGTTATGTCAGCATTGCAGACTTCATGATTTGACTTTGGAGATCGGCATAGTTTTCTTCGAGTGGTTGTTACGTCAGTGTTACACGGCTTCGTGATTAGGCTTTGGAGTCGTCGTTAGCGATTCCCCAACAGAGTTCTCTAGCAGCTGTTACGTCAGCATTGCGCTGCTTCATAATTAGACCTTGGAGTTGTCGTCAACATCAAACGACTTCGTAATTAGACTTTGGAGTTGTTGCCAGATTTTTCCCCATAGAGTTGCTTGTTGAAGTTTCTCTTATCCGGCCATCGGAGTATTTTCTTCAAGTTTGCTGTTCCGTCAGTGTCACAGGGTTTCATAACCAAAATTTCAGGAGTTGTCGCCTGTTGTCAAAATAGGTGTCTGGCAATGGGTTTGGCTACTGCAAAGATAAGGCGGAGTTATTGACCAGTACGATTTACTGAATCGAATTACTATTGGGTGGAAGAATTCGATCCCCAATGAAGTCGCCGTGACTTCTTCATATTGACGAAATATTATTATCCCCAGTAGAAGCCTCCTCAAAGTCGTTTGTGGGTTGGGCCCAACGGAGTTAGCTACTGCAGAGATAAGCAGAGTTTCCTGTGTTTAGAAGGATGATTTTCCCGTATGGATAGGCGGATGAAGTTTCCTGCGTTTAGGCAGATGATTTTCCCGTATGGATAGGCGGATGAAGTTTCTTACGTTTAGGCAGATGATTTTCCCGTATGGATAGGCGGATGAAGTTTCCTGTGTTTAGGCAGATGATTTTCCCGTATGGATAGGCGGATGAAGTTTCCTATGTTTAGGCAGATGATTTTCCCGTATGGATAGGCGGATGAAGTTTCCTATGTTTAGGCAGATGATTTTCCCGTATGGATAGGCGGATGAAGTTTCCTATGTTTAGGCAAATGATTTGCCCGTATGGATAGGCGGATGAATGTTCCTGTGATTAGATAGATGATTTTCCCGGATGAATGTTCCTGTGATTAGACAAATGATTTTCCCGTATGGATAGACGGATGAAGTTTCCTGTGTTTAGGCAGATGAGTTTTTCCCGTATGGATAGACGAATGGAGTTTCCTGTGTTTAGACAGATGGTGTTCCCATGTGGATAGGCGGATGGAGTTTCCCGTGACTGGACATAAATATTTCCCAGTGAAGTCGATAAATTTATTGCCTATGATTGATAAGGGCCTCCTCGTGTCGGCGAGATGCGGACAACTCATCCCCAGCGGAGTAGCCGGGATTTCTCCGTGTTGACGGAATGCGGAGTCCTAACATGGACATACTTTATTTCTTCGGGTTGACGAAATGTGAGTCCTGACGTGGACAGATTGGTGCTTATTCGTGATTTGACGAAATTTGTATCCAGATGTGGACAGGGTTATTCCTGTGACGACGGAATCTCGATTCGTGTTGACGAATTTGTTTCTCTACTTGTGTTGACAAGGATAGTCAAGTTGTGGACGGAGGTGTTTTCTGAAAAATTGTTCAACACCTGTGGCGTTACATAGGTGGTTGAAGTTGAAATCAGAATTATTATCAGATGTTGGATCAGTTGTTGCTGTAACAACCAGATTCAGTTGGTGGATGTCGTTCCCAAGCAGTGTGCAGTTTATTTCTATGGTTGGAAAATTTCCGGGTTTCTTGGTATTAAACTGTCTCGTACCTCGATTGTTTGAAGGTCGTTCACTCTTCACCCAGTCGGGTCCAAGCCGTTTGAATAGGGGAAGCTGTTGCACCCCAAAGTTTGCTCAACTTTTTCTTGCCTGATTTATGTTTCATTGCATTTCATTTACATAGTCACATCATTAGCATAGTTCTACCATTTGCATATCATAGCATATCCAAGTCATCCAATAAGGTATCAAGTGCCATTTAGGTCAAAAGAAGCCTATCTAGAGGTGTTCTCTGAGCCTGAGAGCCCATCCAAGTCATCAGAAAAGGGTTGAAGTCATGAGAAGTTTGAGTGCCCACAGGTGGATTTCTCTCCTAACTTGAGGTGTATTGAAGATCATCAACAAGGAATGTGAATTTGAGGTGTATGGATCTCATGGAATGCCTAGAGGGCCCTATTGAAGCTGAGACAAGTCATTGATTCAAGTACAAGAGCCACAATTGAGGTGCAGTCAATTAGGGTTTCATCTGGGTTAATCCTAGGTCAAGTGAGCAACTGGAGAGCATCAAAGCCTACCTTAAGGTCATGGGATTCATGAGTTGATATGTTGATACATGTGTGTTGTTGTGCCAAGATTAAGCAAAGAAAGATTAAGAATGTGGGAAGTTGCTAAATTAGGGTTGCAGTGTAAAATCCCCTGTTTAGTGCCTAACTTCAAAGCCAGATAAGTCCAAATACAAGTTTAACATGGATCTTTAGACAAAATTAAACTTTTAGAGCATCTCAATACCTTTAATTTGAGTACTATAAGTCTTCAAGAAGATTTGTAGAACTCAAGTTATGGTCTTTGCAAATTACAAGTCACCAGAGGACACTGAAATTTATCTATGAAAGTCACTTGGCTTCCAATCAACTTTTGCCCCTCAAGGAGTTTTCAAATGGATTCTTGGCCAACATAATAGTTGTAGGTCTTCATCTTAGCTTTAATTTGAGTACTAGAAGTCGTCAAGAAGATTTGTGGAACTCAAGTTATGATCTTGGAAACCCAGGGGTATTTTGGGCATTAGTGATTATGGGTCATTTTCAAGAATGTGCCAAAATCTCCATCTTCCACTCCTCAAATGAAAAATTATTCCACATGAGATGTGCTTAAAATGATGTTTTTAGGTCAGATAAACATTCATGGTGGTTTGAAGTGGATTATTTCACAAGGTGCTTCAAAATGGCCTAAAAAGAAGGATTTTTCAAATGATTCAAAAGAGGGGAAAATCATTTTTTGAATTATAGGTCATAAACAGGTCATATGAGTAGTCATTTTGACCATAAATTGCATTTCAAACACATTTGCATTGGCACAATTTTGAGTTGAGGTCAAATTACATGACTTGCTTTGGAAAGGTAGTTACTTCAATTACAAGTCATTGATCCAAAGCAAGAACCAAGGCATTTCAGGCTGAACTATCTATCCAAACATACTCCATGATCAATTTGCAGTTGGATAGAACACTCTAGAGCAAGCTGGGAGGGCAATATCGTGACTGTCACATTTCAACTTTGGAAGAAAAATCAGAAAGTGGATCCACTGAATTGGGCCTTAATTTGGATTCAAAAGCCCATGAGAAGCTTCTATATATGGATTAGAATGATCTCAGATTGTTTTTGGTGTTGAATTTGTGCTGAACAGAGAGTTTGCAGTTGAGCTTTCAAGGTTTCTAACTGAAAACGGTTTTGGAGTTCAAGGCACATTCAAGCCAAATTGAGGGTTGGAAAAGCTTTCTCTTACTGCATTGATCGTGCCTGGAGAGTTGTGGAGCTTGAATCCATCGTTTTGCACCTCTGTTGATCCCATTTTTACGGGTATGTAACTCTCAAATTTTACGTCATTCTAAGGAGAATTAGTTAGCAATGTGCATGTGGTTAGGATCTAGATGGAACCTAGGTCGTTTCTGGATTGAAATTGAGGCAAATAGAGACAATTAGGTTTGGTATGCAAATTCTGTTGAGGATCGGTTATACATGATCTTGAGGTTTCAAAACAAGTTGAATAGATCATGATGATCATTGAAGGATGGTGATCATTTCTGTTGTTTCAATTTTGCAAATGGTGATGGTTGAGATTTTGGCATATTCTGAAGATTGCTTCGTGTTTTAATTTCCATTGAGAGTTAAGAGATTTGGAGATGATATTCATGATCCAGGTGATTTTCTGAGTGAGATGGGTATAAGGATCATTGTTTTTGGTTGCCTGTGTGTGATGCTTCTCTGGAGAAGACGGTGGCTGGACCACCGGACCACCGTCTGAGATATTTGACCTTGGCCTGAGTTGAAGGTAGGAGATGAGTTCATTGCCATTGGATCTGCTTGGAATCAAGACTTAGTAGCCTCATCGTGTGGCTGGGACTTGTTCTATTTTGTGGACTTTTGACTGAATGAAATGCAGCGTTTTATTTATCCAGTCAGCTGGTGACTGGACCCTCACGTGGATAGCCTCAGGGCTCTTGGATCTGATTACCAGTCTTTTGATCCAATGCATCTGTTTTATTCTAGTTTTTTAATTTCTTTTATTCTTTTTTGAATTTTCTTTTATTCCATTTGATTTCTAAAATCCATATTAAATCCAATTTTGATCCAAAAAAATATTTTAAAAATATCTCCATGATCTTGGATTTAATTGTGATTTTCTGAAATTAATAAATCCCATTTTCATGCCTTTTTCAATTTAATTTGATTTTTCTTCTTATTTATGAGATTTCTTTTGAGTTTGGTTGATACATGATTTTGTTGTGACCAATTGGTGCCGGATTTTGAGTTGATTCTTGTTGGATTAGTTAGCTTAGAGAAGCATGTACCCTTAGAAATTTTATCATAATTTTGTGAATAAATTTTAGGCCAATTTGAGTGGTGAACATAAGGAGTGTTAGATTTAGGGTTTCAAAACAACTAGTTGTAGTTTAGAGCATAGTTTGGGGACTTAGTGTTTGATTTAGGTCCTAGGATTTATATGGGGTATTAGGTATAGGCTTAGGTTCCCTTAGAAATTTAATTAGGATTTTATGATCTATTTTAGCATTTTATTTGTATTTTGCAATTGGTGTGATGTTTGTGGGTTTCTCCCTTGGATGCTTGGTTTATTCAATTTGTGTGGGGCTATTTTGGGTGGGCTTTTGGCTTGGACTCTGCTTGGATGAATGGGAGGACCAATTGAAGTTGCTTTGGATAGCTTGAAGGAGCTTGGAGTTTAAGATTTCTCATCTGTTGGAATGCTTGTCAGGAGTTTAGGAAAATTAGGGTTTTAGGAAGAGCTTTTAGACTTAGTTCATATCTTTCCTCAAACATGGAATGCTTTGTTTGCTTCCATCCTATCCTATGATTCAAAGTCCTCTTAAGGAAGCCCCATCTCTTCCTTGGAGGGATGAGTGGTATGCCTTAAAGAGTAGAACTTTTGAGGATACCCTTCTTTGCAGATGATGGTTTCTAGTGATTTCCTTTGGTTTTCACTAGTTTCCTTTCATTATAACTTGATCTTAATAACCAGTCTTTCTTGGGAAGGAGCTTGCTAGAGCTTGGAGATGAAGATATGATATGTTGAAGATGCCTTTCATAAGGTTTGCTTGAAGATGGAGTTGTGTTACTATCAACTTTGTTGTCAGGGGCTTGCTGGAGGATTGAAGCTAGGGTTTACTGTTGCTTTTGAGCTGGAGTTTTCTGTAGCTGTGGAGCTTAAATGTTTAGGTATTGAGGAGCCTTATTTGAAGTGTGCTTTCTCTTCCCTGGAAGTTGGAGATTGAAGTTTATTGATGTTTGAAGATGAAAGTTGTTACTGTCAACTTCTTGCTGTTTAACCAACTGTTGCTGTCAGAGCTGCTGTTTACTGTAGGAGTTTGGTGCTGCTGCTTGGGCTGCCTCCTCTGCTGTGGGGTTTTGTTTTCTGTATTGTTTTTTGGCTTGTGTAGCTTGCCCCATAGGTTTGAGGTGAATGTTGATTCACTTTTCCTGTTGTTTTCCCAGGTTCGAGGTTGAGTGGGACTCCCTTGCCTCGCTTGTATTGCTGCATTGCATGCATTTTACTGTATTTGCTTGCTTTCTTTTCTGTTTATCCCCTAGGATCTCTGATTTCCTCTGTGCAGGAGGGAATTATGACAGACATTAGGATTCTTATCCATGCATGACAACATTAGGTTAGTTTTTATTCCTTTTTCAACCCTAGGCTTTTTAGAGCTTCTTTCTCTTCTTATCTCAAAACAATTCAAAAATACGGTAATAAGGTTAATCGATGTCGTACGTTACGAGCCTTAAGCTATTTGAGAAAGGGTTGCTGGAGAGCTTCTTTCCAGTAGTCTGGCTGCTTAGTGTGGTACCCTTTGGGTGACACGTGTAACACCCTTCTAAACCCCACAAATAGTATATGCATAATCAGAGTAAAAGTTAACATGCATCCATAAAAGGGCATCACACAAAACTTGCACCAAATTAAAACAATCTGTCATGCTCATAAACACCTTTCCATTTAGCAGCGGATTCATTAATAAAAATCCTTTAAAAGAAACATTTACTTTCATCATATAAAATCAACATCTCTAGGCACTAAGGCCAACATCTCATCATCTCAATTATTCCAAATATGAAAACATAACTTAGGTTACATAATGTAATCCTAAAACATAAGCAATCGATCCCCGTGTTACACGACCAGAGCATGACTCGACCCATAAATAATTACTAAACCGCTACACACGTAGCGACCTCGAACTACAAGCAGAACTTCATAAAGGCCTCCAGCAATCTAATCTGCAATGCCTCATAGAGCATTATAAAACAGCAGAAGGGTGAGAAATATTACCATAATAATCAAAGCATAAAATCATGTATATATAGGTATCATATAATTAACTCCCTATTTCTCACCTCAATTCAACTCATAGTCATTTACATCGTCACTTATATATATACAACATGAATATTCACCAAGCATTTCACATCATGCATACATCCACAGTTTCACAATCTTAACATTCACGCGTAAGCATCTCTTCATGCACGCTTCATAAGTATTCAATAAACATCTCATCATTCACACATAAGCATCACTTCATGCATATGTCATATATCAATGTGACTCAACAACTCAATGCAACTCATGCAATGCGGTACCGACTTCCGTTATCTTTTTTTCGGTTTTCACTCTAAACCGGGTCCACCCTTCTAGACCGATAACTTGTTATCATTTTTCGGTTTTTACTTTAAACCGGGTCCACCCTTCTAGACCGATAACAACCAAGCCCGTCCCCTAGGCTTCAAACCCACCCTTCTAGGTTTGGGACAAGCCACTAGTTTCCACGAAACTAACGGACATTGCCTCTTGACTGAATGATGCATGTACAATCAACCAATCACAATAAATGCACTTAAGACCGTTCCCGCGTCTTAATCCCATGCATTCGAATAATTCACCCCTTCGAGAATTTCATCATGATTGCACATACAACATATATCAAACATTTATCAATGTATTCATTTCACCCATCATCATCATCATATTCAACAACAATGCACACATATCACATATGTTCCCATGCATTTACACAACAATCGCATACAAATATGCACTCACAATTCATTAGACAATACACATACATTCATCATGATATTCCCATGTATTCGAATAATTCACCCCTTCGTGAATTATATCATGATTCAATATTATCACACAATGCACACATATCCACGATATGTTCCCATGCATTACCCGCATATAATCACAATTCATTTCAAACATTATATTTATCAAGCAATGCACGCATATCCATCAATATGCTCTCATGCATTCTTCATGTATTTTAACATACAATCGCATATAACAATATGCATTCACAATACATTTTTTATAGTATGTTTATTATTCATCTCATGCCATTTTATACAAGGTATACGCCTCACAATACCAATAATACAATTATAAGCCATGCAAACATATATCCACAATGTTCTCATGCATACTTATTACATAATTGTACACAACAATCAAACATTCACAAACTCATCAATTAATACACACATAATCATCATTATGTTCTCATGTATTTTAACCAATTACAATTAATCATTCATATCACAACTCTAGGATTCACGCCCGAAGGCTACCCACAACACATGTTATCATAAGAGTTCACATACTCATTCATAACATAGAAGTATTAACCTATGCGAATCAACCAAACAATCGCCATTGGATAACACAGCAAAGAAAATATACTGCCACATTCGCCTTCATTCGCCTGGCGAACCCTCGCAGCGAACCTTCGCCTGGCCTTCGCCTGGCGAACTCTCTCAGCGAACACTCGCTAGGCTTCGCCTGGCGAGACTTCCCAGCGAGCCCAAGTCAGTAGCTACTGACTTCATTCGCCACCATTCGCCAGCACCTTCGTTGGGCGAACCTTCGCTATCCACCTTCGCTTGGCGAACTCGCCAGCGAAGTCCACTGGAACTTAATCATAATTATTCGCCAGCATTCGCTGGGCTTCGCCTGGCGAGAGCCAGCGAACCTGCGCAGAACAGAACCCTATTCTGTTCCTCCTTCACCAATCCATCATCAACCCTCTCTTACACATCCAAATCAGTATAAACAACATCAATACATGTTACCCGACTATTCTACGGCATTATTTCCAAGTTTCAACCGATTAAATCATCATTCTACCGATTAATCCAACTTGCCCTAAAATGGAAAGTGATGAAAAACATCCACAAACCCAAACCCAACATACATAATAGCATACAATGATTAAATAGCAATGTTTCTCACCCTTACCTTGGTTTAAATCGAAGCTTTGAGTTGCTCTTGATGATTTCCACTTTCCTCTTCTTCTCCTCTCTTTCTCTTCTTCTTTCCTCTTTCTCTTCTTACCAACTCTTATCTCCTTTTCTTTCTCTTTCTATTCTTTATATTTCTTTCCATTCTATTTCTTCCATAATATATATTTTCCAATCATTTTCCATAAATTATCCACTTAACCATTAATTAAGAATATCCAAAATATTTCCAACTTAATTTTCCAAAACTCTCCAAATGATAAAATAGCATAATATGTAGACTTAATATATTATCACACTATCCCATAATTAAAATAATTCCAATAAATAAATTAATTAGTTAATCAAAATTGGGCTGTTACAACTCTCCCCCACTTAGGAATTTTCGTCCTCGAAAATGTTACCTGATCCAAATAACTCTGGATACGACTCTCGCATTCCAATTCTTCCAAATCCAATTCTCCCATAACTACTTCCACCAAAGGAATCTCTATACTTCGAAGTTGTTTCTTATCAACAACTAGAACTAGCCACGCCTCCGAAGTCAAATTCTCTCTCACTTGTACACCATCCACCTGAGTCAATGTACCTCTTCAACTTAGACATATGAACACCTCATGCAATCCTCTCAAGCGACAGCGGTAAAACAGTCTAACATGCTATCCGCCTCATGCTTCCGCTGCGCTACTCTGATACAGATCAACAAAACACTGGGTGCTCACGAGACTTCAAGCTCGACCAACACCAATTACTACCGTAACTCTCAAAACACGGCCTTACTTGGATTCTTTGATCGTTTCCATCGTCCCTTGCACGGTCTTTGATCCGAGTACAACACTCCCGTTGGACATGCAACAACACAAAGGAGTCATACCCTTTTACCCAACGAACTTCATACGATGTCGTTTCCGATACGAAATGGCAACAGTTATTGTAGGCAACTCCATCAACGACAATTAACTATCCTTAGATCCATTTTGGTCCAACACACAAGCTCTCAACGAGTTACTCTTGTTAATCCATTCTTAACTGTCCAAATCGGATCATACTTCCTCAAATTCATCAGAAAACCCGGCACAAAGCCCATGGGAATACTATCCCATCCCACTCGAAATACTCAACAGTTGTATCAGATCCAACCATCTCTAATATCCACACTTCAATTCCCAGCAAGTCTAATCAACATATACAAACTCAATCAATTCCTTCTCCATCTATGGCTATCCAAAACTATTTCTCAAATTCGGTCGCATCTTCCTAGTACCTGCACGGATACTCCATCTTTCTCGATGTACTTCTCCCTGAGTACTCTTATCCAACTCACACTATTCCGAATACACACTTCATCGCGACATCTCACAATACCATTTCCCTTAATCCGAAAATAAGCCCTCTGACTTTTATCCATTAAATTCAATTAATCCATCAACTCAACTCAGAATTCCGATTTCCTCGAACCTCATCAGAATACCAAAAGTCAATCTCAACATCCAAGGCTCAACTCCATAAGAAGTCTCTTCACAGGCCGAACTCATATCTGAATTTGCTTAATCAGTTCTAACTTTCTTACCATCTTCATTAGTGTATGCCAAAATTCCCGATTCGATATCTTAGCTACCACTTGGTCTCATCCGAATGGTAATTTAACCAAAACCATACTCCTTCAGGAGTTCCAATTACTCCTCTGTCTCATATTTGACTCTCTCTCAAATAAAACAAATACCTTAAGGTCAGTAACCATCTCAAATCTCAACTAAACAATTGAGGCTTCCAAACTCTGGTACAAACACACAACAGCAACCCACTCCAAATTACTTGTCAGATAATCCCTCTCTGTACTTTATATTGCCTTCAAGCATAACAAAAACTCATTAATGTTATACTTAACACATCTCTTAATCATATCAACAAAGTATCTCAAAACACAACGACAATCCTGTCGGACTTGGCAAAACCAATACACGAACTGTTGACAGCTTCCTCAAAACTCTTTGAACTTTCTTCACGGTAGTACATCACTGCCTCTTCCCCAATACTAATAACTCAAGTTCCCGACGCTCAACATGAACCCTTATACTCTCCGGACATATCCAAACACCATCGGTTACATAACCATTGGCTCTCTCAATCAAGTGTGGAAAATCATTATATCAAACGGACACTCAGCTGTGAACTTATGGTGATAACACAAACCGCACTCTCCGCGCTTACCATAACATCCAAACATTTTTCGCCAATAAATACTTAATTCCATGTCACTACTTTCCCATCACGTAGAGCACTGTAATATCTTCCAACGCTTCTAATCTTGCGTCATTCCGAATTACGGTTTTCCGTTACGACAAAATCACGGAAACAACCCTTCCACACTTAAAGGTCATCCAATACCTCTCCAACTCTTGAAATACTTAAGGGTCCAATTATACCAACCATGTATTTGACATCTCATTTCCTTTAGTAATCACTAAAAGTCATTATCCACCCTTATACTCAACTCCACAATCTGTTGCCGTAGCACACACACCAGACATAATTCTCAATACTACTCAATCAATTTAATTCTTCGAATGTCCAAACAGATATAATTAGTCGGCAAAACCGCCATCTTCCCATTTTCATTAGCACCCCGAATTTCCATCAAAATTAACCATCTCCTCACTGTCTCGTGCCGACTCATCAACACACTTTTTAAGCACCTGGCTTAGCTCCAAACAATTCTCTGCTCACGCCACCTAAGCTTGCAAGACACGTCCATCCCATCCAATAGAACTCCAACTACTATCAACAAGAGATTAAGGGTGATCAGTTCCTCAATTTGTCAATAGGCAGCTGAAAATCATGATGGAGTATAAACTATCTTTACCAAACCACAAGAGTGTTAACCACCCTCTGAGCTACAACTTCTACACCTGCAACATCTTGGAGAAGCACAACTTCTCCCCCACTTAGATCATTCCCACTTCTCTAGACAAGGTTAAGCAACAACATGTATCGACAGTGTTTTCACACACATGTCGCATACAAGGGAACAAATAACATTAGACAACTTGGCCGGACGGACCGACCTGCTCTGATACCACTAATGTAACACCCTTCTAAACCCCACAAATAGTATATGCATAATCAGAGTAAAAGTTAACATGCATCCATAAAAGGGCATCACACAAAACTTGCACCACATTAAAACAATCTGTCATGCTCATAAACACCTTTCCATTTAGCAGCGGATTCATTAATAAAAATCCTTTAAAAGAAACATTTACTTTCATCATATAAAATCAACATCTCTAGGCACTAAGGCCAACATCTCATCATCTCAATTATTCCAAATATGAAAACATAACTTAGGTTACATAATGTAATCCTAAAACATAAGCAATCGATCCCCGTGTTACACGACCAGAGCATGACTCGACCCATAAATAATTACTAAACCGCTACACACGTAGCGACCTCGAACTACAAGCAGAACTTCATAAAGGCCTCCAGCAATCTAATCTGCAATGCCTCATAGAGCATTATAAAACAGCAGAAGGGTGAGAAATATTACCATAATAATCAAAGCATAAAATCATGTATATATAGGTATCATATAAATAACTCCCTATTTCTCACCTCAATTCAAATCATAGTCATTTACATCGTCACTTATATATATACAACATGAATATTCACCAAGCATTTCACATCATGCATACATCCACAGTTTCACAATCTTAACATTCACGCGTAAGCATCTCTTCATGCACGCTTCATAAGTATTCAATAAACATCTCATCATTCACACATAAGCATCACTTCATGCATATGTCATATATCAATGTGACTCAACAACTCAATGCAACTCATGCAATGCGGTACCGACTTCCGTTATCTTTTTTTCGGTTTTCACTCTAAACCGGGTCCACCCTTCTAGACCGATAACTTGTTATCATTTTTCGGTTTTTACTTTAAACCGGGTCCACCCTTCTAGACCGATAACAACCAAGCCCGTCCCCTAGGCTTCAAACCCACCCTTCTAGGTTTGGGACAAGCCACTAGTTTCCACGAAACTAACGGACATTGCCTCTTGACTGAATGATGCATGTACAATCAACCAATCACAATAAATGCACTTAAGACCGTTCCCGCGTCTTAATCCCATGCATTCGAATAATTCACCCCTTCGAGAATTTCATCATGATTGCACATACAACATATATCAAACATTTATCAATGTATTCATTTCACCCATCATCATCATCATATTCAACAACAATGCACACATATCACATATGTTCCCATGCATTTACACAACAATCGCATACAAATATGCGCTCACAATTCATTAGACAATACACATACATTCATCATGATATTCCCATGTATTCGAATAATTCACCCCTTCGTGAATTATATCATGATTCAATATTATCACACAATGCACACATATCCATGATATGTTCCCATGCATTACCCGCATACAATCACAATTCATTTCAAACATTATATTTATCAAGCAATGCACGCATATCCATCAATATGCTCTCATGCATTCTTCATGTATTTTAACATACAATCGCATATAACAATATGCATTCACAATACATTTTTCATAGTATGTTTATTATTCATCTCATGCCATTTTATACAAGGTATACGCCTCACAATACCAATAATACAATTATAAGCCATGCAAACATATATCCACAATGTTCTCATGCATACTTATTACATAATTGTACACAACAATCAAACATTCACAAACTCATCAATTAATACACACATAATCATCATTATGTTCTCATGTATTTTAACCAATTACAATTAATCATTCATATCACAACTCTAGGATTCACGCCCGAAGGCTACCCACAACACATGTTATCATAAGAGTTCACATACTCATTCATAACATAGAAGTATTAACCTATGCGAATCAACCAAACAATCCTCATTGGATAACACAGCAAAGAAAATATACTGCCACATTCGCCTTCATTCGCCTGGCGAACCCTCGCAGCGAACCTTCGCCTGGCCTTCGCCTGGCGAACTCTCTCAGCGAACACTCGCTAGGCTTCGCCTGGCGAGACTTCCCAGCGAGCCCAAGTCAGTAGCTACTGACTTCATTCGCCACCATTCGCCAGCACCTTCGTTGGGCGAACCTTCGCTATCCACCTTCGCTTGGCGAACTCGCCAGCGAAGTCCACTGGAACTTAATCATAATTATTCGCCAGCATTCGCTGGGCTTCGCCTGGCGAAGCTTCGCCTTCGCTCGCCTGGCGAGAGCCAGCGAACCTGCGCAGAACAGAACCCTATTCTGTTCCTCCTTCACCAATCCATCATCAACCCTCTCTTACACATCCAAATCAGTATAAACAACATCAATACATGTTACCCGACTATTCTACGGCATTATTTCCAAGTTTCAACCGATTAAATCATCATTCTACCGATTAATCCAACTTGCCCTAAAATGGAAAGTGATGAAAAACATCCACAAACCCAAACCCAACATACATAATAGCATACAATGATTAAATAGCAATGTTTCTCACCCTTACCTTGGTTTAAATCGAAGCTTTGAGTTGCTCTTGATGATTTCCACTTTCCTCTTCTTCTCCTCTCTTTCTCTTCTTCTTTCCTCTTTCTCTTCTTACCAACTCTTATCTCCTTTTCTTTCTCTTTCTATTCTTTATATTTCTTTCCATTCTATTTCTTCCATAATATATATTTTCCAATCATTTTCCATAAATTATCCACTTAACCATTAATTAAGAATATCCAAAATATTTCCAACTTAATTTTCCAAAACTCTCCAAATGATAAAATAGCATAATATGTAGACTTAATATATTATCACACTATCCCATAATTAAAATAATTCCAATAAATAAATTAATTAGTTAATCAAAATTGGGCTGTTACAACTCTCCCCCACTTAGGAATTTTCGTCCTCGAAAATGTTACCTGATCCAAATAACTCTGGATACGACTCTCGCATTCCAATTCTTCCAAATCCAATTCTCCCATAACTACTTCCACCAAAGGAATCTCTATACTTCGAAGTTGTTTCTTATCAACAACTAGAACTAGCCACGCCTCCGAAGTCAAATTCTCTCTCACTTGTACACCATCCACCTGAGTCAATGTACCTCTTCAACTTAGACATATGAACACCTCATGCAATCCTCTCAAGCGACAGCGGTAAAACAGTCTAACATGCTATCCGCCTCATGCTTCCGCTGCGCTACTCTGATACAGATCAACAAAACACTGGGTGCTCACGAGACTTCAAGCTCGACCAACACCAATTACTACCGTAACTCTCAAAACACGGCCTTACTTGGATTCTTTGATCGTTTCCATCGTCCCTTGCACGGTCTTTGATCCGAGTACAACACTCCCGTTGGACATGCAACAACACAAAGGAGTCATACCCTTTTACCCAACGAACTTCATACGATGTCGTTTCCGATACGAAATGGCAACAGTTATTGTAGGCAACTCCATCAACGACAATTAACTATCCTTAGATCCATTTTGGTCCAACACACAAGCTCTCAACGAGTTACTCTTGTTAATCCATTCTTAACTGTCCAAATCGGATCATACTTCCTCAAATTCATCAGAAAACCCGGCACAAAGCCCATGGGAATACTATCCCATCCCACTCGAAATACTCAACAGTTGTATCAGATCCAACCATCTCTAATGTCCACACTTCAATTCCCAGCAAGTCTAATCAACATATACAAACTCAATCAATTCCTTCTCCATCTATGGCTATCCAAAACTATTTCTCAAATTCGGTCGCATCTTCCTAGTACCTGCACGGATACTCCATCTTTCTCGATGTACTTCTCCCTGAGTACTCTTATCCAACTCACACTATTCCGAATACACACTTCATCACGACATCTCACAATACCATTTCCCTTAATCCGAAAATAAGCCCTCTGACTTTTATCCATTAAATTCAATTAATCCATCAACTCAACTCAGAATTCCGATTTCCTCGAACCTCATCAGAATACCAAAAGTCAATCTCAACATCCAAGGCTCAACTCCATAAGAAGTCTCTTCACAGGCCGAACTCATATCTGAATTTGCTTAATCAGTTCTAACTTTCTTACCATCTTCATTAGTGTATGCCAAAATTCCCGATTCGATATCTTAGCTACCACTTGGTCTCATCCGAATGGTAATTTAACCAAAACCATACTCCTTCAGGAGTTCCAATTACTCCTCTGTCTCATATTTGACTCTCTCTCAAATAAAACAAATACCTTAAGGTCAGTAACCATCTCAAATCTCAACTAAACAATTGAGGCTTCCAAACTCTGGTACAAACACACAACATCAACCCACTCCAAATTACTTATCAGATAATCCCTCTCTGTACTTTATATTGCCTTCAAGCATAACCAAAACTCATTAATGTTATACTTAACACATCTCTTAATCATATCAACAAAGTATCTCAAAACACAACGACAATCCTGTCGGACTTGGCAAAACCAATACACGAACTGTTGACAGCTTCCTCAAAACTCTTTGAACTTTCTTCACGGTAGTACATCACTGCCTCTTCCCCAATACTAATAACTCAAGTTCCCGACGCTCAACATGAACCCTTATACTCTCCGGACATATCCAAACACCATCGGTTACATAACCATTGGCTGTCTCAATCAAGTGTGGAAAATCATTATATCAAACGGACACTCAGCTGTGAACTTATGGTGATAACACAAACCGCACTCTCCGCGCTTACCATAACATCCAAACATTTTTCGCCAATAAATACTTAATTCCATGTCACTACTTTCCCATCACGTAGAGCACTGTAATATCTTCCAACGCTTCTAATCTTGCGTCATTCCGAATTACGGTTTTCCGTTACGACAAAATCACGGAAACAACCCTTCCACACTTAAAGGTCATCCAATACCTCTCCAACTCTTGAAATACTTAAGGGTCCAATTATACCAACCATGTATTCGACATCTCATTTCCTTTAGTAATCACTAGAAGTCATTATCCACCCTTATACTCAACTCCACAATCTGTTGCTGTAGCACACACACCAGACATAATTCTCAATACTACTCAATCAATTTAATTCTTCGAATGTCCAAACAGATATAATTAGTCGGCAAAACCGCCATCTTCCCATTTTCATTAGCACCCCGAATTTCCATCAAAATTAACCATCTCCTCACTGTCTCGTGCCGACTCATCAACACACTTTTTAAGCACCTGGCTTAGCTCCAAACAATTCTCTGCTCACGCCACCTAAGCTTGCAAGACACGTCCATCCCATCCAATAGAACTCCAACTACTATCAACAAGAGATTAAGGGTGATCAGTTCCTCAATTTGTCAATAGGCAGCTGAAAATCATGATGGAGTATAAACTATCTTTACCAAACCACAAGAGTGTTAACCACCCTCTGAGCTACAACTTCTACACCTGCAACATCTTGGAGAAGCACAACTTCTTCCCCACTTAGATCATTCCCACTTCTCTAGACAAGGTTAAGCAACAACATGTATCGACAGTGTTTTCACACACATGTCGCATACAAGGGAACAAATAACATTAGACAACTTGGCCGGACGGACCGACCTGCTCTGATACCACTAATGTAACACCCTTCTAAACCCCACAAATAGTATATGCATAATCAGAGTAAAAGTTAACATGCATCCATAAAAGGGCATCACACAAAACTTGCACCACATTAAAACAATCTGTCATGCTCATAAACACCTTTCCATTTAGCAGCGGATTCATTAATAAAAATCCTTTAAAAGAAACATTTACTTTCATCATATAAAATCAACATCTCTAGGCACTAAGGCCAACATCTCATCATCTCAATTATTCCAAATATGAAAACATAACTTAGGTTACATAATGTAATCCTAAAACATAAGCAATCGATCCCCGTGTTACACGACCAGAGCATGACTCGACCCATAAATAATTACTAAACCGCTACACACGTAGCGACCTCGAACTACAAGCAGAACTTCATAAAGGCCTCCAGCAATCTAATCTGCAATGCCTCATAGAGCATTATAAAACAGCAGAAGGGTGAGAAATATTACCATAATAATCAAAGCATAAAATCATGTATATATAGGTATCATATAAATAACTCCCTATTTCTCACCTCAATTCAAATCATAGTCATTTACATCGTCACTTATATATATACAACATGAATATTCACCAAGCATTTCACATCATGCATACATCCACAGTTTCACAATCTTAACATTCACGCGTAAGCATCTCTTCATGCACGCTTCATAAGTATTCAATAAACATCTCATCATTCACACATAAGCATCACTTCATGCATATGTCATATATCAATGTGACTCAACAACTCAATGCAACTCATGCAATGCGGTACCGACTTCCGTTATCTTTTTTTCGGTTTTCACTCTAAACCGGGTCCACCCTTCTAGACCGATAACTTGTTATCATTTTTCGGTTTTTACTTTAAACCGGGTCCACCCTTCTAGACCGATAACAACCAATCCCGTCCCCTAGGCTTCAAACCCACCCTTCTAGGTTTGGGACAAGCCACTAGTTTCCACGAAACTAACGGACATTGCCTCTTGACTGAATGATGCATGTACAATCAACCAATCACAATAAATGCACTTAAGACCGTTCCCGCGTCTTAATCCCATGCATTCGAATAATTCACCCCTTCGAGAATTTCATCATGATTGCACATACAACATATATCAAACATTTATCAATGTATTCATTTCACCCATCATCATCATCATATTCAACAACAATGCACACATATCACATATGTTCCCATGCATTTACACAACAATCGCATACAAATATGCGCTCACAATTCATTAGACAATACACATACATTCATCATGATATTCCCATGTATTCGAATAATTCACCCCTTCGTGAATTATATCATGATTCAATATTATCACACAATGCACACATATCCACGATATGTTCCCATGCATTACCCGCATACAATCACAATTCATTTCAAACATTATATTTATCAAGCAATGCATGCATATCCATCAATATGCTCTCATGCATTCTTCATGTATTTTAACATACAATCGCATATAACAATATGCATTCACAATACATTTTTCATAGTATGTTTATTATTCATCTCATGCCATTTTATACAAGGTATACGCCTCACAATACCAATAATACAATTATAAGCCATGCACACATATATCCACAATGTTCTCATGCATACTTATTACATAATTGTACACAACAATCAAACATTCACAAACTCATCAATTAATACACACATAATCATCATTATGTTCTCATGTATTTTAACCAATTACAATTAATCATTCATATCACAACTCTAGGATTCACGCCCGAAGGCTACCCACGGCACATGTTATCATAAGAGTTCACATATTCATTCATAACATAGAAGTATTAACCTATGCGAATCAACCAAACAATCACCATTGGATAACACAGCAAAGAAAATATACTGCCACATTCGCCTTCATTCGCCTGGCGAACCCTCGCAGCGAACCTTCGCCTGGCGAACTCTCTCAGCGAACACTCGCTAGGCTTCGCCTGGCGAGACTTCCCAGCGAGCCCAAGTCAGTAGCTACTGACTTCATTCGCCACCATTCGCCAGCACCTTCGCTGGGCGAACCTTCGCTATCCACCTTCGCTTGGCGAACTCGCCAGCGAAGTCCACTGGAACTTAATCATAATTATTCGCCAGCATTCGCTGGGCTTCGCCTGGCGAAGCTTCGCCTTCGCTCGCCTGGCGAGAGCCAGCGAACCTGCGCAGAACAGAACCCTATTCTGTTCCTCCTTCACCAATCCATCATCAACCCTCTCTTACACATCCAAATCAGTATAAACAGCATCAATACATGTTACCCGACTATTCTACGACATTATTTCCAAGTTTCAACCGATTAAATCATCATTCTACCGATTAATCCAACTTGCCCTAAAATAGAAAGTGATGAAAAACATCCACAAACCCAAACCCAACATACATAATAGCATACAATGATTAAATAGCAATGTTTCTCACCCTTACCTTGGTTTAAATCGAAGCTTTGAGTTGCTCTTGATGATTTCCACTTTCCTCTTCTTCTCCTCTCTTTCTCTTCTTCTTTCCTCTTTCTCTTCTTACCAACTCTTATCTCCTTTTCTTTCTCTTTCTATTCTTTATATTTCTTTCCATTCTATTTCTTCCATAATATATATTTTCCAATCATTTTCCATAAATTATCCACTTAACCATTAATTAAGAATATCCAAAATATTTCCAACTTAATTTTCCAAAACTCTCCAAATGATAAAATAGCATAATATGTAGACTTAATATATTATCACACTATCCCATAATTAAAATAATTCCAATAAATAAATTAATTAGTTAATCAAAATTGGGCTGTTACAACACGCGACGTAGTCACTCTCAAATCATAGTCTCTAGTGCGTCAGAGATTGCAAACAAACTAAAAAACACTTCTTTCGTAAAAGATTCGAAACAAACATCAAAGTGTCATTTTTGTCCACTTGGACTCTTAATCAAGAAAAACCCTTTTTGAAGGTAATAAAAAAAACAGTCAGACAAGCTTGTGCCTTCCGTAGCCCGAACTACGTTTGCTCTGATCTTTCATGCTGTATGAAAGTACGTAGGCATAGGATGTTGTATCCTAGCGAGCAACCTTCCCCCCTTAACCCGTAGTTAGGCGAACTACGTTGACTCTGATTTCTCGTTTCAGACGGGAATACGTAGGCATAAAGTGCGATACTTTACCGAGTCATTTTCTTTTCTTTTTATTCCTTGACCTATAGAGTAGATAGAATAGAATCCGTACCAGGAAACAAGCGTGGATCTCGTCGAGTACGACGGACGTGAGGGGTGCTAATACCTTCCCCTTGCGTAACCGACTCCCGAATCCAGGATTTGGTTGCGACGACCATTCCTTTCCCTCTTTGCGTTAGGTTTTTTCTGAGCGTTTCCTTTCCCTCCGTTGGGATAAATAACGCACGGTGGCGACTCTTCTGTCATAGCCGACGCCGATTTTCGCAGTAGCGACAGCATCCTCAGAAACGCGTAGCATTTCCATTTTGTATGGAGCATTACGCCACATTCAAACATGTGCATCTGAAACATAAGCCAAGTAGTTATATTCTTGTTTCAGGTGATCTCTGGATGGTTGACGTGTTCGGCAAAAGATCCGGGATAACGGTGTTCATGTTATCTGGTGCTTCCCATTGAAGTATCAATAGAGTTACTTGTTCCCCAGTAGGGTTACTTGTTCAAGTTCTCTCTTTTCCCCAGCGGAGTTCCTGTAGGAGTTCTTACCAGAAGTTTGTTGACTTTGTGTTGATATGACGGCGAGGTCAGATGCTCGCTTTTATTTAGCGGATGCCTGACAGCAAGGCCAGATGTTGGTTTTTATTTGACAGATGCCTAGCGGCGAGGTCAGGGGGTTTCCCAACTTTGTGTTGATCTGGCGGCGATGTCAGAGGTTTATCAGCTTCGGGTTGATCTTGGTCTTTGGGTTTGAGGATTTGTTCTATTCAGCGATTGTCTACTTGTTTGTAGAGGTTTGTTTATCAGCCAATCTTTCTCAACTTTGTGTTTGTCTGACGGCGATGCCAGGTGACTTTATCAGCTTGGTGCTTGTTTGGCGGCGATGCCAGATGTTTGTTAGCTTCTCGTTGATCCGACTTTGAGTTCATTGTTTATGGGTTGCAATAGATGTCCGACGGCGATGTTAGATGTTTCTTAACCGCACAGAGTGCTGGCAGCGAGGTCAGGTTGTTTTAAATCCCACAGGTGTTTGACGGTGATGTCAGAAGTTTTCATCTTCGGAGTTGATTCTCGCTTTTATTTAGCGATGATGATATCGGAAGCTTTCACCTTTGGATTTGATGATCGTTTTTATTTAGCGAATATCTGGCGACGATGTCTGATAGTTTACCTCCTGCAGAGTTCTGGCGGCAATGCCAAATTATTGTATTCCTTGCAGATTCCTGGCAGTGATGCTAGATTCTCTTGCCACCATTATGTTTGTCTGACAGCGATGTCGGAGGATTATCGACTTTATGGTTGTCTGGCGGCGAGGTCAGATATGTATTCAGATTCATGCTATCTGGCAGCGATGCCATATGTTCAGCATTTTTGTGGTTGTCTGACGGCGAGGTCAGAGGTTTATTTGCATTGTGATTTTCTGACGGCGATGTCAGAGGTTCATCAGCATTTTGTTTATTTTGCAGCGATGTCAGATGGTTATCACTTTTGCAGTTTTTCTAGCGGCGATGTCAGATGTTATCAATACTGTAGGTTCTTGGCAGCTGTTGCACCCCAAAATGTTCCCAAACTTTCTTTACCTAGCTTGTGTTTCATTGCATTCATATTAGCATTATCATCTGCATTTCATTGACATGTATGCAAGAGGTCAAGAGGTATGACTACCAATCAAGGGCTACACAAGGCTAGGAAGCTAGCTAAAGAACCTTATTCAAGTGCTCAAGGGTTGATATCCTCACCAGAGAAGCCAAAGATCCTCAGAAAGAGTGGCTGAAGCCAAGTGTGTACATCTCCTAACTTGAGGTTTGTGGGAAGATCATTAGATGATTCTGAACCTAGAGCCTTGAGAGAGCTCATGAGAAGTGTTGAAGTTCATTTTGAAGCCTAGACAAGTCATTATACAAAGGATATGAAGATATACCCAAGATTGGTGCAACTAGGGTTTCATCTGGTCAACCCTAGGGTAACTGATGATTTGAAGAAGGCTGAGACCTAATTCAAGAGCCATGTGATCATGGATTGATGTGTTGAGATGCATAGGGGATGATTCCAAGGTCAACTTATCATGAATCAAGAGTGTGAGGAGTTGCTAGGCTAGGGTTGCTATGCTTGATAGTGTAAAATCCCCTAGTTTGGTGCCTAACTTCAAGACCACATAACTCAATATGAGGTTTTCATCTCACCTTGACCCCAACATGATTGTTGTAGGGCATGATCCTAGCTTTAATTTAAGTACTAGAAGTCCTTGATAGGGTTTATAGAACTCAAGTTATGAGCTAGACAAGTTACAGGTCATCAGTGGCATGTGAATTTGGAGCTTGAAAGTTACCCAACTTGCATGACACTTTTTCCCTAGAAGGATGATTCCTATGAACTTTTGGTCAACATGAATATTGTTCCTTATCCTCTTAGCTTTCTAGAAGATACTAGAAGTCCATGATTGGATTTGTAGAACTCAAGTTACAAGCTTTGCAAGATAAGGGTATTTTGGGAATTTGGAATTACAGGTCATTTTTGGTTAAGGGTCAATTTCACCAACTTAGGTATTTCAAATGAAGATTTGTTCAACCTGAAAGTTGTTCAAAATGGTGTTTTTACTCTAACCATGACCCAAACATCCATTGATATGGATTGAATATGGAAGTGTATGAAGGAAATTTGAAAAAAAGGATAATTAAAAGACATGAAAAGTGAAAATTCCATTTTAATTCATTCTTGTGCCAAACTTCACAAGTTTGTGCATATTTTGATCGGAAATGACATTTTAAAGACAATGGCAATGTTACATTTTTGATTTGAGGCTTAATTCATGGACAATGTTTGGATTACTTAGAATTGAAGTATCATAACCATTCAACACCATAAGATGAAATCAAGCACTCAATCTGAGCCATTCACATCCAAGGAGTATTGTGCAAGCTATTGAAGCAAAGAGTGAGCTGAAACTGAGTCATAATGCACGAGTTACCATAGTTTCACTTTGAATAAAATTGAATTTTGGATCAAGCAAATTGGGACATGATTGGGCCCAAATTCATTCTATTTAAGTCTTGGATCGGGTTCAGATGATTTTTTGGAAGAAATTGGTGAATAATTCAGTTGTGGCAGTTAGAGATTGAAGCTTCAAACTCAAAATCGGTTTTTGCAATTCAGAGGGTTTCAAGAAGAATTGAGGATTCAGTTAGCATCAGTGATCATCCTTGAAGGTTTCTACTGCATTTGAAGTCAAGAATCACACTGCAACTACCTCAATTGCAAGCTTTTTTCCAGGTTTGCATTCTTCAAAATTGCTCTAGTTCTAGGCATGTTTAGACTGAATTTGACATGTGGTTAGGTCGTAGTGATGACATAGATCGTTTTAGGATCATAATTATGGAGATTAGTGATGATTCATGATGTGATGAGTTTTCTGTTGAGACTTGTACATGGCTGATGCTTGAGAATTAAGGTGAATTAGGTGGTGATTTTTGATCCTTGAGAGGTGAGGAAGATTTCTATGTAATCAATTTGGAGTTTCGTGACAATTTTGGAATTGAGGAATTTTCTGTTCATCATCGTTTTTGGAGATTCGTGAAGAATTAATAAAAATGGAGAGTGTCTTAGTAATCCTGGTGAGGAGACGAGAAGAACGGTGTATTTTTCTTTGAGTTTGCTTGAAGTTGATTGCAGAGCGTGATTGCTCTCGCCGGAGAAGACCGTGGAGCTCTTCTCCGGCCACCATGACTGGTTTTCCTTCCCCTTTCAGTATTCAAATGAGGACGATGACCATGAACCGTTAGATTTGATGAATTTGTGGACTTGGTCTTAGCATCTGATGGGCAAGATTTAGTCTAATTATGGTTTGATGACTTGGCACGACATGAAGCACAGGATGAGATTACTTTTCCATTGGACGTATAGGATTAGGGAGTACCGTGTACTTCAGTCAACATACCACACATTGCCAGGGAATCAAAATGCATAGCTTCACTAAATGAGATGGCACGTGCATGGCCTTCAGATCATTGGACTGGTCAACAGATCCTGTGGCTCTAATATTTTCTGATTTCTTGAATTTCTTTAATTGATTTTCTATTTTCTTTTAATTGATTTTTCATGTTTAATTCATCGTAAATAGTTTTAATAATCAGAAAATTATGAAAAAAATATGTGGTTGATCCTTGTTTTATTTTTGATTTTTCCATGCATTTGGATTTTATTTTGGTGTTGTTTTCCATTTAATGTCCATTTTTCTATTTTTGATAATTGAATAAAAATGCATAAAATGGCTTGTTGCTTGCTGATTTTATTACCAATTCATGCTTTGGAATTTGATGTTGATATTTGGCTGGCTGGTTATAGACATGTTAATGATGTTATAGGATTTTTGTGGTGATTTTCAGGTGATTCTAAGATTAGTTTTGAATTAGGTTTTTAGAGCCTTCCCTACTTGAACCTTCCTTTGACACCTTTTGGTTTAGAATTTCCCTAGTGCCCTTAAACATTGATTTAAGCTCTGGATTTTTTACCATAGGTTCCCAATACATTTAGGATCCCTTAGGAAAATTTATAGATTTTTAGTAATTGATTTACTATTTTAGTTGGATTTTACATCTAGGCTGTGTTTAGGTTGATTCTAGAATAGTATTTCCCATAGATGAACTTCAAAAATGACCTTTAGTTCATGATAAGTTTCCAAACCTTTTTTGATGGTTTAGTAGACATGTTAATGCCTTTGTATATTGAATCTAAAGGTTTGATTTGGTGTTTTAGTTCACTTTATAAAGTTTCTTTTAGGGCTTGTAGAATTAGGGTTTTAGAGCTTTAGGAGTGTCCTCCTTTTTCATAATTGTGGTTTGATTTGATTTGCAATCCATTCCCTATCCAATGATGCAAGGTTCCTTGTGGGAGCCTAGTACCTCCTTTGGAAGGACTAAAGGCCTACCACAAAAGGTAAAACCATTGAGGATACCAATCTCAGATGAGTGGTTGAGTGCCATGAGGGATTCCATTGGTTTCCCTCCTACTTCCCCTCATCATGCAATGATCTTTGTGTTAATTCACACCATCTCTTGTTGGAGCAAGTTGAAGCTTGAAGATGAAGTCCTCATTCCCTTTTCTCCTGATGGATAACTTGGACTAGAAGACAGACTGTTGGGTTGCTTTGCTGCTGAAGTGTTGTTGTGATGCTCTGTTGTGTTTGTTGTTGACTGTATTTGTATGACTGTTTCTCTGGTGTGTTACATTAGAATAGGCTTTCATGTAGTTGATACTAGGCCTAAGTGCATTGAAAGGTTGACCTTGCCTCCCTTTGCTTGTTTGCATAAGAGGTTGAGCCTGTCTCCCTCTGCTTGCCTGTTACTGTTTGGCTTTGCTTGATGGCTGAAGGTTGAGTTTGTCTGCCTTGCCTGTGTATTGTGTGCTATTTTTGCTTGATTGCTCTAGAGGTTGAGTGATTCTCCCTCTGCTTGTATTGATGCATTGCATGTGCATCTTTACTGTATTCTTCTGTATATTTGTTTACTATTTAGCTTATGCTTTATTTGTTGTCTGTTCCCCATTGACATGATCCCCTAGGATTCTCACTTCCTTTGATAAGGAAGTGATGATTAGAACTTTAGGTTGAAACCTATGCATGATAACATCTAGGAGTTCCCTATTTCAAACCTCAACCATATGATGAATCCTTGGCATGACAACATTAGGACTTGATAGTTTCCCCTTAGTTGTGCCCTCTCTTCTCTCTTCAAACAAATCAAAATACAGTAATAAAGGTTAACGAATGTCGTACGCTACGAGCCTTAAGCTACTTAGGAAATGATTGTTGGGGGGTTTCCTTCCAATAATCAGGATGTTTAGTATGGTACCCTTTGGGTGACAAGCGGCGCATTCACTCCTAGGTCATAGTCTCTAGTGCGATATTAGTTGCAAACATCCATAAAAGACAGTTCTTCCGTAAAAGACAGAAAACAAACTGCAAACCTTTTGCCCTGTGGGCCCATAACTCAAGGAAAACTTTTCTGAAGAAAAGAGTGTCGTTAACTCTCAGTTCTACCGTAAACGGTAACGCACAAGTCTCTGACGAGCAAGCTGCATACACCAAAACTGCTGGAACTGTTTGTTAACCCTACTCGGAAAAACAGATGAATCTGAACCCCCGTAATCCGTATTACCCCGAACTACGTAAGCTCTGATCTCTCATATCTGTTGAGAGTACGTAGGCACAATACTGACGTATTGGCGAGCCACCTTCCCCCATCCGTTACCCGTAGTTAGCCAAACTACGTTGACTCTGATTTCTCGTTCTCTGATGAGAATATGTAGGCATAAAGCGTGATGCTTCGCCGAGTCATTTTCTTTTCTTTTCAGACCAGCCTTAATAGGTATATAGTTAAACCAACCCGTCAGATAAACACAACAAGCGTGGAACCCATCGAGTACGATGGATGTGAGGGGTGCTAATACCTTCCCCTTGCGTAACCGACTCCCGAACCCAGACATGGTTGCGACGACCTTGTCTTATACCTTTTTGTTAGGTTTTTCCGATCGTTTCCTTTCCCGTTTTGAGGGATAAATAACGAAAGGTGGCGACTCTTCTGTTTTTCCGGTACCTTATTTTCGCGGTAGCGACAGCTGGTGACTCTTCTGGGGAATCCAACGTCCCCTGTGCGAGTCAATCCTAGCGCTTGCGTGTTTATCTTGTTGGGTTGTGTTTATTTATCGCATTTTACCTTCCGCATTTTATTTTCAGTAATATGATTATTTGTGTTGTTGTGGGAGGGGGCTCTGATGAGTGATAAGCTAGAACCAGGCTTGAGTGTACCTAGCATTAGTTGTGGAAAGTAGTGGGCGCGTGCATGCTTTGCATGTACTAGTGTCTCACAAAATCCACGCTCAGACGAGATTCTCCCGGTTGACTTCTTTTCCGGCCCTTTGGGCTTGAGGGGTTGTTGGTTTGGAGGATTGTCGACTCTGGGGACCAATCATTTGTGACCTAGCTAAGTGAGGCCTCTTCAGGGAGTGATGATGCCAAACCAAAAATGGTGAACGTATCATCATTTCGTGAAAGTCTGTGACGCTGGGAAACACATAGGATGCCATACCTGTGTCAGTGGATTAAGTCCATACCTGTGAGCGGGGTCGGGTTATTGCAGGAAACCTTAACCTTCAGACAACCTGGTTTTCTTGACAGTGAATCAGTATTGTTGGTATCAGTGGGTTCTTATCATCAGAGATATGTTTGTTCTTGACAGAGCAGAATTATTTGTCCTCTTCAAGGTTTTGTGGGCAGAGCAATGTTGTGGTTATGTTGAAAGAGAGCCTTGGTCTCCTCAACAGCACTCCTGATCTCCTGTTGCATGATTGCATCTTGCATTTTTGCATACTCATTTGCATGTCATTAACGTGTGTCTGTGTTGCAGGTGCATATACTATCCCCCGGTTCCGGTAATCTTGCCCTCTGTTTGTCAGCATGGAGTCTTTGAAGAAGAATGTGGCTTACAAGCTCCCTACCCCAGATGTTACTTTGCTGTTTAGTTTGATTGCCTTGGCAGATGATACAGTGAAAGGGGAATTCATGAAATCGTATGGGAAGTTGCTCAGTCTGGTTCGTAAACCTTCGATCTATGAGTTAAATGGGTTGTACGTGTTGCTACAGTTCTATGACCCTCCGTTGAGGTGTTTCACTTTTCCAGATTTCATTCTTGCGCCTACCCTAGAAGAGTATGCTAAGTTGTTGGGTGTACTGGTTAAGAATCAGATTCCGTTTGTTCGCATGGACACTAAGCCTAATCTGGCTAACCTAGTTGTTGCTCTTCATCTAGATGCCTCAGAGCTGCTTCTGACCTCATGGAATGGAGTTCCTGGTTTTTCTCTGCAGTTTCTGGTTGGGAAAGCCCAATAGTGTGCTAAAGACGGTTGTTGGATCATATTCAACGCTATTCTCGCCCTCTGCATCTATGGGATCATATTGTTTCCCAACATGCCTGACTTTATAGATTTGGACGCCTTCCATATCTTCGCCTCGGGAAATCCAGTTCCCACCCTGCTTGGTGATCTATATCATTCTGTCCATTACAAGAATGAAAATAGAAGGGGTAAAAATGTATTGTGATGTGTGCCCTTACTCTACAGATGGTTTGATAGCCACATGCCTAAGAAGGGTCCCTTTATTTCCTCTGTGGCCACAACTGAGTGGTCTGAACGCCTGATGGGTTTATCCGCAGAGAGCATCATTTGGTTTGATCGGGATATGCTGGGTACTGAAGTCATCTACAGCTGCAACGGTTTTCCTAATGTGCCCTTGATCGGAAGAAGAGGCTGTATTAACTACAATCCCTCATTACTTGTCAGACAGTTTGCGTACGCCTTGAGAGGCCCGCCAAAGGACGAAGAGGTGCAGGAATCTCTGTACCTCACAGGTCTCCTAGAGGGAAACATGTTAGCCAAGCTCAAGCATGCTTGGAACAACATCAGCAGACAAGGGAAAGCGTTGTGGGGTAAGAGCAACAGCTAGGCTTATGCTCCTTATGTGACTTGGATTCGAAGCAGGGTAGAAACGGTAGGGATGCCTTTTCCACCAGCTAAGCAAGAGTGGCCTCTAGTGGTCGAAGAACCTACTACAGTATCCATTCAGAAATACAATCAGGTATTGACTGGGAAGGAAGAAATGAAGAAGAACAACGAGGAGTTGGAAAAAGAATTGGTGTAGCTTAGAAGTGAGAGAAACGAAGCCGTATACTCCTTTAAAAAACAGACAGAGCTGGTGAATCGGCTAGGCACAGACTTGACCAAACAGATGGCTGAACGTGAATGTTTAGGTTTGGATTTCAAGGCTGTCAACGATGTGCTTATCACCAAGAAGCAGAACTTGGATGATGCATACCGGAGAATCTCCAAATTCAACCAGCAGTGGAATGCCACTATAACCAGCAACAAAGAGCGGGAGGACAAACTAAAGCAACAGATCTCCCAGTTGAAGGCTCAAGTGAAGGCCAGCGAGAAGAAGTTTGATGATGAAACTGCTCGTAGGTACGCCACTGAGGACAGGTTGAACAAGGCTATTGCAAACCTGAAGGATTGCAAGCATACTTTTGAATCCAAGAAGCTAAGGTTAGAAGACTGTTTTGGCAAGGAAGAGTTGAAGAACTCCGTTGAAGGTCTCCAGTACACTGTCATACAGAGGGAGTTACTCGTCGAAAGGTTACTCACTCAGCCTGATCATCTTAAAACAAAGGGGTTGCTAGAAGAGTTTTGCACCCGTGGTCGTACTTGACTACTTTGTAATCCCTTGTATTTTTCTGATCGTTGTTGTATGCTGACCATCACCAGGCTTGTTGGTCGAGGTCATGCTGTTGATTCTTCCTGTACTCAGTGACATTGTATGCTGCCTTGATGGGCTTTATATATATACGAGGTGTTATTTCCATGACTGGATCCGGACTTCTTATTATCAGCACTGGCACTCTGGCACTAGAATCGGGGGAGAAATCTCCCTAAGGCACAGATACACGTTTGCATTTGCATGAATCATTTGCATAACAGGTGCCTTGCTGTTTTTCTAACCCTTTGTGTATGCAGGTTATTTCAGGATTGAACGAAGACAGATCCACCGATACTCTACCAGAGCGAATCAAGCCAGAGCAATGGAACAAGTCCAGACTGACATCCAAGAGCTCAGAGAGAGGATGGACCGCTTCATGGAGCTCATGCAAGTGGTCGCTAATGGCCAGGACCAACTCAAAAATTTGGTGCAACCGCTGATCTCACGGGTTGACACCAACGGCGTGCTTCACGGTGGGAATACTCCAAACCCTCCGCTTGTTGAGACCCCTCAGGGTGGCATCCCTGTGACTGGAGGGAATGGAAGTGGTAACGGCAATGATGTCACTAACATCAGACCTAATGGGAACATGACTGGCGTCGGAAACGGTAACTTTGAAGCCAATGGCAACGCTGGTATAGACCATGGCAACACTGGAGGAACTGGTAATGTGGGGAACACCGGGGCCGGTAATCTATATGGTATTGATGTTGCTGGGTTTGCTGTTGGCAATGGCAATCAGCCATGGCAAGAGGACCGTCAAGAGGACTTGTTCTCCATGAAGGGAGCTGAGGGCGAGTTGAACTTTGAAGCCCGTTTAAGGTTCAAAGCCCTCGAGGACAGAATGAAGAGTTTTGAGAACTTGAATAACTTGGGTGTTGACATGACCAAGCTGGGGCTGATCTCAGACTTCAAGGTGCCTCCCAAGTTTAAGGTACCCGACTTTGAGAAGTATAAGGGCACCACTTGCCCTCGTGTCCATCTGAGGTCGTACTACCGAAAGATGTCTGCACATTCTGAAGATGAGAAGTTGCTGATGCACTTCTTCCAGGACAGCATGTTCGGCCCCTTGTTGGAGTGGTATATGGGTTTGGAACCCACCAGTATATGTACATGGAAAGACCTTGCTGAAGCATTCATACGCCATTATCAGTATAACAGTGATCTGGCTCCCAACCGGGTTCAACTGCAAAACTTGTCTCAGAAGAACAATGAAGGATTTAAAGAGTACGCCCAGAGATGGCGTGAACTGGCAGCGAGAGTTCATCCGCCGATGGTTGAACGAGAACTTGTTGAGATGTTCGTAGCTACTCTTCCAGGGGTTTATTATGAGAAACTGGTCAGCGGTATGTCGGGAAGCTTCTCCGATCTCATCATCACTGGAGAACATGTAGAAAATAGCATCAAACTCGGAAAGATTCAGGGTGTAGATGTATCCTCAGCTGGAGGAGGAAAGAAACCTTACAGTGGTAAGAGACGTGAAGGTGAAGCGAGCTCAGTGTCTAATGCTCGGGAGAAAGGTAAAGGCCAGCGCCAGCAGGTCGCTAGCATTACTATTCATGCTGTTCAGCAACCTCAGCAGCAGCAGCAGCAGAACCAGCAAGGGTACCGGAGGTATCAGAACAAAGCACCATTATCAGGTCGTCATCTTGAGACTCCACCTATGTCGTATGCTTAGCTTTTTCAGGCGTTACTTCAGTTGCAGCTAGTTCAGAAGAGAACTCTGGCTCCCTTGACAAGGACACCTCCACCGGGCTTCGATGCGAACGCAAGATGTGAGTTTCATTCGGGGGCACCTGGCCACTCGATTGACAACTGTAAGGCATTCAAGCACAAGGTGCAAGATATGGTTGACGCCAAGATAATTAACTTTTCTGATAATGTTCTGCATGTCACAAAGAACCCTATGCCTAACCATGGGGATATGGGGTTAAAGCCATCATTGAAGAAGAAGATTCAGATTTATTTACTGATGTCAAAGACCTAAAGACACCACTTGGTTTCGTTAAAGCCAAGTTGATGAAGAAAGGTATTTTCTTGGGCTGTGGAAAGTTGTGTATGGATTGTGCGATTCATTCAGACGGCTGTGATTAGTTGGTAACAGGGATTCAGAGTTTGATGAACGAAGGAATTCTGCAGTTTAGTCAGAGGGCTGAGAACAGATCAGGGGAAGTAATGCTGAAGCAGCAAGATGAGGTTGCCACTATCACCATCCCTCGTAAAACAATAACCATTTCTGCGTCTAGGCCACCTACGATCACCATAACGAAGGCTGAGCCTATATCATTCGAGAGCACTAATACTGTTCCATGGCACTATGGGGCAGATGTCTATTACAATAGACAGAAATTGGAGATGGAGCCATCTGGGAAATCTGTTGACAAGCTAGTGGGGACTGGCGGAATAACACGTAGCGGAAGAGTGTTCGCTCCACCAGAGGTTGTGGCTGACAAAACTGACAAAGCTAAGAAAGCTGATAGAGGAAAGGGTAAGATCATTGAGGAAACATCCCGTGGGGTAGAGAAAGACCTGCTTGTGAAAGACGCCGAAGAGTTTATGAGACTGATCAAGAAAAGTGATTATAAGATCGTTGATCATCTTCATCAAATGCCGTCTAAGATCTCTATTCTGAATTTGTTGCTATGTTCTGAGGCACATCGTAACGCTCTGCTGAAGGTTCTGAATGCAGCGTATGTACCGCAAGAGATCTCCGTCAACCAGCTAGAGGGAGTAGTTGCTCATGTGAATACTGGGAATGGATTAGGGTTTACGGACCTAGAGCTGACGCCGAAGGGAAGAAACCACAATAGCGCCTTGCATATCTCGATAGAATTCCGAGGAACGGTTATATCCCACGTGTTGGTGGGCACGGGATCATCTCTGATCGTTCTCCCAAAGAAAGCTCTGATGAGGTTGGATACGATAGGGCTGATTTGTACACCCAGTGATCTGGTTGTAAAAGCTTTTGATGGAACTAAGCGTCACGTCTTTGGAGAGGTAAATCTACCCATTCAAGTTGGGCCAGAAACCTTTGATGCGGTCTTCTATATCATGGATATCATGCCAGCCTATAGTTGTCTATTGGGCCGGCCTTGGATCCATTCTGCGGGCGCAGTGACTTCCACATTGCACCAGAAGCTGAAGTATGCTGTGGGGGGCAGCATCGTGACTGTCTGTGGTGAAGAGGACATAATGGTGAGCCATTTGTCATCTTTTAAATATGTTAAGGTGGATGGCAAGATCTACGAAACATTGTGCCAGGCGTTTGAAGCTGTTAAGGTCAAGGATGTGACTCCGGTGATGATTGAGAAACCTGAGATGACTCTCTCTTCCTTCAAGGAAGCTCAAGCTGTTGTTCAAGCTGGATCTATCCCAGGCTGGGGACAGGTTCTGAAATCCCTAACAAGCAGGATAAGTTTGGGTTAGGGTATTCTCCTTCTACTGATGCTTCTTCCTCTCACAGTGCGTTGTGCGTCAAAGGGCCGATTCAGTTCACAAAAGGTGGGGTGATATTTGAGAATGTCAACGTCGTGTCTGAAGACGACGAAGATAGTAATTGCGACCTGGACTCCTGGATTCAGCCGAGCAAGCCAGGCCAGAGCCTCAACAACTGGTCCGTCCAGGATGTCATCCAAGTGACGCTCAAAGAGTAATGCTTTTTCTTCTCCAATTATTGTACAACCTTATGCTATACCTGGGGCATAACGGTTTTATTTTCAGGGCCTTGATAGCTTATGCATGTACATATTATCAATAAATCAAAGGGCGTTTTATTTGCATTCAAATTTTGTGATCTCTGTTATTCCTGTTTTTACTTTTGTTTTGAAAAATAATAAAATGGCAATACGGTTTGTGCTAACCTGCATATCCTTGTTTTAAGCTTAACCCTTGTTATTGCAGGATTCACATCACAAATGACATCGACTCTGAACCTTCTACGACTCACTTCGACTTCGATTTCCCGATATATCAAGCTGAAGAAGAGATTGATGAAGACGAAGACCTTCCCGAAGAGTTAGCCCATTTGTTGAAACAAGAAGAGAAGGTCATTCTGCCTCATGAGGAAGAGATTGAGATTGTGAATCTGGGTTCCGAGGAACTTGCCAGAAATGTCAGGATAGGGGCTGCATTACAGAGCGATGTTAAGCGAAGATTGGTTGAGATGCTTCGAGATTATAGTGACATCTTTGCTTGGTCGTATGAAGATATGCCCGGACTCGACACTGACATAGTGGTCCATCATCTACCACTGCGAGAAGATTGTCCTCCCGTTAAGCAGAAGCTTAGAAGGACGCAACCAGATATGGCCATTAAGATCAAAGAAGAAATGCAAAAGCAGTTGGATGCTGGCTTCTTAGCGGTCACTACTTACCCTCCGTGGGTCGCCAACATAGTACCTGTACCGAAGAAGGACGGTAAGGTATAGATGTGCGTTGATTATCGGGATTTGAATAAGGCGAGCCCTAAGGATGATTTCCCGCTCCCTCATATTGATGTGTTGGTCGACAATATAGCTTAGTTTTTCGTGTTTTCGTTCATAGATGGCTTCTCCGGCTATAACCAGATCAAGATGGCGCCGGAGGACATGGAGAAAACCATGTTTATTACACCTTTGGGGATGTTCTGCTACAAGGTAATGCCTTTCGGTCTGAAGAACGCAGGGGCCACTTACCAGCGAGCGATGGTCATTTTATTTCATGACATGATTCACCATGAGATTGAATTCTATGTTGATGACATGATTGCGAAGTCCCAAACGGAGGAGGGACATCTGGTTAATTTGCTCAAGCTTTTTGAGAGGCTTAGGAAGTTCAGGTTGAGGCTGAATCCTAACAAGTGTACTTTCAGAGTACGGTCTGGAGAATTACTGGGGTTTATTGTGAGTGAGAAAGGCATTGAGGTTGATCCTGCGAAGATAAGAGCAATACAAGATATGACAATGCCAAAGACTGAAAAAGAAGTTCGTGGTTTCCTGGGCAGGATAAACTACATTGCAAGGTTTATATCTCAGCTTACGGCTACGTGTGAACCGATGCTCAAACTACTGAAAAAAGATCAGGCGATTATCTGGGACGAGGACTGCCAGAAGGAATTTGATAAGATAAAACAGTATCTGCAGGAACCTCCGATCTTGATACCCCCAGTGGCCGGAAGACCCTTAATCATGTACTTGACAGTTCTTGAGAATAGCATGGGTTGCATTCTCGGTCAGCACGACGAGACTGACAGAAAGGAGCATGCCATTTATTACTTGAGTAAAAAGTTCACAGATTGTGAGTCCCGTTACTCGATGCTGGAAAAAACGTGTTGCGCACTCGTGTGGGCTGCCAAACGTTTTATGCTCAATCACACAACCATGCTAATTTCGAAGATGGATTCGATCAAGTACGTCTTCGAGAAGCAAGCGCTTTTAGGCAGGATTGCCAGGTGGCAAATGGTGTTGACGGAGTATGACATTCAGTATATTTCCTAGAAGGCTATCAAGGGATGTATACTGTCTGAATACCTTGCCGAACAGCCTATCGAAGATTATCAGCCGATGAAATTTGAATTCGCTGATGAGGATATCATGTTTCTCAAAGTGAAAGATTATGATGAACCATTGCACGACGAGGGGCCAGATAGGAAGTCCCATTGGAAATTGATATTTGACGGGGCGGTTAATTCGTGCGGAAGTGGCATTGGGGCAATCATTACGACTCCACAGGGATCCCACATCCCATTCACTGCTAGATTGACTTTTCCGGTCACCAACAATGAAGCAGAATACGAGGCATGCATCATGGGTTTTGAAGAAGCTATTGATTTGAGAATCAAAAACCTGGATGTATACGGTGACTCGGCACTCGTGGTTAACCAAATTAAAGGGGAGTGGGAGACTCGTCAGTCGAATTTGGTCCCGTACATGAATTATGCCAGAAGGCTACTTCCGTTCTTTGATCGAGTGGAACTCCATCATGTGCCCATAGCTGAAAATCAGATGGCTGATGCCTTAGCCACGTTGGCTTCGATGTACAAAGTCAATTTTTGGAATGAAGCCCCAAGAATTGTCATTTCCCGTCTTGATAGACCTGCATTCGTTTTTGCAATTGAGGAAGTCTCCGATGGTAAGCCATGGTTCCATGATATCCAGATTTTCCTTATGACTAAGGAGTATCCTGCGGGAGCGTCAACCCAGGATAAGAAGACTCTGAGGAGGCCGTCTGGAAATTTCTATCTCAATCCTGATGGAGTTCTGTATAAGAGAAATCACGATCTCATGCTACTCAGATGTGTAAATGATAAAGAAGCAAGTTTTCTCATGGAGGAGGTCCATGAAGGCACATTTGGTATGCACGCCGGCGGATATGCCATGACGAGAAAAATCCTATGAGCAGGATATTACTGGCTGACGATGGAGTCGAATTGTTTCAAATTCGCGAAGAGATGTCATAAATGCCAGATTTATGCTGATAACATTCATGTGCCGCCGTGCCCGTTGAATGTCATGTCATCCCCGTGGCCGTTCTCCATGTGGGGCATTGATATGATAGGCAAGATCGAGCCCACTGCATCAAACGGTCACCGCTTCATTTTGGTAGCCATCGACTACTTCACCAAGTGGGTGGAGGCAGCCTCGTATGCTAATGTGACCAAGCAGGTGGTGGCTAGATTCATAAAGAAGGACATCATCTGTCGATACGGAGTTCCTGAGCGGATCATTACTGATAATGGCTCGAATCTGAATAATAAGATGATGAAGGAGTTATGCCAGAGCTTCAAGATTGAACATCACAACTCATCACCTTACCAGCTGAAGATGAATGGTGCGGTTGAAGCGGCCAACAAGAACATTAAGAAGATAGTACAAAAGATGGTGGTGACCTACAAAGATTGGCATGAGATGTTACCATTCGCATTGCACGATTATCGTAGACGGTACGCACATCAGCCAGTGCAACTCCTTTCTCACTAGTGTACGGTATGGAGGTTGTCCTACCGTTGGAAGTTGAGATTCATTCGTTGCGAGTTTTGGTTGACGTGAAACTCGATGAGGCAGAATGGATTCATAACCGATTAAATAAACTCAGTCTGATGGATGAAAAGAGATTAGCATCGATTGCATATGGTCGTCTGTACCAAAGCCGAATGAAGAAAGCTTACGATAAGAAGGTGCGTCCTAGAAGCTTTCAGACGGGTGATCTCGTTCTGAAGAAGATTCTTCCACCACACTCCGATCACAGGGGCAAGTGGACTCCTAACTACGAAAGGTCTGTATGTCGTCAGCAAGGTCTTCCCGGGAGGAGCCTTGTTGTTATCCTCAATGGATGGCGAAGATTTTGCATCCTCTGTGAAGGCGGACGCAGTTAAAAAATACTTTGCTTAAAAAAAATGACCCGCTGGAAGAAAAAAGAATATCCAGGCAAAAATGGGGCATCCCGGCGAACCATAAAAAAGGAAAAAGGTTCGGGAAAAAATTAGGGATATAAATGAAAAATGTACACCCGCAAATTCGAAAACCTGGAGGGGCGGCTTTGGCAAAAAAGGGTATCCCGGTGAATCGAAAACCCGGAAAGAAGGTTCAGGCCAAAGTTAGGGATTTGAAAAAGCAAATGATTGTGTTCCACGTGTGGACTTTCATTGTTTAGTGGTTTAGGAATACCTGAGGGCCGTTTATCCGAATCATTCTCTTCTGAAGCTGAAGCATCGAAGAAGTATCGAAGTCGAGTGGGTCATAGAGGGATCAACTGATGGTGTTCGTCTACGCCGCATTGCCGACATTTGTGTATACTGATGTATATTTATGTTATTATGCTTGCGCAGCTTCCTCATTTTAGGAGCTTGCATCTGTTGTAAAATATTTTTCCCATTCAGGGGCTCGTTATCAATAAACGTATACCATTCAGTATTTATGTTTATTTGTTTAGCTATTATCTGTTTTGTTTGCGAAAAAGAACGCCTGATGTTTTTGATAAAATGCGCATACATAAACTTGCTGGCCTAGGCCGATAATTGTTGAAACATTGAATTACCTGAACATTATAAAAGGATGATAACCTTGATAGGTCCCTTTGTGAAGGGTATCTTGTCTGTTTGTTCATGTTTTTGCAGGGACGTCACCCTCCAGGCAGTACGCCAGATGTTTTCCAAGCAGGATGATTCCTTCTTCCCCAGCGAGTTCAGTGATGTTTCCCCACGAAGTCTGAACATGGGATTGTGAGCATTGATATGTCTTCCCAAGCACAGATAGATTCTCCCCAACCTGATGCATCCTGGATAGGATCATCGTTTCCTCAGCTGAGTCATGCGCAGAAGACTATTCGCAAGTGTTCAGCTTCCGATAGTTCAGACTGAAGTCTCCAGCGGAATTGAAATTCCCCCCACAGAGTTGTATTTTCCCCGCCAGGTAGGAGTTATTCCAGCGTCTTATTGCCTATCCTCAGCCGAGTTTGCATTCCCCCGAGAGAGCCGAATCCTTGGAAGCTGTTCAGGGCATTATTGGTTTTCCCCAGGAGAGTGTTGAATAGCTGATGCTGTGCTTCCCCATCGGAGTCCGTATCTCCAGGAAGATCCTATCTGCGAAGGCCGTGCAGTTTATTTCTGCAATTGATATCGTTTCCCTCAGCAGTTTGTGGTTCGTATACCTAGTTGAGCGAGTGCAGGTTCTCGTAGAACTTTGTTCCCTTGCAAAAAGTCGTCTGGAGTTTGTTTCCCCAGAATAGGTCCAATTGAGATTGGTGTGACTTCTTCTCCACAGCAGGATGATTCCTCCTCCCCACCAGAGTAGTCCTTTCTCCTTGACCGGAGGATTTTCCCTTCAGCATTTATTTTACTGATGGGTCATAACATTTTGCATGATTGCATAGCATTTACCCTAAGCGCGTAGCATTTCCACCGTGTGGAGCATTGCGTCATTCTCAAACATATGCATATGAAACATGAGCTAGGTCGTTACCGTTCTTGTTTTGCAGATGTTCCTCAGCGAAGTGGTTTGCTCAAGATGATTCTTGAAATCCTCAGCAAAGTTGTTTGCTTAAGATGATTCTTAAAAATCCCCAGTGAAGTCCCCGACAAAGTTGTTTGCTCAAGACGATTCTTGATTTCCTCAGCAGAGGTTATTCCTCCAAGATGATTCCTGGATCCCCAAGTAGAGTTACTTGATAGTTCTCCAGAATCCCCAGTGGAGATGTGTCATCCCCAGCAGGTTCCGAACAGAGAAGTTGAAATTTCCCTTGAAGACTTACTGATGAAGCCCGACTGCGATGTCGAAGCAGTTCCCTCAGCTGAAGCCGAGTGCCTGACGGCAGAAGATTGCGTATCCTCATTTGTTCATGATTGACCAAAGATTCTATTTCCGACTTACTGACGAAGTCCGGATTACGCCCGAGAATTTCTTTAAATGCGCGACGGCATAATTATAGAGATTGTCAAAAGTCCCTGATGACTTGATGAGTCCCGAGGAATTCTTCTGCTGCCGTGCTGCAGAATGCCTGATGGCAATATCAGCTATGTATCACTAGTTACCGTGTAACCAGTGATTCCTTGATGACTTGAGGAAGAAGCTGCAGTGAAATATGATGATCATCCTGATGGAGATTTGGGCCAGTTGTCGTGCAACTTCCATTTCAGACTTCAAAGATTGTCCTACCCAGCAGAGTATCGTTTACTTGTGCGGTTGGCAAATTTCCTGTTACCGTGTAACCGATTCCCCAGCAAGTTTCCGTGCAACTGTCACTTTCAGTTTCGAAGATGTTCTTACCAATCAGAGTATCATTTACCTGTGCGGTTGGCAAATCACCAGTCACCGTGTAACCGGCGATCCCTCAATGACTTGAGGACGTAGATGATCATCCTGACGGAGATTATGAGTTAATCATTCACCAGCCAGTTGTCGTGCAACTATCGATATCAGCTATCCTTCACCAGTTACCGTGTGACCAGTGATCCCGCTATGATTTGAGGACGCAGTGATATCAGATGCATCAGATCAGTATTTCTCCAGCTAGTTGTCGTGCAACTATTATTTCCGTTTCCGAAGATTCGTACCAATCAGAGTACCATGTACTTGTGCGGTTGGCAAATTTTCGGGTTTGTTGCTATTCAACCGTCTTTTACCTTGATTGTTTGAGAGTCGTTCGCTTCTCACCCAGTCAGGTCCAAGCCGTTTGAATAGGGGCAGCTGTTGCACCACAAAATTTGCCCAACCTTTCTTTACCTAGCTTGTGCTTCATTGCATTCATATTAGCATTATCATCTGCATTTCATTGACATGTATGCAGGAGATCAAGAGGTATGACGACCAATCAAGGGCCACACAAGGCTAGGATGCTAGCTAAAGAACCTTATTCAAGTGCTCAAGGGTTGATATCCTCACCAGAGAAGCCAAAGATCCTCAGAAAGAGTGGCTGAAGCCAAGTGTGTACATCTCCTAACTTGAGGGTTGTGGGAAGATCATCAAATGATTCTGAAGCCATAGAGTTGAACCTAGAGCCTTGAGAGAGCTCATGAGAAGTGTTGAAGTTCATTTTGAAGCCTAGACAGGTCATTATACAAAGGATATGAAGATATACCCAAGATTGGTGCAACAAGGGTTTCATCTGGTCAAACCTAGGGTAACTGATGATTTGAAGAAGGTTGAGACCTAATTCAAGAGCCATGTGATCATGGATTGATGTTTTGAGATGCCTAGGGGATGATTCCAAGGTCAAATTATCATGAATCAAGAGTGTGAGGAGTTGCTAGGCTAGGGTTGCTATGCTTGACAGTGTAAAATCCCCTAGTTTGGTGCCTAACTTCAAGACCACATAACTCAAGATGAGGTTTTCATCTCACCTTGACCCCAACATGATTGTTATAGGTCATGATCCTAGATTTAATTTAAGTACTAGAAGTCCTTGATAATGTTTATAGAACTCAAGTTATGAGCCAGACAAGTTACAAATCATAAGTGGCATGTGAATTTGGAGCTTGAAAGTTACCCAACTTGCATGACACTTTTGCCATAGAAGGATGATTCCTATGAACTTTTGGTCAACATGAATGTTGTTCCTTATCTTCTTAGCTTTCTAGAAGGTACTAGAAGTCCATGATTGGATTTGTAGAACTCAAGTTACAAGCTTTGCAAGATAAGGGTATTTTGGGAATTTGGAATTACAGATCATTTTTGGTTAAGGGTCAATTTCACCAACTTAGGTACCTCAAATGAAGATTTGTTCAACTTGAAAGTTGTTCAAAATGGTTTTTTAGTCCAACCATGATCCAAACATCCATTGATATGGATTGAATATGGAAGTGTATGAAGGAAATTTGAAAAAAAGGAGAATTAAAAGGCATGAAAAGTGAAAATTCCATTTTCATTCATTCTTGTGCCAAACTTCACAATTTTGTGAATATTTTGATTGGAAATGACATTTTAAAGACAATGGCAATGTTACATTTTTTATTTGAGGCTTAATTCATGGAAAATGTTTGGATTACTTAGAATTGAGGTATCATAACCATTCAACACCATAAGATGAAATCAAGCACTCAATCTGAGCCATTCACATCCAAGGAGTATTGTGCAAGCTATTGAAGCAAAGAGTGAGCTGAAACTGAGTCAGAATGCACGAGTTACCGTAGTTTCACTTTGAATAAAATTGAATTTTGGATCAAGCAAATTGGGACATGATTGGGCCCAAATGCATTCTATTTAAGTCTTGGATCGGGTTCAGATGATTTTTTGGAAGAAATTGGTGAAGATTTCAGTTGTGGCAATTAGAGATTGAAGCTTCAAACTCAAAATCGGTTTTTGCAATTCAGAGGGTTTCAAGAAGAATTGAGGATTCAGTTAGCATCAGTGATCATCCTTGAAGGTTTCTACAGCATTTGAAGTCAAGAATCACACTGCAACTACCTCAATTGCAAGCTTTTTTCTAGGTTTGCATTCTTCAAAATTGCTCTAGTTCTAGGCATGTTTAGACTGAATTTGGCATGTGGTTAGGTCGTAGTGATGACATAGATCGTTTTAGGATCATAATTATGGAGATTAGTGATGATTCATGATGTGATGAGTTTTCTGTTGAGACTTGTACATGGTTGATGCTTGAGAATTAAGGTGAATTAGGTGGTGATTTTTGATCCTTGAGAGGTGAGGAGGATTTCTATGTAATCAATTTGGAGTTTCGTGACAATTTTGGAATTGAGGAATTTTCTGTTCATCATCGTTTTTGGATATTCGTGAAGAATTAATAAAAATAGAGAGTGTCTTAGTAATCCTGGTGAGGAGACGAGAAGAACGGTGTATTTTTCTTTGAGTTTGCTTGAAGTTGATTGCAGAGCCTATACATGGTTGCGACGACCTTGTCTTACACCTTTTCGTAAGGTTTTTTCGATCGTTTCCTTTCCCGTCCTGAGGGATAAATAACGAAAGGTGGCGACTCTTCTGTTTTGCCGGCACCTTATTTTCGCGGTAGCGCCAGCAGCAATGTCAGGTGTGCATGGATTTCTGGCGGTGAAGTCAGAGGTGTTATTGATAGGATATTGACGTTTGGCGGAGATGCCAAATGTTTCTTAATTGCTTGGGTTAATCTAATGGCGAGGTCAAGTTGTTTCATCCTTTGCAAATGCCTGGCGGCGATGTCAGGTGTATTCCCTGCAGATTTTTTGCGGCGATGTCAGATTTGGGTAGATTTCTGACGGTGATGTCAGATGTTTGTGGATCTCTTGGCGGCGATGTCAGATGTTCACTAACTTTGTGGTTATTGGGGGTGATGTCAGAAACTGTATCTACTCTATGGAAGCTTGGCGACGATGCCAAGTGATGTTTACCAACTGATTGAAACTTCTGGCGGCGATGTCAGATCTTAATCAATCTTCTGGTAACTTGGCGGCGATGTCAGGGGTTTTCTCAATATTGGGTTTGTTTGGCGACGATGTCAAACATTTTTCTGGCGGAGAGGTCAGATATTCTTAAACATGGTGTTGTTCTGGCGGCGATGTCAGATGTTTATCAACATGATGTTTGCCTGGCGGCGATGTCAGGTATTTTCTCAATATTGGGTTTGTTTGGTGGCGATGTCAAACATTTGTTTGGCGGCGATGTCAAACGTTTTTCTGGTGGCAAGGTCAGATATTCTTCAGCATGGTGTTGTTCTGGAAGCGAGGTCAGATGTTTTATCAACATGATGTTTGCCTGGTGGCGATGTCAGGTGCTTTTCTACTTGGTGGTGGTCTAACGGTGATGTTAGACGTTTATCTACTCGGTGGTTATCTGGCGGCAATGTCAGATGTTTATCGACTGTGTGGTTACCCGGCGGCGATGGCCGATATTTTATCTACTTTTTCGAGGCTTGGCAACGATGCCAAGTGATGTTATCTACTTTGTGGTTATCCGGCAGCGATGTCGGATGTTTTCTAGGTGGTGGCCTGGCGGCGATGTCAGACGTTTACCATGTTTATCGGAGGTTCTGGTTTTCTGGCGGCGATGTCAGACGTTTACCATGTTTATCGGAGGTTCTGGTTTTCTGGCGGCGATGTCAGGATTTGTTATCCCCTACAGAGGCTTGACTGTGAGGCCAAGTGATGCATATCAACCTTGTGGTTATCTAACGATGATGTTAGATGCTTATTGACTTTGTGTTGGTCTAGCGGCAAGGTCAGAAAATTTTATCCTCAGTGTAGATACGTGACGGCGATGTCAGGTGATCTTCCCGACTTAGTGTTGTTAGCTAACGACCATGTCAGATGATTCCTCCGTCAGCGTGTCAACGTTGCAACTGTTATTCGGATATCTCCGGAGATTGTTATCCTAATCAGAGTTTGCATTTTATTTCTGCGGTTGGCAAATTTCCGGTTTTGTTGGTATTCAATCGTCCTGTACCTTGATTGTCTGAAAGTCGTCCACTTTTCACCCAATCAGGTCCAAGTCGCTTGAATAGGGGCAGCTGTTGCACCCCAAAATTTGCCCAACCTTTTCTTGTCTTGGCTTTTGTTTCACTTTTGTATTTTCTCATTTATGCATTGCATAACATTTGTTCTTGCGACAGGGATCGAGGTTTTCCTGTGGCTCAGTTTTCATCTTAGTGCAAGCAACTGAACTATAAGAATCAAAGTCCCTGGCATTTATTTTGCCCAACGATCAAGCGGTCGATGTTACTTTGTTTTGCAGGGCATTTTTCAGCTCAGAAAGCAGCATTCAGGTTATCTCGAGCGTTTTCATAGTTATGATATTCAACAGCAAGTCCCAGAAGCAGAACAGAGCTCCAAACAGTTAGAAACGGACAAACGGACGGATTTCCCTCCAAAGGGCACCAGAAGTCAAGTTTTGAAGGTGTTAATCGGTTAACGCATATGGTTAACCGATTAACCAATGAAAAATCAGCCCAGATTCAAAAATTCAAATGGGTTAATCGATTAACCTATATGGTTAACCGATTAACCAATGTGATTTTTGCCTCTGTACGTGACTTTTCAATGCAAAGCCATTTGGGGTCCAATTTTGGTCATTTGGAAATTCATTTTTGCACTTGGGAAGGATCTAAAACCATTTTGAAATTTGGATTAGTTTTCAAATTAATTCAATTCCCTCCAAAATCCCACTCCTAATTCCATTCCAAATTTTCCAATCCACTTTCCAAACCTTGCTTTGGATCCAAGCCAAAAGGATACTTAAGTGATTCACTCCAAACCAAACCATTCTAACCTTCATTTTTCATTCTCATTTCAGAATTGCTCTCATTTCTCTCTCAATTCTCCAAATTCCCTCCATTGCCAAAACCTTCACTAAAGCTCTTTTCTACTTGAAATCCTTGATTCTTCATTGAAATCATTGATTTCTAAGAGCTAAACCTTCATCTATCATCTCCATTGGATCATTTTCTTCATTCAATTTTCGTGCAAATTCAGATCTGAAATTTGAAGTGAAGTTAGAAGTGATTATTCGAAGTAATTTGGCTTAATCTTGAAGGATCTCCATCTCTACTACAAGAATTAGCTTGGATCTTGAAGTATTCCAGGTTTCTTGCTTCGATCTACTCATTTCCAGAAAATCAATATTAACCGAAGCAAGTCTCCGCTTCGTAGGTTGGAAATTCTTGATCTGATTCTGTTTTTAGCTTAATTGCATGTTCATCATGATGATTTTCATTTTTGATTGATTTGCTGCATTTTGATTCATATGATCTGTGTTGATGCTGTTTGGATCTGTATACATGTTGTTGGAACCATGGTTTTCTGATTTAATTTCGTGCATGGCTTATTATGTGATCATTGGCATGTTTGGAGAAGTGATAAGCTGTTGAAAAGTGATTATGCTTTGCTGTTTTCTGCTGTTAGTACAGCGTTAATAGGTTAACGCATATGGTTAACCGATTAACCATCCCAAATTTCCATATTTTTCAAAGTTTTCACAGTTTTAATCGGTTAACGCATATGGTTAACCGATTAACCAGTTCAAATTTTCAAAATTTTTAAACGTTAACATTATGTTAACCGATTAACCCTGGGGGTTAACCGATTAACATTGTGCTGGCAGGCCTGTTTTGCTACGTTGTTTGATTGTTTGCATACTGTTTCACTTCGAATCTTCATAAATTGATATGATGCATTAGGAGTGAAATGTTTTTGATGTTTGTCATTGTTTTTGTTTAGTTGATCATGATTTTGTTGACACTTGTGCTCATTTTCCACTTGGATGCATACTTATGGATGTGGTTCAAAGTGATGACTCTTTGCATGTTCGTTTGTTTTCATCTTTGGCTTTCCTTTCAATGTTTGCATCATTCTTACATCGCTGTTGAGGTCGAGACGAGCTTATGGTGGCTTCTGCCCCACACATTTTTTCCACCCTCCCACCATTCTAAGTGTGCATTTTCATGTTTGCATCTTTTACTTGTGATTGAATTTACTTGGTGCTTTCTTGTGCTTTTTGCCATGATCCCCATAGGGTTCCTAGTCCCTCCGTTTAGGATGGGAGTAGGAGAGACATTAGGTGTTCAATCCAAGCATGCTAACATTAGGGTAGATGTTCCCCCTTTTAATCCTAACTTTAGGACCACTTTGCATGACAACGTTAGGGCCGAGTTTCCCTTAGACCTTCCGTGCGTCTCTCTTCTCATCTCAAAACAATTCTAACTCATCTAATAAATGTGATGAACGTTGCACGCTACGAGCCTTAAGCTACATGGGGAATGATGAGTGAGGGGTCTCCTCTCGCTTATCTAGAGTGTTTAGTGTACGTCCCGTTTGGGGGCGATACGCGACGCATTCGCCTCCATGTCATAGTCTTTAGTGCAACGTGAATCACAAACCGAATTAATTCACTTCACTAAAAAACTCAAAACAAACTTCAAACCTTTTTCCTTCGGGATTAATCAGAAATTTTTTTCCAGAAAAGAGTGTTGTTAAGCTTCGGTTCTACCGCAAACAGGCTTTGTCACCAACTGCTAGAACTGATTGTTAACCCTACTCCGGCCTAAAAACCTTTGAACCAGCTGATGTTCTTGTTAGCCCGAAATACGTTTGCTCTGATCTCTCATACCTTTCGAGAGTACGTAGGCACAAGACACGATGTCTTGGCGAGCAACCTTACCCTCTTTCCCCTGTAGTTAGTCGAACTACATTGACTCTGACTTTCCCATTGCACGAGGGAATACGTAGGCACAGAGAAGCGATGCTCTGCCGAGTCCTTTCTTTTTCTTTTGTCCCTGAGACCTTTAGCGTAGATAGCAGATAACACACCCATTTAGATAGTGTCGCTACTGCGAAAAATAAGGTGCCGGCAAAATAGAAGAGTCGCCACCTTTCGTTATTTATCCCACAGGAAGGGAAAGGAAATGATCGGAAAAACCTGACGAAAAGGTATAAGATAAGGACATCGTAACCAAGTCTGGATTCGGGAGTCGGTTATGCAAGGGGAAGGTATTAGCACCCCTCACGTCCATTGTACTCGATGGGATCCATGCTTGTTGTGTTTATCTGACGGGTTGGTTTAACTATCTACCTATCAAGGCTGGCTTGAAAGAAAAGAAAAAGGAAGAAAAGGGGACTCGGCAGAGCATCGCTGCTCTGGGCCTACGTATTCCCTCGTGCAATGGGAAAGTCAGAGTCAACGTAGTTCGGCTAACTACGGGTGATGAGGGAAGGTTGATCACCAAGATATCGCATCTTGTGCCTACGTACTCTCAACAGGCTTGAGAGATCAGAGCTAACGTAGTTCGGGATAAAAAGGGGACACATGTTTCTCTTTTTTATCCGATTACGGTTAACAAATAGTTCCAGCAGTTGATGTATGCAGCTCGACCATTGGAGACTTAGGCGTTACGGTTTGCGGTAGAACTGGGAGTTAACAACACTTTTTTATCTAAAAACGTTTTCCTCGGATTATGGGCCCACGGGGCAAAAAGAAGGTTTGATATTTGTTTTCTGTCTTTTACGGAAGAAGTGTTTTTTTATGGATGTTTTGCAACTAATATCGCACTAGAGACTATGACCTAGGAGTGAATGCGTCGCATGTCACCCAAAGGGTACCATACTAAACATCCTGATTATTGGAAGGAAACCCTCCAATAATCATTTCCTAAGTAGCTTAAGGCTCGTAACGTACAATATCAATTAACCTTTATTACTGTATTTTGATCTGTTTGAAGATGAGAAGAGAACATACACAACTAAGGGGAAACTGAAATCCTATTGTTATCATGCAAATTTGTCCTAATGGGCGAGGTTAGAAGGGAACTAACTAATTTTATCATGCATGGTTAGAACCCTAATGTCTATCATAACTTCTCTTGAACAAGAGAAGTTAGAGTCCTTAAGGGAACATGGCAGAGGAAAGAAACAGCAAAAGAATCATGAGCTGTAAAGAAATAACTGTAAGTAAAATGCATGCAATGCAGCAATACAAGCAGAAGGAGACAAACTCAACTTCTAGAGCAAACAAGCAAAAGCAACACAATACACAGGCAAGGGAGACAAACTCAACCTTCAGCCAACAAGCAAAGCCAAACAGTAACAGACAAGCAGAGGGAGACAGACTCAACCTCTAATGCAAACAAGCAAAGGGAGGAAAGCTCAGCCTTTCAATGCACTTAGTCCTAGAACCAACTACATGAAAGCCTATTCTAATGCAACACAAAAATAAGCAGTCACACAAATACAGTTAAACAGCAAACACAGTAGAGCAGTACAACAACACTCCAGCAGCCTGACACTCTGTCTTCTAGTCCAAGTTATCTGTCCAACCTATCCATCAAGAGAAAAGGGCATAAGGACTTCACCTTCAAGCTTCAACTTGCTCCACCAAGAGATGATATGAATTAGCACAAAGATCATTGCATGATGAGGGGAAGCATGATGGAAACCAAAGGAATCCATCATGGCACTCAACCACTCATCTAAGATTGATATCCTCAAACGTTTTACCTTTTGTGGTAGGCCTTTAGTCCTTACAAAGGAGGGACTAGGCTCCCACAAAGGAGCCTTGCATCATTGGATAGGAAATGGAGTGCAAACCGAAGCAAACCACAATTATGAAAAAAGAAGAAACTCCTAAAGGCTCTAAAAACCCTAATTCCACAAGCTTTAAAAGCAACCCTCCAAAGGGAACTAGTGCATCAAATTAAACCCTAAGATTAAGTCTACAGAAGCATCAACATGCCTACTAAACCATCAAAAAATATTTGAAAACTTATCATGAACTAATGGCCACCATTGAGGTTCAACTATGGGAAGTACTATGCTAGAAGCAACCTAAACACAGCCTAGATGTAAAATCTATCTAAAATAGTAAATTAACTCCTAAAAATCTATAAGAAATTCTAAGAGGTCCTAAAGGTATTGGGAACCTATGGTAAATAATCCAGAGCTTAAATCAATGTTTAAGGCCACTAATGAAATTCTAAACCAAAAGGTGTCAAGTGAAAGTTCAAGTGGGGAAAGCTCTAAAAACCTAGTTCAAAACTATGCTTAGATTTACCTAAAAAATCAGAGAAAAATCACACAAATCCCTCTAAGGGTCCAGAGCAACCAAGCAAAAAACTAGACATTTATTTGATATATTGGATGAGAAATAAAATCAGAAAGTACAACATGCCATTTTGCAACCATTAAAAACATATTAAAATGGAAAAAATGCAATTAATTGAAAAATGCATGAAAACTGAAATTAAAAAATATGACAAAATTCTAGAAATGTTAAACTAGCTACAACATTTTTTTCCAGATTTATTGAAGCAATTTGATATTTATTTTGAGTTAAAATCAAACAGCCATCAAAACAGAAAAATAAAAGAAAAAGAAATTAAATGAAGAAACTACAAGGGGTGCATTGAGTAATATTCCAGCGTGTACTGTTCACATTGGGTTGCGAAGGGGGGTGGGAATAGCGCCATGCAAAGGGCCCGGCTGAGTTTAAAACTAAGCATTTAGTGAGCCAAAACGCAGCGTTTGGCTGCCTACGGGAAGGCCACGCGAGATGCGTTATCGGCCGTAGGATGCGAATACGGAGTCCAGGCCTGGCGCGATCCAACGGACATTGTTGCGTCTGGGTTTTTGAAACGGAAACGGAGGGAGCACTGTGCATGGTGGCTCGCGCGGTGGGGGGCCGGCCGGAGATGAACTCCGGTCATCTTCAACCTCTAGCCAAAAATGCAACTCTCTCATTTCTTCACCAAAATTAGTTTTTCTTGAACCAAACTTGTGTATTTTTTCGTGTAGAATCCAAATATGCAATTTATTTCCACTTTCCTCCATTAAAACTCAGAAATCCATATCATCCAAGAATCACTCAAGAAAATTCAACTTTCTCAAAACTCAAAATTTAAGATACTAATCTCTTCCTCGCACTTCCTACATCATGAATATCAAATTCTTTTCCATTTTCATCCACTAACAATAGAGAAAATCAAACTACAACCTAGGGTGTCAATTCTTGGAGTTTCATGGAACCTAACAAAACTAATCCTAAAATCTTCTACATACTCCAAGGATCATAATTATGTAAAAATGGCGCAATAACACATCAAGAACAGAGTGTACGGATGAAAAGTAAGAACCTTGTTCGGAGCTTCAATGGTGGAGTGTTCTTGCACGAATTCTTGATCAAAGTTGTTCAAAATCCTTCAATGGTGCTTGGAGAAGCTTCTTGAATGATTAATTCCCTCTGAAATTGCTCCAAAGTAGAAATTCAATTTTCACCTCCAACAAATTTTGTTCAAGTGCTTCTTACCTTCTCTTGCTCAATCCAATCACCAACCTTGCTATGAATTCATCCATGGTGTTATATACAAATGATTTGGATCCTTATTTGGCCCAATTGTGGCCTAATTCACTCAATCCAATATTTCAATTTTTCTCACTTTTTCCTTTGTAATTTCCATGAACATGGTGTGTGGAAGCTTCCAATTTTGTTCATATCAGTTTCTTATGATACAAGGAACATGTAGGGCTGAGATTAATGCCTTGGAAGTGAATGGATGGTTGATTTTGAATTTGTGACTTAAAGTTCAAGAAACCATGAATATCCCCATGTAAATGAATCCATTTTTGATTTCTGGTTTTGCCATTGTTCTTAAAATATTATTTGCACTCAAAAAATGCACCAACATGACATAAATTGATTTAATTGGCATTAAATCCAAACTAGGCCTTTTCAAACTTCTTTTCATGAAAATTTCTCCATACATTCTCATTTCCAAGCTATGTCAATGATCCCTTGAGGTTTGGTTGACCAAATAATCCCATTTGGAGCAACTTTGAAGTTAGATATATTTTCATTTGAAGTGTGCAAAGTGGTGAACTTGACCTATAATGAAAATGGCCTATAATCTCACTTTCCCAAAATACCCTTGCCTTGCAAGCTCCATATCTTGAGTTCTAAAAATCCAAATGAGGACTTTTAGTACTATTTGGAAAGCTAAGATCATGAGGAACAAATTTCATGTTCACTTGAAGTTGAGGAGAAACATCCTTCTAGCTCAAAAATGTCCTGGAAGTTGGTTGACTTTTGTTGACTAAAATCACATTCATTTGAGGACTCGTAACTTGTCTGCTTCATAACTTGAGTTTTATAAATCCAATCAAGGGCCTCTAGTACTCAAATTAAAGCTATGAACATGCTCTACAAGTGTCAGGTTTATGTCAAGATGAGATGAGGCTTGCATCTTGAGTTATGTGGTCTTGAAGTTAGGCACTAAACCAGGGGATTTTACACTGACAAGCATAGCAACCCTAGCCTAGCAACTTCTTACACTCTTGAATATTGATGAAATGATCTTGGAATAATCTTTGGCATGTCTCAACACAACATCACATGATCATAAAGACTTGGAATTGAGTCTTAATCTCCTTCAGTCCAACTGTTGACTTAGGGTTGACCAGGTGAAAACCCTAATTGCACCAATCTTTGTTGTGGCTTCACACACTTGATATAATGACTGAAATAAGCTTCAAGATGACCCTCAAGGTCTCCCATGAGTTCTCACAATGTTCTCCACCCATAACCATGGATTCAAAACCACTTGATAACCTTCATAGACCCCTAAGATAGGAGGTACACCATTCTTAACCAATCCACTCCTTCTGATGAGCTCTGACACTCTTCTAAGGATAATAAGACCTTGATGACTTGAATACAACCCCTTGCACAGCTCTAGAACCTTTGATAGACCTCTCTTGATAAACACACACCTCTCAATCCCCTGTTCATGGACTATGGTATGCAAATGCTAATGCTATGAATGCAATGATAAATGCAATCAAACGAAAGCCAACTAAAGCAAAAAGTTGGGGCAAATTTTGGGGTGTAACAGATAGACAACAAAGCATGGATCCCATCGAGTACGACAGATGTGAGGGGTGCTAATACCTTCCCCTTGCGTAACCGAATCCCGAATCCAGGACTTTGTTGCGATGACCTCGTCTTTTCCCTTTTCGTCAGGTTTTTCCGATCGTTTCCTTTCCCTCTATTTGGGATAAATAACGAAAGGTAGCGACTCTTCTGTTTTCTGTCGGGTGTTTTTCGCAGTTGCGACACTTTGATACAGAGGGTCCTTATGATGATGTTATGTTCTTTCCAAAGCGAAGCGCTGGTTCTTCTCAATCAACAACACAACAACCTTGATCCCCTGTTGCATTTGCATTTGCATTTTTCATTTGCATATTAACATTGACATGTACTTATGTTACAGGTGCATATTTTCCCTTCGATTCTAGTGATTTTATTCCTCTACTGACATGGAGCCTAGTCTGAAGAAGACAGTGGTTTATAAGTTCCCTACTCCGGACATTGGATCTCTACTCAGTTTGATCTCTGTGGCTAACAGGTAGGTGATGGAGGATTTCAAACAGTCATATGGGAAGATTCTGAGCTGTGTCTGCAAGCCTTCAGTATATGAGTTGGGTGGTCTCCATACTCTGCTGCAGTTTTATATTTCCCAGCTCTGGTGTTTTACTTTCCAGTGTTATGTATTACTGCCTACTTTGGAGGAGTTCTCTGTGCTACTTGGAGTGCCTATCTTGGACAAGATGCCATTCTATCACACTAATGTTGAGCCTGATCTGGTTAGGCTTGTTGGTTCCCTTCATTTAGATGCTTCTGAGCTACAAGGGAAGTTGGTCAAGAGAAATGGAATGCCTGGATTTCCACTATCTTTTCTGGTTGCTATAGCTCGACACTTTGCGAAGGAGGATTGTTGGGTGGTGTTTAATGCTATCCTGGCACTGTGCATTTATGGTATCATGTTGTTCCCTAATATTCCAAATTTTGTGGATTTGGATGCTTTCCACATCTTTGCTTCAGGGAATCCTGTACCTACGCTTCTGGGCGACGTCTATCATTATGTACATTACAAGAATGAGAATCGGAGAGGGAAGAACGTATCTTGTTGTGTATGTTTGTTGTACAGGTGGTTTGTGAGTCACCTTCCTAAATCCAGTCCTTTTGTTAATACTACTGGTACTTCAGAGTGGTCAGAGAGATTGATGGGCTTGACTTCTGAGAATATCATTTGGTTTGATAAAGATCAGTTGGGTATGGAGATTATCTACAGTTGTGGTGGTTTTCCTAATGTCTCGTTGGTTGGAAGGAAAGGATGCATTAACTATAACCTGTCCCTTGCAGTGAGGCAATTTGGGTATGCTTTAAGAGAACCTCAGAGAGAAGAGGAAATACAGGAATCTCTATATTTTACTGGCTTGCTGGAGAATGAGACCTTGGCTAGAGTTGAGAAGGCCTGGAAAAAAATTCATCGCAAAGGGAAAGCTTCTTTGGGGAAGAGTAATAGCAGAGCTTACGATCCTTATGTGACTTGGATTCAGAAGAGAGTTGGGAGAGTGTTGATGTCGTTTCCACCTTGTGAGCCTTTATATCCTCTGATGATTGAGGAGCCTACTACTGTTGACATTCAGAGGTATAATCAGTTGTGGTCCGAAAAAGAGGAGTTGCGCAAGGCAAATGAAGAGTTGGAGGAAGAAATTGTTCAGCTCCGAAGTGAAAAGATTGAAGCTACTCATTCCTGCAAGAGGCAAACTGAGTTGATAAACAAGATATGTACAAATCTTACCAAAGAGATTCGCGCTCGTGAGCATCTGGGTTTAGATTTGAAGGTTGTCAGCGATGTTCTTACTTCTAATAAGAAGGAGTTGGATAGAGCTTATCTAGAGATTTCCAGCTTTAATGACTAGTGGAATGCTGCCCTCACTAATAACAAAGAGTGGGAAGATGCGCTCAAACAACAAATTGCTAAGCTAAAGGCTCAACTCCAAGTGAAGGATGAGAAGATTGCAGCTGAAGCCTCACTCTGACATGATAGTGACTGTAGACTGAATGAAGCACTTGCAACGTTGGATGATTACAAGTCTAGAGCTGATGTGAAGAGGTCTAAGCTTGAGGAAGCTTTTTGTGAAGGCGCCTGGGAGGATTATGCTCAGGATTTGCAGACCACTATTAGCCGGAGAGAGCTGCTCATCCAGGGGTTGCTTATCAGGCCTGACCATCCAGAGACGAAGGAGCTGATAGAGGATTTATAGTCTAGTTGTCGTACTTGATTATATTTTCTTTTCAGTCTGTTGTTACGATGTATAGGTTGACCATCACCAGACCTGTTGGCTGAGGTCATTCTGATTCTATTGTATTGATGTAGCACTGTGCTCTGTATCTAACTATTGGCTCTCATTTTATTTATGAGGAGTTTGCTTATTGCTTATCTGCTAGCTCTCCATTGTCGTGTTGTGCTCTTGGAACTGGAATCTAGGGGGAAAATTTCCCTAATGCATATATACATGTCTGCATACTGCATCATTTTGCATTTTTGCATCGCAGGTGCACCGGGACTGTTAACCTTATTTCCATGGTTCGTTAGTTTGTTTCAGGATTGACAACCAGACTACTCACCGGTACACCACTCGGGGAAATTAGCGTAAGATCATGGAGCAGATGCAAGAACTTCAGGACAGGATGACCCAATTTATGGATTTGATGTAGGGTGTGGCAAATGGTCAAGAGCAACTGAGGACTCTGGTGCAGCCACTAATTACAAGGGTTGATGGTAATGGTGTACCACACGGGGGAACTGCTGCTAATCCTCCTCGAATTGATGGTGGTACGCCACATGCTAATGTTATTCCTCCAGTTGTGATCCCTTCGTGCGGAGGTAATGTAGGTGGAATCCCTATGCCTGAAATGGCATATGCTACGCATGGCAACAATGTTCCTCAGTGGGATGAAGATCGGCAGGAAGATGCGTTCTCTATGTGAGATATTGGTGCGGGATTGTCGTCTGAGGCTGATAAGAGGTTTAAGCTGATTGAAGAGAAGATGCGGAACTTTGAAAATCAGAACTCCATGGGATTGGACATGGCTAAACAAGGTACATGAGCTTAGAACCAGTCAATATCCGATGCTGGAGGGATTTGGCCGAGGCTTTTGTTAAGCACTACCAATATAATAGCGACCTTGCGCCAAACAGGGTCCAATTGCAGAATCTGTCTCAGAAGATGGTGAATGCTTCAAAGAGTACGCCCAGAGGTGGCGTGAGCTGGCATCTAGAGTGCATCCTCCCATGGTTGAAAGGGAGTTAATTGATATGTTTGTTGCCACGCTACTAGGTGTATACTATGAGAAGCTGATCAGTAATATGTCTGGAAGCTTTTATGATCTGATTATTACTGGGGAGATGGTCGAGAACGGCATTAAGCTAGGAAAGATTCAAACTGGCAAAGGGTCCTCAGCAGGAGGAGGAAATAAAAAGGTTTTTGGTAACAAAAAGCGAGAAGGAGAAGCTAATGCAGTAGCTAGTTCTCGGGGAAGAAATAGAAATCAACGTCAACAATATCGTCAGCAGTAACAAGTTGCAAGTATCACAATACCCGCAATACCACAACAACAACAACAACAACAACCACAACAGAATCAGCAGAATTATGCTCCTCGTCATTTTCAGGGTCGGGGAAGGGCGGTAAATAGATAATTTGACGCGCCTCCGATGCCGTATTCTCAATTACTCCAACACTTGCTACAGTTGCAGTTGATACATAAGAGGACTTTGGCTCCTTTGACAGGTGCACCACCTACTGGTTACGATGCTAATGCTCGTTGTGAGTTTCATTCTGGTGCTCTGGGTCACAATATTGATAATTGTAAGGCGTTTAAGCATAAAGTTCAGGATCTCATAGATAGTAGGGCTATAAACTTTTCTCACGACGTGCCTAATGTCGTGTAGAACCCCATGCCTAATCATGGGGCAGCGGGGGTCAGTGCTATCCTTGAAGATGAGAGTTTGAATTTGGTGTCAGATGTTGATGAGTTGAAGATGCCGCTGAGCTTTGTGAAGAACAAGTTGTTGAAGGGAGGAGTATTCCCATGTTGCGATGAAGCTTGTGCTGAATGTTTGAGACATCTCGAGGGATGTGAGAAGCTGAAAAACCATATTCAAAAGCTGATGAATGATGGTGTCTTGCAATTTGATAGAGTTGCTGAGAAAAAGACCGAGGAATTAAGGGTTGAAGAGAGGGATGAGGTTGCGACAATCTCAATTTCGTACAAGACTATTACTATTTCTGCACCGCCGAGGCCGCCAACCATCATCATTACCAAAGCTGGTCATGTACCATATGAAAGTACTAAGGCAATTTCGTGGAACTACGGAGCCGAAGTATATTGTAACAGACAGAAGCATGAGTTGAAAAGTTTACCAGTGGATTCTGTGGACAACTTAGTTGGTGCTGGTGGAATTACTCGGAGTGGGAGAGTGTTTTCGTCACCTGAAGTGGTCGCTGATAAGTTTGACAAAGGGAAAAGTAAAGTAGTGATTGAAGAGACTTCTCAAGCTAGTGAGAAGGAATCCTTGTTGAAGGAGGCGGAGAAGTTCATGCGCTTGATAAGAAAGAGTGATTACAAGATTGTTGATCACTTACAGCAGACTCCGTCCAAGATATCCATTTTATCCTTGTTGTTATGTTCGGAAGCGCACAGGAACGCTTTGTTGATAATCCTGAATATAGCTTATGTGCCACAGGAGATTTCTGTGAACCAACTCGAGGGAGTGGTGGCACATGTAAATGCAAGTAATGGGCTGGGATTCACGGATTTGGATTTGATGCCCAAGGGGAGGAACCATAACTGTGCGCTGCACATATCTATTGAATGTCGAGGAACCGTTCTGTCGCACGTGCTTGTTGATACAGGTTCATCCTTGAATGTGTTGCTGAAAAAGGCGCTGATAAAGTTAGATACCTGTGGTATATTGTGTACGCCAAGTGACTTGGTAGTACGAGCTTTTGATGGGACTCGCAGGTTCGTATTCGGGGAGTTGACTTTGCCAATCCAAGTTGGTCCTGAGGTGTTCGACGCAGTGTTCTACATTATGGATATTCAGCCAGCTTATAGTTGTCTGCAGGGACGTCCCTGGATACAATCAGCAGGCGCCGTAACGTCAACGATGCACTAAAAGTTGAAGTACATGGTGGGTGGCAGTGTCGTCACTGTTTGCGGGAAGGAAGATATAATGATTAGTCATTTATCTTCATTCATGTCGAGGTCGACGGTGAAATCTGTAACACCCATTTTAACTATTTAGTCATTTTATTACTATTTTAATTATTATATGTTGGTGTGCCCTTTGGTGGGGGTGTGTTTGATGATGATTGGTGGGTGTCCCTGATATGGGAGGATTATTGGTGGTGAATTGGTGTGAATATAATAATAAAATAAATAGTAGTAATATGGTGGTATTATTATTATTATTATTATTATTATTAATTGTAGTAATATTATTAATATTGGAGAATATTATTATTATTAATATTATTACTATTATTATAACTATTAGTGGGAGAATATTATTATGATGATTATTATTATTATTATTAATAATATTATTGGTGGAGTATTATTACTATTATTATTAATATTATTATTATGGGTGAAATAATATTATTAATATTGCTATGTGTATTATTATTATTATAATGATTATTATAATTATTATTATTAGTAATATTATTTTTATTATTATTATTGGGATTAGAATTAAAAGAAAATAGAAGTGGAAGGGGTTATTGGGGATAGGAAGGAAGTAAGTTGAGAAGTCACGATAGATAGAACGTGAGAAGAGGAAATTGAGAGAAGAGCGAAGAAAGGAGCGAAGAACGAAGAAGAAGAGGAAAGGTCAGAATTGGCCAATTTTGGAGGAATTTGTCACCGATCAGAACAATTATCCAGGTAAGGGGGGAGAAACTGATTGGGATTGGTATAATGCATGAAATTGGGTAGAGGGGATTCCTTAACCCCGTAGGAATTTGATGATTATGATTGATATATGATATTATGTCGGTGTTTATGAATGTTGCTGTGATTGAAGAGTTTTGTGCATACATTTTATGATGATTGTGGGATTTTGTGTAATTCCTGTAATATTAGTGATGAACACGAATTTATGACATTATGCCTGTTGTTGTTGTTGATGGTGATGAAATTCGTACATTGTTATGATGTTGGTGAGTTCCTGTATAACCTCTGTGGTTTGGATAATGACCATGAGTATTGGTGAGATTTTGTGTAACCTCTGTGGCTTGGGTAATGACCATGATATAGGTTCTGAGATATAGTTTAAGGAACAATTGATTAGAGTAGAGTGTGATGATTGTTGCTGATACTGATAAAGTGGTGTATTTGCTGTTATGAGATTGGTGAAATCCGGTATAATTTCCGTAGTAATAGCGATGAGTATGAAATAGGTTCCGAGAGGATAAGAGATAGAAGTGGAGAAATAGGCTTGAATTTGAGAAAGATAATAGTTTCGGGCAGTAAGGGTGAGTTTTCGTATGATCATAGGGATTGTGTGATAGTGTATGATGGGTAGGATCACATTTAGGATAGAAACGCCTAAATTCCATGGTGTTGAAAAGTATGGTTATATGATATATGATGATATGATATTTAAAAATATGTTGTTGGCTGTTATAATTGTCATATTATGGTAGGATTTCAAATTCTGAAACCGGGGATTTTTACGAAATTGAAATCGGAGGTCTGGAAGGCCTCCAACGGTGGAAAACACAGAATTTTCTGCATTCGGCGCTGTTTGCGTCGACTCAAAGCTGTATATTGGTGAATTTTCTGTTTTGACGATTTTGGCCATAACTTTTGATTCGTAAGTCGGATTTAGTCCCTGTTCGAAGCGTTGGAAAGATCTTGAATAGATCTATAACGTGGTATAAATAATATAGTTATTTGCCAAATATTTTTATATCCAATATTTTTGGGGAGTCATTGTTTAATTAAATAGTAACTAAACCATGGATCGATTGAAATGATTTATCGATTATTTAGTTGAGTTTAATTGTTGTGCACTTAGTGTGCTTGTGTTTATTGGTGGTATAATATATATAATGTGTGGTGATGTGATTAGGAGGATGGTGTGCACTTTGTGTGCCTGAATATAATAGTTGTGCATTGGTGTTGTGTATATCATGGTGTTTTGGTGGGATGAATCATATCTCAGGAGGAGCGTAAGTGATTCATCCGTACTCCTTCGTGAAGAATGGTGGGGGATAGATCATATCTCAGCAGGAGCGTAAGTGATCTGTCCAAGGTTCGATTGAATGAACCAATGAGTCGGTACCGCATGCACGGTGTTGCGTGGCATATTGCATTATTATATGTTATATGGATGTTTGAACAGTAGGTTCGTGATTGGTGTTGATGGGGTGAATATTGGTGTGTTTTACTACCTTTATTGCATGTATTAAATTACCGATATATTTTGATCATGTTTTCTCACCCCTTTGTTGTTGTTGTGGTCTGTGCTTCCTCGGAAGTACAGATAATCCAGGTACATAGATAGCTAGGATAGCGGTGTGCAAGTCGAGTCTTAGGATGCTCTGATATGTAACACGGGATATGGGTGTTTTATTTGTTTATGTTAAACTTGTTGAAAATCTTGTGACATATCACATTTTGGTGAATTATAATAATAAAGATTTTATGTAAATCTGGCGGATGGCCGAGAATGTTGGAATAATAATTTCCGCTGTATTATTTTAAAAATAATGAATAAAATATTTTTTATAACTATTGGTGATGTGATATCCCACTGTTTTTGTGAAAACTCTGATGTTTATTTATAATGTTTATATTTTATTTAATTTGGGAAGTGGGGTGTTACAATTGGTATCAGAGCAGGTCGGTCTGTCCGGCCAATGTTGTCTAGTGTTGTTGTTCCCTGGTATGCGACATGTGTGTAAAAACACTGTCGGTACATGTTGTTGTTTAAACTTTGTCGGTAGAAGTGAAATGATTCCAGTGGGGGAGAAGTTGGTATTTCTCCGGAATGCTGCAGTGTTGTGGCTTAGTGTGTTACGCTCTTATAGTTTGGTAAAGATGGTTTATACCCCATCATGATTTTCGGCTGTCTATTGAAAAATTGAGGAACTGATCACCCTCAATCTCTTGTTAATAGTAGACGAGATTGTGTGGGATGGGATAGACGTGTCTTGCAAGCTTAGGTGGTGTGAGCAATGAATTGTCTTAAGTTAAGCTAAGTGCTTAAGGGATTATTTTGAGGAGTTAGGTAAGACGGTGTTGAGGTGTGTATTTTGACGGAAACTTTGAATGCTAAGGAAAGTGAGAAATTGGGGTTTATCACTTAATTGTGATTGTCCGAAAGTTTTCCTGAGGAGGTAAATGGTTTACTATCGGAATGTGAAGTAAAGCTTACACATTGACTTCGTTCTTGGAACTAGTCCGATATGGGTGACTCCATATTGTGTGTTTGCATTAGGATTGAGAAAGTTAAAGAGTCAACTTGAAGACCTGCTGGAAGAGAGGTTCTTTTGTTTGAGTGTGTTACCATAAGGTGCACCAATTTTGTTGGTTAGAAAGACGGAAGGTTTTGTGAAGCTTTGGGTGAACTATGGATAAGTGAACAAGGTGACTATCAAGGATAAGCGTTCGCTTCCAAGAGTTGATGAGTTAATGGATCAACGGGCTGAAGGATGTGAGTTTTCCTTGGTCGTGTGAGCTCGGGTAGAGCTATTGAAATTCTCTATGAGATGGTGAAGTATTGACATGGAATTAAGTTATTTATTGATGAAGTGTGTTTGAATGTTGTGGTAAGGACGGGCGGTACGGTCCGTGTTTCCGCCAGAACTCACAACTTGTTTGTCTGTTTGGCATGGGATCTTCTTTAATTATTTGAGCAAGGCAATGGTTATGTTAATCAGTGATATTTTAAGACATTCGAAGAGTATAGAGGATTATGTTGAGCATAAGGAACTTGAGTTATCAGTGTTGGAAAAAGAGTAGCGATATACTTCTGGGAGGAAAGTTTTGCCGAATCCGACATAACTATTTGTTGCGTTTGTGATGCTTGTTGATATAATTGGGGATTTGCTAAAGGCAACTTCAGCAAGTTTTAATTATGCTTTAAGGCAACTTGAAGTACGTAAGAAGAATTATCTGACCAGTGTTCTAGAGTTGGTTGTTGTTGTAGTTGTGCCGGAGTTGGAGGCTGAAATCGTTTAATCTGAGATTTTGTGGGAAATCGATGCTTTACGGAAGAAAGTCGGATTAGATTGCGTAGTGGCGTCGGGTGATGTTAAGTCGTGATTGAGTATGCTTGTTTTATCAAATTTGGCTGGTTTTGTAAGTTTTGGTATTTTTGGAGATTTGAAGGTTTAAAAATCGGATTGAAATCGGACGTCGTAGAAATCATGTTTAATGGTTATAATTCGAGGCTATATGTTGGGTGAGTATGAGTATGTGTTTGTTTCGAAGAAAGGAATTGAATCGGTCGAATTTTCGGACAAGAATGCAAAATCTCGTAGCAGTTTTTTGGCAAAATTCTGGTTTCTCGGAAAACTTCGAAAATTCATAACTCTTGAACCGTATGTCCGTTTTGACCCCCGTTTGAAGCGTTGGAGAGCTAACGAGATGCTCTTTCCGTGAAAAATGGTTTTTATGTCAGTGGATGATCCAATTATAGCATAATATTCGAAATGTGTAATTTGGTCAACTTTTACCGTCGTGATCGGGTGCGTTTGATGTGTTATCTTATTGTATGTTTTCGGTATATACCGTGGTAGCTGATGCTTCGATTTGGAAACCTTGCTTGTACCGAGGAAAATGGCGAAAAGAGTTGGAACCGGTTGGGAAATTTTGTGATGCGAGTCTGGTCTGTGAAGAGACTTCTTATGGAGTTAAGCCTTGTATGTTAGACCGTACTAGTAGTATTCTTGAGGAGATTCGAGAAGGTCAGAAATATGGGTTGAGTTGGTGAATTAGTTGAAATTGATAAATCAAAGTCGAAGAGTGGATTGTCGGGTTTGTGGAAATAGTACCATGATATGTTGTGATGGGGTATATGGACCGGATGTTGTTGAGGGGAGTAGGAGTCCTCGTGAAGAAATACATTGAGGTAGACGGAGTGTCCATCCCGGTGCTATGAAGAAGTAACCGAATTTGAGTAGATTGTTTTGGCGAACATAGATGAGGAGAGGAGTGGTTGAGGTTGAATATACTGGTTAGAATTGTTGGAATTAGAAGAGTGAACATCAGAGACTGTTGAGTCTGATGCAGCCGTTGAATATTCTAGAGTAGAAATCAGGTAGTATTTTCACGGATTTGGTGTTGAGATTTCCAAAGAATTGGAAAGACATAATTTTAATTTGGGTTGTTGTGAGTGGATGAACTATTCCGTGTTAAGGATATATGAGATACATATTGAGGAAGTAGTGAAGTTGGATGAGATACTGTCGAACGTTGTGTTAGATTGAAATTTGAGGTTTATATTGAGATGTTGGAAGGGCTTACAGGAAGCTTCAGGTACTAAGTTGAAGTTGAGTTCGGCTTACCATCCGCAAACTGATGGTCAGTCAGAGAGGACTATTGAGTCTGTAGAGAATTGGTGAGAGCTTGGGTGTTGGATCAAGGTGGATCGTGGGATGAGTAATTACCGTTGATTGAGTTACCTATAATAACGATTACCATCCTAGTGTCGGAATGGCACTATATATGGCTTGGTGAGATAGGGAGTGTAAGACTCTTCTGTGTTGGAATAAGTCGAGTGGGAGTGTTGTGCTCAGACCGAGAATTATGCTTGAGATGGCTGAGAAGATCAAGATGATATAAGGAAATATGTGTTTTGAGAGTCACGTCGGTGACTGGTGCTGGTCGGGCTTCGAAATCTCGAAAGTTTGCACCGGGTTCTGTGGTTGTATTAGAGTAGCGCAGCGGAGGCATGGGAGGAGTAACATGTTAGATCGTTTTGCCGCTGTCGCTGTGAATTGGCATGACGTGTTTCATGTGTCTTCGTTGAGGAATTACATTGAATCAGGTGGATGATGTACCAGTGAAAAATAATTTGATTGTGGAGGCATTGCTAGTTCGTTTGACGAAGAGAAACAACTCCGAGGGGAGGAGATAGCTTTGGTGAAAGTGGCTTGAGGGGGGTGCTGCAGAAGGCAGTGTGACCTGAGAATTGGAATGAAGGATGCGGGAAGCATATCCGGAACTATTTCCATCAAGTAATTTTCGAGGACGAAAATAATTAAAGTGGGGGAGAGTTGTAACACCCATTTTAATTATTTAATCATTTTATTACTATTTTAATTATTATATGTTGGTGTGCCCTTTGGTGGGGGTGTGTTTGATGATGATTGGTGGGTGTCCCTGATATGGGAGGATTATTGGTGGTGAATTGGTGTGAATATAATAATAAAATAAATAGTAGTAATATGGTGGTATTATTATTATTATTATTATTATTATTATTATTATTATTATTATTATTATTATTATTATTATTATTATTATTATTATTATTATTATTATTATTATTATTAATTGCAGTAATATTATTAATATTGGAGAATATTATTATTATTAATATTATTACTATTATTATAACTATTAGTGGGAGAATATTATTATGATTATTATTATTATTATTATTAATAATATTATTGGCGGAGTATTATTACTATTATTATTAATATTATTATTATGGGTGAAATAATATTATTAATATTGCTATGTGTATTATTATTATTATTATGATTATTATAATTATTATTATTATTAGTAATATTATTTTTATTATTATTATTGGGATTAGAATTAAAAGAAAATAGAAGTGGAAGGGGTTATTGGGGATAGGAAGGAAGTAAGTTGAGAAGTCACGATAGATAGAACGTGAGAAGAGGAAATTGAGAGAAGAGCGAAGAAAGGAGTGAAGAACGGAGAAGAAGAGGAAAGGTCAGAATTGGCCAATCTTGGAGGAATTTGTCACCGATCAGAATAATTATCCAGGTAAGGGGGAGAAACTGATTGGGATTGGTATAATGCATGAAATTGGGTAGAGGGGATTCCTTAACCCCGTAGGAATTTGATGATTATGATTGATATATGATATTATGTCGGTGTTTATGAATGTTGCTGTGATTGAAGAGTTTTGTGCATACATTTTATGATGATTGTGGGATTCTGTGTAATTCCTGTAATATTAGTGATGAACACGAATTTATGACATTATGACTGTTGTTGTTGTTGTTGTTGATGGTGATGAAATTCGTACATTGTTACGATGTTGGTGAGTTCCTGTATAACCTCTATGGTTTAGATAATGACCATGAGTATTGGTGAGATTTTATGTAACCTCTGTGGCTTGGGTAATGACCATGATATAAGTTCTGAGATATAGTTTAAGAAACAATTGATTATAGTAGAGTGTGATGATTGTTGCTGATACTGATAGAGTGGTGTATTTGCTGTTATGAGATTGGTGAAATCCGGTATAATTTCTGTAGTAATAGCGATGAGTATGAAATAGGTTCTGAGAGGACAAGAGATAGAAGTGGAGAAATAGGCTTGAATTTGAGCAAGATAATAGTTCCGGGCAGTAAGGGTGGGTTTTCGTATGATCATGGGGATTGTGTGATAGTGTATGTGAAGGTGAGAAAATACTTAGAGGGGGGGGGGGGGTTGAATAAGTATGAAGATTAAAACTTAGAAATAAAAACTCAAGTATTTTTATCCTGGTTCGTTGAACTCAACTACTCCAGTCCACCCCTCCTAGAGTGATTTGCCTTTCTCAATCAAGGACTTAATCCACTATTTAATCAACTGATTACAATAGTAAGCACTAAGAACAACTGTTCAAAGTCTTCTCAAGAACTACTGATCCTAATTGGATCTTCTTAAGGTTTACAATCAAATGTAATAAAAATACAAGTGTTTAAATTGCTTCTAGAAAGCTTTATCACAATTGTGATTTTTCACTCAAATATTAAGAACAAAGAAATTAATTGTTGAAAGAATATGAATAGTATGAGAGCTTTGAATATTGATTTCTTTTGGATAAAACGTCAATTGAAGAAGTTAGGTGAAGTCTTGCTTTTATAGGCAGTTGATCCAAGGAGAGCTTCACGTTGAGAAGAGTGTCCAAAAGGTCTGAGCCTTTTTGTCTTCACATCAAGTGACCTTTCCTAAAAGAAGAAAGCACAGATAAATCCTTTTTGTCTGTGTTCTTGTGTCTAGCATAAATAAGGAAAGAGTCGTTTGGATCATTCCAACGGATATAAACTTTGAATAATTCTTCTTCAGTTTTAAGCAAATTCCATCAGAGTCTAATTTGATCAGAGCCTTCTGATGATGATCAGAGTTTTGCTGAATCAGAGTCTTCTGCAGCAGGTGTGCTTTTAGCGTGTTTAAGATCAGAGCATATTTGAGTCAGATCCTCAGTACTGGTAGCTTTAGTACTTTCAGAATCTCCTGTAGTAACTATGCTTTGAAAACTCTTCAAACAGAATTCTTCTTTGGTTCAGATGCTTCTGACTTGCTTCAGATTCTTCTGGAGCTTCTGCTTCAGATCCTTCTGGAGCTTCTGCTTCAGAATCTTCTGGAGGCTACGCTCAGGATCTTCTGTTGGCAGCAATCAGAATCTTCTAATGGATGCATCTGGCGCTTCAGAGTCTAGCAAATTTCTTATGTTCAATTCTGATTTGCTTCTAGAGTGTTAATTCCTTTACTATCTGCAGTAAAAACTCTCAAGCAAATTTTAGAGTATATAATTCTTAATTACAAAATTTCATAATAGTTATCATCAAAATATAGAGATATTATTAAGAACCAATCTGTGTTCTAACAATCTCCCCCTTTTTGATGATGACAAAAACATCAGAAATTTTGTTTAATTGAAAATATAATAATTATAGCTCCCCCTGAGATGATGAATCTCCCCCTGAATTAAATAAAAATAAGGAATAGAAACTTCCCTTTTGTCTTGAGTAATTTTCAGAGTTAGAGCTTGATTGTTCTTTAACATTTAAGAGTCAGAGTGTCTTGCAAATTTCAGAGTCAGAGTTTGATAATTGTCAAATGATCTGAGAGTCTCAGAGTTTCTTTTACAGAGTGTACTTATCAAATGTTCTGAAATACTCAGATTTAATGTTAGATAAAATGGATATGTCTGAAGTTTCATTCTGGTGAAGTTTAATTAAACAGTTCAGATCTATATTTTCTCCCCCTTTTTTGTCATAAGCAAAAAGTAAAAACTTTAAAAAGACAAATAAAAGGAAACAGTAAATGAGATAAATCATGTGGAGAAAACTTTGAAACATTCATTCAATTCAGTTCAGAGCAAGAGTACATGCATCAGAAGATATTCAAAATACATAAGCAAACATCAGATGCAAAAACATCAGAATGAAAAAAAATGAAAAACTAAGAGTGTTTTGACAAAAGCATCTTCAACAGATCCGTGATCTCAGAAGAGGATTGTTCTTGCTTTGACATCCACTTAGCCATTGTTTCATTCTTTTGATCCTGTTTTGACATCCACTCAGTCATGTCTTCAGACTTCTTATCCTGTTTAGCCATCACAGACTTGATTTCTGATTGACCAGCTTCCAGAGCAACAATTTTATCCTTAAAATCTGGATGTTCTTTCTTAATCTCAGATGAAGAGGGTTGAACATTTTCTGGAGCTTGAACAGAGTCAATTTCCATAGGGTCTATAGAGCTTGGAGCATTAGAGCCAGAAGGAAGTTCTACCAGAGTCATGGCCAAAGGGTTGTCTTCAGATGCAGATTCAGTAGTTTCTTCTGATGATGGAGGAGCATCTGTAAGAAGTAATGGTCCAGATCTCTTGACAGTCCAGAACAGACTTCTTGCAGCTTCAGCAAATCTGAGCTTCGCATCATCAGAACATGTGTTCTTCAGATTTGATGCTACAGAGTTGAATCTGTTGATGAATCCATTCCAGATGACATCAGATTCTTGTGCATCCATTGTTGCTAAACACTTCCTCTATACAGTACCTAAATACAACTGTATTTCTTGCAAAAAGCATGTAAATAAATGATCAACGTTTAGTCTAGGTTTGGGATGTAACAGAGTCTCCAATGTTATTGGTTGTGGTTGGGGAGTAGGTGGAAATAAGGATTTCTGAATGGAGATCAGAGGAGGAGGGTAGTATGGTATGAAAGGAATTTCAGGGGATTTGTCAGGTTTTGATCTGTTTAAGGCATTCAACAGATTGGGTTTTGCTTTGGTGTGATAGGAAACCACATCAAAGGGTTTATTGGAGTAAGGTTGAAAAGCAGATTTTGCAGGTTCATCAGAAGCAGCAGGTTTATCAGATGAAACAGGTATAGCTGAAGTAACAGCTTTTGCAGATTTAGCAGAATATGATATTGTTGCTAATGAACCTACTTCTGACATTGATTGAATAGGTTAGAAGCACATATGGTAGGGTGATTGTAAGTTTGGGTTTCAAGGGAGTGATAGGGTCAGATGGTTCAACTCTGTCATAGAAATCTTTGAGTTTGAAACCATAGGAAAGCTTGTGAAAAAGAGATGAGAATTGTGCACATGAGATAGATGTTCTTGGGGTAGATGTTGGGATAGGATTTGGAATGAGGATTTCAGATGACGGTGTAGGTGTGGGAGTAGGATCTAGAATGAGAACTTTAGAAGATACAGGGGGTTCTGGTTGGTTAACCTCAGAATCTCTGTGAGAAGGAGATATCAGAAAATCTGGATGTATATCAGATTCTGAGGAATTGGATGAAGTGGTTGGTGTGCAAGAGGTAGAAGATACTTGAAACACAGTTTTTAGTGGTGTAACATCAAGAACTTCTATCTCAGGGATGTTGGTTTCAGATGGGTTGGTTGATTCTGAAGGAATTTCAGAGGGATTTGATGGGGGTTCAGATGTGGGTGGATCAGATGAAATTTTTATTGGTTCAGAGGAAACTGGAACAGATTCAGTGGGTTCAGATGTTTTGGATGGAGGATTTTCTGATTATGGTTGTTTCTCTTGTTGTTGTGTTTGAGGTTCAGATGATTTTTGTGGTTGATGTTTAAAGTCTTTTTCTTGTAGAGGTTCAGATGATTTTTCTGGTTGTTTTTCTTGAGGTTGTTGTTGTGGCTTTTGTTGTGCAGATGGTTTTGTTGTTTGTTGTTGTTCTGTGGGTTGTTTTTCTGATGGTTGTTGTTGTGGTACAGATTGTTTGGTTGGAATTTCTGGTTGTGGAGTTTGAATTTGTGGTTTTGTGGTTGTTGGTTTTGGTACAAATGGTTGTTTTACAGGTGAGATTGAAATTGGATTAGAAGATTTTTATGGAGATGGAATAAAAACATGAGATGGAGCAGTAACAGATTGTTTTTGTGTAGGGGGTGGTTTTGGAATAGACTTATCAGTTGAATCATTTATAACAATAGTATTTGCAGAAGATACAGAAGTTTTAGTACCTTTGATTTTGATGCGTTTAGCAGGAACAGAAGGAGTGTCTCCAGATTCTTTCCTCTTTAGCAGCTTCTGTGGCTTCTCAGCAATCTTGGGCTTCTTCTGAACAGGTGCAGCTTCTGCTTCTGATTGAGTCCTCTTTCTTGGTGGATCTTCTACTACAACAGGTAATGGTTGCCTTGCTCTCTTTATAATATCTGCAGGAATAGGCTTTCCTTCTGCCTTGCACTCATCAATATATCTTACAACAATTTCCCTTGGTTCTTCAGCATAGAACAGAGGGTAGTCATCTACAGGGGTTCTCTTCTGACTCAGTTCAGTAATGTTCAGCTTCTTGGGTGCTGTTGTGAGTTCTTCTACTATTTTTAGTCTCTGAAGACTTTTGGCATTCAGAGGCTTTCCCAAAATAAATTCCAGTTCCTCTGTGACTCCAGCAACGTACAGAGCAGTTACAAGTCCATTTTCTGTTAGAAGATCTGAGATTAACCTTCCAAAAGGAATCCAGGTTCTGATCTTCTGACCGTTTTCTTTCACATATTCTCTAGAGGCATTTATATGATTCTATAAGTGCATGAAAATAATATATGGAAGATCTACCTTGGTGCTCTGACTTAAGCAATACATAAAGTAAAGCTGTTCACTATTGACATAGTCTGGAGAGTTTGTTGACTTTCTGTGATGAATGCATCCCATGAAAATCTTAGCCCAGATCTTGTAGTCAGGCTTCAGATCTTTGAACTTATTAGAAGCTTGTCCAACAGTCATCACTTCTTCATATACTTCATCCATATCTACACGCCCAGCTGGCAAGTGTGATACTCCATTTGTTTCCTCATATCCAATGAGTTTTCTAATCAGATCTTTTGTTATGATTATCTCTTTGCCCAGAACAGAAGATATAATGAACTTAGGGTATACAGAAGCATGTATCCAGAATTCTTTTACCAGAAGGGGGTAGACTGATCCAAAAAGTCTGTCAAAATACTTCACCCATCCTTGAGCACCTATAATGGAGCAAAACTCAAACCCATTCTCAGCAAGTGAATCAAATTCCACCATTGATTCACATAGAACCTCCAGCTTTTCAACAAGTGTTAGCAATGTTCTTTTTGGTGGTGTATAAGGAGTTACACCCATATTAGCAGAAGTTACTGCAGCCATGGTAGATTGAAATTGTATAGCAATTGATGAAGAAGTTGCCATTGAAGATGGATTTGTCAAACGCTTAGGGTTTTTGTGAAGAGAGAAGAGAAGACAGAAATGCATAAAAGGTTTGAGATGTGAAAAGTGTGAAAATGAAGAGAAATGATGTATTTATACTAAACACTTAGGCATACAAACAGTCAGAAGAAGCACGTTCACACAAAGCATTTAATGAAAAGAAATAAAATCATTTCAAGCATTTATTGATTCTGACAATTTGGGGGGAAAATCAAGATTTTCACTATTCAAACTTCACCTCAAACGTCTCTTCAGTAGTGTACACGCCACCTTTGCAGATTTGGAGTGACACGTGTTTGCTTGCATGTGCTTCTGAATTCTCTTGAGAAATGAAACGTTAACCAACGTTCAGATCCTCTAAGGATTGTTAGTTCAGAGTTTCACAAAAAATAATTAAAGAAAATGAATAAGCAATCAGAGGAAATACTTCAGAGCATTAGGCATTTTTGCATCTGTAAAATTTGCTTCTGACAAATATCATTCTGGACAAAAATCCATACCAATATTTTTCAGAATAAATTTGAATCTATCTTCAATAAGGGGTTTTGTGAAAATATCTGCCCATTGATGATCTGTATCAACAAAGGCTAAATTTATGATTCCCTTCTGAACATAGTCTCTAATGAAATGATGCTTAATTTCTATATGTTTTGCCTTAGAGTGTAAAATGAGATTTTTAGACAAACATATAACAGAAGTATTATCACAGAAGATAGAAATGTTACTTTTAAATATCTGATAATCTTCTAGTTGACTTTTCATCCAGAGCATCTGCGTGCTACATCCAGCAGCAGCAATATATTCTGCCTCTGTGGTTGAAAGTGCAATTGTGGGTTGCTTCTTGTTGTACCAAGAGATTAGATTTCTTCCTAGAAATTGACAACTTCCAGAAGTACTTTTCCATTCCACTCTGTCTCCAGCGTAGTCAGCATCACAGAATCCAACTAATTTGAAATCATCAGATTTTCTGTAACACAAACCCACATTAGAAGTACCTTTCAGATACCTTAGAATCCTCTTGACAGCTGTCAAGTGTGATTCTCTAGGATCTGATTGGAATCTAGCACACAAGCATACACTGAACAATATGTCAGGTCTAGAAGTAGTTAAGGAAAGAAAAGATCCTATCATACCTCTGTAGAGCTTCTAATCTACTTTCTTACTTACCTCTTCCTTGCCAAGTGAGCTAGTTGGATGCATTGGAGTCTTTGCCAGCTTACTATCAGTCATGTTAAATTTCTTCAGAAGTTCTTTAAAATATTTGGTCTGATGTATGTAAGTGCACTATGGAGTTTGATTGACTTGGATTCCTAGAAAGAATCTCAGTTCTCCCATCATGCTCATTTCAAATTCTGCCTGCATACATTGAGCAAACTCCTTTCCCAGCATAGTATTGGTAGATCCAAATATTATATCATCCATATAAATTTGACAAATTAGAAGTTCTTTCTTAAATGATTTACAAAAAAGTGTTGTGTCCACTTTGCCTCTGATGAAATTTTTCTCCAGAAGAAAATTTCTCAATCTCTCATACCAAGCTTTGGGAGCTTGTTTTAAACCATATAGAGATTTCTTTAGTTTGAAAACATGATCTGGAAATTTTTCACTCTCAAAACCAGGAGGTTGGTGGACATAAACTTCTTCTTCTATAATACCATTTAGAAAGGAACTTTTAACATCCATCTGATACAGAGTGATGTTATTTTGTGCAGCAAATGAAATAAGAAGGCGTATAGATTCTAACCTTGCCACTGGAGCATAAGTTTCAGTATAATCAATACCTTCTTGTTGACTGTACCCTTGAGCAACAAACCTTGCCTTATTTCTTTCAACTTCTCCTTTCTCATTTAGCTTATTTCTGAAGACCCATTTTGTTCCAGTTATATTGAATCCTTTTGTCTTTGAACTAAATCCCACACATCATTTCTAGTGAATTGATTTAACTCTTCTTGCATGGCAATAATCCAATCATTGTCTTGCAGAGCTTCATCTACATAAGTTGGTTCAATTACCGACACCAGTCCAAATAATGATGCTTCAGATGATCTTAGAAAGGATCTTGTTCTGATGGGATCATCCTTCTTTCCAATAATAACATTATCTGGATGAGAAGCTTTAATTCTGGATGATGATCCTCTAACAGTTGATTCTTCAGAAATGTTTAGATTGTTCATCTGAGAAGTTAAAGGAATAGCATCTGGCGTTGCTTCTGGTTCCTTCACTTGAGCTTTGTCTGCCTCTGGGACTTCAGAGTTTGTGAAGACTACTTCTCTATCTGCAGAGTTTTCAGACTGCTTTGGCTTTTTATTGCCAAGCTTATCATCAAATCTAACATGAATAGATTCTTCCACAATCTGTGTCTCAGTGTTGTATACTTTGTAGCCTTTAGAGCGTTCAGAATATCCAAGCATGAAACACTTATGTGCTTTGGAATCAAACTTGTTCAGATTTTCTTTAGTATTTAACATATAGCAAATACATCCAAAGGGATGAAAATATGAAATGTTGGGCTTTCTGTTCTTCCACAGTTCATATGGAGTCTTCTCCAGAAGAGGTCTTATAGACACTCTGTTCTGAATGTAACAGGTTGTGTTGATTGCTTCTGCCCAAAAGTGTTTTGCCAGATTAGTCTCATTGATCATGGTTCAGGCCATTTCTTGCAGAGTTCTGTTTTTCCTCTCTACAACCCCATTTTGTTGTGGAGTTCTAGGACAGGAAAAATCATGAGCAATGCCATTTTCATTAAAATATTTTTCAAAATATTTATTTTCAAATTCACCACCATGATCACTTCTGACTTTTATAATTTTGAAATCTTTTTCATTCTGGACTTGCTAGCAGAAGTCAAAAAACACAGAATGTGACTCATCCTTGTGTTTTAAGAACTTTACCCATGTCCATCTACTATAGTCATCAACAATGACCAATCCATACTTCTTGCCTCTGATGGATGCAGTTTTCACTGGTCCAAACAGATCAATATGAAGTAATTCTAGTGGTCTGGAAGTAGAAACAACATTTTTTTATTTAAAAGATGATTTTGAAAACTTCCCTTTTTGGCATGCTTCACAAAGAGCATCTGAAGTGAACTTCAGATTAGGAAGTCCTCTGACAAGATTATGTTTATTAATCTGAGATATACGTCTCATATTAATATGCCCCAATCTTCTGTGCCAGACCCATTCCTCTTCATTAACAGACAAGAGGCATTTAACATTCTGAACCTTAAGTTCTGAAAGATTTATTTTATAAATGTTGTTTTTCCTCTTACCACTAAATAGGATAGAGCCATCCTTTTGACTAATAGCTTTACAACATTTTTTATTAAAGGTAATATCATAACCATTGTCACTTAATTGACTTATGGACAATAAGTTATGCTTTAACCCTTCAACAAGTAAAACATTAGTAATAGAGGGAAGTTTACCATTTCCAATGGTGCCAGATCCAATGATCTTGCCCTTCTGGTTCCCTCCAAATTTCACATCACCTCCAGATCTAAGCTCCAGGCTTTGGAACATAGACCTTTCTCCTGTCATGTGTCGTGAGCATCCAGAGTCCAGGTACCATGATTGGCGTCCTGACCTTGCTGCTAAGAACATCTGCAACAGGAATTATTTTACTTTTAGGTACCCAGATCTTCTTGGGTCCTTTAGGGTTAGTTGTTCTGAAGGTTTGTCTAAACTTCTGTTTTTCAACATAAGGTTTATTCTGACTATCCTTAGATTTAAACACATGAATATTCTTTTCAGAGCGTGTTTGTTCAATATCATTCAAGTGACCAAATTTAAAGTGTGAATATAAAGGAGTTTTCTTGATGATAATTTTATCAACAGGTTTTGGATTTAAATCCTTTCCATAGGAGGATTCATATCCAATTCCTTTTCTGTTATTTCTGCTAACTCCATAGATCATAGAATCATTTTGATTCTGTCTATGCTTTTAGCAAGAAACTTCTGAAAGGTATAATCATATTTTTCCAAAATATTTTTGCATTCAGATTCAGTTTCAGAATCAGAGTTTTGTTGAGCTAATTCAGAATCATTTTTCAATTTTAAGTTCTTTTCATTTAGCTCAGCTACTTCTGATTTGAGAATATTATTCTCAGATACAAGATTGCTTTGACGCTTCTTGTATTTGAGCTTAATATTGTTATAGCTTTTCAGAACTTCTGATAACACTTTGATAAGTTCTTCTTTAGTGAGTTTAGCCATTACCTCTTCAGCGTCAGAGTCAGATTCAGATCCTGAAGTTCCTTCCTCCTGATCTTCTATGTCTGCCATCAAAGCTACATTGGCACATTCTTCATCTGACTCAGATTCAGATTCAGATGTATCTGAATCATCCCAGGTGGCCATCAGAACCTTTTTCTTCTTATCAAATTTTCCTTTAGGCTTTTCTTTCAGCACCTTTGGACATTCATTTTTGTAATGTCCAGGTTCTTTACATTCAAAACATACAACCTCCTTTTTGCCAGATCTTCTATGTCCAGAAGATTCTTTTCTTTGGTCAGGCTTCCTAAAGTTTCTGAACTTCTTTCCTTTATGCTTCCAGAGTTTGTTTATTCTTCTGGACAACATGGATAGTTCATCTTCATCTTCAGATGAGGATTCTTCAGAGCTTTCCTTTATTACCTGCAATGCTTTAGCAGATTTATTAGATTTTAAAGCAACAAATTTATCTTTCTTTTGAGGTTCATCTTCCTCAAGTTCAATTTCATGACTTCTTAGTGAACTGATCAGTTCCTCCAAGGAGATCTTGTTCAGATCTTTAACCATTTTCAGCGCTGTCACCATAGGTCTCCATCTGGTAGGTAAGCTTCTGATGATCTTTTTCACATGATCAGTAGTAGAATATCCTTTATCCAGAACCTTTAGTCCAGCTGTAAGTATTTGAAATCTGGAGAACATAGCTTCAACAGATTCAGAGTCTTCCATCTTGAAGGCTTCATACTTCTGGATCAGAGCCAGAGCCTTTGTTTCCTTGACTGGAGAGTTTCCCTCATGAGTCATCTTTAAGGATTCAAACATGTCAAATGCAGTTTCCCTGTTTGTAATTTTTTCATACACAGTGTGAGATATTGCATTTAACAATATTGTTCTGGCCTTGTGGTGATTTCTAAATTCTTTCTTCTGAGCATCTGTCATAGATTTTCTGTCTATTTTCTTGTCATTCCCATCAGTGGGATGAACATATCCATCTATGACCAGATCCCATAAATCAGCATCATATCCAAGGAAAAAACTTTCAATCCTGTCTTTCCAATAATCAAATTTCTCCCCATCAAACATAGGGGGTTTGGTGTTGATTTTGTCCCTTTCTTCATATTTGTTGTTAATGTTAGACATTGTATTATTAGCCATAGTAACAACAAAATATATATCAAAGTATTTCTCACTGGATCTTTACTGTCACTGTTAAGTGGTAGCACACACAGAACCGGAGCTCTGATACCAACTGAAGGTGAGAAAATACTTAGAAGGGGGGGGGGGTTGAATAAGTATGAAGATTAAAACTTAGAAATAAAAACTCAAGTATTTTTATCCTGGTTCGTTGAACTCAACTACTCCAATCCACCCTTCCTAGAGTGATTTGCCTTTCTCAATCAAGGACTTAATCCACTATTTAATCAACTGATTACAATAGTAAGCACTAAGAACAACTGTTCAAAGTCTTCTCAAGAACTACTAATCCTAACTGGATCTTCTTAAGGTTTACAATCAAATGTAATACAAATACAAGTGTTTAAATTGCTTCTAGAAAGCTTTATCACAACTGTGATTTTTCACTCAAATATTAAGAACAAAGAAATTAATTCTTGAAAGAATATGAATAGTATGAGAGCTTTGAATATTGATTTCTTTTGGATAAAACGTCAACTGAAGAAGTTGGGTGAAGTCTTGCTTTTATAGGCAGCTGATCCAAGGAGAGCTTCACGTTGAGAAGAGTGTCCAAAAGGTCTGAGCCTTTTTGTCTTCACATCAAGTGACCTTTCCTAGAAGAAGAAAGCATAGATAAATCCTTTTTGTCTTTGTTCTTGTGTCTAGCATAAATAAGGAAAGAGTCGTTTGGATCATTCCAACGGATATAAACTTTGAATAATTCTTCTTCAGTTTTCAGCAAATTTCATCAGAGTCTAATTTGATCAGAGCCTTATGATGATGATCAGAGTTTTGCTGAATCAGAGTCTTCTGCAGCAGGTGTGCTTTTAGCGTGTTTAAGATCAGAGCATATTTGAGTCAGATCCTCAGTACTGGCAGCTTTAGTACTTTCAGAATCTCCTGTAGTAACTATGCTTTGGAAACTCTTCAAACAGAATTCTTCTTTGGTTCAGATGCTTCTGACTTGCTTCAGATTCTTCTGGAGCTTCTGCTTCAGAATCTTCTGGAGGCTACGCTCAGGATCTTCTGTTGGCAGCAATCAGATCTTCTAATGGATGCATCTGGCGCTTCAGAGTCTAGCAAATTTCTTATGTTCAATTCTGATTTGCTTCTGGAGTGTTAATTCCTTTACTATCTGCAGTAAAAACTCTCAAGCAAATTTTAGAGTATATAATTCTTAATTACAAAATTTCATAATAGTTATCATCAAAACATAGAGATATTATTAAGAACCAATCTGTGTTCTAACAGTATGATGGGTAGGATCACATTTAGGATAGAAACCCCTAAATTCCATGGTGTTGAAAAGTATGGTTATATGATATATGATTATATGATATTTAAAAGTATGTTGTTGGCTGTAATAATTGTCATATTATGGTACGATTTCGAATTCTGAAACTGGGGATTTTTACGGAATTGAAATCGGAGGTCCGGAAGGCCTCCAACGGTGGAAAACACAGAATTTTCTGCATTCGGCGCTGTTTGCGTCGACTCAAAGCTGTATATTGGTGAATTTTCTGTTTTGACAATTTTGGCCATAACTTTTTATCCGTAAGTCGGATTTAGTCCCCGTTCGAAGCGTTGGAAAGCTCTTGAATAGATCTATAACATGGTATAAATAATATAGTTATTTGCTAAATATTTTTATATCCAATATTTTTGGGGAGTCATTGTTTAATTAAATAGTAACTAAACCACGGATCGATTGAAATGATTTATTGATTATTTACTTGAGTTTAATTGTTGTGCACTTAGTGTGCTTGTGTTTATTGGTGGTGTAATATATATAATGTGTGGTGATGTGATCAGGAGGATCGTGTGCACTTTGTGTGCCTGAATATAATAGTTGTGCATTGGAGTTGTGCATATCATGGTGTTTTGGTGGGATGAATCATATCTCAGGAGGAGCGTAAGTGATTCATCCGTACTCCTTCGTGGAGAATGGTGGGGGATAGATCATATCTCAGCAGGAGCGTAAGTGATCTGTCCAAGGTTCGATTGAATGAACCAATGAGTCGGTACCGCATGCATGGTGTTGCGTGGCATATTGCATTATTATATGTTATATGGATGTTTGAACAGTAGGTTCGTGATTGGTGTTGATGAGGTGAATATTGGTGTGTTTTACTACCTTTATTGCATGTATTGAATTACCGATATATTTTGATTATGTTTTCTCACCCCTTTGTTGTTGTTGTGGTCTGTGCTTCCTCGGAAGTACAGATAATCCAGGCACATAGATAGCTTGGATAGCGGTGTGCAAGTCGAGTCTTAGGATGCTCTGATACGTAACACGGGATATGGGTGTTTTATTTGTTTATGTTAAACTTGTTGAAAATCCTGTGACGTATCACATTTTGGTGAATTATAATAATAAAGATTTTATGTAAATCTGGCGGATGACCGAGAATGTTGGAATAATAATTTCCGCTGTATTATTTTGAAAATAATGAATAAAGTATTTTTGATAACTATTGGTGATGTGATATCCCACTGTTTTTGTGAAAACTCTGATGTTTATTTATAATGTTTATATTTTATTTAATTTGGGAAGTGGGGTGTTACAAAATCCATGAGACTTTATGTCAGGCCTTCGAGACTGTGCAAATCAAGGACAAAGCACCGATTGTGAGCAAAGCGCCTGAAGTAGCCATGTCATCCTTTAAGGAAGCCCAGGCAGTGGTTAAGGCTGAGGCATCACAAAGTTGGGGCCAAGTGATGAATAACCCCAACAAGCAAGACAAATTTGGATTAGGATACAGCCCATCTTCCTCTTCCCAGAGCGTGTCGCGCTATAAGGGGCCTATCAAGTTTACCAGTATGGGTGTAATCTTCGAGCAGATTAATGTCATATCATATGAAGACGGTGACAGCGACTGCGACATGGACGTGTGGATTCGGCCATGTACTCCAGGATAAAGCCTAAATAACTGGTATGTCGAAGAAATCATCCAAGTGACGATAAAAAAGTAATGACTTATTTTTCTAATTATTGTATAGCCCTATGTTCTACCCAGAGCATAGCGGCATTTGTCTTCAGGGCCTAATCGTTTATGTTTGAACAATCTTTTTATCAATCAATCAAAGGGTGTTTTTCTGCATGCAAATATTGTGATCCTTGTCTTTCCTATTTATTTGTAATAATAAAATGGCAATGTGGTTTGTGCTTGTTTGCATATCATTTTAAGCATTAAATCATCATTATTGCAGGTTTCACATTGCAGATGACACCGCTCCAGAGCCGTCTATGACTCGCTTTGACTTTGATAATCCGATATTTCAAGCCGAAGAAGAGATTGCTGAAGATGAAGACTTGCCAGAAGAGCTAGCCATACTTTTGAAACAGGAAGAGAAAATCATTTTGCCTCATCAGGAGGAAATCGAGGTCATCAACCTGGGTACTGAGGAAGTCAAAAGAGATGTTAGGATAGGGGCTGCGTTGCAGAGTTATATCAAGCAAAGATTGGTTGAAATGCTCCGAGAGTATAGTGATATCTTTGTTTGGTCATACGAAGATATGTCCAGTCTTGACACAAGCATCGTGGTTCATCGCTTGCCGTTGCGTGAAGAGTGTCCGCCAGTCAAGCAGAAGCTCAGAAGGACCAGACCAGATATGGCTGTGAAAATTAAAGAAGAAGTCCAGAAGCAGTTGGATGCTGGATTTCTCGCTGTAACAACTTACCCCTCGTGGGTCGCTAACATCGTACCGGTACCAAAGAAGGACGGTAAGGTACAGATGTGCGTTGATTATAGAGATTTGAATAAATCGAGCCTGAAGGACGATTTCCCGCTCCCCCACATTGACTTATTGGTTGATAATACTGCACAGTATTCCGTGTTTTCCTTCATGGACGGTTTTTCCGGATATAATCAAATTAAGATGGCACTGGAGGATATGGAGAAAACAACGTTCATTACACCCAGGGGGACTTTCTACTATAAGGTAATGCCTTTTAGGTTGAAAAATGCAGGGGCAACCTATCAGTGGGCAATGGTCACTTTGTTCCATGATATGATTCATCACGAGATTGAAGTATATGTTGATGACATGATAGCAAAGTCGCAAACGGAGGAGGAACATCTGGTAAACCTTCTGAAGTTGTTTGAGAGGCTAAGGAAATTCAGACTGAGGTTGAATCTGAACAAGTGCACTTTTGTTGTCAGGTCGGGAAAGTTGTTGGGGTTCATTATCAGTGAAAAACGAATCGAGGTCGATCCTGCAAAGATAAAAGCTATTCAAGATATGACAACGCCGAAAACGGAGAAAGAGGTTTGTGGTTTCTTGGGTAGATTGAACTACATTGCTAGGTTCATATCTCATCTCACACCCACGTGTGAACCCATGTTCAAATTACTAAAGAAAGATCAGGCAGTTGTCTGGAACCAAAATTGCCAAATGGCATTTGATAAAATAAAAGAATATTTGTAGGAGCCTCCGATACTGATACCTCCAATAGCTGGAAGACCATTGGTCATGTATTTAATGGTTCTTGAGAATAACATGGGTTGTGTTCTCGGTCAGCATGACGAGACTGGAAGAAAAGAGCATGCAATATACTACTTGAGTAAAAAGTTCACAAATTGTGAATCCAGGTACTCAGTGTTGGAGAAAACGTGTTGCGCACTCGCTTGGGCTGCCAAGCGCCTGAGACAGTATATGCTAAATCATACAACCATGATGATTTCGAAGATGGATCCGATTAAATACGTCTTTGAAAAACAAGCGCTTTCGGGAAGAATTGTCAGATGGCAGATGGTTTTGACAGAGTATGATATTCAATACGTTTCCCAGAAAGCTATCAAAGGGAGTATCCTGTCAGAGTATCTTGCAGAACAGCCGATTGATGACTATCAACCTATGAAGTTTGAATTTCCCGATGAAGATATCATGTTCTTAAAGATGAAGGACTGCGATGAGCCATTACCCGAGGAAGGTCCGGAGAAGGGTTCCGAATGGCAAATGATATTTGACAGCGTTGTTAACTCATACGGTAGTGGAATTGGGGCAATTATCACGACTCCTCATGGATCTCATATCCCCTTCACTGCCAGGTTAACATTCCCATGTACTAATAACGAAGTCGAATACGAAGCGTGCATTATGAGGTTGGAAAAAGCCATTGATCTGAGGATCAAGAATCTATATGTATGTGGCAATTCAACGCTAGTTGTTAATCAAATCAAGGGAGAATGGGAGACCTGGCAGCCTAATCTGATACCTTACATGAATTATGCAAGGAGGTTGTTACCTTTCTTTGATTGGATAGAGTTCCATCATGTGCCTAGAGCAGACAATCAGACGGCGGATGCCTTAGCCACTTTATCTTCAATGTATATGGTGAATATTTGGAATGATGCTCCAAGAATAGTCATCTCTCTCCTTGATAGGCCGACATTTATATTCGCCATTGAGGAAGCTTCTGACGACAAGTCGTGGTATTAAGTCATCCAGAATTTCCTTAAGAAACAAGAATATCTTCCAGGGGCGTCGACCTGAGATAAGAAGACTCTAAGGAGGTTAGCTGGAAACTTTTATCTGAACCAGGATGGGGTACTCTACAGGAGGAATTATGACTTGGTACTTTTAAGATGCATGGACGAAAAAGAAGCGGGTCTACTTATGGAAGAGGTCCATGAAGATGCCTTTGGTACACATGTCGGTGGGCATGCCATGTCTCAGAAGCTGTTACGAGTGGGATATTACTGGATGACTATGGAATCTGATTACTTCAAGCATGCGAAGAAGTGCCATAAATGCCAAATTTATGCTGACAAGATTCATGTGCCGCCGAGTCCACTGAATGTTATGGCATCGCCTTGGCCCTTTTCCATGTGGGGCATTGATATGATAGGAAAAATTGAGCCCACCGCATCTAATGGACATCGTTTTATCCTGGTAGCCATTAATTACTTCACCAAATGGGTGGAAGCAGCTTCCTATGCTAATGTCACTAAGCAAGTGGTAGCCCGGTTTATCAAGAAGGACATCATTTGTTGTTACAGAGTGCCTGATAGAATCATTACTAATAATGGTTCGAACTTGAATAACAAGTTGATGAAAGAATTGTGCCAGAATTTCAAAATTGAGCATCACAACTCATTTCCCTATTGCCCGAAGATGAACGGCGATGTCGAAGCGGGCAACAAGAATATTAAGAAGATAGTGCAGAAGATGGTTGAAACCTATAAAGATTGGCATGAGATGTTGCCCCTTGCTTTGCATGGTTATCGTACATTGGTACACACCTCAACTAGGGCAATTCCTTTCTCGCTGGTGTATGGTATGGACGTTGTCCTGCCATTAGAAGTCGAGATTCCATCTTTGAGAGTCATGTTCAACGTCAAGCTTGATGAGACAGAATGGATAAGAAATAGATTGAATCAGCTCAATCTGATGGATGAGAAGAGGCTGGCATCTATTGCATATGGTCGGCTATTTCAGAGCCGGATGAAGAAAGATTTTGACAAGAAGGTGCACCCTCGAAGCTTTCAGATGGGAGAGTTAGTATTGAAGAGGATTCTCCCTCCACAAACAGATCATAGGGGCAAATGGACTCCCAACTATGAAGGTCCATATGTCGTGCGAAAGGCTTTCTCAAGAGGAGCCTTGTTGCTACCAACCAATATGATGTAAGAAGGTGCAGAGATGTGTATTTTGATTGGAATTTTCGAGAGAGTCGTCAACAACTCGTGTGTTGATTGTTGCTGAACCCGACGGGACTAGTGGTGGTGTTTGGAGATGCTTTGTTGATATGATTTGGAGATATGTTAAAGGTAACTTCAGCGAGTTAGTTATGCTTTAAGGCAACTGGAAGTACGTAAGATGGATCATCTGACCAGTGTTCTAGAGTTGGTTGTTGTTGTAGTTTTGCCGGAGTTGGAGGCTGAAATTGTTTAATCTAAGATTTTGTAAGGAAGCGATGTTTTTAGGGACGAAAGTCGGAATAGATTGTGTAGTTGTATCGGGTAATGTTAGGCTGTGATTGAGTATACTTGGTTTATCGAATGTGGTTGATTTTGCAAGTTTTGGCATTTTGGAGATTTGAAGGTTTAAGACTCGGATAAGAATCAGACATCGTACAAATCGTGTTGATGGTCCTAATTCAAGCCTATATGTTAGGGGAGTATGAGTATGTATTTGTTTCTAAGAAAGGAGTTAGAACTGATTGAACAGTTTGTGATACGAGTTTGGTCTGTGGAGAGACTTCTTATGGAGTGAGCTCGGTATGTTGAGACCGATTGGTAGTATTCTTGAGGAGATTCAAGAAGGTCAGAAATTTGAGCTGGGGTGGTAGATTAGTTGAAGTCGATGAATCAAAGTCGAAGAGTTGATTTTCGAAATTGTGGAAGTAGTACCACGATAGGTCGAGATGGAGTTTATGTTTCAGATGTTGTTGAGTGGAGTAAGAGTACTCTTGAAGAAGTGCCTTGAGGTAGATAGAGTATCCATCCAAGTGCTATAAGGATGTGACCGAATTTAAGAAAATTGTTTTGGTGGCCATAGATAGAGAGAGAAGTGGTTGAGGCTGTATATGCTGATTAGACTTGTTAAAAGTCGAAGTTTGAACGTCAGAGACCATTGGGCCTGATGCAACTGTTGAATATTTCTGAGTGGGCTGGGATAGTATTTCCATGGATTTTGTGACAAGTTTTCCAAAGAATTTGAAGGGATATGATTCGATTTGGGTGGTTATGAATGAATTAACAAGATTAACTCATTTCTTACCAATGATGTTGAATCAGTCTATGTTGAAGCTAGCTGAGATGAGTATCGATGAAGTTGTGAAGTTGTATGAGATGTCGTCGAATATTGTGTCAGATGGGAATCTGAGTTCTTCATTGAGATTTTGGGAGAGTTTTGCAGACGCTTTGAATGTCATGTCGAAGGTTGATTCTTTCTAGCATCCGTGGACTGATGGATAGACAGAGAGAACTATCCAGTATGTAGAAGATTTGTTGAGAGCTAGTGTGTAGATCAAGATGGATCAGGGGGTTAGATAATTGTCGCTGATTGAGTTTACCGGCAATAACCGTTTTCATTCTAGGAACCGAAATGGCATCTTATGAGGCTTTGTATGGTAGGAGGTGTAGGACTCCTTTGTGTTGATGTGTGTCCGGCGAGAGCGTTGCACTCGGACCTCAGATTGTGTAAGAGAAAACTGAAAAGATCAAAAGGATCCAAGATAAGACGTGTTTTGAGAATTACGATAGTAACTGGTGTTGGTCGAGCGTAAGGTCTCGGAAACACCCAATGTGTTTTGTTGATCTGTATCAGAGTGGCGCAGCGGAAGCGCGGGAAAATAGCATGTTAGACTGTCTTGTCGCTGTTGCTAGTTCAAGTTGATGAACGAGAAGCAACTGCGAGGTAAAGGGATTCCTTTGGTGGAGGTAATTTGGGAAACTAGGATACGAGAGTCGTATCCAGAGTTGTTTGATCGAAGTAATTTCGAGGACGATATTCTTTTAAGTAGGGGAGAGTTGTAACGCCCGTTTTATTTCGATTAAATTAAATTATTACTTTGCTGTGTCTCATCGTGTCATAGTAGTATTTGAGTATGTGTTTTTCGCGAAGAAAGGAATTGAATCAGTCGAATTCTCGGGCTAAAGTGCAAAATCCCGTAGCCGTGTTAGGAAAACTTCGAAAATTCATATCTCTTGATCCGTAAGTCGGTTTTAGCCCCCGTTCGAAGCGTTGGAAAGCTAAAGAGATGTTCTGTCTAGGAAAAATGAGATTTTGCTGATGTGACGATCGTCACAGGCATGTGACGGTCGTCACGGTCGTTACAAACGCATGAACCCATTACGATCGTCATGGCCTTCACGCTCGTGATGCTCGTTACGCTCGTCATACTAACAGAATCTAGTTAAGCAGAATTTGGAACGTGGCAACGATAATGTTGAGAAGTTATAGCGATGTATTTTGGTATTCCTCGTACTCTCAATTCAGTTTTCATGGTTACGAAAGATAAACCGTAAAGGAAGAAAGAGAGTGGCTGAGAGAAGATTGATCATCAGAGGAATTGCAAGCTGTGACAGAAGAACCACCATGGAGATAAATCAGAACCGGAAGCATAGGATTAGCCTCAATTTCAAGGTAAGGGTGGGGTTCAATTCTATAACCAGGGGTATGATAGATTTCATGAAGGGTATGGAATCATGGGTGTAGTTTACGTAGATTGATAAATATTAGAGATAAGATTTGTCTGTGTCGGAAACAGTGTTGTTTGTCTTTGATCTGTGTGATACTATATGAATTATCGTTCCATAATTAGCATAAACATGTAGATAATTAAGTATGTAGAAGTTGTAATGCCGTTCTGCGGAGATGTCTTGAGTTATTATTTGTGGATAATGATGTTGTTATTGTTCCCTTACACGAACGGATTGAAATGATGAATACATGATGCTTATGAAATTGCCATTTCATTTGTTGAGAAAATGTTAATATAGTATTCTCATTTGATTATGTTGAAAGTTGTGGTTATATGATGATTGGTATGTCTCTGTTATAAACAAATTGGTTGTAGGCTTAATGCCTTGTTGCGTGTTTGTTGTTATCTGTCTCTGACATGAACAAGTTGAAATGGTGAGTACATGATGTGTGCGAAATGGTGATGTTTCTGTTATGGATAATTGGTTGTAGGCTTGGTGCCTTGTTGCATTGTTGTTGTTGTTGTTGTGTTGTAGTCCATAATAGTTGTGTCTCATAGCAAATCATTTGGCCTGTACTGGCGGCCCTTAGTGGCAAAATCTGTGATGGCCTGTATTGGCGGCCCTTAGTGGCAAAATCTGTGATGGCCTGTACTGGAGGCCCTTAGTGGCAAATTATTGGTTGTCGAGTGTTGGCTCCAAAATGGTACCACATGCATATGCACAGTTGGGTCGCATTGTTGAGTTGCGTTGTTGGGTCGCATTGTTAAGTTGCGTTGTTGGGTTGCATTGTTGAGTTGTGTTGTTGAGTTGTATTGTTGAGTTGCTGAATTATAAGGATAATTATTATGGTTATGAATAAAGAGTTGTTGTAGTTTATTATTGATGATATTTGTGAACTGCTGGAACTATAATGTTGTGATAATATTCTGACATGACTTTTATCATGCCTTATGTTATATTGTTGATATCTCACCCTTTACGTTGTATGTTACCTCCGTTGGTGGTAATTTGCAGGAGATCCAGAATAGAGTATAGCGTTCCGTTTAAGGTGTCGTCAGTCGCTCTGATACATAGCACTCTTAGGGGGATGAACGTTTAATGTTTTGTTTTAGTTGTTTTCTTGTTGCTGAATTTTATGGAGTATTCTTTGTGAAATTGGTTGTTATTGTCGAATAATAAATGTTGGTTGTACGCACTAAGCCGGAGAATCGGTAGTGCTGAATTTTGATGGAAAACTAGTTGTTTTAATGAATCTATGCAAGATGATTTCTTGCTGAATTTTATGGAGTTTGGTTATGTTGAATGGTTGGAAGTATATTATAACATGTCATTTTATGATTAAAATGTTAAACAAATTATTGTTATCTGTTCATCCTAACTTGTGCTACGTATGTGAATAAATGATTGTGTTGAAGATGCATGTTGTCTGCTAAGTTGAAAATGTGACACCTTTGATGCGTCCCAGAATTTGGGAGTGTGATGGTCGTCACTACTCCCTGACGCTCGTCATGACCGTGACGGTCGTCATGAAACCTTCTTCTATTTGTTGCACTCTGATTGTTTCTGTTGTTTCTCTTATTTTTCCGCGAGAGTGTAGAGTGGGGTGTTACAGTATACACTTATCCCCAGCAGATTGCTTGTATACACTCATTCATCGACAGTGCAGGTTGAATTCTTCAACATGGTGGAATCATCCCCAGAACATCGAGATTGATATCCATCGTATAGGTCAGGTATGTGTCCATATCCACAGCAGGTTGTAGATACGCACTTACTCCTCAGCGAGTCGAGATGAGATTTCTCTCCAAGTTGGGTTGGAACTATTTTCCCAACAGCGGAGCAAGTTCAAGATTTTGTTTCCTCACAGAGTTTGAGAAGTGGTGATTCATTCCCCAGGCGGAAGTCGAAAAGGTTCCCTCTCATTGGCCAATCCCTATCAGAGTTAGCAGAGTGGTTATTCAACCCCGCAGGGTGAGGTTACTCCCTGGGAGTTGTTATTCTTCCTCAGCAAAGAGAGTTTGGGATCGTTTCCCAGCCAGTCTTACGCGGTTATCCCCACTGAGTGATCCCTAGAAGTTAGAGTTAATCTACAGCATAAGTTGATTCCCCAGTTGGGCAATCTCTAGTGGGTCGGATCTCTAATCTTCAGCGGAGCAGAATTGTTCTTAGTAGTGCGTTTTGTACCCTAGAAGGACTTCGGTGTTCTAGGAGGCCGTTCAAAGCTGATTTCTACGGTAATATGACATTAACCTCAGTGGTCGATTGTTATCCCCTGCAGAGTCGTTGATTTCCCCAACAGGGTAGACTTATCGCCAGCGTTTGGTTGTCTTTCCTCGGTCGGGTCGTATCCCCCCAAGAGAGTTGTATCTTGGAAGGTCGTTCAGGGTATTTTCTCTCAGCAGGATTTGAGTTGATCTCCGACAGAGTAGAGTTATTGTTCAACATGTGGTGTTATTTCCCCAGTAGAGTGGATTGGTTCTCCCCAGCCAAGTCAGGTGTTCCCTAGAAGAGTTGTATTCTGGAAGGCCATTCAAGGCGTTTTCCCGGTAGAGTCAGTTGATCCCCAGGAGGGTGGATTTTTGTTCTCGTCAGAGCAATATTATCCAGGGAATTTCTTTTTCAGAAGGCCATCCAGGGCTTGTTTTTCCAAGCATAAGCCCAATCATAATTGGCATTTTCTATCTCCCCCAGCAGGGTGACCTTTGTCCCATCAGCATTTATTTTGCTAATTCGGTTCTGGTGCATTTTGCATTGTGCATAGCGTTCTCAGAAACACGTAGCATTTCCATTTCGTATGGAGTTTTACGCCATATTCAAACATATGCATGTGAAACATAAGCCAGGTTGTTACTTCTTCTTTTTCAGGTGTATTTCCAACTGATGGATGATTTCATTTGTCCATGTGGTATCCAGACCATGGCAGATTATGATGGATATTTTCTGTTTTCCCGTGTGGTATCCAGACCATGGCAGATTATGATGGATATTTTCTGTTTTCCCATGTGGTATCCAGACCATGGCAGTTTGTGATATTAATTCTTTAGCCCGCACAGGTATCCAGACCTTGGCAAGAGATTCTTGACGAATGTGTTTCATCTTATCAGGTGTTTCCTAACAGAGTTGCATGGTTAAGTTTCTCTTCCTTCCCTAGTGAAGTCGCCACCAGAGTTGCTTGGTTAAGCTCCTCCTTTCTCTCCCCGCCAGAGTTACTTGTTCAAGTTTCTCTTTCCCTAGCAGAATTCTTTTGTGAATTATCATTAGAAGTTTATCAACTGCATGTTGATCCGGCCTTCGGGTTCGATGCTCGCTTTTATTTAGTGAATGCCTGCTGGTTAGCAGAAGTTTATCAACTGCGTGTTAATCCGGCCTTCGGGTTTGATGCTCGCTTTTATTTAGCGAATGCATGCTGGTTAGCAGAAGTTTCTCAACTTCGTGTTGAGCCGGCCTTCGGGTTCGATGCCTGTTTTTATTTAACAAATGCCTGGTGGCGATGTCAAATGTTTTTCTCAGCTTCGGTTTGAGCCGGCCTTTAGATTCGATGCCTGTTTTTATTTAACAGATGCCTGGCGGCGATGTCAGATGTTTTTCTCAGCTTTGGTTTGAGCTGGCCTTCGGGTTCGATGCCTGTTTTTTATTTAACAGATGTCTGGCGACGATGTCAGATGTTTCTTCTCAGCTGCGTGTTGAGCCGGCCTTCGGGTTTGATGCCTATTGTTTCAATAGATGCTTGATGGTGATATCAAATGATCTTTCCGACTTAGTATTGTTGCCTGCACGTTAGCAGACGTTTCCTCCGACTGCGTGTCGATGCTTTCTGGTTGGTAATCAGTTAGTTTGTTGTCATTGCAACTATCAGATTTCGTTATTTTCAGAGTGTTTTTGTCCCTAGGAGGGTTTGTAGTTCTATTTCTACGGTTGGCAAATTTCCGGGTTCTTTGATATTCAACTATCTTTTACCTTGATTGTTTGAAAGTTGTTCACTTTACACTCATTCAGGTCCAAGTCGCTTGAATAGGGGCAGCTGTGTTACCCCAAAATTTGCCCAACCTTTTTCTTTACTTGGCTTGTGTTTCATTTCATTCTTTAGCATTTGCATATGCATAGAATTGTTCTTTGCAGGGGATCAAGATAAGTTTGTCATCCAAGAGGAGGTTATCAAAGGTTTCAAGCTCAAGCAAGAGTGGTTACTCAAGGTATCTAGTGCTTACAATCATCAAGAAGTGGTCAAAGTTCCCTGAGGGAGAAGATTGACAAGTGTTGCTCACCTTCTATCTTGGAGGTCAACTGAAGATCATCAGGGGTTCTCAAGGCCATGGTTATGGACAAGAGATGTTGCAGAAGCTCATTGAGTGCTTTTGAAGTCGTGGAAGAGCTTATCCAAGTGGTCATATCATTTGCAAGAAGTTGCAGTCAAAGTTTGTGCATCTAGGGTTTCATCTGCTTAGTGCAAGGTCAACTGTAAGTTTGAAGGAGCTGGACACTTGGTCCCAAGTCATTAGAGTCATGGGAATTCATGTTGAGACATCTAGTATGTTATTTCAAGTTCAGATCAAGGAGAATCAAGGGTTTGAGAAGTTACTAAATTAGGGTTTCAGAGGATGTCAGTGTAAAATCCCCTTCTTTAGGAGCTAACTTTAGGACAACTTATCTCAAGATACAAGTTGAATCTCATTTTCATATAAACATAAGACTTGTGGAACTCAAGTTATGATGCCATCAAGTTATGGGTCTCTGATGAACATATTTTTCAGTCAACAAAAGTCAACTCACTTCCAAGGCACTTTTGACCTAGAATCATGTTTCTCCTCAACTTTTGATGAGCATGAAAGTTATTTCTCATGAACTTAGCTTTCCAAAAAGTCCTAGAAGTCCTTCATATCATTTGTAGAACTCAAGTTATGAAGCTTGCAAGACAGGGGTATTTTGGGAAACTTTGATTATAAGTCATTTTGGTTATAGGTCATGTTCATGCCTTGAAATACTTCAAATGAAACATTCACCAACATGAAAGTTACTCCAAGTGACCTCAATTTCATCATGAAACTCAAGATTGGCATGAATTATGAGTGGTTAGAGACATTGGTGAAGAAATTTCAAGTAAAAATGAGCTTTAAATCATGAATTCAATTGATCAAGTTTTAGGACTTTTTCATACCATGTTTTGATTCAAAATTGTTCACAATGTCTAAACAAGTGAAATGCACAACATAGTTTTGGTCATGAGTAGCAAAAACACGTGGGTTTTGGAGTTACTTCATGAAAAAGTTTCACATCCAAACTTGCTAATTGGACCATATCAGAGCCCAATTCCAATCCACATGTGTAATTCAAAGTCTCAGCTGAAGAATGGAACCAAATTCAAGAGTGTAGGAAGCAGAATTCTCGTGTGCATGATCACTTGCCATTTTTGGGCATTTTCAAATTACACCACAATCAGGCTTCATGAGCCTCCATTTGCATCAGATATCCATAATATAAAAGTTCAAAATCAAAATTGAGAGCTCAGAAGGTGAAATTCATGGAGAAAGCATAGAGTTCAGTTTTGGAAACTTGAGAGCAATTTGAAAATCGTGAATCAAGATCCAAGCCATTTCAAGGCAAATTGAAGCGAGCTTCTTCTTCCTTGAGCTCAATGGAGTAGATCTGCACGTTTTAGAGCAAGCTTGACATCAATTGAAGCACCAACAGAGTGTCTCCGTTAGGTAATCTTCAATTCCATATTTCTTTCATGTTAGGCACTGAATCTAGGTCATTGTGGTTGCATCTGAAGCCCTACATCTTATATGTAATATTTGCATGCTTAATTGTGATGTTTGATGAGATTTTCAGATGTGCAATCCAAACTTCAACCGTTTGAATCTCTTTGTTTATGCATGATTTATGAAAATGAACACTATATTTGGATTGTACATGAGAAGACCTTCAATTTGGTATAAAATTTTGCTTGATTTGGTGGAGTTTTGGAACCTGAACTTCGGCCACCTTGCCGGAGAAGACGACCGAAGCTAGGGCTCCGGCGTTTGGTTCAAACTCAGGCCAAGCTGAGTTGTCCATGTTTGACCTGTTGACCTTGCTTGATGAACGTCCAAGATCTGTCTGACTGTGCATGCGTGGAGATTGACCAGCCACGTCAATTAATGATACGCATCGTTTTGGCTGGCTGGCTGAGTTGTTTATGTTTTGGGCTCTTAATGCTATGCGCACCCCCTGTTGGATCCAGCCCAGTGGTTTTCATTTGATTTGTTGCTATTTGCATCGTGTGAGCTTATTTATTTTATTTTATTTTTATATGTTTTCTATTTTGATTTTAATCAATTAAAAATAGTTCCAATCAATTAAAAATTCCACAAAAAATGTTTTCTAACACTTTAATGTGTTAATTAATTTTCTCAAAATTTTAATTTCATTTTTATTTTATTTTTCAATTAAAATGGAATTAAATGATTGGAAAGGTGTTTAAATGATTTTTCACTTATTCTTGTTTGTTCCATGCTTGATTCTTGACCAATGGATACCTCCAATGAGTGATACTTTTTCCTCATTTGAATGATGAGTTGAGGGGTCTTAGAGGATGGTTTTGGCCCTGGTTTGTTTTATTTTTGGTTGACTTTCAAGTCCATTAGTTTGACCCTAGACAACCCTCCTTCAAAATGGGGCACCCTAGTGGATCAATTCCTTTGGTGATGTTTTGAATGGACCTTGGTTGTGATGTTTGGCCTTTGGTTGCCAACATCTTTATGAGTTTTTGGTATTTTATTTGGATTTATTTGAATCATTTTCCTATTTTTGGTGTGCCTTGCAAGTCAAGCTACTCATAAGGATGGTTCACACACACACTTGACCTAGTTTGGATGGGAAATGACCCTTGTGGATCTCATATGCTTCCAACTCTTTTTGATTCACATTCCTAACATATTGAAGTGATTGGTTGCCAATTTTCAGGTCATACACTTGTTTGGTTCTTGTGCTAAGTTGCATTTGTTTAAGGCTTTCCATTTGATGTTGAATGTTGAAAGTGTTTAGAACTTAGGTTCTTTACCATACCTTATCTTGCAATTTGCTTTGGTTTGGTTTCCTCTTTGGATTGCCTATCCTCTTCTCTTGTTCTCACTTCTGTCCTAGGACTTTGGGGACTCATCCAAGTTGATTTGGTGCCTCTTGGTTGCACTTTGAGTTTGACTTGGATGAGAGGCCATTTTGAGAACCTCTTTTGTTCTTTTCTTGCATGATCATGGTGATGCCTTTGGTTGATTTTCATTTTGTGTTGCTTGCTTCCTAAGCCTTATCTCCCATCCTCATCTTGATCATGTCTTCTCTTTTTGCTTGTTTGCTTTGCCTTGGTTACTGATTGATGTACAAGGGGTTGTAGGACATTAGGCTCTCTAATCTCCCTTAGGATCTATAATCTCTCTTGTTCAAGATTGATTATGATAGACATTAGGCTTGAAATCATGCATGATAACATTAGGGTAGCTTTCCCTTTTCATCCCAATCATAGGTGTACTTTGCATGATAACATTAGGTTGAGTTTAGTCTCCCTTTAGAGTTGTGTCTCTCTCTCTTCTCATCTTCAAACTTCTTAAAGCCATTTAATAAAGGATAATGAATGTTGTACGCTACGAGCCTTAAGCATTTGGGAAATGATGATTGGGGGGCCTCCTCTCAATTGTCTAGAGTGTTTAGCGTATGTCCTTTGGACGATATGCGACGCATTCGCTCCTAAGTCATAGTCTTTAGTGCAACATGAATAACAAACCAAATTCAATCCACTTCTTCTCTAAAAGACTCAAAAAAAAACATCAAACTTTTTTTTATCCTTCGGGATTAATTGAAAATTATTTTCAAAAGAGTTTTTTTAACTCTTGGTTCTACCATAAACAGGTAACGCCTAAGTCTCCAATGGTCGAGCTGCATACACCTAACTGCTAGAACTAAGGTTTAACCCTACTCGGGTAAGATACTCAAACGGTGGATGCACAGTACTTGAAGGAAAAGGGAAGCGTTATTAATGGATGTGTCTTCGCATACACCCTCAAGAACTCGCGGTTTTCTAGATGCAACAACTCTCAAGTTTCAATTTATTTCCGTCTTTGTCCGTTTGTTCTTGAATCGGACCGCCCTTCTACTTCATCTCATCTTCTCCTTCTATTCATTTTCTGCTCTAGTTTGAGTTTTGGTTGGAATGGGTGGAAGGTTTGGTTGAATGTGGTTCGATGGTTGTTCAGATGGGTTTCAGTTTGTGTGGGTTCTGAAGAAAACATGAGATGGGTTTTGGTTTATGGTGAGCTGAGTTTGTTCTGAATTGATTAGGGATTTGAGTTTATGAAATCTGGATTTTTGATTGGAGTTTGTGACGAAAGTATGAGTGAAGGAGAATGGGTAGTTGACTGTTGATGCAGGTGATGAAGTTTATGGATGGGATTCGAAGTGGGTTGGCTTTGAAGAAGATGAAATCGGGTTGAGTGGTTTTGATGAAGATTGAAGTGGTTTTGATGAAGATCGAAGTGGTTGAAGATGAATGTTGTTGGTATTGTGTTGCTGGACATGATGATGATGAAAAACGATGAAGGTTTATTGGGTTGAGATGATGAAGAAAATGGTGGTTGCGCAGGGAGGGAGGCAGATTAATTTGTTTAGGTTTAGGGTTTCGTGTGTCTCGATGTGATTCGAGGTTTGCATTTTAGAGTTTCAATAAATGAATAAGCAATTAAATTGAGTTTTAATCGTGTATACTAGCAAAGTGGGCTAGTCTTCTAAATGACCAACTAGAAATAATTGATCAAATAGGTCTCACTGTAAGGAAGCCCAGGAGTAAGCTTTTAATGTTGTGTCTATGACCAAAAGGTTGATGGCGAGGCTTTGAAAGCACTCGACTTACAAGGTAGAAAATGACTCGACTAATCGAGAATTTATTTCAAAATGGTTTGAATATATAAGTGAGAAAATGATTCAGAATGGCATTACCTCAAAGTGAGTACAAGATAAGTGTAAGGACATAGTCAACATAGAATCAATCAAATAAATTCAAGGCATAAATCCACAAAGTTTGTAATCAAATTGACAAAGAGATTAATTAACAATAACAAACATCTGAATGACCCTAAAAATAAAAATTGGTATGGTTTGGCTCACAAACAAAAAAAAATTTGTTGAGATTTTTTAATTGAAAACACTTAAATTAAGTAATATGAATAATAATTAATAATCCTAACGATTTAAAACTTAAATAAAGAAATAAGTTTCAAACATTTTATAAAACAAACACATTAATAAAACCAATATAAATCACTTCTTAAAATTTATATACATAAATTTTTTTTGTAAAAATAAGGAAAGGAAAGAAAAGAATGATGGGCTTCAAAGCCCAATTAACCACACAAGGAGTGAGAAAATGATCTGCTGGGTATCACAGCCCCCCTCAAAACAAACAGAGAAACGAAAAAAGAAAAATGAAGTGAAAAGCGAACCCCTAACCTTCTCCGGTCGGCGTCGCTCCCTCCGTTCTTTTTGTCCTTGAAGATCAACACAAGCGAAAACTTCTTCTTTTGACCCCTATCTCGCGATGGCTTCCTCTGTTCTTCAATTTTTCCGATGCGGTGGTTTCCCACTCTCGCGATCTCTCCCGGTTGATGACGTTTTAAAGAGAAATTTGGTGGATGCTGTGAGTTGTTGTTGTTCGGTAATGGTGGATGTAGCTTGGTGTTAGAAAGACGCTATTGTCTCTTGAAACATGTTGATGCTTGATGCTACTGCTACAGGTCCAACGGAGAAATTGGTACGAACATCAAGAAGGAGATCTTTCTGAAAATGTAAGGGTGTGTAGTTGTAGGTCAAAAGTTATTGGATGATAAAGTATGTGTAACTTGCGTGGACTGGTGTGGTAGTTCTTGATAAAATAGTTTGTGATTATTTCTTGTTCATGAAAATTTTGCAGGTTTCGTCTACTGTTTTGCTGCGTATTCGCCTGTTTGTTGGAAGGTGTAGAAGATTTCTCTGTCGAAAATTGAACGAAAGTGGTACGTGATTTATGGAGTTGAAGTAGATGCTTAAAGAGTATCTTCGAAACAAAACAGAGGAGTTTTTTTCGTGTCTGTTTCATGGCAACAGAACAACTCGAAGTGGGGAGGGAGATTTTTGGAGAAGGATTGTTGAACGTATGAAGGAATATGGTGCGGTTGCGTTCGAGGGACATTAGCAAATGGAGTATGGCTGTTGTGACATGACAGTAGCTGTTCAACGGAAGTTACAGAGGCGAAGAAACACAGTGAGAATATGTAAGAAGATGAGTAGGTGTAGTTTCTTCGCAGTCGACTTGTTTTCCTGTGTCGCAGCTGCTTACAATAGTTTTTTATTGTTTGAAGGGAGTTTAAGGCTGAGACATGGTGGTTGGCGAGTTGGAGATAGAGAAGGTTGAGACGGTTTTTTTAGAAGGAGGGAGATGTTTTTGTGTTCTCGTGGAGGGAAGGTTAGTAGTTAAATGAAAGCTCAGTCCTCCTCTCCTTGTGAAGGTAAGCTATTTTTCTATATAAAAAAATTTCTTGTTCCACCTCTCTCTTTTTTGTCCTGCCAAACCGTTTTGTTTATAAGTTGTGTTGGCTGGACTATTTGGTTGCGCAGGCCCTTGGCTGTACAGTTGGGATTCTGCGGGCTTGCTATTATGTTGTTGTACGGGAAGCAGCAGGTTTAGTCTTATTCATTGTTGGGTCATACGAGAGTTTGCAGGCTGGTACGGTGGTACGAATTTTGTCGTGTTTTGGAGGTATTGGAAGTTTTTTGCAGGAGTGTGAATTGTGGCTGGAGCGTGGTCTGGCGTGGTGATATGGGGTAACAGACTGGTTGTATCACGCGGTATGGGTTTTGCTGGAGGTGGTGAATGAGTTGTTGTTGTGTTGTGCGAGGATTACGCAGAGGTTGCAGGTTTTGTCTGTTGGTAGCAGTTGGTGGGTTGTTTTCTTTTCTGCAGCGTGGGACACAGTTTTGTTTTGTTTGTGAAAATGTAATAGAAATAATACGGTGCCACCACGTCCAACATAATCCATTATACTTTTCCACATTTTTTAATTAATTTTCTGTTTTTAAAATTAATAATTAATTAATCTATTTCCTAATTCTATTTCTATTTCTAACTAATGTTCTAATTAAAATTCTAACTTAATTTTCTAATTTAAATTTTAATCTAAAATTTCTAGTCTAGTTTAAATTCCTAATTTTTAATTAAAATTCTAATTAACTCTAATTTCTAAATAAAGTTCTAATTAATTAAAAAAAACTAAAATCTTATTATTATATTACATTAACATTTTCTTAAAATAAAATTATAAAGCAAAAATAATAGTGAATAAAAAGATGTCACATGTCATGTTCTTATTGGGCTAAAATAAAAAGAAATTTGAAAATTATTCATTTATTAAATAAATATGCTAAAACAATGAAATGCGAGCTTGAAAAAATCCACATGATTATTCTTGACGTTTTGATGAAAATCTAGAAATAAATCGTGTGAAAACAAATAGAAATCGAGCAACAAAGGTGCTTAAAAGATTAAAATCGGATGCACATAGAAAATTAACGTGAAATGGATAACTTGAAATGATACAACACTCAGTTAATTTTGAGAATCGACCGGGACCGGCAAAAAAACTCACACTGGTCAAAAGTGATTAAAAGTTCGTCGAGAGATAAGACCAGTATACTAGGTCGAGTTTTAAAGGAAAGTAGGTCAAAAACTAGCGCCTTCAAACTTAAATTCAAGACTTTTGAATCGTTAATTTTCCAGCATATTTGGGACACAATTTAGCCAGTCCGTATGCACATCCAAGAAATTTGTTCTGGCTAACCCTTTTGTGAATTATTCACGGTAAAATGCACGTTATGTTGTACAAATTTTCTCACCATACCACACACATACTGGCCTAATACTAATTCAATCCTGTAAGACCTGAGCCGAACAAAAGGTACAAATCTACATGCACAATGGTAGACGACATGAATAATAGATATGATACTAAAATGACGAAAATGCTATGATATGTACAGCTGGTAATTCAGGGTCAAAATTAGGGTGTAATAGTGAAAGTGGACCAGGATCAAAATTAGGGTGTAACACTTGTGAATATCTTTCCCAAGGTCTTCTTCTTCATGACGCTCTCTTCAGGTACATCTTCTAGAGTTGGTTTGTAACCCAACCCTTGTCTATCGTTTTTTGCATGAGCGTTGACTTCTATGGCTTCCCCCCATCCCAATGGGAGTCCTGTCTTCATTGCAGCCTTTATACTCTAGACGGAAGTAAAAGATGGATGACGGGTTATCGCTGACTCGTCAACCATCACAGCATGGGCAATTTCCAAGGCTTGGAAAGAAGTTTCAAGCGCATCTTCATCGGCTTCTATGTATCTGAAGGAGGACAATTTTCTCACCATTAGATCCTCCTCTCCATGCACTATGACCAACTGGTCATTGATAACAAACTTCATTTTTTGGTGTAGACTGGACGTGACAGCGCCTGCTGTGTGTATCCAGGGTCTTCCCAGTAGACAATTGTAATTCGTATTGATATCCATCACTTGAAAAGTGATTTCAAAGATCTGGGGGCCTACCATGATTGATAAATCAACTTCCCCTATCACAATTCTTCTTGAGTTGTCAAAAGTTTTTACAACTAGGGAGGTGGGCCTCATTTTAGCTCCTTGGTAGGCCAATTTGGCTAAAGTCCTCTTAGACATCATGTTGAGCGCAGACCCTGTATCAACAAGCACTCTGGCTAGTGTGTCCTCTTCACATTTGATGGATACACGCAAGGCGCGGTTGTGCTTGCGCTTTTCAGCTGTCAGATCACTATCGTCAAAGCTCAATGTATTACATGTTGTGATATTTGCAACAACTGAGTCAAACTGTCCCACTGTAATATCCTTTGTTACGTGAGCTTGCGTCAATATCTTCATCAAGGTTTGACGACGCGAATGGGAACTTAGCAACAGCGACATGATGGAAATTTTAGATGGTGTTTGGTTATGTTGATCCACCACTCGGTAATGACTTCAGCGGATTATTCTTAAGAACTCTTCCTCGCCGTCTTTGGGGACTTCTTTCCATTTGCCAATGGGTTCTTTAGAAATCACTTCTTTCGGAGAGGCTTCTTTGGGAACAGCGATAGTAGCTTTAGGAGCAGCGGCAAATGATTTAGGAATGGTGGTTGATTAAGAAACCGTAAGACTCGTTCGAGGCTAATATATTCGACCACTTCGGGTCATTCTGCTTGCCCCTAGCAATGTTGGTGACATTTTCCTGCCTTTTCCCCATAATTTCATTACACCATGAATAATCATATTTAGGCGTTATAGCTCTTCGGTGAGGACCAGGTCCTCTTCTTGGATCGAATCTGGGTTGGTCCTTTCCAAACTTGGGTGCAGGATCATCGCAAAATATTGGCCGGACAACTTTGTGTCTAGTTGCATGGTTGTTGTTATTTCTGAAAACCGCTTTTTTGTTGGATTCTCCTGGCATATTAACACTGGCTCAATTACTTCCACCTACTCTTTCTTCTTTTTGCTACTGATTTGCAGCATTCCTTGATTAATTAATGATCGAATATCCTTTTGTACAAGGTCACAACCTTGTGGATTTAGTCTGCATCCCTCATAGTCTTCATGAGAACTTTTGAGTACCCATGCTCGAGCAAGCCCTTTATGCAATTCCACCCATGGTATCTTTACTTTCAAGGCCGTTATGACGATCTTCATTTCAGGCTCTTCCCCTTCTTCGGTGATGGCATTTACCCCACCATGATTAGGTAGAGGATTGTCCTTCACGTTTGGGTGATTTTCCTCGAATGACAATATCTTCTTTTCTATTAATTCTCGGACAATATGTTGAAGTGCGAAGCAACCTTCTAGATCATGCCCCACGGAGTTTTCATGAAAAGGGCAATGCATGTTTGGATTGTAGTAATTGGGTAAAGGATTAGGCGGAGCGCCTAATTTCCTTGTCCTGACGAGCCCTCTTTCTACCAGCATAGGAAACAATTCGGTATAACTCATGGGTATGGGTTGTATCCTCGGTTTCCCACTTTGATAGTTTGATCTAGGAGTCTGAGCTCGAGGTTGTTGCGTTTGTTGATTGTTGTAAGGTTGTCAATTGTATTGTTGATACTGATTGGGTGCCCCTTACTTAGGACCTTGCTGAATTTGTTGTTGTTGGAAGACTGGTGTCATCGCTGCTACATACAGTGGTTGTTGATATCGTTGTCGCTGACTCCTTTGATTTTGGGCTCTTCTTTCATGTGTCACGACGCTTACTTCACCTTCTTTCTTTTTATGAAAGCTGCTAGTTGGCTTCTTGGTAGCCCTGGTACCGGAGCTAGCAGTTGAATTTGATACTTTGCCACTCTTCAACCCTGCCTCAACTTTTACTCCCACAGCCGCAATGTCAGAGAAGTTTGTTGTGACACTGCTGATTAGTCTCTCATAGAATTCAGGTCTGACTGTATCTACGAACCAGTCGGCTAACTCTTTTTCAGTTAGGGGTGGCTCAACCTGGGAAGCCGTCCCGCGCCACCTTTGCGCATATTCCTTAAAGGATTCAGTACTCTTCTGCGTCATGCTAAGAAGATGACTGCGGTCTGGGGCTAGATCCATGTTGTACTTATAATGCTGGATAAATGCATCAGACAAATCCTGAAAGCAATGTACCTTTACTTGGTCCAAACTCAGATACCACTTGGTAGATGCCCCTTTGAGGCTATCCTGAAAACAGTGTATCAGAAGCTTATCATTTTTGATGTGCAGAGCCATCCGTCTGCAATACATAATTAAGTGAACCTTCGGACAAGTGGATCCCTCGTACTTGTCAAACATTGGCATCTCGAACTTTGGTGGAAACACCAAACTGGATACTAGACACATGTCTTTGGCGTCTGATCCAAAGGCGTTGCTTCCTTCAATGGCTCTCATCCTCTTGGCCATGATGTCCATCTCTACCCTCAACTTCTCATGTTTTTCATCTTCAATTTTGGAACCATTGGATACATCAAATATTGGCTGATGATTGTTGAAGACAGGTCGAGTATGTGTCAGACCTCCCTCCTAGGTGAAAAGAGGATCTGTCATTATCGGAACAACTTATGGTCGAACATTGAATGGTTGAGGATTGCTGAGTGGAGGTAGGAAATCTCTGGAAATACCGAACGGAAACTCAGTTGTCAAAGCTGGAACTGTAGGACGATTTACTGCTGATGTAGTGATTTCAGAGATCACAGTAGCCTGTGAATCCATCTTTGCTTTTATTCCATCGAGAACATCCATAATCTGGATGATGTTGTATTTGATTCCTTCAATGTCATTGTCGATCTGGTCGATACTCTGGTTGTGATCGGCCATCTTCCTTTGAGATCTGGCTCGAGTGTTGTAGCTGTGGGAACTCAGTGTAACTTCTTTCTTCCCTCTGGAGGAAAAGAACAATAGTTGAGTTGCGGAACCCATGCAAGACTATGCAGATGATATGCAAAATGTAAATGCAGATGCAAAACCAACCATTCAAAGAAAAACAACAATTTGTTTACAAACAACGTTAGAAACACACGTAACAACGTGATTTAAAAGTAGATTTTCATTGATAAGTTGAGATCCATTACAATAGATGGCTCTTGCTTAACAAACAAGACCTTTATTACAACAGAAGCAAATACACCAAAAGATTGAAATCTTAAGGAAAAAGCAGGAAATGTGGAAGTTTTGATCGTTCTAACTAGACGATCCTTCTCCTTCTTGAGACCTGGGCTGCAATTGATTCTGACAAATTATCTCCCACAGTTCAGCATTTTCACGTTTTGTTTTGACCAAAGCATACTTCAGCTCTTCCCTAGACATAAGGACCTTGGGCGCTATGGTGATCTCATAAGTATGAGTAAAACATTCTCAAAGTTATCTCCTTTGAGCAAAGTAGATAGGCTCTAGTGGTTAAATAGCTCACATTTTCTTCTAGGGTCATTCCTCGTAGATGAGGATGACGCCAAGAAAAACGAGCTTGTGTTTCACGTTCTTCATTGTGCCCTTTTTCACAAAAGCAGGCTCTTAGCATATCTGGCTCTGGTCCTGTTGAATATCCATGCTGTCGGCGAGCAAGGACGGGATTGTAGCTAATAACTCCTCTAGTACCGATGAGGGGTATGTTCGGGAAATCCCCACAGCTCTAGATCATAGCCACACCGTTGATCTTGGTATCATACCAGTTGATATCATAGAGCCTGAGGGTTATTAATTTTTCAACCCATGCTTCTTTATTGGGAAGGTTCCAAAGAACCTGAGTCCTAGGCAAGTGAGAAATAAACCACTTGCTGAGCAAAGCCGTACAACATGAGTACTGCCCAAGATCGTACACCTTTTGGCGATGGATGGTGATATATGTATCTGCTAGCAGAGTGTTTAAGGAATTCTTGATGATGAAGAGTCGGATGGCCTCTTCACTGATGAATTCGTCACATCATGGGAAAAGTTACAAACCATAGATTAAGAATGCTAAGATTGCCTCAAAGATTCCCAGATTTCTATTATCGTAATGAAACTCGGCCATCTCTATGAATGGTCTTGCTTCCATTCCAGAGAAACCACCCCTAGTTACCAATTCAGCGGGCAGCTCGGTTGTCCTGATGTGTAGTGCCTTAGCAAGGTCTCTTCTTTTTGGTTTTCCATACGAAGCTTTGAAGGTAAAGGGAATCCTTAAGTAAGCAGAGTACTCTTCTATTGTCAGGAGCAACTGAAAATTTGGGAAGATAAAACAGTGATATACTGGATCGTGGAACTCAACGAGTGTTTGCAGCATGTCCTCGTTGACTCGGGTGTTGAGTAGCGGTAGGAGATCTCCTTACTTGGCAACGAAATCACTGAGGTTCCTGACAAGGCCTGCCAGGATCCTGAGGTTACCCAGTCTTTGGCTTGGAAACAGAAACCTGCTTCGTCGTTCAATATTAACGTCTGCAAAGAAAATTTTGAATTTCCTTGATGGTTAGTAAAATGCAAACATGCAATGCAAAATGCGAATGATTTTACAAAACTCAGAAGATCAATCATGCCAAACCCTCATTTCATTCATTATTGGAAAAAGTTACAACTTTTGAGACACAATTCAAGAAACCTAAGTTACATCAAGAAACTAGGTTCCATGGTCTAAACTAAGAACTTCAGATGCGAAGCCTCTTCAACTTCTTCAGTATTGCATTTTCCATCACCAATTTATCCACTATTCCTTTCCAGCCTCCAGAGGTTGGAGGGATATTTGAGTATTCATGAATGCTTTGAGTGGGCTTAATACTAGAGAAAAATGAATTCACCTTTGTTGCTTCCTGTCGCTACTGTGAAAATCGGCGCCGGCTGACAGAAGAGTCGCCACCGTGCGTTATTTATCCCAACGGAGGGAAAGGAAACGCTCGAAGTAAACCTCGCAAAAAATGGGGAAAGGTATGGTCGTCGCAACCAAAACCTGGGTTCGGGAGCCGGTTACGCAAGGGGAAGGTATTAGCACCCCTCACGTCCGTCGTACTCGACGGGATCCACGCTTGCTTGGGTTGTCTACAGTATGCAAAAACAATCTATCTACGGCTGCTAAATCTAAAAGGAAGGGAATTGACTCGATAGAGCGTCGCACTCTATGCCTACGTATTCTCCAGAGAGAAAGTCAGAGTCAACGTAGTTCGGGACTACGGGGAAAATTGGCTCGCCAAGACCTCGCGTCTTGTGCCTACGTACTTCCACACTGCATGGAAGATCAGAGCTTTACGTAGTTCAGGCTAACTACGGCTAAACAAGGGTGTTCTCACACAGCAGTGAGAAATCAAACTGGTTTTAAAGGTTCGGGAACCTACGGGAACCTAGAACTATGGTCTGGTCTCAAATGCCCTCGGGCAAGAGAAAAGGGTAACATCAGTCGTCAGCAGGAAAGTCTCGATCGCACAGCAGCGAGAGAACAAAAGGTTAGTTGTTAGTATGCTCGCTAGGATATCGCATCCTATGCCTACATATTCTCGTCTGGTACGAGAAATCAGAGCAGCTGTAGTTCGGCTACTTTCGGGACCACAGCTCAAATCTCGTTTTATTAATATGCTGAAAAAATGGTTACAATGGTTGAATACTGAAAAATAAACCCCTAGGAAATACTATCCTATCCATCTATAATGGAAAAATCAAATGAAAAAGTCCCCTAACAAGTGGACTTTCAAAACTATCTCTAAAAATGTAAAAAGGTCCTATGAAGAAAATATCCTCTAAAAAATATTAAATCTACAAACTAATATTTTTTACTACTTTTTTCAAATATTTCTCTTCTCTATTCTTTTATTCTTTTCTTTTATTTTTCTCTCTTCTTTTCTTTTTTCCAAAATATTTCTTCATATATTTTTTCATATTTTTCTATATATTTTTTCATATTTTTTTCTATATATTTTTCATATTTTTTTCTATATATTTTTTCTCCATATTTTCCAACATTCTTTTTTCTTTTATTTCTTTTTCACATATTTTCTCCTCCCTTTTTAATATTCTTTTTCTCTTATTCTTCCTTCAACATTTTTTTTTCTTTTCTATTTTTCAATATCTTTCTTTTTCTATATTTTCTTTTTTTTTAAAATATTATTTCTCAATATCCTTTTTCAAGAAAAGAAGAAAAAAAATAAAAATACAAAGGAGGAGAGGGGAGTACAACAATTCAGGGGGTTACCAGCAGTAAAACACATTGGGACTGGGCCCAGCCCAATAGGGAATTCAGAAAGAAAAAAAACAACTGGGAGGGGGGTACTGGCCAAAACGCAGTGTGCAGTCCAGGAAATACGCTTGGGCCCAGCCCATTGTTCAGCAAAAAAAGAAAAAAGACTGAAACGGAGGGTGCATGTCCAAATGGGGGGTTTGTATGGATGAACACCGTTGGGCCCGGCCCAATCCCTCACGATCCACCCTCCTTCTCCTTTCTCAGAAAAAAAACCCTAATTCTTCCTTCCTTTCTCCCCTTTCACTGTTCACAGACCTAGCGCCGTCCCCTTCTCTGAATCCTCTCCCTCGCTCTCTCTTCCCCTAACCTTCTTGCTGAAAACCTCTTCAACTCAATCATCCTTAGCAGAACGAAACGCGAATCAAAGCAAACAACATCAAAATGTTCTTGTTATCAACTGATTGCAAGAATCTCAACAAGCTGAAGATGAGTTATCGGAGCTTTTCCATGTAAAAGAGATTCTGAGAAATCTTACGAAGATGCAACGATCTTGAGAAACGATGAAGGTTTACGAACCTTGTTGATGGATCTGTTGAAGTTCTTGATGATGCGCGTTTGGATTTGGATGAAGATCTTCTAGATCTTCTGGGAGCAGTCGAAGACCTGACGACGATGGTTGAGATTGCTCGTGAAGTCCAGAAGTTGAAGAAGACGAAGATCTATGATTGATGATCTTCACGGCGTTGATGAGCTTGAGGATTCTTTGGCAGTTTCTGGAGAGCCTTGAAGTTGTTGTTGGGAGGCGAAGAACGGTGATGAACGGGATGAAGATTTGAAGGATCTTCACGAGTTTCTGGAAAACCTTCATTGAAGAACACGAAGAACCGGATGAATATTGGGGTGAATCTGGTGTTTGCTTGAAGATTTTGGAGGTTGTTCTGAAGAACCTTGAAGGTGTTCTTGGAAGGCGAAGAACGATGATGAATGTTGATCGGAGGCTCTTATGTGCTAACAATTTCTGGTGAGATGATGGAAGGTTGATCGGAGAAAGATGAAGTTCTGGATTTTGTTGATTATGGATGATGAAGGTTGATCGGAGAAAGATGAAGTTCTGGCGATTTTTTTTGGGTGTTTTAGGGTTTTCCGGTGGTTGGTGTGGCGGCCGGAGGTTGTTGGGGTCATCGGAGACGGTTGGAGGCGGGGGTTGCATGGCCGCCGGCCATGCAACTGGTGAGGCTTCAGAGCTGGACAGGTGGCTTGGTTAGTTGAGGCGGTGGCTGCATGCGTGCCACGTGGCGAGGGCGTGGCAGAGAGAGGGAGAAGGAGGGTGATGCGTTGTCACGCATGCAATGAATGGGATGGGGCCTCCTCTGCTTGTAACACGTGTGCTGAAGACTATATAGTGGCTGGCAATTCTGGACTTGAAAATGGACGAAAAAGGATAAATTGGGCCTTGCGAATTGGGCCTCCAAATAGACTCAACCTGGGCCCAACGAAAAACAATAAAACCCAAAATCTGAATAATAATGGATTAAAAAACTGAATTAAAAAAAGACTAATTAAATGCTGATTAATAATGAACTAAACTTCATTAAAAAAACTGATTAAAGACTTAAACCTACCATTAAGCTAAACTGAAAAATTAAACTAACCTAAACCCTAATTACTTAAAACTCTAATTAAATGATTAAAACTCTCTAATAAAACCTATATTAAATTCTATAAAAGACAATCTATTATTAAAAAAAGAAAAATCTATATTCTATATTTAGAAAAATCTATTTATTGATAAAAGAAAATCTATATCTATTAAGAAAATGATTAAAAGAAATCTATTAATTTCCTATAATATTCTAAAATTGATCTTAAAGCTATTTAAAACTATTTTTAAAAAAACTATTAATATTCAAAAATGATTAAAATCTATTAAAACCCTAATAATGGCCAATAAAATCTAGAAAAATCACAATAATTCCCGAAGGAACAAAAATAGCACCGAATGATAAATAAGACTGCGAGAGCGCAACGGAATAACCGGTAAAAATAAACGGACACCGAAATATCCCCAAAAACACACAGCGCGAGCTGAAAACACCGGGAAGAGCACGACCTCCAAAAAAAACGATTCTACCCATCTAAACTGATTAAAAACAACTGAAACGCGAGACGAGGGATGTGATCCCGATAAAATCAAAACAAATGAAAAATGCACTATATGCGATATGCAGATGCGAATGCGGGAATGCGTCGAAATATCGAGCCAGATACGGGACCCGGTTGGTCAAATTTTAGGGTGCAACAGCTGCCCCTATTCAAGCGGCTTCGACCTGAATGGGTGAAGAGCGCTCAGCCTTCAAACATTCAAAGGTAGCTGACGGTTGAATACAAATGAAACCCTGAAATTTGCCAACCGCGGGAATATACTGCAAAACTGCTCGAGGAATAACCTCCAATGAACTGAAGTTCGGTTGTCACGGCAACAACTGGTCAATTTTCTGATAAATTTTTCTTCTCCTTTTCAACATCAATCACCTGTGTGACGCCACAAGTATTGGAATAATGCTTCGAAAAGCAAACGACTTGATTCCCATCTCTCTTATGGGATCAAATCCTGTCATCTCACAGTTCACAGCAAACTTGAGGACAATTCTCCTGGGGAACTTCTGAATCGAATGCTCGGCACCCATTCTGTCAACAGGAGGCGGCTTCAGAAATCTGATATATGTCAATCTTTTTTTCAGTGTCGACGTAACAACCAAATGAAGAATCACTCCGCTGGGGAAGAAGAGAAGCTTAACCACACAACTCTGCAGGGGAACAAATTCGAAAGCCAATAGGTAACCCAACCTGGTCCATGTTTCGAAATGCGTATGCTTGAAATGATGCAATGCCCTATATGTAAATGTAAATGCTATGCGTTCTGTTTGAAAATGCAATGCCCAGACGGCATGGAAATGCTACATGTTTGTATAAATGCTATGACTATATCTGCAAATGTAAATGCAGGCTCAAGCTGCCAGCGAACACCAGGTCTGCAACTACTTGGCAAAATAAATGCCGAAGGTAGACGTCAACTCCACTGAAGGTAACCTGATATCACCGAATCATCTCAGCAAAATAAATGCTGGAAAAGGGAAACTAAATCTGCTGGGGATAACCGTCCTGCTGGAGGAATGGAAAGGCAACCCTGCTTGGGGAGAAAGAACAACTCTGCTCGGGGATGCTCTCTTCAAACCATTGGCAACTGATTGTGCTCTGTAGGGATTGACCCAAACTAGGATTGATTGCGCGCAGCACACTGCTGGAAATGCCCCTACTATCAAGGATATCAATCTTAATCTGCTGGGGATACTCCTGATCCTACTCTGATACGGGGTAAAATACAATCTCGACTCTTCTGGGGATAATAAGCAACTTTCATCTGCTGAAGAGTAGCAATTCTGATTTAACAACATCCACAAGGAATTCAAACATTAATCGGAGCACTGATATCCGTCGAGCTTCGTATCGAGGAACATGACAACATGCGAGTCATTGAGAATTACTGTGTCAGATACCTTTAGGTTTTTGTTTTTACTGGTTTAGGATAAACGTGGATTATGTACACAGTGGAAGATATGGAAAATACTAGGCGAGAACCAGCATTCAAAGGTAGACTACCAGGCGAGAACTGATAGGAAAATAGGTTATCGAACGAGAATTGATTTGGTTTAGACATCAGACAGGGCTGACTGGATAACAGACTGAGGCATAGACAACCAGACGAGAACTGGCTGAAAGCTGACGTACACCAAACGAGAACTGGTATAACACATAGGTTAAAACACACGATGATCAGACGAGAACTGATTACGCGACGACATGTACCAGACGAGAACTGATACAACACTTGAAGAAACGATGACCAGACGAGAACTGGTTACGATAAACTACACCAGACGGGAACTGATGCTTACAATAAACTACACCAGACGGGAACTGATGCTTACGGAAGGGTGGGCCAGACGAGAACTGGTTACCGGTTTGCCAGGCGAGAACTGGACATCGGAAACGACTGGTTACTAACACGTAAAAGGTTTAAACTGCAGAATAACGACTCCACGACAGCAAGGCCTTTTTCGGAATGTTAAGGTTTTTTGATAAGAGTAATGACACGATTCCCCCGATACTCAACTCCGGCTGGGGATAAACAGACTGGCTTGAACGACTTGCCTCAGTGCACTCAGCTGGGGATAAAAAGACTGGCTTGAACAACTTGCCCCAGTACACTCAGCTGGGGATAAAAAGACTGGCTTGAACAACTTGCCCCAGTGCACTCAACTTGCCCCAATCTAACTCCTGAGAGTACCGCTCTGAACAGCTTGCTACGAGACGACCTCGAGATTACCTGCCCCGGTATCTATACAACAACAGAATTCAATCTCCATTAAACCCCGATCAACCCAGTTGGTTTCAATACTCTCTGCGGTGGCTTGCCCCTGAATGAGCGTTCTAGCGACTTAACCTGATCTGATTATCCACCTGAAGTATCTGCTTTCAAATCTCAACGCTCTGCATGATTGCCCCTGATTGGCTCTCGAGAAGACTCACTTCTGATCAACTGCTTCTCAGACAAACTGCCCCTGATCAACTGAAGCTTCGGGACTTGTCTTCAAACTAACTGGTTCCGAACTCACTGGAAGTCAATTCCCTGGATTCACAGGTCTTCACAATATACACCATCCTGGTTCAGACTGCTGAATTACTCAGCCCGATGATTCCCTGTTGGAATTTCTTTCATGCCAACTACTAACCTGCAATTAAAATTGTCTATTCATGAATGGTAATCTTAATGCAGTGTTTATGCAGATTTTGAAAAACTTTTGAGCTGTCACTCATTTACATGCGATGATTGTGAGTGACGAATGAAACAGAGTTCAAACGTAGTGCTTACGTGGTCAGTGAAAAATACAACAAGGATGTGACTAGCAAGTCAAGAAGGAGTCAGGTTACTCAACCTTATCGTAATGCGCTTTCATAATAAACCCTACCTCAATTAGGTCTTTTAAGGGTTGTATCGTGGTCGGGTTCACGGTTCGTGAAACAAAGGATATTTGGCTCAAATTTTGATTTGTACGCACCTCTTCTACGTGATGTTCTCGATCCTAAGGTTCAGTTAACTTGGCACAAGCGCTCGCCTCTTCGAGAGGTATGTTGAATGGTGAGAACCACAGTTAAGGAATCCACAAGGCTTTTCCGGAGTGATAGCTACTCCTTCTTCGCTTTCGGTGTCTGTGTACACGACTTTGTGACTCGCTGGGGATATTATTTTTTTCTATCCCTTCATTCTTTTGATTCCCTAATTTTTGCCTGGACTAACTCATTTTGAGTTCTTTTCGTTTTTTCTTTTGAAGTCCAGCGGGATGCCCTGATTTTTGCCTAAGTATTAGCTTTACAGCTTTTCTTTCTTTTTACTTAGCGGACTTTCTTTCTTTTTTCTTTTGGAACAAAGTCGTGTGACACTGGTTGTCTTGATTGCTCCGAAAGGATTGTAACTGTCTCACTCCTGATTGGTGAGGTATGACCTCTGTGGTATAAACTGATTGGTCCTTGAAAGACAGCACTCCTCCGTAAGACTTGAATGCTCGGTCAAGCTAACTGACAATTACCCTGCCCCTGGTTAAGATGTGAGGGTTTTAAAAGTCCGAAAAAACTTCTACTTCCTGGCTCGAAGTGGTTAACAAGGGACTAACTCCTTATATCTCCAGTGTTTGGGGAATTTGAAACAATGCCTTGTACGTCATCGGTAAGGTCTTATCTGAAAGCATACGATCATTGGTTATGAGTTTAGTTTCGTCATCCTTCCTCCAATCTTTGCTAGTCACAGTGACAAAATGGAGTAAATAAAAATGCAAGTGTCGGTGCAATGCAGTAAATGAGCGACAACGACATGATTAATTCAGAAAAATGCATAGTCACTTTATTATTATCACCATTCGAAACATACAATGTTTACAGCAAGTAGTAACTAACAGAAAAGAAACTACCAATGCAAATGATATAAAAGTCTGAGGACTGCCAATGCTGAGGCGCCCGCCTGTCTGAATCACTGGCTTTTGCTGGGGAATACTTTCCGAGTCTACGAGCTTAGACAGCTGAGCGGTTGGTATGAACAAACAGAAGTCCTTCTCGAAAGGAAATGCAATCTTGGTCGATCAACTGCTGTACTTTCGCCTGAAATGCTTTACAATCTTCAGTCGAATGCCCTGGAGAGCCACCATAGTAACCACACTGAACGTGGGGATTGTACCCAGGAGGGTAAGGTTCTGGAACTGGCTTAAGAGCTTTAGGTTCCACCAAAGAACTCTAGATCAAAGATGGTAGCAGCTGGCTATACGGCATAGGCACTGGGTGAGAAGGAGCTTTCCTTCGTTCCAAGTTGTTGCGAGGTCGATTCTGATTCTGATGCTGATTCTGATAACCTCGACCACGAGTTCGCTGCTTTGCAATGGAAGCGACATAAGATTCCTGATATGGTGCCCTAGGCACAATTGTTTGTCCAGCAAAACAAGCCACAGGAGGCACTGATCTCTGATAAGATGGAGAACCAACAACATTCACTGATTCGCTTCGAGGATATTCACCATTTGGCATGACTGCATTGATCACAACTCCTTCTTCACTCTGATAGTCACAAGGATATTCAGTTTCACCAGCTTGATCGTTTGAAGTAATCTGAATTTTCCCAATTCTTATGGCATACTCAAGGCGTTCTCCTAATGCTACCACGTCAGAGAAACTTAACGGAAGTCCGAGCAATCTTTCGAAGTACGGCTCTTGTAGGGAATCTACAAACATGCTTGTCAACTCTCGGTCTAACAGCGGTGGATGCACTCTAGCAGCAAATTCTCTACATCTCTGAGCATACTTCCTGATAGGTTCATTATTCTCTTGAGACAGTTCTTGCAACTGCATGCGATGGGGAGCTATGTCCATATTATAATCATACTGCTTCAGAAAAGCTCTGGCTAAATCCATCCATGACTGAATCTGATTTCTCTCTAACTGCATATACCACCTCAAAGATGCCCCAGTCAGACTATCTTGAAAGCAATGAATCATCACTTTGTCATCTCGCACAAACGAAGTCATTCTTCGACAGAACATCATCAAATGTTGCTTCGGACAACTATCTCCCGTGTACTTTTCAAACTTCGGCACTTTGAACTTATAAGGCAACACCAAGTCAGGAACCAGACACATGTCTACAGCATTCAGGTTGACAGCATCTTTCACTTTCAAAGCTTCAACTTTCTCTTCCAATGCTTGGAGTCTTCTCTCCCTCTCAAGAGCTCTTGGATCTACCATCCTGGCTATTGGAATATCTCTTCTTGGATTCATCACAGTGAAAGCAACACCTTGATTGTTAACAGGAGGAGGACGTTCATTTCGGGAAACAAACTGCTCATGTCGACCTCGGTTCTCAACAGAAGGCTGTACAACTTGGTCTGCAGTAACGTTGTTCGCTTGCGGGAAGTCCTCCATGGAATCATACAGAGGGTTGGACGTCATAGTGAACCCTGTCAAAGTGTTAGGAGACTGGAAATTGCCTTCAGACATAGCTACCAATAATCTTCAGCTGACTTCAATGCTCGATCCTGCTCAAATCTACTCAACCCCTAGGTCTGCTTCTGACAATCAACAGCTGCTCAATCCAAACTTCGGGTAGTCACCTTCAGGAAACAAAGGCTAGATCAGAACTCTGGCTAACTGGAGGATGATATGCAATATGATGCAACATTGTTATGCACATGATATGCAAGATGCAGCAAACAACGGGATCACAACCCCCACACAAATCTGAATACTGTTGCGCTGCTAACGGAGTACGTTCGCTCTGAAGAGAGGACCAAAATAACGGGTAGGTTGGAAGTCAAGTTTCCTGCAAAAAAAAAACCCCACTCACAGGTATGGACCTATATCTGTCAAGGTACGGCATCCTATGCGGTCGTCAGCGTCACAGACTTTCAAAACTGACGATACGATTCCCAGAAGGAGTGGCATCATCAAGTCTTGAAGAGGACTCACTTAGCTAACTTCCAAATGATCGGTTCCCAGAGTCGACAATCCAACTAACCAGCAACCCGAACCACCCAAAGGGTGGGACAAGAGGCCAACCAGAAGAACCTCGTCTGAGTGTAGATTTCGTGGGACACTAGGACATGCAAAGCATGTGCGCGCCCACTAATTTCTACTCTAAGTCTAAGGTGCACTCAAGCCCAGGTCCGGCTTCTCACTCAATCATAGAACACCCGTCACACCCCAATAGCACAACAGTAACAGATAATATCAATAAATAAGCCCCAATAGACAAGCAAACAAGCGCTAGGATTGACTCACTTAGGGGACGTTGGATCCCACATGCATAGGGACTATCGCAGTCCTTAGCAGCCAGGGGACGTTGGATCCCCAGCAGACTCGCCAGCTGTTGGGGATCGCCCCAAACAGCTAGGAAAAAACCTAAGGCAAGACTCGTATAGGGAACTATCGCAAATTCCCCAGCAGAGTCGCCAGTTGTCGCTACTGCGAAAATCGGCGCCGGCTGACAGAAGAGTCGCCACCGTGCGTTATTTATCCCAACGGAGGGAAAGGAAACGCTTGAAGTAAACCTCGCAAAAAACGGGGAAAGGTATGGTCGTCGCAACCAAAACCTGGGTTCGGGAGCCGGTTACGCAAGGGGAAGGTATTAGCACCCCTCACGTTTGTCGTACTCGACGAGATCCACGCTTGCTTGGGTTGTCTACAGGATGCAAAAACAATCTATCTACGACTGCTAAATCTAAAAGGAAGGGAATTGACTCGATAGAGCGTCGCACTCTATGCCTACGTATTCTCCAGAGAGAAAGTCAGAGTCAACGTAGTTCGGGACTACGGGGAAAATTGGCTCGCCAAGACCTCGCGTCTTGTGCCTACGTACTTCCACACTGCATGGAAGATCAGAGCTTTACGTAGTTCAGGCTAACTACGGCTAAACAAGGGTGTTCTCACACAACAGTGAGAAATCAAACTGGTTTTAAAGGTTCGGGAACCTACGGGAACCTAGAACTATGGTCTGGTCTCAAATGCCCTCGGGCAAGAGAAAAGGGTAACATCAGTCGTCAGCAGGAAAGTCTCGATCGCACAGCAGCGAGAGAACAAAAGGTCAGTTGTTAGTATGCTCGCTAGGATATCGCATCCTATGCCTACATATTCTCGTCTGGTACGAGAAATCAGAGCAGCTGTAGTTCGGCTACTTTCGGGACCACAGCTCAAATCTCGTTTTATTAATATGCTGAAAAAATGGTTACAATGGTTGAGTACTGAAAAATAAACCCCTAGGAAATACTATCCTATCCATCTATAATGGAAAAATCAAATGAAAAAGTCCCCTAACAAGTGGGCTTTCAAAACTATCTCTAAAAACGTAAAAAGGTCCTATGAAGAAAATATCCTCTAAAAAATATTAAATCTACAAACTAATATTTTTTACTACTTTCTTCAAATATTTCTCTTCTCTATTCTTTTATTCTTTTCTTTTATTTTTCTCTCTTCTTTTCTTTTTTCCAAAATATTTCTTCATATATTTCTTCATATTTTTCTATATATTTTTTCATATTTTTTTCTATATATTTTTCATATTTTTTTCTATATATTTTTTCTCCATATTTTCCAACATTCTTTTTTCTTGTATTTCTTTTTCACATATTTTCTCCTCCCTTTTTAATATTCTTTTTCTCTTATTCTTCCTTCAACATTTTTTTTTCTTTTCTATTTTTCAATATCTTTCTTTTTCTATATTTTCTTTTTTTAAAAAAATATTATTTCTCAATATCCTTTTTCAAGAAAAGAAGAAAAAAATAAAAATACAAAGGAGGAGAGGGGAGTACATCAATTCAGGGGGTTACCAGCAGTAAAACACATTGGGATTGGGCCAAGCCCAATAGGGAATTCAGAAAGAAAAAAAAACAACTGGGAGGGGGGTACTGGCCAAAACGCAGTGTGCAGTCCAGGAAACACGCTTGGGCCCAGCCCATTGTTCAGCAAAAAAAGAAAAAAGACTGAAACGGAGGGTGCATGTCCAAATGGGGGGTTTGTACGGATGAACACCGTTGGGCCCGGCCCAATCCCTCATGATCCACCCTCCTTCTCCTTTCTCAGAAAAAAACCCTAATTCTTCCTTCCTTTCTCCCCTTTCACTGTTCACAGACCTAGCGTCGTCCCCTTCTCTGAATCCTCTCCCTCGCTCTCTCCTCCCCTAACCTTCTTGCTGAAAACCTCTTCAACTCAATCATCCTTAGCAGAACGAAACGCGAATCAAAGCAAACAACATCAAAATGTTCTTGTTATCAACTGATTGCAAGAATCTCAACAAGCTGAAGATGAGCTATCGGAGCTTTTCCATGTAAAAGAGATTCTGAGAAATCTTACGAAGATGCAACAATCTTGAGAAACGATGAAGGTTTACGAACCTTGTTGATGGATCTGTTGAAGTTCTTGATGATGCGCGTTTGGATTTGGATGAAGATCTTCTAGATCTTCTGGGAGCAGTCGAAGACCTGACGACGATGGTTGAGATTGCTCGTGAAGTCCAGAAGTTGAAGAAGACGAAGATCTATGATTGATGATCTTCACGGCGTTGATGAGCTTGAGGATTCTTTGGCAGTTTCTGGAGAGCCTTGAAGTTGTTGTTGGGAGGCGAAGAACGGTGATGAACGGGATGAAGATTTGAAGGATCTTCACGAGTTTCTGGAAAACCTTCATTGAAGAACACGAAGAACTGGATGAATATTGGGGTGAATCTGGTGTTTGCTTGAAGATTTTGGAGGTTGTTCTGAAGAACCTTGAAGGTGTTCTTGGAAGGCGAAGAACGATGATGAATGTTGATCGGAGGCTCTTATGTGCTAACAATTTCTGGTGAGATGATGGAAGGTTGATCGGAGAAAGATGAAGTTCTGGATTTTGTTGATTATGGATGATGAAGGTTGATCGGAGAAAGATGAAGTTCTGGCGATTTTTTTGGGTGTTTTAGGATTTTTTTGGGTGTGGCGGCCGGAGGTTGTTGGGGTCATCGGAGACGGTTGGAGGCGGGGGTTGCATGGCCGCCGGCCATGCAACCGGTGAGGCTTCAGAGCTGGACAGGTGGCTTGGTTAGTGGAGGCGGTGGCTGCATGCGTGCCACGTGGCGAGGGCGTGGCAGAGAGAGGGAGAAGGAGGGTGATGCGTTGTCACGCATGCAATGAATGGGATGCGGCCTCCTCTGCTTGTAACACGTGTGCTGAAGACTATATAGTGGCTGGCAATTCTGGACTTGAAAATGGACGAAAAAGGATAAACTGGCCCTTGCGAACTGGGCCTCCAAACAGACTCAACCTGGGCCCAACGAAAAACAATAAAACCCAAAATCTGAATAATAATGGATTAAAAACTGAATTAAAAAAAGACTAATTAAATGCTGATTAATAATGAACTAAACTTCATTAAAAAAACTGATTAAAGACTTAAACCTACCATTAAGCTAAACTGAAAAATTAAACTAACCTAAACCCTAATTACTTAAAACTCTAATTAAATGATTAAAACTCTCTAATAAAACCTATACTAAATTCTATAAAAGACAATCTATTATTAAAAAAAGAAAAATCTATATTCTATATTTAGAAAAATCTATTTATTGAGAAAAGAAAATCTATATCTATTAAGAAAATGATTAAAAGAAATCTATTAATTTCCTATAATATTCTAAAATTGATCTTAAAGCTATTTAAAACTATTTAAAAAAAAACTATTAATATTCAAAAATGATTAAAATCTATTAAAACCCTAATAATGGCCAATAAAATCTAGAAAAATCACAATAATTCCCGAAGGAACAAAAATAGCACCGAACGACAAATAAGACTGCGAGAGCGCAACGGAATAACCGGTAAAAATAAACGGACACCGAAATATCCCCAAAAACACACAGCGCGAGCTGAAAACACCGGGAAGAGCACGACCTCCAAAAAAACGATTCTACCCATCTAAACTGATTAAAAACAACTGAAACGCGAGACGAGGGTTGTGATCCCGATAAAATCAAAACAAATGAAAAATGCACTATATGCGATATGCAGATGCGAATGCGGGAATGCGTCGAAACATCGAGCCAGATACGGGACCCGGTTGGTCAAATTTTAGGGTGCAACACTTCCCCATCAATCACTCGTTGTTCGAGCCAATATATCAATTCGTCTTTTTCTTGTACTTGTCTGATGAGCCTTGTTGTTTCGGAGGAAAGCGCATGATAATTTCTTTCCCAAGTGTCCCTCTCAAGTTGAGCTCTTGCAAGCAACTCTTGGTATTCCTCCATCTTCTCAATGGGAATGGCAGAGGATGTCGACGCGATGACAATCTGCATGTTTTTTTTCTGGGAGATATGGCATTTTCAAATCCCTTGCTCTAGACTGGACCCATTGAGTAAATGGTTCAAAAGCTACACAATTCCTTTTCCCTAGGTCTGCTTTTGTCTTTTTATGGATGTCCTCCCAAGCATTAATTGTGTTATTTCTGGATCGGCGTTGAGATAAAAGAAACCGGATAAGAGCACATTGGTGGGTTTATCCTTCATCGGAAAACCAAAATGGCGTTTAGCCAAGGCGGGATTGTAGCTAATCCCTCCTCTTACTCCAATGAGTGGTATGTTTGGGAAGCTTCTGCACCGATCAAAATAAACTCCTCGATCATAGGCAGGATTGTACCAATGAATATCAGTTTGTGTTAAGGATATTATCCTTTGAGACCACCTCCATCCATTGGGATTCTCTTTGAAAGTGTCAGTTTTTGACAAATAGTTGACAAACCATTTGTACAGCAGAGGTGCACAACAAAGAATAGTTCCCTTTCCTTGAAGTGTCCGATGATGAACTGAGTGATAAAAATCTCCTAACAAGGTAGGCACGGGGTTGCCACTTAAAAATATGGTAATAGAAGGGAGATTAACAAATTCCTCCACTTCGGGAAATAATACTAATCCATAAATCAACAAAGCTAATACTGCTTCAAAAGCATCCATGCTCCTCTCTTTGGCAAGATAGGCATCTTTCTTGACTAAGAAATCTGAATGGAAACCTTCAACTCCTCCTTTGGTAGCATGGTTAGCTTTAATTTCAGATACTTCAAGGTGAAGAGCATCTGCTATTTCTTTTGGTGAAGGTAAGCTTTCCAATCCACTGTATGGTTTTTGATCCTTCACAAGGACTCCCACATAGTAGGCATACTCTTACAAGATCCGCATCAACTGATATTCGGGAAAAGTAAAGCAATGGTATAGTGGGTCATAGAACTGAACCAATGTGTTGAGGATCCCTTCTTCCATCCATGTCCTGACTAGGCTCAAAATCTTTCCATATCTCTTTCCAAACTCTTCTGACACCATGGTCCCTATTTTTCTCAACTCGAATGTATCAGGCTTCTCGAAATTATATCTCTTGGTGTTCCTTGTTCCAATATCCATGATATATTTAGGATTTTGCACAAAGAGATCAACTGAGCTTTACAAAACCAGTTGCAAACATGAAATGCCATGATGAGATGACACACATATAACACAAAGGAAAGTATTCACACATACAATGCGTATGCACACACAAGGCTCCCTAAGCTCAAGGTTAAAGCATGGAGTCAAAAGGTCTACCCATTCCCAAGGATTTGTACTATCAGTTAATTGTACCTGTCAAACGGGTTCTATCAAAGTTCCTAGAGTCATAGTAAATCCTTCGGATATTGTCAACCAACACAACTACTTATGTGAGTCGACAATATTCTCAAGATAAACTCGTCAGAGTGTAGTATCGCGTAACAACTTTTGAAGGACTACTCCCTTACAGTTTCCGCACTACATCCTAAAAAGGCCAAGTGGGGTAAAAGTGTTACTAAAGGTCCTCAGCTTCACAAACTCTCAGGTTGAAACAATTAATGAATACACGACTACTCATGCACCACTAATTATCTCAAGGAGGTCTCCACTGAGCATGATTACATCATATGTCAGACTTGTTGGGACTACTCCCAACAACCAACTATTGATCCTATCACAATCCTATCTCATGTGTCACTCAAATCTGGGTTAGGATTTATCTCACCACTCAAAGCACCCAATTTCCATAACACACAAACAGATATATTTACAAATATACATGTAAGAAAATATTCACAAATATAGCATACAATCATACAAAGTAGGCTAAACCCTCGAGTTTAAGTGCTTCCCCAGTGAAGTCTCCATTTCTGTTGCAGTGAGAATCGTGATACCAAGCTATTGATTAACTTGAATCTTAATTCATTAAACTCACAACCGGACTTTGATTTATCCAAAGGAAAGGTTAAAGAAAGAAAGATATTTTGCGCGATGTAACAACAAAGCTAAGAGATCGGAGATCGGGGGTTGGTTATGCCTAGGGTAGGTATTTCACATTCTAAACATCTGTAGTACTCTACAGGAACCTTTTGTATGTTTGTATGCTATACTTGCTAAATGTATGCTATGGCTTGGGATTGGGTATAAGGTAAAGCTAAAGACCTAAGGATAGTTTCTAAGTTTGCTCGCAAAGATATCGCATCCTCTACCTACGTATCTTAACTAGGATAGAATCAGAGCAACCATAATTCACCTCACTAGGGATAGATGAACACTTGATTATAATCAAGGTTCAAAGGGGAACAAACATAACAATGCTTGTGTAGAGTTTAACAAAACTCTCTATTCTCAATTAAACGCTTAAGAATATTGACTTTCACCAAAGCTAAGAGGGGAGTAAGTAATCATCACCATGATTCCTACATAGAGTTAACAAACTCTATCTTAAAGTTCTAGTTAAAAGATACTCCTAACAAGGGGTAGGTCTTCTAGACTTAAAGCAAAGTCTAAATGGGTATATGTTCTAACTTAACCAAGTTATGGTTCAAAGATGACTTAAAAAAGTCAAAGGAAGGGTAATGAGCTACCTATGACCCAAGGGTCAATAGAGAGTCTTTCCTTTGGAATGGGGAAACGATGAGGCAACTGGATGAGAACTAACAAGTTCCATCACCTGGGGAATAACTTAACAAAGTTGAAAAGCAAACACAGGCATTTATTCAAACATGATGAACATATAAAAGAGTATGATAACAACCAAGGAAAAGATGCAAGTATGTGACAACATCAAGCAAAGATTACAATCAAATCAAATGGTTACAAACCAATAATACACAAAGATATTACAATTTCTAGAAGGGGTAGAGGTTCTTACAAGACCAATCATATTAAGGCAAGATCAGTTTTTAGGCATCTTAACAAAGATGAAAAGAAAACATGGTAATAACCATCGTGACAACAACATGTAATGCAAAAAATGCAAGCAAGTGGCAACTTAAGGCAAGCATATCATATGGATCAAATGTAACAACATAAGACCAACAACCAAGCATTGATGACAATCAAGTACAAGTAAGCAAATAAGAAGTGTTACAACAGTTCAAGTAAGAAGTTCAAAGTTTCATGGGGAATCATACAAGTTCATTGTGACAACCAAGACAGAGCAAGCCCTAGCATGTTATGGTTCTAACAAGACATCCAAACAAGTAGAGAAAGTCATAAATAATACACTCAAGAAGAGATATAACATGGTTTACAAACACAGTTCACAGTGTTGTTCAACTAGATGCACTTTACAAAAGCATGGATTAATCATGATAAAACCTTGACTTAGACAAAAATCAAACACTTAAACAAGTTAACAAACATGTGTACATTAAATACAAAAAAATCTCACAAGATTAAATCAAGAAGAAGTTTGAGAAAACCCCAAAAAGACACAAGGAAAAACCCTAAAAAAGTACGAGACTTTCAAGTGAAAGTATACATGATCAAGAACATTTTGAAAAAAGAATGGATAAAAAATGTTGAAAAATGGTGAAGTTATGAAGTTTGCAAATTTGTGAAGAAAACATGAAAAATCAAGTATTAAAAAGAAGAGGTGCACTTGGTAGGTGTTGAACCCACCACCTTTGGATCACAAGTGTAAAACTTCACCAACTTATCCAATGTACGTGTGTGAAAGAATCATGGTGAGAGAGAGAGATGTATGCTAAAACATGAAAAATGCAAGAAATAGTAAAAGAGTTGATCTCCACACGGATTGAACTCAGGTCAAGAGGCAAGGCAAGATACGCGAGCGCATAGGTCACGACCACTGGAGTGGTGATACATCCATTGTATCAAGCCACCCTAGAAATATATATGCCTTAAGAGGTGAAATTTCTGGGCAAAACCAAACATGGCAAAACAAGCAACATGACCAAAACGTGAACATTCAAACTGATTCAAAACTCCATCAATTTTAACAAAACAAGAGTCTAACTTACGTGATTTTTAACAAGGAAAAAGATGGCATTATTAGTTTTCTCAAATTGTGCTTATAAATTAAAACACGATAGCAAGTGCAAGAATGATGTTTGAAATGCATTTTCAAAATATGAGCTCAATGCAAGCAAGTTTGTACCAGTTTGAAGGTATGCACACATTAAAAATATATCATAGACAAGGTCTAGACAGAAGAATGGTTCAAATTTATGCTAGAATTGAAAGTAGTGTGTGAGTTGCAAAGTGTATGAGTTGAAAATAGCCAACAATTGTCATGACAGATCCAAAACAAAACTTTAACACATACTCATTCAAACATATCATTAGTTAAACATGAATCAAATATATCCAGTTGGTTACATAAAGAACAGTCAAATAAATTGAGGATTATGAGGCTGCAAAGACAGGTTGCTAGAATAGAAACATGATCCTTATGGTGTGTGTCCAACAATGGTTCATGACAGTCATTCATTTGTGATTCATATTAAACTACACAAGACATGGCATACCAAAACATAGACACATCAAAACAATTCTTAGATCCACACAAAAACTGGTATGAACAGACCCTTCACACATTGGTCAATGTATGCCATCCATGTTAAGCACAAATCATCATGGTTCTCAAAATGCAGACTGATCTACCTATACATTATAACTAGACTAAACAAAACCAAGTAGCCATGCTCATAACTAGAACAGCTCATTGGTGAGATTCCACACCAATATCCAATAACAGTTTCAAATCATCCTTCTCTATGTTCATACATGACATGGAGCAAATCTATTTCAAAAGCACAAACACGCAACAGAATCGCACGGTATGATGATTAGCAAAATGTTTAAACATGATGATAATCAAAGAAAAATCAAATATGGAATATTTACACATGAACTACATTTGCTTCAAGCACATTTCAACAAAAAGCATACTAAACATGTTCATGACAGTTCAACATCAAGATAGTGAATACTAACTGATGTTGTGATTCGCAAGTGCACGAATAGCATCAGAGTAATATAAAAGATTATCGATCCCACATAGACCAAACATCAATCTATCGATTACTGCTATTACGGTGTTTATCTAAGGTAAGTCAATTTTTGAATTAGGTTGTGCGAAATAAAAGTAAAGTGCGAAAATAAATTCAATCATAAAACAACAGGCTTGGATGTAATTCACATAGCTGGGCAGTATTCCAAATGCGTACAAATAGACTTCTTAAGGGGTAATGTTTCCTACTCATGAAAATAACTAATTTAACGGGAACTATCGCTTTCGTGTATTCAGAACCCAGTTTATGCCCTAATCGATCCCTCTTATTGTCACTTATAAAAAGGCGTGCATTGCGTTAGAGTGATTAAACCTATTTTTAAGAAATATAGTTTCTTGACTTAGTTGAAAAGTATTTTGACCTGGAATTTCTAATAAAAAGAGGTTATTGCGAACCGGAATTTAAATCCATAAACGCGTCTGAAAATAGTTTTAAAATCGTTTTTCTAAAGCATTAAAGATTCCTGCTTAACTGGACTAAGCACTTTCGCTTCCTTTGAATAGTTAAGACTAACCAAATTTATCTAAAGGTTGGACGACTTTCGATCTTACCTAACAGATTTTAAGTGCAGAAAAGATGTATTAAAATTCAGAATAACCCCTAAGTGAAGCTATCGACAACCGTATGGACTACCACTTTTAACTATGATCCTCACATCCTAACCTCTAAGATTTAGCCGAACATGGAAACGTAAATAGACATGGTAAATAAAGTGCGATAAATAAAGGCAGTAAATAAATTGCGAATAAATAAAGTGTGATAAATAAAGTGCGATAAATAAAGTGTAGGAAATAAATGCGGATAAATAAAAGCGGAAAATAAATAGAAACCTGCTCCGAATGGGAGGTTTTAAATCTTGGTACAACGTGAAGTAAAAGATTGAAATAAAATGGCGGCAGGATTAACTTCTGCCAAAGTGCTCCAAACCCAATTACAGACTCGATTAGACAATGTGATAACCACTCGATGTGAGAAGTTTATCACTTTACAACAGATGGAAATTTATGACTTGAGTTCTGTAACTAAGCTTGGATGCTTAGAAATTAGGCAGAACTCTTCTATTTATAATGCTAGGAAAATACAGGAAAAGACTAGAATGCCCCCAACTTCTTTTGGGAGAGAACAAAATGCAAGGGTGGTGCTCGCCATGCCCTCATGGCGCCCGCCATGTGTACTAGAGTGGAAAGAAGTGGGAGACATGGCAGTTGTCAGAAGTTGGTCTCATATCCCACTCATGGCTTCTCCTATGGCGCTCGCCATGGTGAGTACCATGTGTACAATTTCCTGAAAAGCTTGTATTTTTGCCTGTTTTTCTTCATTTCTTCTTGAGTAGCTCTGAAAACATAAAATCCTGAAAAGGAGACAAAACGGAGGCATAATACAAGAAAACAGAGATAAAATCCTAAATAACACGTGCGACTCGAGTCAAATAAATAGTATATTTTAGGTCTATCAAATTCTCCCACAATAAAGCCTTTGCTTGTCCTCAAGCAAAACATCATGACAAAAGAAAGGTTGTATCCATAAGTGATATGGGCAAAAAAGGGCTTGTAAGTTCAAGCTGGGATGAAGCGGTAGGTATTAACTCAGTGAACCACGGGTATCGGAATGACACTTCTCCGTAAATACGGACATAGGCTTTGTTCTTGCAAAAATCGATCCGTACTACCCTATTGTACCTATGCCTACTTTTAAATCTCCTTTTGGATCCTTTTCATTCAGGCGCAATCACATTAAGCTAGTTATCCATATGTTCTCATGGTGAAGTGACCTATTAGTGATTCTGATCTCAAGCATGGGGCTCTGGTACAAAAATTGGTGTAACCCCTTTTATTGATCCTATTGTAGTTGTGGGGGATCGGATCGTAACCCGCCCTACCGAGTTCAACACCAGACACCTCTGAACCAACTATCAATGGGAAGGTTTTTATTTTGTTTTGCTCTTTTTTTTTTCAAAATTTTTACAATTTTTTGGGTTAACTGACCTTGTGAGGGCTACCTATACCTGAGTTGCAATTATTATTTTTGAACATGTAAATCATTCACTTATATTCATCAGTTCTTCACTTAGATCACGCTTTGGCCAGAGCTGACTGCTAGGGTGTTACAATGATATCGATGTTTCAAATAGGATTTTTCCAAATTATCCGCATCCTATATCAAACTTGCCTTAAAGCCTAAATTTTTTTCAGGATAGTATACTTTTTGTCAATAAATTTTTTGGTGAGGCTTAAGAAATGAGGGAATAAGGATATACTGCAAATGGCTCGTTAAGCACATGTGTATTCTAAAAAAACAAAAAAGAAAATGAAGGGGAAATAAACTAGAATTAAACTAAAAATCGATAAAAATAAAAGAAAATGAAAATGCGAGAAAATAAATAAAGTCCCCTCCCACACTTAAATCGAACATTGTCCCCAATGTTTCGAAATAAGATAGGGACGAGTTACCTGAAAGTCCTAAGGCATGTTGTTGGTACTGTCGCCAGCGTTCGGTGAGTACCTAGGACGGCGAGATCTGCTGCGACGACGATCGCTTTGAGAAGCGTCGAACTCGTCGAATCTAGTGTTCAAAGCAGCCTGTGATTGCATTATGTTGTACATGGATTGGCTCATCTGCTGCTGAGACTCTTGCATAAATCTCATGTTTTCGATTAACTGTTGTTGTATGGTATTGAGAAAGTTATTGCGTCTTTCCTCTCTTGCTAACTGGTCTCGCCACATCTGCTCAAAAATGTAAAAACCGGGAGCGGTACCTGCAGAATGGTAAGAGGAAGACGGTACAGTGTGTGCCAGTGAAACATGGTGAGGTGGCATAGGGTGATCGGGAGACTGCTCTCTCCAGTCATACTCGTCATCAGTGTCATCGCCATCACCAACAGGAATATTTGAAGGTAATGGACCCGTAACAGGTGGAGCATCCAAATTGTAGGTCCAGTTCCTCGTGATACGCACATCTGTACGTCTAATGCAAGGCAAAACGATAGATGGGATAGTCTTTCCATGGATCATAAGCTCAAATCCCTCTTCCTTCCTTACCTTGCACAATTTCATGTCTTTAAGAATTTTAAATTAATTGTGCGAGGAGGGAGAGGTGCTAAAGTGGCTATCTCAACATCCAAGTTCAGAGCTTTTGCAATAGGTGTAATAAGCCCTCCGAAGGTGATGTGTCATGTGCTCTTGATTGCAGCAATCATATGGGCAATCATAAAAAGAACCACATTGTCGCTTGCGCGAAAATAAGGTGCCGGCATGACAGAAGAGTCGCCACCTTTCGTTATTTATCCCTCAGAGCGGGAAAGGAAACGATCGGAAAAACCTGACGAATAAGGGTAAGACAAGGTCGTCGCAACCATTGTCTGGGTTCGGGAGTCGGTTACGCAAGGGGAAGGTATTAGCACCCCTCACGTCCGTCGTACTCGACGGGATCCTCGCTTGTTTGTTTACTTGGATGGGTTGGTTATAATCTATCTACCTATCAAGGCTGGCTGAAAAAGAAAAGAAAAATGACTCAGCAAAGCGTCGCACTTTATGCCTACGTATTCCCGTCTGGAACGAGAAATCAGAGTCAACGTAGTTCGGCTAACTACGGGTTGCGGGGGAAAGGTTGCTCGCTAGGACGTCGCATCCTATGCCTACGTACTTTCATCTGGTATGAAAGATCAGAGCAAACGTAGTTCGGCTAACTACGGGTTATCTCCTAAGAGAAGTGTTGTTCATTATGTCTGCGATTTCAACCGCACTAGAGACTATGACCTGAGAGGGAATGCGTCCTTTCTCAGATAGCTTAAGGCTCGTAACGTACGAAAGAAATCATTCATGATTACTGTATTTTAAACTGCTTCGAGATGAGAAGAGAACAGGCCCAACTAGGAGGGAGACTATCAAGTCCTACTGTTATCATGCCATGGATTCATCCTATGGTTGAGGTTTGAACAGGGAACTCCTAGATGTTGTCATGCATAGGTTTCAACCTAAAAGTCTATCATCAAATCCTCATCAGAGGAAATGAGAGTCCTAAGGGATCATGTCAATGATACACCAAAACAGACAAAAGCATCAGCTTTAACAGTAAAATGCATGCGATGCAAGTGAGGGAGGAAATGTGTGTGGGGCTTCAGCCTCCACAAGCTCGTCTCGACCTCAAGCCAGTCGTGAAATAACAGTAATCATACTGAAGATAATCAACATGCTATCAAGCAATATACAGATAAAGGGAATGAAGTGCCATCAGGCCAACAAAACACATTTGAGAAAGAATCATCTATTCTCTAATCCTAACCCTAACACAGAATCTGAATCAAATCTAAGCAAAGCCCTAAAGCAAAACCTAACCAAAAGAAATCAATCCCAGTCTTCAAGCTTTAGAACAAGCTTACCAAAGAAAGGGAGCTAAGTAAGCAGACTCATAGTGTCTTCCTCAGGAAAGCACTAGGAGGTGAATACTCAGGAATCATATCCTACGTGGCTCAACCAATGTGATCAGTTTACATTCCTCCTCAGGAGAAATTAAACTCACAAGCAGGCTCCAACATCACTGGATATTTAGGAAATCCTATCTGAGCTAGTGGAACTAAGTGAATAGACTCATAGGACCTTCCTCAGGAAAGTACTAGGAGGCTTCCACTTAGGAGTTGTATCCTATGTGGCTCAACAACTGTGATCAGTTTACATTCCTCCTCAGGAGAAATTAAACTCACAAGTTGGCTCCAACATCATTGGATACTTAAGAAATCCTAGATAAACTAATGGAACTAAGTGAATAGACCCATAGGACCTTCCTCAGGAAAGTATTAGGAGGCTTCCACTTAGGAATTGTATCCCATGTGGCTCAACAACATGTGATCAGTTTACATTCCTCCTCAGGAGAAATTAAACTCACAAGTTGGCTCCAACATCATTGGATACTTAAGAAAGCGGTGAGAAGAAAGAATGAAAGTCATTCATAGTGCCTTCCTCAGGAAAGTACCATGAACTTCCTTCAAACTTCAAGATCTCAAACCTCACAGACGGGGAAAAAGCCAAGCTCTGGGTCTCTGAGTCTTGATCTACAATCTTCACTTCATCATGCTCTTCAACAAGATCTTCAAGACAACACAAACCCCACAACAAATTCCCCAAAATCAACCCCATAGATGAACAGGTAACCACAAGACAGACAAAATCAATAGGCAACTTCAGAAAATACCTAAAAATACTAAACCAAGGGGGAAAAACCTAACAATTATTCACAAGGGTCTATAACATCTACCCATAACATCTACATGTGTCTCTACCCAAAAATCAAGACAAAACGTTCTAAAGAAAATGAGTTTCCTCACCTATGCACAACCTAAACCCTAATTAAGCACCCTAAGGCTAACCTAACTAAACTAATCAAATTTTAATCTAAAAAACAAGAATTAAATCCTATGGGGAACTCTGACTCAATATCTAATTACACAAAAAAGAATGAGTTAAAAAGACTAAAGGAAAGCCCTAAAAGAAATTCTACAAAATCATGATATCAAACTAAACATTATAAAAGTTATTTAAAAGAAAAATCTATTAAAAATATGAAAAGAAAATAAAATGGAGATTTTATTTATTTAGAATTTTCTAGACAGATTTATTAACACATGAAAAAACAAGAATTGAAAAATATTAAATTCTCTATTTTTTATGAATTTTTAAAGAACAAGAAAATATTAAAAGAATTAAAAATAAAAGAAAACAAAATAAAGGGGAGGGGGTGCAAATAGAAGGACACGCTAGTTATTATATGAGATGGGCTGAAATCAGGGGGGTGGGGATAGTAAAGCGTTTTAGGCCCAACTTAATTCAGAAACAATCAAAAAATAAAAAAACGCTAGAGGTGAGAATAGCAAGGAAATACGCGTGTTAAATGAAATGGGCCAGTTTGGGGGAGTGTGAATAGCATGAGAGTCAGGCCCAGGGACCACCGTTTAAGTGAAACAGTGCGTTTCACTTATGTGGCTTCCCTCCATTTCACGAGTTTGAATCCAGGCCGTTAGATGAGGAGATTTTAGTCAAGTCTGGGGACTCATCCAACGGACAACCATCATCGTCCCAGCTCAACCTAGGGTTTTGCAGAAAACCTCACTCCATGCACCAATCTTTCCTCCCCTCGTTCTCTCTCTACAGGTCACGGTTTTCAAAAGTTCAAAAGGGAAAAATGATCTACTCACTGAGAGGAACAAGACCATGCGTACACTTTTCTTTATTCTCTCTAGATAATCCTAACAGAAGCCTGCAAGGTCGCGGTTCAAACATATTCACCTGATGTCAACTTCATTAACCTTGAATCTAATGGCATACAGTTACTCTACATGTCTCCCTAACTATTCTAAACCAAATCTTGATAACTAAAACTAACAAACCAGTCATTTCTTGGAGATTAAAGTTTCATGGACTTGTTGTGAATTGTCATGGAATGAGCTATACTTCCTAGGATTTCATCATCTACCCTAGTACATTGATTCTAAACCTATAAAACTAATCAAGACTATATAATTTAAGAGAATGGTGATGGAAAAAGAACCTGTCAAGAGGTTATGGTAGAGACTCGTGTGGATGCTTTCAAGCCTTGGAACTTCTTCAAAAGGATCCTTGGATGATCAATGGCCTTCTGTTTGCACTTGTGATGAAGGAGAAGGTCTGCAATGGAAGGAAACCAGAGTTGCTTCAACTTGAAGAAACCTTTTCAATGGATGCTTCTCTCTCTCTCTCTCTCCCCTCTGAATTCTCTTGCTATCACCAACCCTTAATCCATTGTGGGTCACTTGTTATATAGGGATTGATGGAACCAACTAGATCCATCTAGAACCATCTAGAAAAGTCTTGAAAATATCATGTGATGACAACTTGAAAATCTCATGCACCATGCATTAAGTCTTGCAAAATGACCTTAAAATGTCATCATAAGAGATATTGGAGAGATATGAGCAAATACAATGCTTTTCCTTGCCTTGTGTTGAAATTTCCAAAGATGACTTATAAGGCAAGTTTCAAATTAACAAAGCATCACCCATTTTAAAGTCTCAAATCAAAATTCTATTAAAACCAATGTTCTCAAAATGATGTTTCCAATCAAAATGATATATTGGATGACCTATTTTGGATTTGTGGATCTTCCAAACCAATTTTCAAATTCACTTGAATTAAGTTATATGCCATTTTTAGTTCATTTTTGACCAATCATGAAAATCCATGCTATGAGCTTTTCCAACAATTCATGACCTTCTTTATAGACTTAAAATCACATTTTGAACAACTTTCATGTTTTGAGTTTTTCCATTTGAGGCTTGGAAATAGGAGCTTTAGGCATTGGCTAAAAATGACCTATAACTGACAAATGACCAAAATACCCCTGTCTTGTTCAAACCATAAGTTGAGTTCTACAAATCCTATCAAGGACTTCTACCACTCAAATTAAAGCTAAGGAGATTCCCTCCAACATTCATGTTGACCAAGAAATCATAGGAATCATCCTACTAGGGAAAAAGTTGTCTGCAAGTTGGGTGACTTTCAAGGACCCAGATTCACACACCCCAGCTGACCTGTAATTTGTCAAAACCATAACTTGAGCTTTGTAACTCCTATCAAGGACTTCCACCACTCAAATTAAAGCTAAGAACAAGCTCTACAACATTCATGTTGTGGGGAAGATGAGATATCAATCACATCTAGAGCTAAAACTGCCTGGAAGATAGGGATCAAATTAGGGTTTTTCCACTGACAATCCTCAGAAACCCTAACTCAAAACTTCTCAAACTCCTCAATCATGAGGAGTTGGTCTAGGAATCACCTTTATAACATCTCTATGCATCATTCCATGATCTCATGGCCCTTGGATTAGGTCTCAACCTTCTCCAAATCTTCAGTTATCCTAGGGTTGACCTAGTCAAAACCCTAATTCTACCATTCATGGTTGAATCTCCTGAACTCTTGCATAATGACCTCTCTGGGCTTCATGATGGCTATCAAGACATCTCATAGGCTTTCTCAAAACATCAAGTTCATTCTCAAAGTCTCAGAATCATTTGAGGAGCACCCACAACTCTCAAGCTATGAAGCACACAACCCTGGTTTCAACCCACTCCTCTGAGGATCTCTTGAACTTTCTGATGAAGGTATCCATTTTCAAACACTCAATGAATAAATAAATGTTGGTCAAATTTTGGGGTGCAACAGCTGCCCCTATTCAAACGGCTTGGACCTGACTGGGTGAGAAGCGAACGGCTCTCAACCAATCAAGGTGTGAGACGATTGAATACCGGTAAACCCGAAAATTTGCCAACTGCACAAGCACACGGTACTCTGCGAGGAACAAATCTTCGAATATTGCAATGCTAGCTGCACGGCAACTAGCTGGAGAGATACTGAACTGACATCGCCGTCAGTCATTCACATTAACTTCTTTTGATATTGCTTTCAAATAACCACAACACCCAACATCGCCGCTGGAGGATTAACCTATCAGATATACCCAACATCGCCGCTGGAACTGAAACACCTGACATCGCCGTCAAGAACAACCACAACTCGGGAAAACAAGCGTCCAACATCGCCGCCGGAGACCTAAGCCTGAATCACCAAAATACCCAACATCGCCGCTGGAGAAAACACATCAATGAACAAAATACCCCGCATCGCCGCTGGAGAAAATACACCTCTGAATTAAGTACCCCGCATCGCCGCTGGAGAAAATACAACAATGAACAAAATACCCCGCATCGCCGCTGGAGAAAATACATCTCTGAACAAAGTACCCCGCATCGCCGCTGGAGAAAATACAACAATGAACAAAATACCCCGCATCGCCGCTGGAGAAAATACATCTCTGAACAAAGTTCTCCGCATCGCCGCTGGAGAAACACATCTGACAGAATACCCCGCATCGCCGCTGGAGAACTAAAGGATCTGCGTCACCTAACGTCGCCGTCGGAAGACTGGATCACCTTGACATGCCCAACATTGCCGCTGGAAAACTGAATCTGACATCGCCGTCAGAAACAAACATCCTCTTAGAGACACTCGACATCGCCGTCGTACAAACATCATCTTTACTGGGGATTTAAAGAGTCTGACCTCGCCGTCAAACAAACATAATTTGACCTCGCCGTCGAATCCAAACGTTCAACCTCGCCGTCGAACAAACATCCGACCTCGCCGCCGGACAAATGATGATCTGACCTCGCCGTCAAATCCAAACGTTCAACCTCGCCGTCGAACAAACATCCAGCCTCGCCGCCGGACAAATGATGATCTGACCTAGCCGTCAAATCCAAACGTTCAACCTCGCCGTCGAACAAACATCCAACCTCGCCGTCGGACAACTGATGATTTAACCTCGCCGTCAAATCCAAACGTTCAACCTCGCCGTCGAACAAACATCCAACCTCGCCGCCGGACAAATGATGATTTAACCTCGCCGTCAAATCCAAACGTTCAACCTCGCCGTCGAACAAACATCCAACCTCGCCGCCGGACAACTATTGATCTAACCTCGCCGTCAAATCCAAACGTTCAACCTCGCCGTCGAACAAACATCCAACCTCGCTGCCGGACAAATGATGATTTAACCTCGCCGTCAAATCCAAACGTTCAACCTCGCCGTCGAACAAACATCCAACCTCGCCGCCGGACAAATGATGATCTGACCTCGCCGTCAAATCCAAACGTTCAACCTCGCCGTCGAACAAACATCCAGCCTCGCCGCCGGACAAATGATGATCTGACCTCGCCGTCAAATCCAAACGTTCAACCTCGCCGTCGAACAAACATCCAACCTCGCCGCCGGACAACTGATGATTTAACCTCGCCGTCAAATCCAAACGTTCAACCTCGCCGTCGAACAAACATCCAACCTCGCCGCCGGACAAATGATGATTTAACCTCGCCGTCAAATCCAAACGTTCAACCTCGCCGTCGAACAAACATCCAACCTCGCCGCCGGACAACTGATGATCTAACCTCGCCGTCAAATCCAAACGTTCAACCTCGCCGTCGAACAAACATCCAACCTCGCCGCCGGACAAATGATGATTTAACCTCGCCGTCAAATCCTAACGTTCAACCTCGCCGTCGAACAAACATCCAACCTCGCCGCCGGATAAATGATGATCTGACCTCGCCGTCAAATCCAAACGTTCAACCTCGCCGTCGAACAAACATCCAGCCTCGCCGCCGGACAAATGATGATCTGACCTCGCCGTCAAATCCAAACGTTCAACCTCGCCGTCGAACAAACATCCAACCTCGCCGCCGGACAACTGATGATTTAACCTCGCCGTCAAATCCAAACGTTCAACCTCGCCGTCGAACAAACATCCAACCTCGCCGCCGGACAAATGATGATTTAACCTCGCCGTCAAATCCAAACGTTCAACCTCGCCGTCGAACAAACATCCAGCCTCGCCGCCGGACAACTGATGATCTAACCTCGCCGTCAAATCCAAACGTTCAACCTCGCCGTCGAACAAACATCCAACCTCGCCGCCGGACAAATGATGATTTAACCTCGCCGTCAAATCCAAACGTTCAACCTCGCCGTCGAACAAACATCCAGCCTCGCCGCCGGACAACTGATGATCTAACCTCGCCGTCAAATCCAAACGTTCAACCTCGCCGTCGAACAAACATCCAACCTCGCCGCCGGACAAATGATGATTTAACCTCGCCGTCAAATCCAAACGTTCAACCTCGCCGTCGAACAAACATCCAGCCTCGCCGCCGGACAAATGTAACACTGAACCAATCTGACCTGGGGCTCACCCCTGGTAAATGGAACAAATGGTACACTTGCGTATTTGAAACTACTCCGCTGGGAATGAGAGACTTAACCGAGCACACTCTGATCTGGGGTTCACCCTCAGAACCATAACGAACATCGGAGTACTGCTGCACACTGCCCACCGTAGAACTTCAACATTAAAGATATATGAAACCCTGGCCCCTGGCCGTTTCCAGCTTCAGCTAGAAAACAATCTTCAAGTATTTCTGAATATGAATGAAACCCTGGCCCCTGGCCACTCCAGATCCGCTGGAGAATCTTCAAGTATTTTTGAATATGAATGAAACCCTGGCCCCTGGCCACTCCAGATCCGCTGGAGAATCTTCAAGTATCTTTGAAGATAGATGAAACCCTGCCCGTCGGCTATTTCCAGCTTCAGCTAGAGAAACATCCTTGACCTTCAAGGATGTAAACTTTGCCCGTCGGCAACTCTGCAGGAGGTATCTTCGACTTCAGTCTGAAGAAATGGTCCTTGGCCTTCAAGGATACACGGATCTGCCTTCAGGCAACCCCGCCTCTGCTATAGAGTATCCGTGACTTCAGTCAGGGATATATTTCGGCCTTCAGTCCGAAAAGTGAATCCTAGGTCATTCATGACCTTGGGGATAACCTTGCCCTTAGGCACCTTCGCTTCAGCTTAGGAAATCTGTGACTTCAGTCAGAGAAATGGTATCCTGAGCCATTCATGACTCTACGGGGATTCAAACACTTTGCCTTCAGGCAAAACTCCGCTTCAGCTGGAGAAACATCTTCGATTTTAGTCAGAAGAAACACTATTCACTTGATCGCAATCAATCATCACCTCAGGACAACTGACTTGGTCTTCCGGCCAACACGGATCACTTTGTTACAAAAGCTGCATCTACAACCTTTTGAACTCTGTCTTCAGACAAATGTTGATTCATCAACAAGGAAATCTGAACTCACAGGAACCTTCTGATACCGCCTTCAGGCGTTTACGAAGTCAATCTTCAGATTAGACATCACTGTTGGAGCAGACATATCACGCTGCTAAGGACTTCAAGAATCATTTTGAACAAACAGCTCCGTCGGGCACCTTCAAGAATCATCCTGAACCGATAACCATTCTGGAGACTTTATTCTGCGGGGTATTCCAGGAATCTTCCTGGGCAACTCTTGCTGGGGACGCTATTGGGGAGCTCAAGAATCATCCTAAGCAAACAACTCGGGAAACAGCGCTGAGGTCTTAAGAATCATCTTAAGCAAACGGCTCTGCTGAGGAATTCGAGAATCATCTCGAACTGAAGACTTCGCTGGGGATCTCAAAAATCATCTTGAGCGATCGACTGTGGGGATTACACCGGGGTCTTAGGAATCATCTCAAGAAAACGACCCTGCTGGAGAGAATGTCAGGAATCATCCTGAGCAACTGGTCTCTTGGCTGAACACCTGTAAGGCAAGAGTAATAATGACCTAGATCATGCTTATGATGCATATGCTTCTGCGCTATGCCCCACACGGTGGGAATGATATGCGTTTATGCTAAATGCCATGCAATCATGCACAATGCTATGCAACGTTAAATGCTATGCAGTGATGCCAACTGATGCGATCCCGTCAGCAACATAAATGCCAAGGGGAGATTCTCCTGTCAAGGAGAAAAGAACTACTCCGGTAGAGGAATCATCTTGCTGAGGAGAAAACTGCACGCCAATATCAATCGGACTCTGTCTGGGGAATTGATCTTCCGCGGACTGCTGCAGGGGAAACAACTTCAGTTGATTACTGCAGGGGACGAAGCTTTACGAGAACCCGAACGTGCTGAAGGAAAACGATGTCAATCGCGGGAATGAACTGCGCTGCCGTCATGGCTACTCTTCTGGGGATAACAACTCTGTGGGGAAACAACTTCAGCTGCTCAACACTTCACTGGGGAAAATTAATCATGATCTGATCAACTTCCAAGGACTCGGCTCTCTTGGACATCTGCAAACTCGGCTGGGGAAGGAGAAATCATTCTGCTTCGCTGGAGAGAGTGCGACTCTGGGGAAACACAACATTAGCTGCCCCATGCTCCGCTGGGGAAAATTGATCATGATCTGATCAACTTCCAAGGATTCTGCTTTTCTGCGGACTCAGCCGGGGAGAGAAATCATTCTACTTCACTAGAGAGTACGACTCTGATGAGGAATTCGATTCCACAGGGGAAGAAAGAATCATCTGACTTCGGGGGAGAGTACAACTCTGCCGGGGAATACAACATCAGCCGTTCCAACACTCTACTGGGGAAGAGGGAATCATCCAACTTCAGGAGAGAGCATGACTCCGGCACCATCAGCTACTGCATAATTCGGCATAAGAATAGCTTCCTGCGACTTCTGCACTTGTGACCCGGTGCTGGGGGAGACATCCGCTGCGGCGACCTTACTGGGGGAAACACGAACTTCGGCACCCAAACATTTCTATGAAATCTGCACTTGTGACCCGGTGCTGGGGAAGACACCATTCTTCGGTGCTTGACTCAGCTGATGAGGAGACGTTCCTTCTGGATGCGCCTGCTTGGGGGAGAGAATCATCTCTACCTGGGGAGACATATCAATGCTCACTATCCTGCGTTCAGATTCTGCGGAGGAGAGACTACTGAACTCTGCTGGAGAAGGAGGGCTCATCCTGCTTCGGGGATGCATACGGCACATCTTCTGGAAGGCGCTACACCTGCAACAACACAAACAAAAAGACAAGATTCCCTCCTCAAAGGGTCCTATCCAGGTTATTATCTCGTGACAATATTCAGTTAATCAATTGTTTCAACAATCAATGGGCCTAGGCCCGCAAGTTTATGTATGCGCATTTTATCAAAAAAACATCGACGTTTTCATTCGTAAACAAAACAGATAAATGCTAAACAGACAAGCAGAATTGCTGAATAATGTGCATTTTATTGATGATGAACCCCTGAATGGGCAAAAATGTTTTACAACAGAGGCAAGCTCCTGGAATGAGGAAGCCGCGCAAAAATAAAACATAAATATACATCAGTATATACAAATGTCGGCAACGAGGCGTAGACGAACACCATGAGTTGATCCCTCTAAGACCCACTCGACTTCGACACTTCTCCGACGCTTCAGCTTTGGAAGAGATTGATTCAGATAAACGGCCCTCAGGTCTTCCGAACCACTAAAAAATGAAAGTCCACACGCGGAACGCAGTCATTTGCTTATTCAAATCCCTAACTTTTGCGTGAACCGCCCTTTGCGGGTTTTCAGTTCACCGGGATACCCTTTTTTGCCGAAGCCGCCCAGTGTAGGTTTTCGACTTCGCGGGTGTACATTTTTTCAATATATCCCTAATTTTTGCCCGAACCTTTTATTCTGTTTTTGGTTCGCCAGGATGCCCCTTTTTTGCCTGGACTCTTTCTTTTTTGTCCAGCGGGTCTCTTTCAAGCAAAGTATTTTTTAACTGCGTCCGCGTTCACCGGGGATGCAAAATCTTCACCATCCATCATGGATAACAACAAAGCTCCTCCCGAGAAGACCTTGCTGACGACATACGGCCCTTCGTAATTCGGAGTCCACTTGCCCCGGTGATCGGAGTGTGGCGGAAGAATCTTCTTCAGGACGAGATCACCCGTCTGAAAGCTTCTAGGACGAACCTTCTTATCATAAGCTTTCTTCATTCGGCTTTGGTACAGGCGACCAAATGCAATCGATGCTAACCTCTTCTCGTCCATCAGGCTGAGTTGGTTCAAGCGATTCGTAATCCACTCTGCCTCGTCGAGCTTTACATCAACCAAAACTCGCAAAGAGGGAATCTCCACTTCTAGCGGTAGGACAGCTTCCATACCGTACACCAAGGAGAAAGGAGTTGCCCCGGTTGACGTACGCATCGTCGTACGATAACCGTGCAAGGCAAACGGCAGCATCTCGTGCCAATCTTTGTACGTCACAACCATCTTCTGAACAATCCTCTTGACGTTCTTGTTGGCCGCCTAAACAGCGCCGTTCATCTTTGGCCGGTAAGGAGATGAGTTGTGGTGTTCAATCTTGAAGCTCTGGCACAGCTCCTTCATCATCTTGTTATTCAAATTCGAACCATTATCAGTAATGATCCGTTCGGGAATTCCATAGCGACAGATGATGTCCCTCTTTATGAATTTAGCTACCACCTGCTTGGTCACATTAGCGTACGAGGCTGCCTCCACCCATTTGGTGAAGTAGTCGATAGCTACCAGAATAAAACGATGACCATTGGATGCAGTGGGCTCGATCTTGCATATCATGTCGATGCCCCACATGGAGAACGACCAAGGGGAGGACATGACATTCAATGGGCACGGCGGCACATGAACTTTATCAGCATAAATCTGGCATTTGTGACATTTCTTCGCGAATCTGAAGCAATCCGACTCCATCGTCAGCCAGTAATACCCTGCTCGCAGGATCTTTCTCGTCATGGCATGCCCGCCGGCGTGCGTACCAAATGTGCCCCCATGGACTTCTTCCATGAGCATACTCGCCTCTTTTCCATCCACACATCTTAGTAGCACGAGATCGTGGTTTCTCTTATACAGCACTCCATCAGGATTGAGATAAAAGTTTCTAGATAACCTCCTTAGAGTTTTCTTATCCTGGGCTGACGCACCCGCAGGATACTCCTTAGTCATAAGGAAGGTCTGGATGTCGTGGAACCATGGCTTGCCGTCAGTGGCATCCTCGATTGCGAAGACAAATGCCGGTCTATCAAGACGCGAAAGTACAATTCTTGGAGCCTCATTCCAATAATTGACCTTATACATTGAAGCCAACGTGGCTAAGGCATCAGCCATCTGATTTTCAGCCCTGGGTACATGATGAAGTTCCACTCGATCGAAGAACGGAAGCAGCCTCCTGGCATAATTCATGTACGGCACTAAATTCGCTTGACGAGTTTCCCGCTCCCCTTTAATCTGATTGATTACAAGCGCTGAGTCACCATATATGTCTAGATTCTTGATTCTCAAATAAATTGCCTCTTCTAGACCCATAATACATGCTTCATACTCGGCTTCATTATTGGTAACTGGAAACGTTAGTCTCGCAGTAAAAGGGATGTGGGATCCGTGAGGAGTCGTGATGATAGCCCCGATACCACTTCCATAGGAATTAACCGCTCCGTCGAATATCAACTTCCACTGAGACTTCCTATCTGGCCCCTCATCGGGCAATGGCTCATCGCAATCCTTCGCTTTGAGAAACATAATGTCCTCGTCAGGGAATTCGAACTTCATCGGCTAGTAGTCTTCGACTGGTTGTTCGGCAAAGTAATCAGACAATACGCTTCCCTTAATGGCTTTCTGAGAGACGTACTGAATATCATACTCCGTTAACACCATTTACCATCTGGCAATCCTGCCCGAAAGAGCCTGCTTCTCGAAGACGTACTTGATCGGATCCATCTTCGAAATTAGCATAGTGGTGTGATTGAGCATATACTGTCGGAGACGTTTGGCGGCCCAAGCTAATGCACAACACGTCTTCTCCAGCATCGAGTATCGAGATTCACACTCAGTGAACTTTTTACTCAAATAATAAATGGCATGCTCTTTTCTGCCTGTCTCGTCGTGCTGACCGAGAACACACCCCATACTATTCTCCAGAACCGTCAGGTACATGATTAATGGCCGTCCAGCCACTGGGGGTGTCAAGATTGGAGGTTCTTGAAGATACTGCTTTATTTTGTCGAATGCCTTCTGGCAATCCTCGTTCCAAGTAATCGCCTGATTTTTCTTTAAAAGCTTGAACATCGGTTCACAAGTGGCCGTGAGCTGAGAGATAAACCTTGCAATGTAGTTTATTCGGCCCAAGAAACCACGAACTTCTTTTTCTGTTTTCGGCGCTGGCATTTCTTAGATAGCTTTTATTTTCGCAGGATCAACTTCAATACCTCGTTCACTAACGATAAACCCCAATAACTTTCCGGACCGCACTCCGAAAGTGCATTTGTTAGGATTCAGCCTCAGCCTGAACTTCCTAAGCCTTTCAAACAGCTTCAACAAACTGACCAGATGCTCCTCCTCCGTTTGGGACTTTGCAATCATGTCATCAACATAGACCTCAATCTCATGATGAATCATATCATGAAACAAAGTTACCATTGCTCGCTGGTAAGTGGCCCCTGCGTTCTTCAGACCGAAGGGCATTACCTTATAGCAGAATGTTCCCCAGGGGGTGATGAACGTCGTTTTCTCCATGTCCTCCGGTGCCATCTTAATCTGATTGTAACCGGAGAAGCCATCCATGAACGAAAACACGGAAAACTGGGCTGTATTGTCGACCAACACATCGATATGAGGCAACGGGAAATCATCCTTAGGGCTCGCCCTATTCAAATCCCGATAATCGACGCACATGCGTACCTTACCGTCCTTCTTCGGTACAGGCACTATGTTGGCGACCCACGGAGGGTAAGTGGTAACGGCTAGAAATCCTGCGTCCAACTGCTTCTGGACCTCTTTGATTTTTACAGCCATGTCTGGTCTCGTCCTCCTGAGCTTCTGCTTGACTGGAGGGCAGTCTTCTCGCAATGGCAAGCGATGAACCACGATATCAGTGTCGAGTCCGGGCATATCCTCATATGACCAAGCAAAGACGTCACTATACTCTCGAAGCATCTCGACCAGTCTAAGCTTGACATCATTCTGCAGCGCGGCCCCTACTCTGACATTCCTGATGAGCTCCTCAGAACCCAGATTTACAATCTCAATATCCTCTTCGTGAGGCAGAATAACCTTCTCCTCTTGTCTCAACAAGCGGGCCAACTCCTCCGGAAGGTCTTCGTCTTCATCAATCTCATCCTCGGCTTGATAGATCGGGCAATCAAAGTCGTAGTGAACCGTAGAGGGTCCAGAGTCGATGTCATCTGTTACGTGGATCCTGCAATAACAAGGGTTAAGTTTAAAGCAAGAATATGCAGGTTAGCACAAACCTCGTTGCCATTTTGCTGTTTTTCGGAATAAACATAAAACAGGAATAACAGAGAACACAATATTTGATTACGAAGAAAACGTCTTTTATTTATTGACAAAATGCATACACATAATCCAACAAGGCCCTGACAGTAAAACCACTATGCCCCGGGCAGGACATAGGGTTGTACAAAGATTGTAAAAAGCAAATCATTACTCTTCACTTGTCAGCTTGATAATCTCCTTGATGGTCCAATTGTGGAGGCGCTCGCCTGGCTTGCTCGGTTGAATCCAGGCGTCAAGATCGCAATCACTATCCCCGCTGTCCTCGGACGCAGCGTTGATGCTCTCGAAAATTACTCCCACCTTGGTGAATAGGATCGACCCTTTCCCACGAGACGAGCTGCCAGAAGAAGATGAAGCTTCAGCTTCAGGAGAATATCCCAATCCAAACTTATCCTGTTTGATTGGTATATCCAAGACGTGCCCCCAGCCTGGGGTGGAACCGGCTTCGATAGCGGCTTGAGCTTCCTTAAACGAGGAGAGATTCATCTCTTGCTTCTCTGCGACGACAGGAGCTACCTCCTTCACCCTGACGGTTTCAAATGCTTGGCAGAGTGTCTCATGGATCTCGCCATCCATTTCAACGTATTTAAAGGACGACAGGTGGCTCACCATGATGTCCTCTTCACCACAGACTGTCACTATGCTGCCCCCAACAGCATATTTAAGCTTCTGATGCAGCGTGGACGTCACGGCACCAGCGGAATGGATCCATGGCCGACCTAAGAGGCAACTATAGGCGGGCATGATATCCATGATATAGAAAACCGCATTGAACGTCTCTGGACCAACTTGAATTGGCAGGGTCAACTCTCCGAAGACGTGGCGCTTGGTCCCATCAAAGGCTTTCACGACCAGATCACTGGGCGTGCACAGCAATCCACGGGTATCCAACTTCATCAGTGCCTTTTTCGGAAGCACATTAAGCGAGGAACCCGTATCCACCAGGACATGTGACATAATCGTGCCTCTGCACTCTATCGAGACGTGCAAGGCGCTGTTGTGATCTCTTCCCTTAGGAGTCAGCTCCAGATCTGTAAATCCCAGCCCATTACCAGCATTGACATGGGCCACCACCTCCTCGAGTTAATTTACTGATATCTCCTGCGGCACGTATGCAGCATTCAATACTTTCAGCAAGGCGTTGCGGTGCGCCTCAGAACACAGCAACAAGTTAAGAATCGAGATCTTTGACGGAGTCTGATGAAGATGATCTACAATTTTGTAGTCACTCTTCTTGATTAGTCGCATGAACTCTTCAGCATCTTTAACCAGCAAGTCCTTCTCTGCCCCTGCAGGGACCTCCTCAACAGCTTTACCTTTACCCTTATCCACAGCGTTAGCTCGGACCACTTTCTCTGTTGCAACCTCTGCTGGCGCAAATACTCTTCCGCTTCTAGTGATGCCACTGACTTCGGTAAGATTCTGCACAGTCGATCCGAATGGCTCTAGCTCTATCTTCTGACCATTACAGTAAACTTCGGCGCCGTAATGCCATGGGACGGCATTAGTACTCTCGAATGGGATTGGTCCGGCCCTGGTGATGGTGATAGTAGGCGGACGAGGCGCAGAAATAGTAATAGGGTGACGAGGAATAGTGATGGTAGCAACTTCATCTGTCTGCTTTAGCACGACCTCCCCTGATGCACTCTCAATGCTCCGGCTGAACTGTAAAATACCCTCGGACATCAGACTTTGGATACCTTCGATCAGCTGCTCACACCCGTCAGGAAGTGTAGCACAAGCCATACACAACTCTCCGCATCCAGGAAAGAAGCCCTTCTTCAGCAACTTAGCCTTGACGAAACTCAACGGCGTCTTCAAATCTTTGACATCGGTCAGCAAATCTGAACTCTCCTCAGTGATAACAGCATTTACTCCGCCCCCCTTATGATGAGGCATCGGGTTTTTGGTGACGTTGGGCACGTTGTCAGAAAAGTTGATAACCTTGGCGTCCACCAAGTCCTGGACTTTGTGCTTAAAAGCTTTACAATTCTCAATCGTATGGCCAGGTGCCCCAGTATGGAACTCACAAGTAGCATTGGCATCATACCCCGGTGGTGGTGCTCCTGTTAAGGGAGCCAACGTCCTCTTTTGAACTAATTGGAGCTGAAGCAACGTTTGCAAGAGCTGTGCATACGACATAGGTGGAATATCAAAATGACGGCTTGCCATAGGACCCCGATTCTGATATCTTTTATACCCCTGATTATTCTGCTGCTGGGGCTGCTGCTGCTGCTGCGGAGCAGCTGGGATATTTATGCTAGCGATCTGAGGCTGAGGGCCCTTGCCCTTTCTCCGAGCATTAGTGACAGCACTGGCATCTCCCTCTCGACGCTTGCCAGCGTAAGGTTTCTTGCTACCTCCTCCACCTGAGGATGATTCGCCCTGAATTTTTCCGATCTTTATACCGTTCTCAACATGCTCTCCCAGAGTGATGAGAGCCGAGAATGTTCCAGTCATGCCACTGACCAGCTTTTCATAATAGATTCCAGGAAGGGTAGCCACGAACATTTGCACCAACTCACGCTCAACCATCGGTGGTTGAACCCGAGCAGCCAATTCACGCCACCGCTGGGCGTACTCTTTGAAGCTTTCATTGTTCCGCTGTGAGAGATTCTGAAGCTGAACTCGGTTGGGAGCCAAGTCGCTATTGTATTGATAGTGGAGAACAAACGCTTCTGCAAGATCTTTCCAGGTGCGCACAGTAGCGGGCTCCAAACCCATATACCATTCGAGCGATGGACCAGAAAGACTATCCTGAAAGAAGTGCATCAGCAGCTTCTCATCGTCAGAATAAGCAGACATCTTTCTATAATAAGATCGGAGGTGAACACGGGGACAAGTAGTACCCTTATACTTCTCAAAAGTAGGCACCTTGAACTTGTGAGGTACTTTAAAATCAGCGATCAACCCGAGTTTGGACATGTCAACGCCCAATGTGTTCTGATTTTCTATGTCTCTCATCTTGTCTTCCAGCGCCTTGAACCTGAGTCGAGCCTCAGCATTCAACTCTGCCTCTACACCTCTCTGAGAGAATATGTCATCCTGATGGTCCTCCAGCCACGGTTGAGGCACCACCAGATTTCCTGCACCAGCATTGCCGTTGACCGGCCCTATGTTAACATTGGCTCCCAGACTGCCATTGCCGACGCCAGCCGTGTTGAGCCCGATATTAGTCATCAGATTGCCGTTAGCACTGCCGTTGCCCCCGGCAGCAGGAACAACGTTCTGTGGAGTATCCCCTGGAGGAGGAGTGGGCACGGCCCTGCCGTGAAGTATTCCATTACTGTCAACCCTGGAGATGAGAGGTTGAACCAAAGTACGAAGCTGGTCTTGCCCATTCGCAACTACTTGCATCAGCTCCATAAAACGATCCATCCGTTCACGAAGCTCTTGAACATCTGACTGTACCTGGTCCATTATCCTTGTCTGATTGGCGCGAGTTGAGTAGCGGTGGATGAGTCTTTGATCAATCCTGGAGATCGAAAGCAGCTCGGAACCTGAGTACCTGAAAAACCTGTCAACATTAAAGGTTAGGAAAGGCAACAGAATGTATGTCATGCAAAATGCTTTATGCAGATGTATGCGTGTGTCTGTGTGCTTGAGAGATTTCCCCCGATCCTGGCGCCTTAGTACCGGTGCTGACAACAACAAGGAGGGGAATCTGGGCCCAATCACGGAAACAGCAATCTCACATATACACAGGAAGCCTATAGCATTGGTGATAGCCAACTCCGACACATCAGGGATCGAGAACTCGTACGCAATAGTCTTTCTGAGAGAGGCTGTAGTAACACAATAAGAGGCGAGAGATCCTGGATCGGGGAAACGGTACCTGTCACAGACACACGCCAATGGAATGCGAATGATTATGCAAGCTAATGCAAAATGCAGGCATGCAACAATATATCCAGGTGGCTGCTGTGGAGATTCGGTGTCAACAGTCACTGAAGAGAAGGAAACCCCGGTGCAAAACCCCTGATCTGATCCGCTGAGAATAACCATCTGATAGGATCGAGATCAAAATTCTGCCTTGACAAGAATAAGTGCCTGATAATAAGGACCCGGGATGTATGATCAGAAAGCGTCCGCTGATGAAGTCTTCAGACCCCAAATCAAAAATCTGCCCTATCCGGAACAAACACACAGCTGCTGATGAGATCTTCAGACCCCACTCAAAATCTGTCCCATTCGGGGCAAACCTCTGATGACAATACTCTGACCAAAGCCTGCTCTATCAAGAACAGACAAACACCCGATGATGAAAATCCTCTGATCAAAAGCTTGCTCTGTCGAGAACATATCTTCAACTGAGAACCCAACACAACTGATTCACTGTCGAGAAAACCAGGTAGTCTGGAGGTCAAAGTTTCCTGCAATATCCCAACCCCACTCACAGGTATGGACCTAATCCACGGACAAAGGTACGGCATCCTATGCGGTTGTCAGCGTCACAGACTTTCATGAGTGACGATACGATTCCCAGAAGGAGTGGCATCATCAAGTCATGAAGAGGCCTCACTTTGCTGACTTCCAAATGATCGGTCCCCAGAGTCGACAATCCTCACGTCTGGACTCCCCTTAGATCCTCAGGACCGGAAAGGAGCACCTCTGCAAGAATCTCGTCTGAGCGCAGATTTTCGTAGGGAACTGTGCCTGCTCAGCAGACAGGTTCGTCTACTACTTCTCCGCAACTATATCTAGGTGTGTACTCAAGCCCAGGTCCGGCTTCTCACTCATAGTAACATCCCTCTCCCACAGCAGCACAGATAATCATATCAAACTGGAAATAAAATGCGGGAAATAAAATGCGGGAAGTAAAGTGCGGGAAGTAAAGTGCGGGAAGTAAAAATGCGATAAATAAACGCAACCCAACAAGCAAACACACAAACGATAGGATTGACTCTCATAGGGAACCGGAGAACCCGAGATTCTGGGTTTTTTCCCCAGCAGAGTCGCCAGCTGTCGCTTGCGCGAAAATAAGGTGTCGGCATGACAGAAGAGTCGCCACCTTTCGTTATTTATCCCTCAGAGCGGGAAAGGAAACGATCGGAAAAACCTGACGAATAAGGGTAAGACAAGGTCGTCGCAACCATTGTCTGGGTTCGGGAGTCGGTTACGCAAGGGGAAGGTATTAGCACCCCTCACGTCCGTCGTACTTGACGGGATTCTCGCTTGTTTGTTTACTTGGACGGGTTGGTTATAATCTATCTACCTATCAAGGCTGGCTGAAAAAGAAAAGAAAAATGACTCGGCAAAGCGTCGCACTTTATGCCTACGTATTCCCGTCTGGAACGAGAAATCAGAGTCAACGTAGTTCGGCTAACTACGGGTTGCGGGGGAAAGGTTGCTCGCTAGGACGTCGCATCCTATGCCTACGTACTTTCATCTGGTATGAAAGATCAGAGCAAACGTAGTTCGGCTAACTACGGGTTATCTCCTAAGAGAAGTGTTTTTCATTATGTCTGCAATTTCAACCGCACTAGAGACTATGACCTGAGAGGGAATGCGTCCTTTCTCAGATAGCTTAAGGCTCGTAACGTACGAAAGAAATCATTCATGATTACTGTATTTTAAACTGCTTCGAGATGAGAAGAGAACAGGCCCAACTAGGAGGGAGACTATCAAGTCCTACTGTTATCATGCCATGGATTCATCCTATGGTTGAGGTTTGAACAGGGAACTCCTAGATGTTGTCATGCATAGGTTTCAACCTAAAAGTCTATCATCAAATCCTCATCAGAGGAAATGAGAGTCCTAAGGGATCATGTCAATGATACACCAAAACAGACAAAAGCATCAGCTTTAACAGTAAAATGCATGCGATGCAAGTGAGGGAGGAAATGTGTGTGGGGCTTCAGCCTCCACAAGCTCGTCTCGACCTCAAGCCAGTCATGAAATAACAGTAATCATACTGAAGATAATCAACATGCTATCAAGCAATATACAGATAAAGGGAATGAAGTGCCATCAGGCCAACAAAACACATTTGAGAAAGAATCATCTATTCTCTAATCCTAACCCTAACACAGAATCTGAATCAAATCTAAGCAAAGCCCTAAAGCAAAACCTAACCAAAAGAAATCAATCCCAGTCTTCAAGCTTTAGAACAAGCTTACCAAAGAAAGGGAGCTAAGTAAGCAGACTCATAGTGTCTTCCTCAGGAAAGCACTAGGAGGTGAATACTCAGGAATCATATCCTACGTGGCTCAACCAATGTGATCAGTTTACATTCCTCCTCAGGAGAAATTAAACTCACAAGCAGGCTCCAACATCACTGGATATTTAGGAAATCCTATCTGAGCTAGTGGAACTAAGTGAATAGACTCATAGGACCTTCCTCAGGAAAGTACTAGGAGGCTTCCACTTAGGAGTTGTATCCTATGTGGCTCAACAACTGTGATCAGTTTACATTCCTCCTCAGGAGAAATTAAACTCACAAGTTGGCTCCAACATCATTGGATACTTAAGAAATCCTAGATAAACTAATGGAACTAAGTGAATAGACCCATAGGACCTTCCTCAGGAAAGTATTAGGAGGCTTCCACTTAGGAATTGTATCCCATGTGGCTCAACAACATGTGATCAGTTTACATTCCTCCTCAGGAGAAATTAAACTCACAAGTTGGCTCCAACATCATTGGATACTTAAGAAAGAGGTGAGAAGAAAGAATGAAAGTCATTCATAGTGCCTTCCTCAGGAAAGTACCATGAACTTCCTTCAAACTTCAAGATCTCAAACCTCACAGACGGGGAAAAAGCCAAGCTCTGGGTCTCTGAGTCTTGATCTACAATCTTCACTTCATCATGCTCTTCAACAAGATCTTCAAGACAACACAAACCCCACAACAAATTCCCCAAAATCAACCCCATAGATGAACAGGTAACCACAAGACAGACAAAATCAATAGGCAACTTCAGAAAATACCTAAAAATACTAAACCAAGGGGGAAAAACCTAACAATTATTCACAAGGGTCTATAACATCTACTCATAACATCTACATGTGTCTCTACCCAAAAATCAAGACAAAACTATCTAAAGAAAATGAGTTTCCTCACCTATGCACAACCTAAACCCTAATTAAGCACCCTAAGGCTAACCTAACTAAACTAATCAAATTTTAATCTAAAAAACAAGAATTAAATCCTATGGGGAACTATGACTCAATATCTAATTACACAAAAAAGAATGAGTTAAAAAGACTAAAGGAAAGCCCTAAAAGAAATTCTACAAAATCATGATATCAAACTAAACATTATAAAAGTTATTTAAAAGAAAAATCTATTAAAAATATGAAAAGAAAATAAAATGGAGATTTTATTTATTTAGAATTTTCTAGACAGATTTATTAACACATGAAAAAACAAGAATTGAAAAATATTAAATTCTCTATTTTTTATGAATTTTTAAAGAACAAGAAAATATTAAAAGAATTAAAAATAAAAGAAAACAAAATAAAGGGGAGGGGGTGCAAATAGAAGGACACGCTAGTTATTATATGAGATGGGCTGAAATCAGGGGGGTGGGGATAGTAAAGCGTTTTAGGCCCAACTTAATTCAGAAACAATCAAAAAATAAAAAAACGCTAGAGGTGAGAATAGCAAGGAAATACGCGTGTTAAATGAAATGGGCCAGTTTGGGGGAGTGTGAATAGCATGAGAGTCAGGCCCAGGGACCACCGTTTAAGTGAAACGGTGCGTTTCACTTATGTGGATTCCCTCCATTTCACGAGTTTGAATCCAGGCCGTTAGATGAGGAGATTTTAGTCAAGGCTGGGGACTCATCCAACGGACAACCATCATCGTCCCAGCTCAACCTAGGGTTTTGCAGAAAACCTCACTCCATGCACCAATCTTTCCTCCCCTCGTTCTCTCTCTACAGGTCACGGTTTTCAAAAGTTCAAAAGGGAAAAATGATCTACTCACTGAGAGGAACAAGACCATGCGTACACTTTTCTTTATTCTCTCTAGATAATCCTAACAGAAGCCTGCAAGGTCGCGGTTCAAACATATTCACCTGATGTCAACTTCATTAACCTTGAATCTAATGGCATACAGTTACTCTACATGTCTCCCTAACTATTCTAAACCAAATCTTGATAACTAAAACTAACAAACCAGTCATTTCTTGGAGATTAAAGTTTCATGGACTTGTTGTGAATTGTCATGGAATGAGCTATACTTCCTAGGATTTCATCATCTACCCTAGTACATTGATTCTAAACCTATAAAACTAATCAAGACTATATAATTTAAGAGAATGGTGATGGAAAAAGAACCTTTCAAGAGGTTATGGTAGAGACTCGTGTGGATGCTTTCAAGCCTTGGAACTTCTTCAAAAGGATCCTTGGATGATCAATGGCCTTCTGTTTGCACTTGTGATGAAGGAGAAGGTCTGCAATGGAAGGAAACCAGAGTTTCTTCAACTTGAAGAAACCTCTTCAATGGATGTTTCTCTCTCTCTCTCTCCCCTCTGAATTCTCTTGCTATCACCAACCCTTAATCCATTGTGGGTCACTTGTTATATAGGGATTGATGGAACCAACTAGATCCATCTAGAACCATCTAGAAAAGTCTTGAAAATATCATGTGATGACAACTTGAAAATCTCATGCACCATGCATTAAGTCTTGCAAAATGACCTTAAAATGTCATCATAAGAGATATTGGAGAGATATGAGCAAATACAATGCTTTTCCTTGCCTTGTGTTGAAATTTCCAAAGATGACTTATAAGGCAAGTTTCAAATTAACAAAGCATCACCCATTTTAAAGTCTCAAATCAAAATTCTATTAAAACCAATGTTATCAAAATGATTTTTCCAATCAAAATGATATATTGGATGACCTATTTTGGATTTGTGGATCTTCCAAACCAATTTTCAAATTCACTTGAATTAAGTTATATGCCATTTTTTAGTTCATTTTTGACCAATCATGCAAATCCATGCTATGAGATTTTCCAACAATTCATGACCTTCTTTCTAGACTTAAAATCACATTTTGAACAACTTTCATGTTTTGAGTTTTTCCATTTGAGGCTTGGAAATAGGAGCTTTAGGCATTGGCTAAAAATGACCTATAACTGACAAATGACCAAAATACCCCTGTCTTGTTCAAACCATAAGTTGAGTTCTACAAATCCTATCAAGGACTTATACCACTCAAATTAAAGCTAAGGAGATGCCCTCTAACATTCATGTTGACCAAGAAATCATAGGAATCATACTACTAGGGCAAAAGTTGTCTGCAAGTTGGGTGACTTTCAAGGACCCAGATTCACACACCCCAGCTGACCTGTAATTTGTCAAAACCATAACTTGAGCTCTGTAACTCCTATCAAGGACTTCCACCACTCAAATTAAAGCTAAGAACAATCTCTACAACATTCATGTTGTGGGGAAGATGAGATATCAATCACATCTAGAGATAAAACTGCCTGGAAGATAGGGATCAAATTAGGGTTTTTCCACTGACAATCCTCAGAAACCCTAACTCAAAACTTCTCAAACTCCTCAATCATGAGGAGTTGGTCTAGGAATCACCTTTATAACATCTCTATGCATCATTCCATGATCTCATGGCCCTTGGATTAGGTCTCAACCTTCTCCAAATCTTTAGTTATCCTAGGGTTGACCCAGTCAAAACCCTAATTCTACCATTCATGGTTGAATCTCCTGAACTCTTGCATAATTACCTCTATGGGCTTCATGATGGCTATCAAGACATCTCATAGGCTTTCTCAAAACATCAAGTTCATTCTCAAAGTCTCAGAATCATCTGAGGAGCACCCACAACTCTCAAGCTATGAAGCACACAACCCTGGTTTCAACCCACTCCTCTGAGGATCTCTTGAACTTTCTGATGAAGGTATCCATTTTCAAACACTCAATGAATAAATAAATGTTGGTCAAATTTTGGGGTGCAACACACATTAAACTTCTTATTTGTGAGGAACCCTTGCAAAAATAAAAGTTCTTTTGCATTTACCTTGTTGGGATTCTCCCGGCCAAAAATAGTACATGCTAACATGTAACGAAAAACCCGGATGGCCGGGTTATGGATCTGGGAGGCAAGTATTCCTTCAAAAGATGTAATTGTAAAGTTTGACAACCTGTGCCAAAAGGAAAATGCCTCCACTGACCAGTCGGAATCCAGGGGTGCTTCACAAATAGCATCCTCACCAAAAGGTAGTCCCTGCCTCTCTGCTAGTTCGTCGATACTGAATTCGTACTCAATGTTGAACATTCTAAATTGTACCGTGCCGAAGGTACTAGCAGTGTTAGACCTGACAATATAAATCATGGAACTCAAGAATTCCCGGTTCAGCCTTTCGAAGGTAGGATCTTGTCTAGCAAAAATTTCGTGCAGACCTAAAATGTCTAACAGATGAAAAACACTATGGTAAATGCCTAGAGCATACATACAACTTTTGTGTACGTACCGTGTAACACCCCACTTTCCCAAATTAAAATAAAATACGATTAAATCAAATAAATATCAAAGTTTCCCTTCAATAGTGGGATATCACATTCACAAAATTCAACAAAACACTTCATTAGATGATTTTCAAAATAAAGCAGCGGAAAATTTATTATTAGTACATTATTCTTGGCCATCCGCCAATTTACACAAAACATCATTCATCATCAAGGTTCACCAAAATAAGATACGTCACAGGAATACAACAAATCCAATCATAATAAAAGTAAACACCCAAGTCCCGTTGTCGCACCTGCGAAAAACAACCGGCGGAAAAAACAGAAGAGTCGCCACTTTCGTTATTTATCCCAAAGAGAGGGAAAGGAAACGATTAGAAAAACCTAACGGAAAAGGGAAAGACAAGGTCATCGCAACCATGTCTGGATTCGGGAGTCGGTTACGCAAGGGGAAGGTATTAGCACCCCTCACGTCCGTCGTACTCGACGGGATCCACGCATTGTTGTCTATCTACAAGGGTGTGTTGAAACTATCTAGCTAAAGGCTCAGGGACAAAAGAAAAATAAAGAAGAAGTGACTCGGCAGAGCATCGCCGCTCTGTGCCTATGTACTCCCTCGTGCAATGGGAAAGTCAGAGTCAACGTAGTTCAACTAACTACGGGGGAAAGAAGGGGGGAAGGTTGCTCGCTAAGACATCGCGTCTTATGCCTACGTGCTTTCATCTGGTATGAAAGATCAGAGCAAACATAGTTCGGGCTAAAGGGGAACACAGGTTGTTCAAAAGTTTTACCCGAGTAGGGTTAACAAACAGTTCTAGCAGTTTGGTGTATGCAGCTCGACCATTGGAGACTTAGGCGATACCGTTTGCGATAGGACTAAAAGTTAACAACACTCTTATTTATGAAACGTTTTTCCTGATTAAGATCCCGAAGGATGAAAACAAGTTTGAAGTATTTTTTGTATTTTTTAGAGAATAAGTGTTTTAAATTTGAGTGTTCATAATGTATGTTGTACTAAAGTCTAAAACCTAGGATCGAATGCGTCGCATATCGTCCTAAGGACGTATACTAAACACTCTAGGAAATTGAGAGGTAGCCACTCAATCACCATTTCCCAAGTATAAGGCTCATGGCACAACATCCATTATCTTTATTAAGTAGATTGAAGTTGTTTGAAGATGAGAAGAGAAAGGGACAAACTAAAGGGGGACTAGAGCAAACCCTAGAAGTTGTCATGCAAAGTGCTCCTAAAGTTGGGATTACAAAAGGGAGACATCTTCCTAATGTTATCATGCATGTTTAGAACCCTAATGTCTATCATAACCTCTCTTGAACAAGAGAGGTTAGAAATCCTAAGGGAAGAAAGGCAAAAGAAGAAGAAGAAGAACAAAAGAAACATGCAAATGAGAGAATGCATATATTGAATGCACAAGTAGAATGAAAGTGGGAGGAAAATAGTGTGGGGCAGTATCCTCCACAAGCTCATCTCAACCAAGCATGCATATGAGAAATGCAAATAAGAAGGGATGCATAAAAGAAACCACACAAAAAGAGATATCACACAAACAATGCAAGCATAAGACATATGGAAACCCTAAATGGAAGCAACAAAAGGAATGCACAAACCAACAAGCAATGAACATAATCTTGACCTAAACATTAACATACAGCAAGCTCAACACGTCTAATATGTGAAACAAGAAGAGTTGAGAGCTCAATGGATCCACAAAGGTCATTTCCAATTCAAACTAGGTCATGCACTTGTATGAGCCACCTTAGGAAATGACTTGACTTGCAAGTCATCTCAAAATTAGGAAAAAGACTAAAAAATTACCAAATAAAATGCACAAAGAAGCTAAACAAGTTGGCAAACAGAAGCCAAAAGCACAAAGCCAATATCCCCTCAAAGCACCATCAAAAGAAAATAATAGTCAAGATGTACCACTTTGAAATGGCAGAATCGAGGGTCAAAAGAAAAGCACCAAAAGTCAACCAACCAGGGGCAAAATGGTCCTAAAAAATTGTTCAACTCATCATGGATATGAGGACCAATTTTCATTCATTGGACCCAAAGGAAAAGAGAGAAACAAATAAAAGATCAACCAATGTCACAATTTAAATTATTTAATATACTTCCACTATTTAAATCCAATTTTAATTGAAAAATAAATCAACAAAATAAAATAAAATTTTCTAAAATCAGAAGACACATCAAAGTGTCTAAAAAGTATTTTTGTGAATTTTTTAGATAATTGGAAGTATTTTAAATTGAATTAAATGTAAACAGATAATTAATAAAAACTAAAATGAAAATATAAAAAAAAGAAAAAGTTGTGGTGCAAATAGCAATTAATTCAAGTGCAAAAACCAATTGGGCTCAGAATGGGGGTGCAAGCAGCAACCCAGCCCAATGTGTCCAAACAAGAATCAGGTCAAACCAACATTGAGTGGGATTAGTCAACAGCAACACACGGTGGAACTCAACCAACAGCCAACAGATCAAATAGTATTATAGTCAAACAGATCATGACATGCCAGCGCATTAATGAAACTCAAATGTAATTATGTGGTGCGTGGTCAAAGAAGGAACAACGTGTTTCTTAATCTCAAGCGTTAAAACCAAAAGTAATCCAATCTAACGGTTAAAAGGTCATCTTCCTCACTTGAAAACTGGAAAAAACAGATGGTGGCCGAAAATTAGCTTCGGTCATCTTCCTCACAACTCCGGCCACCGCGCACATGAACAACCACACACAGTCACGAAAACTTCACCAAATTTGATAAACTAATAGTTAAAATTCATCCTCTCCTCATGAGGAATCCAAATCCAGCCTTGGTTTTCAACTTTGAACAGCATACAAGGCAAAACGAAGAAAAATAGAAAATGCACACAAACTGTAAATCTCAAAATTAACCACCAAAAGTGCCCAGAATTCATCTATACGCCACATAGATCATGAATCGAGCAATATTTAAGCGTGAAACCTCAAAAATAGAGCAAACCGTGCCAAAATAGTTTGGAGCTTCAACCAACAATCATCATGAACATCAACAATAGTTACCCAAAAATTATCTACACAGCTCATACATCACAAATATGCAAAAATGGTAAGTAATGGCATCATGAATTGATAGAAAAGTTGATTTCAAGATTACCTAGTGGAGTGCCTCCACTGGGCCTTGAAATGGTGTTGAAGCTTGAGGAAAAATACCCAGAATCATTCTATGAACTTCATTGGAGCTATTTAGATGCTTGATTTGGCTTGAAATCCATTGAATCTCAGAATTCGTATTTGAGTTTTCTTCACTTTTTCAAAGCTGCTCCTTAGCCAATTCTCTACCAAATCGTCCCCTTCGGGTTTGTGAAGCTTGCTCAGGTTTTATGTGATGGATTTGGATAGGAATGGAACCCTATTTCAAGCCATTAAGCCCAATTGCCATTTCAATTTTTCTTCACTTTTTTACTTGCCATACTCGTGTAAAAACCACTGCACCAGCCTCAAATTGGTTTCAAATCAATTGCACATGGTCGGAGTTGATCAAATGGTCATCAATTGGTCCTTGTTTTGATCCTATGGTGGATTTCACATTTGTTACTTCATGGTGAAGAAACCATGGAAATAACCAACCAAATGACCTCAAATTGCAAAATTAAAGTTAGCACTGTATTTGGAATATCATTTGCACTCAAAATATGCATAAACTTGGTTCAAAGTGATCTCAAATGAATTAATTCCAATTTTCTCATTTTAAGCTTCCTTCATGAAAAATTTAAACACTAATTCTTCACTCCAAGCTCCAACCATGACAAGAGATGATTTGGCGATGAAAATGGCCCTATTTGGAGCAATTTTCATGTTGGAAAAATTTCCATTTAAAGTGTGCTAGTTGGTGAAATGGACCTATAATTTTATGACGTACAATCTTACTTTCCCAAAATACACCTGACTTGCAAGCTTCATAACTTGAGTTCTACAAATCCGATGAAAGACTTCTAGTACTCTTTGGAAAGCTAAGACCATGACCTACAACTTTCATGTTCACCAAAAGTTGAGGAGAAACATCCTTATAGGTAAAAAAATGGCTTGGAATTTGGTTGACTTTTGTTGACCAAAATCACATTCATCTGAGGACCTGTAACTTGTCTGTATCATAACTTGAGTTCTATAAATCCAATCAAGGACTTCTAGTACTCAAAAGAAAGCTAAGAACATGCTCTACAAGTTTCATGTTATTCAAAAGTCGATATGAGTCTTGTATCTTGATATAGGTGGTCTTGAAGTTAGGCACTAAATAGAGGATTTTACACTGAGAACCCTAATTTAGTAACTTCTCACACTCTTGATTCTTGATGAATTGATCTTGAAATGATATCTCATGTATCTTAACACAACATTCCATGACCACAAAGACTTGGAATTGAGTCTTAATCTCCTTTAATTTCATAGTTAACTAAGGATTGACCAGATGAAAACCCTAGATGTAACATTCTTGACTGTGGCTTCTTTCACAACTTGAATAAGCTCGAACATGGCTCTCAAAGCACTCAATGAGCTCTCTCAACATCCCATATCCATAATCATGAATTCACAATCCTCTGATGATCTTCAACTGTGTTAGAACACAAATTGGTTCTTAATTATATCTCTATATTTTGATGATAACTCTTATGAAATTTTGTATTAAAGAATTATATACTCTAAAATTTGTTTAAGAATGTTTGCTGCAGATATTAAAGTGAATATCATTCTGAAAGCAAATTAGATCTGAACATGAAATTATGCAAGGCTCTGAAGCATCAGAAGCATCTCTTAGAAGAATCTAATTGCTGCCTACAGAAGATTCTGAGCGCTGCCTACAGAAGATTCTGAAGCAGAAGCTACACAAGAATCTGAAGCAGAACCTACAGAAGCATCTGAAGCATTGAAGCCTTTTGTATAAAGAGTTTCAAGCTTAGTTTATTTCAGAAGACTCTGATAGTACTATGCTGCCAGTACTGAGGATCTAATCCTAAAACTCTGCTCTAATGAACTTACACGCTGAAAGCACACATGCTGCAATGCTCTGAATCAGCAAACTCTGATGAACATCAAAACTCTGATCACTCAAGACTCTAATGTTATTTGCTGAAACTTGTTGAATACGAATTCAAAGTTATGTCCGTTGGTTTGGCCAAACGGCTCTTTCCTCATTTATGCTTGACACAAGAACACAGGCAAAAAGGATTTATCTGTGCATTCTACTTCTAGGAAAGGTCATGTGATGTAAAGACAAAAAGGCTCAGCCCTTTTCGGTACACAACCTTCAACGTGAAAACAACTTGGACTTTTGTGCCTATAAAAGCAAGACTCCATCACTCTTCTTCAGTTGACGAAATATTGAAAGAATTCAAAGAAAGCTCTCATACAATTTATTCTCATTGCTGAATTTATTTCATTGTTCTTAAACTTAAGTGTAAAATCACAGTTGTGATATAGCTTACCTAAAAGCATTTAAACACTTGTTTAGTTTTACATATTGATTGTAAAAGTCCTTAAGAAGATTCAGTTGTGATCAGTTGTTCTTAAGAAGACTAAGAACAGTTATTCTTAGTGCTTGCTATTGTAATCAGTTTGATTAATAGTGGATTAAGTCCTTGTTGAAAAAGGCAAATCACTCTTGATAGGGTGGACTGGAGTAGTTGAGTTCAACGAACCAGGATAAAAATCTTTGAGTTTATATTGCCATAATATTTTCAAGATACTTATTCAACCCCCCTTCTAAGTATTTTCTTACCTTCAGTTGGCATCAGAGCTCCGGTTCTGTGTGTGCTACCACTTCACCGTGACAGAAAAGATCCAGTGAGAAAACTTTGTTATATATTTGGTTGTTATTATGGCTGAAACTTCAACATCTAACAGTAACAACAAATATGAAGAAAGGGAAAGAATCAACACAAAACCCCCTATGTTTGAAGGGGAGAAATTTGATTTTTGGAAGGACAGGATAGAAAATTTCTTCCTTGGTTACGATGCTGATTTATGGGACTTAGTCATTGATGGGTATGTTCATCCCACTGATGGTGATGGCAAGAAAATTGATAGAAAATCAATGACTGAAGCCCAAAAGATGGAGTTCAGAAATCATCACAAAGCTAGAACAATCTTGTTAAATGCAATATCTCATACTGAGTATGAGAAGATCATAAACAGAGAAACTGCATTTGACTTGTTTGAGTCTTTGAAGATGACACATGAAGGAAACCTTCAAGTTAAAGAGACCAAGGCTCTGGCGCTAATACAGAAGTATGAAGCATTCAAAACGGAAGAATCTGAGTCTATAGAAACTATGTTCTCTAGATTCTAGATCCTCACAGCTGGTCTAAAAGTGCTGGACAAAGGCTACTCAACTGTTGATCATATGAAGAAGATCATCAGAAGCTTGCCTATCAGATGGAGACCTATGGTCACTGCTCTGAAGCTTGCTAAGGATCTAAACAAGATCACTTTAGGAGCTAATCAGCTCACTGAGGAGCCATGAAATTGAACTTGAGGAAGATGAGCCTCAAAAGAAAGGTAAGTCAATTGCCTTAAAATCTAACAAATTTGTGAAAGCTTTGCAGGTGTTAGAAGAGAGTTCTGAAGAGTCTTCTTCTTCTGAAGAAGATGAACTGTCCTTGCTGTCCAGAAGAATCAACAGACTCTGGAAGCACAAACAGAGGAAGTTCAAGAACTTCAAGAAGCCAGATCAGCGCAAGGAGTCCTCTGGACCAAAAAGATCTGGAAAGAAGGAAGTTGTTTGTTTTGAATGCAAACAACCTGGCCATTACAAAAATGAATGTCCAAAGCTTCAGAAATTAAAGCCTAGAAGAAAGCCTGAGCATAAGAAGAAGGTTCTAATGGCAACATGGGATGATTCAGATGAATCTGGATCCTCATCAGAATCTGAAGATGAATGCGCCAACATGGCTCTGATGGCAGGCGTGGAAGATCAGAATGAAGGATCAACTGGATCTGAGTCTGACTCTGAATCTGACTCAGAAGAGGTACTTTCTGATCTCACTAGGGAAGAGCTTATTAAAGTCTTATCTGACGTCCTGAAAAACTATAACCAGATTAAGCTCAAATGCAAGAAACTTAAATGCAAGTTTGAATCTGAAAATAATATATTAAATTCAGAAGTTGCTGAGCTAAAAGAAAACAATTTAAAAATGAAAATTAATTTTGAAAAAGCTCAACAACACTCTGAGTCTGAAACTAAGTTTAAATGCAAAAACATTTTAGAAGAATATGACTTCAGCTTTCAGAAGTTTCTAGCTAAAAGCATAGATAGAAGCAAGATGGCTTCAATGATCTATGGGGTTAACAGAAACAACAGGAAAGGAATTGGATATGAATCTTCCTCTGGAAAGGATTTAAATCCAATGCCTGTTGATAAACTTGTTATTAATAAAACTCCCTTATACTCTCATTTCAAGTTTGGTCATCTGAATGATATCAAACACACACGTTCTGATCAGAATGTTCCTGTGTTTAAGCCAAAAGTCAGTCAGAACAAAACTGTTGTAAAAAGACAGAAGTTCAGACAAACTTTCAAGGCAACTAACCCAAAAGGACCCAAAAAGATATGGGTACCTAAGGATAAGATAATCCCTGTTGCAGATGTATTTAGCAGAAAAGTCAAGACGCCAGTCATGGTACCTGGACTCTGGCTGCTCACGTCACATGACGGGAGAAAGGTTTATGTTCCAAAGCCTGGAGCTTAAATCTGGAGGAGAAGTGAAGTTTGGAGGGAATCAGAAGGGCAAGATTATTGGCTCTGGTACTATTGGCAATGGTAACCTTCCCTCTATATCTAATGTTTTACTTGTAGAAGGATTAAAGCATAATCTATTGTCCATAAGTCAATTAAGTGACAATGGTTATGACATAATCTTTAATCAACAGTGTTGTAAAGCTGTTAGTCAGAAGGATGGCTCAATCCTATTTAATGGAAAGAGGAAGAACAACATTTACAAAATCAATCTTTCAGAACTTAAGGTTCAAAATGTTAAACGTCTCTTGTCTGTTAATGATGAGCAATGGGTCTGGCACAGAAGATTGGGGCATATTAATATGAGACATATATCTCAGATTAATAAACTCAATCTGGTCAGAGGACTTCCTAAATTGAAGTTCAACTCAGATGCTCTTTGTGAAGCATGTCAAAAAGGAAAATTTTCAAAATCTTCTTTTAAATCTAAGAATGTTGTTTCAACCTCAAGACCATTAGAATTACTTCACATTGATCTGTTTGGACCAGTGAAAACTGCATCCATCAGAGGCAAGAAGTATGGATTAGTCATTGTTGATGACTACAGTAGATGGACATGGGTAAAGTTCCTAAAACACAAGGATGAGTCACATTCTGTGTTCTTTGACTTCTGCAAACAAGTCCAGAATGAAAAAGATTTTAAAATTATTAAAGTCAGAAGTAATCATGGTGGCGAATTTGAAAACAAATATTTTGAAAAATATTTTAATGAAAATGGAATTGCTCATGATTTTTCCTATCCTAGAACTCCACAACAGAATGGAGTTGTAGAGAGGAAAAATAGAACTCTGTAAGAAATGGCCAGAACCATGATCAACGAGACTAATCTGGCAAAGCATTTTTGGGCAGAAGCAATAAACACAACTTGTTATATTCAGAACAGAGTGTCTGTAAGACCTCTTCTGGAAAAGACTCCCTATGAATTATGGAGGAACAGGAAGCCCAACATTTCTTATTTTCATACTTTTGGATGTATTTGCTATTTGTTGAACACTAAAGAGAATCTTAACAAGTTTGATTCTAAAGCACAGAAGTGTTTCATGCTTGGCTATTCTGAACGCTCTAAAGGCTACAGAGTATACAATACTGAAACACAGATTGTGGAGGAATCCATACATGTTAGATTTGATGATAAGCTTGGCATTGAAAAGCCAAAGCAGTTTGAAAGTTCTACAAATAGAGAAGTAGTTCTCACAGACTCTGAAGGCTCAGAGGCAGAAAAAGCTCAAGTGAAGGAACCAGAAGCAACGCCAGATGCAATTCCTTTAGCTTCTCAAATGAACAACTTGAACATTTCTGAAGAGTCAAATGTTAGAGGATCATCTTCCAGAATCAAGGCCTCTCACCCAGAGGATGTGATCATTGGAAAGAAAGATGACCCCATAAGAACAAGATCCTTCCTCAAATCATCTGAAGCATCATTGATTGGGTTGGTTTCAGTTATTGAACCAACTTCTGTGGATGAAGCTTTGCAAGACAATGACTGGATAATTGCCATGCAAGAAGAGCTCAATCAATTCACAAGAAATGATGTTTGGGATTTGGTTCCAAGACCAAAGGGATTCAACATAATTGGAACTAAATGGGTCTTCAGAAACAAGTTGAATGAAAAGGGAGAAGTTGAAAGAAACAAAGCAAGGCTTGTTGCTCAAGGTTATAGCCAGCAAGAAGGAATTGATTATACAAAGACTTATGCTCCTGTAGACAGGTTAGAGTCTATTCGTTTACTCATTTCTTTTGCTGCACAAAATAACATCACTCTTTATCAGATGGATGTTAAGAGTGCCTTTCTAAATGGAATTATAGAAGAAGAAGTTTATGTTCACCAACCTCCTAGTTTTGAAAGTGAAAAATTTCCAGAACATGTTTTTAAACTAAAGAAATCTCTTTATGGTTTAAAACAAGCTCCCAGAGCTTGGTATGAGAGATTAAGCAATTTTCTTCTGGAGAAAATTTTTATCAGAGGCAAAGTGGACACAACACTCTTTTGTAAAACATTTAAGAAAGATCTGTTAATTTGCCAAATATATGTGGATGATATTATATTTGGATCTACCAATGTTATGCTGGGAAAGGAGTTTGCTCAATGTATGCAGGCTGAATTTGAGATGAGCATGATGGGGGAATTGAGATTCTTTCTGGGAATCCAAGTCAACCAGACTCCAGATTGCACTTACATTCATCAGACCAAATATGTTAAAGAGCTTCTGAAGAAGTTTAACATGACTGATAGTAAGATGGCAAAGACTCATATGCATCCAACAAGTACTCTTGGTAAGGAAGAGGTAAGTAAGAAAGTAGATCAGAAACTCTATAGAGGTATGATAGAATCTCTTCTCCACTTAATTGCTTCTAGACCTGACATTTTATTCAGTGTAAGCTTGTGTGCAAGATTCCAATCAGATCCTAGAGAATCACACTTAACAGTTGTTAAGAGGATTCTAAGGTATCTTAAAGGTACTTCTAATGTGATCTGATGATTTTAAATTAGTTGGATTCTGTGATGCTGACTACGCTGGAGACAGAGTGGAAAGAAAAAATACTTCTGGAAGTTGTCAATTTTTAGGAAGAAATTAAATCTCCTGGTACAATAAGAAGCAACCTACAATTTCACTATCAACTACAGAGGCAGAATATATTGCTGCTGCTGGATGTAGCACGCAGATGCTCTGGATGAAAAGTCAACTAGAAGACTATCATATCTTTGAGAGTAATATTTCTATATTCTGTGATAATTCCTCATCTATATGTTTGTCTAAAACCCTATTTTACACTCTAAGGAAAAACATATAGAAATTAAACATCACTTCATCAAAGACTATGTTCAGAAGGGTATTATAAACTTAGCCTTTGTTGATACAGATCATCAGTGGGCTGATATTTTCACAAAACCCCTTGCTGAAGATAGGTTCAAGTTTATTCTGAAAAATATTGGTATGGATTTTTGTCCAGAATGATATTTATCAGAAGCAAATTTCTCAGATGCAAAATGCTTAAAACTCTAAAGTATTTCATTTGTCAATTATTTGATTTCTTGAGTTATTATTATTTGTGTGTATCTGAACTAACCAATCTTAGAGGATCTGAACATTGGCTAACGTTTCATTTCTCAAGAGAATTTAGAAGCACATGCAAGCAAACACGTGTCACTCTGAATCTGAAAAGATGGCGTGCACATTACTGAAGAGACATTTGGGGTATTGTTTGAATAGTTAAAATCTTGGTTTTCCCCCCAAATTGTCAGAATCAATTAATGCTTTGAAATGATTTTTATTCTTTTCATTAAATGCCATTAATTGCTAAGTGGAACGTGCTGAATGTGTCTTTTTGAATGCTCTAATTTCTCTCTCTATAAATACCATAAATCACACCATTTTACACTTTTCACTTCACAAACAATATATGCATTTCTGTTTGCTATTTGCTCTTCATCAAAACCCTAAACCCTCATCAAAATCTTCTTCATCTTCAACAATGGCAACATCATCCTCAACATCATCTCAGTTTTAATCATCTATGGATGCAGTTGCGTCATCAAACATGGGTGTTACTCCCTTTAAGGAACCTAAGAGAACATTGTTAACCCCTGTGGACAAGCTTGAAGTTCTTTGTGAATCCATGGTGGAATTTGACTCTCTGGCTGACAATGGATTTGATTTGCATTCTATTGTTGATGCACAAGGTTGGGTTAAGTATTTTGACAGGTTGTTTGGTCCATTGTATCCACACTTAGTGAAGGAATTTTGGATCCATGCATCTGTTTACCCAAAGTTCATCCTCTCTTCTGTTCTGGGAAAAGAGATCATAATCACTAAAGATCTCATCAGAAAACTCATAGGGTATGAGGAAACTAATGGAGTTTGTCATCTGCCAGCTGGGCGTGTTGACATGGAAGAAGTGTATGAAGAAGTTATTGCATCTGGACAGGCTTCCAACAAATTTAAGGATCTGAAACCTGACTACAAAATCTGGGCAAAGATTTTTCTAGGATGCATCAATCACAGAAAATCCACAAATTCTCCAGATTATGTGAATAATGAACAACTCTATTTCATGTACTGCTTGAGTCAGAGTACAAAGGTAGATTTGCCATACATTCTCTTTATGCATATATGGAATCACATCAATGCATCCAGAGAATCCATAAAGGATAAGGGACCGAAGATCAGGACGTGGATTCCTTTTGGAAGATTGATCTCAGATATTCTGACAGAGAATGGTCTGGTAGCTGCTCTTAATGAAGCTGGAGTTAAAGAAGAACTTGAGATAATAGTTGGAAAACCCTTGAATGGAAAGAGTCTTCAGAGGCTAAAAGTTGTGGATGAACTCACAGCTGCTCCTAAGAAGCTAAATGTTTCTGAAGTTAGTCAGAGAAGGATTCCAGTTCAAGACTTTCCAATCTTTGGTGCTGAAGAACCTAGGGATATTATTCTTAGGTATATTGAAGCATGCAAAGCAGATGGAACACCTTTTCCTGCTGATATTCTGATTCGTGCTAGAGAACTTATGCCAGATGTTTATGAAGAAAACATGAGGAAAAGAAGACAATTAGAGGCAGATGAAGTTGTTGCTCAGAAGAAACAGAGAGTTGCTGAAAAACCACAGAAGCAGATTAAGAGAAAAGCTTCTGGAGAAGTTCCCTCTGTTCCTACTGATCGGTGGTTTTTACACGTTATTTTACCGTTTATGTCAGTTAATCATTTGTTTTGTCTTGTCGCATTTTAGTTGTTTTTATTAGATTTTACGCGTCGATTTGGTATTTTACTGTTTCTAGGTTCAGGTATACAATAAAGGAGAAGCAGAGCGAAAACAGGGAAAAAATGGCAAGATTTCGGAAGAGTTTTGTTGTGAAATCTTTAGCAGTCTACACGAAAACGATCATAACTGGAGTTACGGGAATCCGTTTGAGGCGTTCTAAAAACCGCCGGAAAGCTAAGAGAGAGAGCTACGACTTTCGTGTTGGAGTCGAAGTCAGATTCGAAACAGGGGTGCAACACGGGTGCCCGTGTTGTGTGACACGGCCCGTGTTGCAGGATTTGCTCAGAAAAGGCGATTTTTGAAGAAAAAACAGTGGCACAACACGGGTGCCCGTGTTGTGTGACACGGCCCGTGTTGTGACACCTGGGACTTGCAAATTTCACACGAAAAATCTTTCAGGAAGCCAACACGGGCGCCCGTGTTGCCTGACACGGCCCGTGTTGCAGGAAGCGCTTTTTTCCCTATTTTTCTTGTATTTTTGACTCTTGTGATCCCCGAGGGTATTGTGGGTATTTCCCTAGTGATTAGTTTGAATTGAGACTATTTGATATGTGTTTGGAGAAAGAATAAGGATTGAACTTTTGAACGGAAAAGAATTTTGACGAGAAAGATTGGAGCGATCAAGGATTTGGGAAACTGAAGGTCCTCATGAGCGGAAGCGATTGAAGATCAAGGCAACCAATTATCTTGTAATGTTTAGTCTTATTGTTGATTTTATCTTTATTATTATGAGTAGATAAACCCCCCAATGCTAGGGGGTGTCCCTGAATTGACTCTGTAATAACCTTGTTTCCTTTGAATAATGGATTTCACTACTTTCTAATCATCGTTGTTATTGTATAATTTTCTTATGGCTTTTCTTATTTGACAAATAAGGATTTGTTTTACGGTTAACCTTAGGTTTGGAAAAACGATCTTTAACGCGTTTATACGATAATACTATAGTAGATATTGCCTAGGAATGGGGATACCCTATAGTAACCGTAATGTTTTAGATAAAATATGTTGCTTGGGATTGTTCCTATACCGCCAAGGAATTGGGGCATAGGAAGAATACCAAAGGGTTTTCTACTAAGGAATTAGAGTCAACTAATCTTTAAAAACGGTAACGATTGAATTGAGCAGTGATTTCTGAAAAATAAGGATTAAGGTTATTACAAGGTTTTTTCATACACCCTACTCTAGCATGCTTCTCATAACTGTCTAAAACCTTTATTTTACTGCTTTTGCCTTTTGGCCTTTAAAATTGTAAGAAACAAACCAAAACCCCTATGACTTTTTGTTCAATTGTATTATTTTAGAACTTGTGTTCATACGCAGTCCGCGAGATCGATATTCGGGGAATTTCCCCTTATTACTACATTGGTACAATTAGTACACTTGCTAATTTACCGGTCAAGTTTTTGGCGCCGTTCCCTCTGTTCCTACCAAGCGTATCAAGACAAAAGGTACTAAATCATCTTTACCTTCTATTTCTAAAATTGTTGTAAATGTATCAACAATTAGTTTTATGCCTGAACCTCCTCCTACTCAAAATCAAACTATTCCTGCTCCATCTCAAACCTCTGAACCATCAAAAATTTCTGAATCACAAATTTCATCTGATCCTGTTTCCACAACACCACCTAAATCATCTGACATTCCTCCATCAGAACCACAAACAAAACCAACAGAACAACCTACAACACAACAACAACAACCTGAAATTCAACAACCAGTTGCATCTGAACCCATACAATATGAAACGGTTGCATCTGAAACTGTTACATCTGACACAATTGCATTTGAAACTGTTGCATCTGAACAAGTTGCATCTGAACAAGTTGCATTTGAACCAGTTGTATCTGAACCACCAACATCCAAATCTACTGATCCTCAACCAGAACCATCCAATACTATTGAATCAAACATACCTGACTCTGAGATTCTGAATGTTCAACCTCTCAAGACTATGTTTGTTGTATCCTCTACATCTTGTACCCCAACCACCTCATCTGATTCATCTGAATCTGATATCCATCCATATGTTATCTCACCCCCTTCCCTCAGAGAATTTGAATCTAACCAACCAGATCTACCCATTTCATTTGATATTATCATTCCTGAACCAACACTAACACTTAAACAAAAACCATCAGCTTTTGTTCCTTATTTTGATAATCCAAGAATTGTCATCCCATCCATTCGCAGAATCAAACCGTTCTTTCGCATTATGCCTGCTCAGAAGAAACTAGCATATCCTAGCCCTCTAATCATCATTCTAGAATTTACCATTCCACCTCCACCTCAACCCAAGCCATTCACCTTGGAAACCCTTCTTAAACCAAAAACTAGGCTAAATGTTGATAATTTATTTGCAAATTTTATGAAAGAAATAAAGATGCGTTTAGGATCTGTGAAGATAAGATGCTTGTCAACCATGGATGCAAATGAATCTGATGCTATCTGGAATAGCTTCATTACCAGATTCAATATTGTTGCCTCAAATCTGAAGAATGTCTGTTCTGATGATGCGAAGCTCAGATTTGCTGTGACTACCAGAAGCATGATATGGAATGTGAAAAGATCTGCACCTTTGCTTCTTGAAGATGTTCCTTCATCTTCTGGAGTATCTGCTACAGACGTTTTTGCTGAATCTGCTTCTGAAGAAAATCCACTGGCTATGACAATTGTGGAAAATCCCTCTAGATCTGTTGCTCCTGACTCTGCATCCCAAATGGAAATTGACTCTGCTTCTATTCCTGCACAAGACTCTGCTCCTTCTACCTCTACTGAGATCAAGAAAGAGAATCCAGACTTGGAAGATAAGATTGCAGTATTGGAAGATGGACAATCTGAAATCAAGTCATGGATGGCCAAGCAAGACCAGAAGACTGAGAACATGGCACAATGGATGTCTAAGCAAGATCAGAAGAGTGAGAACATGGCACAATGGATGACAAATCAAGAAGAATCCTCATATGAGATCACTCATCTTCTGAAGATGATTCTTTCCAAGCAAACCTAGTTTATGTTTTCTGTTTCTGATGTTTGTGCACATGTACTTGAATTTATCTGATGATGTGTCTGTTTTGTATGTTTATCTGAATGAATGACTATGTTGTTTTCTCTACATGGAAGAATCTTTTCTCTATTTTTTTTTGTCTTTAAAGTTTTACTTTTTGATTATGACAAAAAAGGGGAGAAAATGGATCTGACTGTTCAAATAAACTCTACCTAAATGAAATTCAGACATATCTAATTATAACTAGCGTGAACTTTTAGTATTTCAGAACATTTGAAAAATCTGACAAATTCTTTAAAAGTAACTATGAGATCCCCAGATCAAGTTTAACCAATCAGGTTGTGATTCTGAAACGTGCATCCAAAGTCAAGATCTAATTTTTGGAACAATCAGGCTCTGATTCTGAAAAGAATACTCATGCAAAAAGGGAAGTTTCTATTCCTTCTAAGTATTCAATTCAGGGGGATATTCTTAATCTCAGGGGGAGTTATAATTATATTTTTATTGAACAAAATTTCTTATGTTTTTGTCATCATCAAAAAGGGGGAGATTGTTAGAACACAGATTGGTTCTTAATTATATCTCTATGTTTTGATGATAACTCTTATGAAATTTTGTATTAAAGAATTATATACTCTAAAATTTGTTTAAGAATGTTTGCTGCAGATATTAAAGTGAATCATTCTGAAAGAAAATTAGATCTGAACATGAAATTATGCAAGGCTCTGAAGCATCAGAAGCATCTCTTAGAAGAATCTGAATGCTACCAACAGGAGACTCTGAGCGCTGCCTACAGAAGATTCTAAAGCAGAAGCTACACAAGGATCTGAAGCAGAACCTACAGAAGCATCTGAAGCATTGAAGAGTTTTGTATGAAGAGTTTCAAGCTTAGTTTATTTCAGAAGACTCTGATAGTACTATGCTGCTAGTACTGAGGATCTGATCCTAAAACTCTGCTCTAATGAACTTACACATTGAAAGCACACATGCTGCAATGCTCTGAATCAGCAAACTCTGATGAACATCAAAGACTCTGATCACTCAAGACTCTAATGTTATTTACTGAAACTTGTTGGAGAAGAATTCAAATTTATGTCTGTTGGTTTGGCCAAACGACTCTTTCCTTATTTATGCTTGACACAAGAACACAGACAAAAAGGATTTATCTGTGCATTCTACTTCTAGGAAAGGTCATGTGATGTAAAGACAAAAAGGCTCAACCCTTTTCAGTACACATCCTTCAACGTGAAAACAACTTGGACTTCTGTGCCTATAAAAGCAAGACTCCATCACTCTTCTTCAGTTGACGAAATATTGAAAGAATTCAAAGAAAGCTCTCATACAATTTATTCTCATTGCTGAATTTATTTCATTGTTCTTAAACTTAAGTGTAAAATCACAGTTGTGATATAGCTTACCTAGAAGCATTTAAACACTTGTTTAGTTTTACATATTGATTGTAAAAGTCCTTAAGAAGATCCAGTTGTGATCAGTTGCTCTTAAGAAGACTAAGAACAGTTGTTCTTAGTGCTTGCTATTGTAATCAGTTTGATTATTAGTGGATTAAGTCCTTGTTGAGAAAGGCAAATCACTCTTGATAGGGTGGACTGGAGTAGTTGAGTTCAACGAACGAGGATAAAAATCTTTGAGTTTATATTGCCATAATATTTTCAAGATACTTATTCAACCCCCCTTCTAAGTATTTTCTCACCTTCAAACTGGTCTCCAAGTTAGAAGATATTCCACATACATCCATCAATCCTTTCAAAGAACATTGACCACTTCTAGATGACTTTGATGACCACTCATGCTTGAGTAAAACCCCTTGCTTAGGCTCAACACTCTGGGCAGACTTCCCTTGGTATGCACAACCTCTTGATCCCCTATTCAATGAAAAATGCTATGCAATGCAAATTCTAGAAAGAAAATGAAATGAAACACAAGCCATCCAAAGAAAAAGGTTGGGCAAATTTTGGGGTGCAACACCAGTGTCACGTATCAGAGCATCCTAAGACTTGACTCGCACAACACTATCCAAGCTATATATGTACTTGGATTATCTGTACTTCCGAAGAAGCATAGACCACAACAACAACAAAGGGGTGAGAAAACATGATCAAAATCATCGGTAATAAGATACATGAATAAAAGGCAGTAAATAAACAAATCATCACCCCACCAACATCAAACACGACCTACTGTCCAATCATCAACACAACATACAATAATGCAAGAATGCAACTCAACACCATGCATGCGGTACCAACTCATTGGTTCATTCAATCGAACCCCGGATAGATCACTTACATTCCTCCTGAGACATGATCTATCCCCACCATTCTCCACAAGGGAGTATGGGTGAATCACTTACGCTCCTCCTGAGACATGATTCAACCCCACCATTCTCCACAAAGGAGTACGGATGGATCACTTACACTCCTCCTGAGACATGATCCATCCCACCATTCTCCACAAAGGAGTACGGGTGAATCACTTATGCTCCTCCCGAGACATGATTCAACCCACCATTCTCCACAAAGGAGTACGGATGGATCACTTACGCTCCTCCTGAGACATGATTCAACCCACCAAAACACCATGATATGCACGACACCAAATGCACAACACACAAACATACGGCACACTAAGTGCACACGATCCTCCTGATCACATCACCATACATCATACATATATATACACACCAATCAAATATGTTAATCAAATTAAATAATAGGGAAATTTACATTTGAACACCGAGTACACACGATCCTCCCGATCACCTCACTATGCATCATATACATATTACATATATATACGTCTTACCCACCAATTAATTATGTCAATTAAATTCTATATTTCATAATTTCACCTTTCAACACCAGGTATACACTCCTACACAGAGCAAAACTGCACAAAATCTATACCTATCACAACCCAAGGAATCCCACAAAACGAAACACAGAGCAAAACTGCACAAAATCACGTTTCTGTCACGCTCGCTGACTCATTCGCCTAGCGATGCCGCAGCGTACGCTCGCTGGCTCACTCGCCTAGTGAGGCCGCAGCGAACGCTCGCTGCCTCTTTCGCCTAGCGAACTTGCTAGCGAAGGCAGACAGTGGCTACTGGAAGTATTCACTACCCAACTCGCCTAGCGAATCCCTAGCGAATGCTCGCTACTAGCTCGCTCCGCGAAGGTGCTGGCGAACGTCTGCGATTTCACAAAACCCTCACTGTTCAGAAATTCATCAGAAGCTCAAAAATCATCCGATTCTCACCAAACCAATCCCTGTAGTCTTAGCCTGACATTCTACAACTAAAATACACGACTTATTCCCGATTTTACCCGATAAAACAACCATCCCACCGATTAATTCATTTTTGACCCAAAGTGGTAACCTTCACAAAACACCCAAACCATCCAAACAATCCCTATACAACCACATTAAAGAAGTTCACCATGACAACAATGATCAGAAACACACCAACACACTAACCATAATCATCAAATCCCTATGGGGTTAAGGAATCCCCTCTACCCGATTCATGCAATTACCAATCCCAATCCGTTTCTCCCCCCTTACCTCAATTAGTTGCTTCGATTGATGAAGAACCCCCAAGAATCCGACAGCCTTGGCCTTCTTCTTCTTCCTCTAGTTCTTCCTCCTTAATTTTTCTCCCACTAGACCGTGTTCTCTCTTTCTTCTTCTTTATCGTGTTTTCTCTCCCTCCTTTTCCAAAAACTCACTAATACCCTTCTTATAACTCTTATTCCTTATTTATTCATTTAACCTCAATAATAATACAAATAATAATAATAATAATAATAATAATAATATATTAATTATTAAATTACTATCATTATTAATTATATTTATATTAATATTAAAGTCGATAGTTTATTAAATAACCTCCACAAAAGATACGCCAAAATAAAATACACCAGAAAGACTAAATAATTAAAATGGGTGTTACAACTCTCCCCCACTTTAATTATTTTCGTCCTCGAAAATTACCTGATGGAAACAATTCCGGATATGCTTCCCGCATCCTGGTTTCCAATTCCCAGGTCACACTGCCTCCTACAGCACCTCCCCAAGCCACTTTCACCAAAGATATCTCCTTCCCTCGGAGTTGTTTCATCTTACGGTCCTCGATCCTCAACGACATCGTCTCAACGGTAAGATTCTCCCTGACTTGAACTTCATCTCTCTGAATCACATGAGATGGGTCCGAGACATACCTTTGAAGTTGCGACACATGAAACACGTCATGTAAATTCGACAGTTCAGGCGGCAACGCCACCCTATAAGCTACAACACCAACTCTCTGTAAAATCTGATACGGCCCAATAAACTTAGGATCCAACTTCTTGGACTTCAACGCACGACCCACACCAGTCACTGGGTTAACTCTTAGGAACACGTGATCACCTTCACTAAATTCCAATTCTTTTCTTTGGTTATCATGATAACTTTTCTGCCTACTCTGAGACGCTTTCATTTTCTCACGAATCATCTGAATTGTCTCAGTAGTCTGTTGCATAATTTCTGGCCCCAATACAACATTCTCACCCGTCTCATACCAACACAGAGGAGTTCTGCATCTTCTACCATATAAAGCCTCAAACGGTGCCATTCCGGTACTAGAATGGTAAATGTTGTTGTACGTGAACTCGATCAACGGTAAATGAGTATCCCACACACCACCCTTTTCCAACACACAAGCCCTTAGCAAATCCTCCAGCGACTGAATAGTCCTCTCTGACTGACCATCAGTTTGCGGATGGTAAGCTGAACTCAACTTCAACTTAGTACCCAAGGCTTCCTGTAAACTCTTCCAAAATTCTGAAGTAAACCTCGAATCTCTATCCGACATGATACTCGACGGAACACCATGTAGCTTCACTATTACCCGAATGTAAATCTCCGCCAGCTTCTCCAACGGAAAACTGATATTGATCGGCACAAAATGTGCAGACTTCGTAAGCCGATCCACAATTACCCAAATAGCATCAAATCCTCTCTCCGTATTTGGAAAACCTGTAACAAATTCCATAGTTATACAATCCCATTTCCAAACCGGAACTTCCAACGGTTGCATCATTCCAGAGGGTCTCTGATGTTCCACTTTCGACTTCTGACATTACAAACAGGCGTAAACAAATTGAGCTATATCATTTTTCATACCAGACCAGCAAAATATCTTCCTTAAATCGTGGTACATCTTCGTAGCTCCCGGATGGATACTCAAACTACTACGATGTCCTTCACTCAGAATTGACTTCTTCAGCTCTTCATTATCTGGCACACAAATCCTGCCTCTGAATCTCAACTCACCTGTACTATCCAACTTAAAATCACTATCGGAGTCACTTCCTACTCTAGGCATCAAATCCACTAACTTCACATCTAGCTTTTGGTTCTCTCTAATCATATCCAAGAAATCATTATTCACTTGCAACTTGCCCAACATCACACCACCTGCCGTAATTTCACAAACCATGATCAAATCTCTAAACTGCTTAATTAGCTCCATTTCTTTTACCATCAAAGCCGACATATGAATTGTTTTTCTGCTCAAAGCATCGGCTACTACATTCGCCTTTCCTGGATGATAAATCAAGCTGAAATAGTAATCCTTCAAAAATTCCAACCATCTTCTCTGTCTCATATTTAGCTCCTTCTGGTCAAACAGATATTTCAGACTCTTATGGTCACTGAACACCTCAAATCTCGAACCATACAAATAGTGCTTCCAGATCTTTAACACAAAAACTACCGCAGCTAATTCAAGGTCATGGGTAGGGTAATTCCTTTCATGCGCTCTTAGTTGTCGCGAAGCACACGCCACTACCTTACCATTCTGCATAAGAACCCCACCTAATCCCATCTTAGACGCATCACAGTACACCACGAAAGGTTCACTCGGATTTGGCAATATTAACATTGGTGCCATAGTCAATCTCTTTTTCAGTTCCTCAAAGCTTTCTTCACAAGCGGCATCCCATACAAAAACTTGATCCTTTCTCGTCAACTGGGTCAATGGCGACGCCAAACTAGAAAACCCCTTAATAAACCTTCGGTAATAACCTGCCAAACCCAAAAAGCTTCTAATTTTCGTTGCTGTCTTCGGCGGTTTCCACTGCAGCACTGCACTCACTTTCAATGGGTCCACCGCTACACCGTCACCAGATATCACATGTGTTTCACCCTAAAATTTTCCCAACATTTCTTTACCTAGCTTATGTTTCATTTCATTCACATTAGCATTATCATTTGCATTTCATTGACATGTATGCAGGAGATCAAGAGGTATGATTACCAATCAAGGGCTATACAAGACTTTGAAGCTAGCTAAGAAGGTTATCTAAGTGTTCAAGGGCTGATATCCTTACTAGAGAAGTTAAAAGATCCTCAAAGGGAGTGGCTGAAGCCAAGAGGGTGTGTCTCCTAACTTGAGAGTTGTGGGAGCTCCTCAGATGATTCTGAAGCCAAGAATGTGGGCTTGAAGCCTTGAGAGAGCTTATGAGATGTCTTGAAAGTCATCATGAAGCCTAGACAGGTCATTGTGCAAGATTAAGAAGACTCAGCCATGAGTGGTGCAGCTAGGGTTTGATTGGGTCAACCCTAAGTCAACTGATGACTTGGAGAGGGTTGAGATCTAATCCAAGAACCATGTGATCATGGGTTGATGCATTGAGATGTTATAAGGATGATTCCAAGGTTAACTCATCATGATTGAAGAGTTTGAGAAGCTTCAGGCTAGGGTTTCTAAGGCTTGACAGTGTAAAATCCCCTAGTTTGACCCTTATCTTCAAGGCAATTTAGCTCAAGATGTGATTGTCATCTCATCTTACCCCCAACATGAATGTTGTAGAGCATGATCTTAGCTTTAATTTGAGTGCTAGAAGTCCTTGATAGGATTTGTAGAACTCAAGTTATGGCTTTGGCAAGTTACAGGTCATCTGAGGTATGTGAATTTTGGAGCTTGAAAGTTGTCCAACTTGCATGAGACTTTTTCCCTAGAAGGATGATTCCTATGAACTTTTGGTAAACATGAATGTTGTTCCTTATCCTCTTATATTTCTAGAGAGTACTAGAAGTCCTTGATAGGATTTGTAGAACTCAAGTTATGGCTTTGACAAGTCAAGGGTATTTTGGTTATTTGGAGATTATAGGTCATTTCAAGCATAAGGACATAACTCCTATTTCCAAGCTTCAAATGGGAAAATGTTGAACATAAAACTTGTTCAAAATGATGTTTTAAGGCTAGTCAAGAGGTCATGAGAAGTTGTAAGTTCTTGTATCTCAAAGTTGCAAAAATGACTTAAAATGAGGATGATTTTCAAATGAACCAAAGTTGGAAATTGGTATTTTTGATCTACATGTCCAAACCAAGGCATGTAATAGGTCATTTTGATTCTAAAACACATTTTAAGAACATTGGTTTAGCCACATTTTTGAATTGAAGTTTAATTTGTGGACTTGCTTTGAAAAGTAGTTACTTACATCTTAAGTAACATTTGTCAAACCTAAATTCAAGGCATAATCAAGGTCCCTTGCAAGCCAAACACATCCAAAATGTCACTAAGGGAGAAATTGGAAAGGAATGAGGGTGATTTCAAGCTACTAATAGAATTGTGCACACCATGGCATGAGATTGAAATTCTCATGGCATGAGAGATTGAATTTCTCATTAGAAGGATCTAGAGGTTTCTAGATCATCCATACATGGTCTATATATTGAGTAGAGGTGATCCAAGGCCAACGTTGGTGATGATTGAAGGAGAGAGTAGAGATTGAGATTGAAACTTTCTTGTTTACAACTGAATTTGGTTACAACAATTTCTTCACTTTCCATCCATTTTCTTGATTGCAATCTCTTCCATGGATGCTAGGGAATGATTCCAGATCATAATCAAGGGAAATTTGTGGCTGATTGGTGTTCTTGAACTTAGTTTTTTCCATCTGCAACTCAGAGTTGGTTCCAAGAATTAAAGCCATTTCAATCAATTCTATTGCATACAGAAGCTTAGAAGTGATTCGCTGAAGGAGTCTGGAGCATTTGAAGGCTTGATTTGAAGGCTTGCTACTTCTGTGCACACGAAATTTTCAGGTTGGTAACTTTCAATCTCCAGCTTGTTTTAGTTAGAATTAAGAGGAATTAGGATGTTAGATGCATCGTAGAATGGTGTAGGAAGGTTTTCAGATCATTAATTTGAGAATTAGTGACCAATTAGGGTTGTTACCATTTTCGGTTGAGAGTTGGTTCTTGCGAATCTTGAGGTTTTAGAGGGAATTAATGGTATGATTGAGTTCCTTGTGAAATTTGGGACAAGTTTGATCAAGGAATCGTGGCCTATGGTAGACTCTATGGCAAACTAGGGTTGTGAGAGGATGACCGAAGAATGTCATCGGCGGTGGCTTTGGGCGCGCAGATGGCCTGAGTTGCAGAGGTTTGAATTGGGGAAGATGATCCCAGGACCATTGGATCTTGGTTTGACTTGGACCAAAGACCTTATCCAACGACCACGCGTACTTCTCATTTTGTGAAGGATTTCAGAACTTTAATGAAACGATGCGTTTCATTTATTTGCTGAGTTTGGGCTTTGTGAAATAACTGCTACCCACACCCCCTTTATGGCCCAATCCATAAAATGAACTGATTTCTATTGCTTTCCATACCACGCATTTATCATTTTATTTGGATTTTCTTTATTTTTTCATCTTATTCATGGTTCTTGATAAAATCATAAAAAATGGAAAAATAATTCAATTGATCCCATTCTTTTTGCATTGGATTAACGATAGGATCTAGTATTTTTTTAGATAAAACATATTTTTATTTCATGCATTTTCTGATTTTATGGGAATTTTTACATTTTAATTGATATTAAAATAGTTATGTTTGATGCTTGATATTGGTGAATTTGGTTTGATCATGTGATGATGATTTTGGCCTTGATTTTTTGTGAGTAGTTAGCATAGATATGCATGCTCCCCATAGATTTTTCTCACATTTTTGTGATGAATATAAGTGGTAGTTTAGGTTTAAACCTTTAGATGCTCCATTTTTAGGGTTTATGGTTGACACCTTGTGGTTTAGATTTTATTTTTGTAACTAGGTGGATGATTCAACCTCTGATTTTTGTAGGGTAGATTCATGATTGAATTAGGGTCCCTTAGGAATTTTTGTAGGAATTTACAAGGTAGTTTACTATTTTTGCTTGATTTTAGTTTAGGTGCAAGTTTTAGATGATTCTAATGCACTAACTCAACTAGATTGACATCTTTAGTTCCCTTAGATTAGGGTGTTGCTTTGCTTGTTATTGGATGATTATGAAGACAAGTTGAAGATGCATTGGATTTCTTGAAGAGGCTTGGATGTGAAGATCTTCCCTTCTTTTGGTGTAGTATCGTTTAGGTGTTAAGATTAGGGTTTGTAGGCAGAGCTTCTAGATAGTTCTCTTCCTTCATAAACATGGAATATGTTGACCAATTCCATTCTTCCCTATGATGTAAGGTCCCATTGTAAAGGCCTCATCCCTCCTTTGTTAGGATGTGTGGCTCTTTACAAGTTGGTAGAACCTTTGAGGGTCCCTTTCTCTGATGACAGGATGCTTAGTGGTGACCTTTGGTCTTCACCCTGCTACCAATCATCCCAACTTTGCTCTTGATAGATGCATCTTTCTCCCTTGCTAGAGGATGGAGTTCCCTGCTTGAAGAAGATTGAAGGATGGAGTTGATACTTCTTTGTGTTTGAAGATTACCCTTAGAAGCTGAAGCTTGTAGATGAAGAGGAACAAGTTGATACTGGTAAAGGAGAGAGAGCTGAAGCTTGAAGAACAAGTTGGCACTTGTGAAGAAGATCAAATTGAGATTGACTGAAGAGCTGAGGCTTGAAGAATAAAGGATAAGTTGACACTTATGTTGGTACACTGAGAGCCTGAAGGAGCCAAGTTGATACTTGTAGTTAGGAGTGAAGCCTGAAGGTGGAATTGACTGAAGAGCTGAAGCTTGAAGAAGAAAGAATAAGTGTTTGCTTGTGTTAGAAGCTTGTAGAAGCAAGTTGATACTTGCTATTGAAGATGATAGCCTTGAAGGGTGGTTGAGCTGATATCAGAGAAAGGCCTTGCTGTGAAGTTGTGGGAGTGGTTGATCTGCTTTCTTTTCTTTTCTGTTTGTTTGCTTTCTGTGCAACTGTATTGGTATGACTTGTTTGATTTGCTTGATGCATTAGAATAAGTCCATATTTAGACTGAGTTAAGCTAGGAGCATGATTGCACTAGAGGTTGAGTTTCTCCCTCTGCTTGTATTTTTACTGTGTGGCTTTGCTTGCGGGTATTCGGTAGAGCCCAGCTCCCTTGCCCATGTGGTTTGTGTTTGCTTGATAGCATGTTATTTCTTCTATATGATTGCAGTTATCTTATTTTTGCTTGATAGCATATTTTATTTCCTCTGTATGATTGCAGTTATTCATATCTGGCTTGAGGTTGAGATGAGCTTGTGGAGGCTGATGCCCCACACACATTTCCTCCCTCACTTGCATTGCATGCATTTTACAGTCGTTTACTATTTACTGTTTAAGCTGACGCTTTATCTGTTTCTGTTTACCATTGACATGATCCCCTAGGAATCTCACTTCCTTTGATAAGGAAGTGATGATTAGAGCTTTAGGTTGAAACCTGTGCATGATAACTTCTAGGAGTTCCCTGTTTCAAACCTTAACCATAGGATGAATCCTTGGCATAACCACATTAGGACTTGATAGTCTTCCCCTTAGTTGAGCCTGTTCTCTTCTCATCTCAAACAACATCAAAATGCAGTAATAAAGGTTAATTGACGTCGTACGTTACGAGCCTTAAGCTATCTGAGAAAGGGTTATTGGAGAGTTTCTTTTCAACAGTCTGGATGTTTAGTATGGTACCCTTTGGGTGACATGCGACACATTCACTCTCAGGTCATAGTCTCTAGTGCGATACTAGTTGCAAACAAACATAAAAAAAAGTTCTTTCGTAAAAGACAGAAAACAAACTTCAAACCTTTTTGCCCCGTGGGCCCATAAGTCACAGGAAGCTTTTCTGAAGAAAAGAGTGTCGTTAACTCTCAGTTCTACCGCAAACGGTAACGCATAAGTCTCCAAGGGTCGAGCTGCGTACATCCAACTGCTGGAATTGTTTGTTAACCCTACTCGATAAAACAGATGAATCTGAATTCCCGTAATCCGTATTATCCCGAACTACGTAAGCTCTGATCTCTCATACCTGTTGAGAGTACGTAGGCACAATACTGATGTATTGGTGAGCCACCTACCCCGTAACCCGTAGTTAGCCGAACTACGTTGACTCTGATTTCTCATTCTATGATGAGAATACGTAGGCATAAAGTACGATGCTTTGCCGAGTCATTTTCTTTTCTTTTTAGACCAGCCTTGATAGGTAGGTAGATAAAACCAACCCGTCCAGTAAACACCACGAGCGTGGATCCCATTGAGTACGATGGACATGAGGGGTGCTAATACCTTCCCCTTGCGTAACCGACTCCCGAACCCAGACAATGGTTGTGATGACCTTGTCTTACACCTTCTCGTCAGGTTTTTCCGATCGTTTCCTTTCCCGCTCCGAGGGATAAATAACGAAAGGTGGCGACTCTTCTGTTTTGCTGGCACCTTATTTTCGCGGAAGCGACAGCTGGCGACTCTGCTGGGGACTTGGTTGTTTCCTAGGGATCCAACGTCTCGTATGCGAGTCAGTTTGGGGATCCCACGTCCCCCGTGAGAGTCAATCCTAGCGCTTGTATGATTACTTGTTGGGTTGTGTTTATTTATCGCATTTTACTTCCCGCATTTTATTTTCAGTATGATATGATTATCTGTGTTGTTGTGGGAGGGGCATTCTAATGAGTGAGAAGCCAGACCCAGGCTTGAGTGTACATGGCATTAGTTGTGGAAATTAGTGGGCGCGTGCTTGCTTTGCAGGAACTAGTGTCTCATGAAATCCACGCTCAGACGAGGTTCTCCCGGTTGACTTCTTTTTCAACCCTTTGAGTTGAGGGGGTTGTTGGTTTGGAGGATTGTCGACTCTGGGGACCGATCATTTGGGATTCAGCCGAGTGAGGCCGCTTCATGAGCTGGTGATGCCACACCTTCTGGGTATCGTATCACCCCTCTTGAATGTCTGTGACGCTGATGACCGCATAGGATGCTGAACTTGTGTCAGTATAGGTTCATACCTGTGAGCAGGGTTGGGTTTGTTGCAGGAAACCTTAACCTTCAGACTACCTGGTTTTCTTGATAGTGAATCAGTTTTGGTTGGGATCAGAGGATCTCATCATCAGATGTGTATTTGTTCTTGACAGAATATGTTTTGGTTGGGATCAGAGGATCTCATCAGCAGATGTGTATTTGTTCTTGACAGACCAGAGTTATGGTCTTGTATTAGAGGTCCTTATTTCCAGAGATATTTGTTCTTGACAGAGCAGAGTTATGGTCCTGTATCAGAGGTCCTTATTTCCAGAGATATTTGTTCTTGACAGAGCAGAGTTATGGTCCTATATCAGAGGTCCTTATTTCCAGAGATGTTTGTTCTTGACAGAGCAGAGTTATGGTCCTGTATCAGAGGTCCTTATTATCAAATATGTGTGTTCTTGACAGAGCAGATTTGTGGTCCGATACCAGGGTTTTCTTCTTATTAGAGATAGTGGTTGTTCTTGATAGAGTAGGATTATGGTTTTGTTGATACAGAATCTCCACAGCGCAGTCGTCTTGATCTCCTGCTGCATGATTGCATTTCACATCACTTTGCATATTCATTTGCATTTCATTAACGTGTGTCTGTGTTGCAGGTACCGTTTCCCCCGATTCAGGATTTCTTGCCTTCTATTGTGCTATTATGGGTTCTCTGAGGATGACCATGGCTTACAAGCTCCCCACTCCTGATGTCGTTCAGCTGACTGGTTTGATTGCTTTAGCAGATGATTCTGTGAGAGATGAGTTCAGAAAGTCTTACAGCAAACTGCTCAGTTTGGTTCGTAAACCCTCTGTGTTTGAGTTGAATGGGTTGCACACCCTGCTGCAGTTCTATGATCCTCTGTTGAGATGCTTTACTTTCCAGGACTTTGTTCTCGCACCCACACTAGAGGAGTATGTTGATTTGTTAGGTGTGCCTATCAAGAGTCAGATGCCCTTTGTTCATATGGATGCTGAGCCTGACCTGGCTAGTCTAGCTCCCTCACTTCATCTGGATGCCTCCGAGCTGATACTGTCTAGTTGGAACAGGGTTCCCGGTTTCTCCTTGCAGTTCTTAGTGGGAAAAGCGTAGTAGTGCGCCAAAGACGGATGTTGGGTCGTGTTCAACGCCATTCTCGCTCTGTGCATATATGGCATCATTATGTTCCCCAATATGCCTGACTTTGTGGACTTCGACGCCTTCCACATCTTTGCTTCAGGGAATCCAGTCCCTACCTTGATAGGAGATGTTTACCATTCCGTCCACTACAAAAACGAGAACAGGAGGGGTAAGAACGTCTCGTGCTGTGTACCCCTGCTCTATAGATGGCTTGATAGTCACCTACCCAAGAGGGGTCCCTTTGCTTCGTCTGCAGCCACAACTGAGTGGCCCGAGCATTTGATGAGTCTGTCAGCGGAGGATATTGACTGGTTTGAGAGAGATAGGTTGGGTACTGAGATCGTCTTCAGCTGCAGTGGATTTCCGAACGTGCCTTTGATAGGCAGGAAGGGCTGTATAAACTATAATCCATCTCTGCTGGTCCGACAGTTTGCTTATGCTTTGAAAGCTCCGCCGAAGGATGAAGAGGTGCAGGAATCTCTGTACCTCACTGGTCTTCTAGAGGGGGATATGTTGTCTAAGCTGCAGCACGCTTGGAATGGTATCTGTAAGCGGGGAAAACCATTGTTGGGAAAAAGTAATAGTCAGGCCTACGCTCCGTATGTGACGTGGATCAGAGCCAGAGCAGATGCTATAGGGATGCCGTTTCCGCCTGCCCAGCCATAAAGCCCTCCAGTGATTGAAGAGCCTACCACCGTGCCTATCCAGCAACATAATCAGGTGTTAGCTGAGAGAGACGAGCTGAAGAAGGCAAATGAAGAACTGGAGAAAGAATTGGCTCAACTCAGAAGCGAGAGAAGCGAAGCCGTTCATTCCTTCAAGAGGCAGACAAAGCTGGTGAACCAGTTGGAGACAGATTTGACTAAGCAGATAGCTGAGCGTGAGCGCATGGGTCGAGACTTCAAAGCTGTCAATGATGTACTGGCCACTAAGAAGCAGCACTTGGACGAAGCGTATCGGAGGATATCCAAGTTTAACCAGCACTGGAAGGCCACCCTAGCCAACGGCAAAGAACGGGAGGATAAGCTGATGCAACAGATCTCCAAGCTGAAAGCCCAGGTGAAGGCTAGTGAGAAGAGGTTTGATGAAGAAACCGCTCGCAGATATGCCGCTGAAGGCCAACTCAACAAGGCTCTTGCTAACCTGAAGGAGCGCAAGCTGACGTTTGCATCCAAGAAGCGGAAGTTAGAAGATTGTTTCGGCGAAGGAGCATGGGAAGATTCGGTTGAAGGTCTTCAATACACCATTATGCAGAGAGAGTTACTCGTCGAAGGGTTGCTCACTCGGCCTGATCATCCAGAAACGAAGGGGTTGTTAGAAGAGTTTCGTGCCCGTGGCCGTGCTTGATTGTTTGTAATCCTTTTGTTTTAATCATTGTTGTATGCTGACCATCACCAGGCTTGTTGGTCGAGGTCATGCTATTGATTCTGCTTGTACTCAGGGATGCTATGTACTGCCTTGATGGGCTTTCTTTATATATGAGATGTTATTTCCATGATTGGACTCAGACTTCTTATTATCGGCACTGGCACTCAGGCACTAGGATCGGGGGAAGTCTCCCTAACGCACAGACACACGTTTGCATTTGCATGAAGCATTTGCATAACGAGCGCTTTGTTGTTTTTTCTGACCCTTTTGTGTATACAGGTTGTGTCAGGTTGTTCCAGGATTGATCAGAGACCGATCCACTGCTATTCGACTAGAGCAAATCAAACCAGAATTATGGAGCAAATGCAAACTGACGTTCAGGAACTCCGAGAAAGGACGGACCGCTTCATGGAGCTCATGCAAGCGGTCGCCAACGGCCAGGATCAGCTCAGAACCTTGGTTCAGCCTCTGATTTCAAGGGTCGACAGCAATGGTATACTCCATGGTGGGACGGTGCCAACCCCTCCACCTGTTGAAACTTCTCAGAATGGCGTCCCCGTGACCGGGGGGAACGACAGTGCCAACGGTAATGTGATAGCTAACATGGGACTCAATGGTAATACGACGGGCGTCGGTAATGGGAATTTTGAAGCTAACGTCAATGTTGGGCTGGGCAACGGCAATGCAGGTGTAGGAAATCTGTTTGGGCCTTAGCCGTGGTTAAAAGACCGTCAAGACGATGTGTTCTCTCAGAAAGGTGCTGAAGGGGAGTTGACTGCTGAAGCACGGCTTAGGTTCAAGGCACTCGAGGATAAGATGAGGAATATCGAGAACCAGAACACCCTGGGTGTTGATATGTCTAAGTTGGGACTGATTGCTGATTTCAAGGTGCCTCCCAAGTTCAAGGTACCAGACTTTGAAAAGTACAAGGGCACCACTTGCCCTCGCGTCCACCTGAGATCATATTACCGGAAAATGTCCGCTCATTCTGAGGACGAGATGTTGCTGATGCACTTCTTTCAGGACAGTCTGTCTGGACCCTCCCTCGAATGGTACATGAGTCTGGAATCTACCAGTGTGCGCACGTGGAAGGAACTTGCTGAAGCATTTGTGCACCACTACCAATATAACAGTGACTTGGCTCCGAACCGGGTCCAACTGCAGAATCTGTCACAAAGGAACAATGAAGGGTTCAAGGAATACGCCCAGCGGTGGCGTGAGTTGGCAGCCAGGGTTCAACCGCCGATGGTTGAACGCGGGCTTGTGGAAATGTTTGTAGCCACCCTCCCAGGGGTTTATTATGAGAAATTGGTCAGCAGTATGTCTGGAAGCTTCTCAGATCTTATCATCACGGGTGAGCACGTCAAAAACGGGATCAAACTGGGGAAAATTCAAGGTGATCAGTCCTCGGTGGGAGGAGGAAAGAAACCCTATGGTGGCAAAAGGCGGGAAGGAGAGACGAGCGCCGTGTCCAACGCTCGAAGGAAGGGTAAAGGCCCTCACCAGCAGGTGGCCAGTATAACTATCCCCGCCATCCAGCAACCCCAGCCGCAGCAGCAACCGAATCAACAAGGGTATAGAAAGTATCAAAACCGGGCACCTCTGTCGAGCCGTCACCTCGAGACACCGCCCATGTCCTACGCTCAGCTATTACAGACTCTGCTCCAGTTACAGCTGATCCAGAAGAGAACCTTGGCTCCCTTGACAGGGGCACCTCCGCCAGGTTATGATGCGAATGCGACTTGTGAGTTTCACTCAGGGGAACCTGGCCACACGATAGAAATTTGCAAAGCCTTTAAGCACAAGGTGCAGGACATGGTGGATGCCAAGATCATCAACTTCTCAGATAATGTGCCAAACGTCACGAAGAACCCTATGCCGAACCATAGGGGAGGTGGAGTAAATGCCATTATTGAAGACGAGAGCTTGGATTTGTTGACTGATGTCAGAGATCTGAAGACACCGCTTAGCTTCGTTAAAGCTAAGCTGATGAAAAGGGGTTTCTTTCCAGGTTGTGGAGAGCTATGTATGGGCTGTGCAACTAGTCCTGATGGATGTGAACAGTTGATAGAGGTGATCCAAAGTCTGATGACCGAACGAATCCTGCAATTTAGCCGAAGGGCCAAAAGCAGATCGGGAGAGGTAATGCTGAAGCAAGATGATGAGGTCGCCACCATCACCATCCCTCGCCGGACGATAACTATTTCTGCACCTAGACCGCCCACAATCACCATCACCAAAGCTGGGCCGATACCCTTCGAAAGCACCAATGCTGTCCCATGGCATTACGGGGCAGAGGTCTACTGCAACGGACAGAAGTTGGAATTAGAACCATTTGGGTCGTCTGTGGAGAACCTAGCGGGCGTTAGCGGAATCACTCGCAGCGGAAGAGTGTTTGCACCACCTGAGGTCGTGGCGGACAAAACGGACAAAGCTGACGCAACTGATAAAGGGAAGAGTAAAGTCGTTGAAGAGATCCCTCGTGGGGCAGAAAAAGACTTACTGGTTAAGGACGCCGAAGAGTTTATGAGGTTAATTAAAAAGAGTGACTACAAGATCGTGGATCATCTCCATCAAACACCCTCAAAAATTTCCATCCTGAATCTGTTGTTGTGTTCTGAGGCACATCGCAATGCGCTGCTGAAGGTGTTGAATGCCACGTATGTACCGCAGGAAATATCGGTCAACCAGTTGGAAGGGGTCGTAGCCCACGTAAATGCTGGAAATGGGCTAAGGTTCACTGACCTGGAGCTGACGCCGAAGGGGAGGAACCACAATAGCGCCCTGTACATCTCGATAGAGTGCAGGGGAACGATTATATCTCATGTGTTGGTGGACATAGGGTCATCGCTCAATGTTCTTCCGAAGAAGGCATTGATGAAGTTAGATACTCGTGGAGTGATTTGCACACCCAGTGATCTGGTTGTGAAAGCGTTCGATGGAACCAAACGGCATGTTTTCGGGGAGGTGACCCTGCCAATCCAAGTCGGGCCGGAAACATTCGACGCGGTCTTTTACATTATGGACATCATGCCTGCCTACAACTGTCTCTTGGGCCGGCCATGGATCCATTCTGCGGGTGTCGTAACCTCCACGTTGCACCAGAAGCTCAAGTACGCTGTCGGAGGTAGCATTGTGACCGTATGTGGTGAGGAAGATATAATGGTGAGCCATTTGTCGTCCTTCAAGTATGTTGAGATGGATGGGGAAATCCATGAAACCCTATGTCAAGCGTTTGAAGCTGTTAAAGTCAAGAGCGTAGCTCCTGCAATCACTGAGAAGCCAGAGATGACTCTCTCCTCCTTCAAGGAAGCCCGGGCCGTTGTTCAAGCCGGATCTACCTCAGGCTGGGGGCGAATTCTAGAGATACCTAACAAGCAAGATAAGTTTGGGTTGGGATACTCTCCTGCGACTGAAGCCTCCTCTTCTAGCAGTGCGTCGTGAGGTAAAGGGCCGATCCAGTTTACCAGTGGCGGGGTGATATTCAAAAGTGTCAACGCGGTGTCTGAAGACGGCGAAGACAACGACTGCGATCTGGACTCTTGGATCCAACCAAGCAAGCCAGGCGAGAGCCTCAACAACTGGTCTGTCAGGGATATCATCCAAATGACAGACAAAGAGTAATGATTTACTTTTTCCAATCATTGTACAACCCTATGTCCTACCCGGGGCATAGAGGTTTTATTGTCAGGGCCTTGTTTGATTATGTACATGCATTTTATCAATAAATCAAAAGGCGTTTTTCCTCGTATTCAAATATTGTGATCTCTGTTATTCCTGTTTTATATTTGTTTTGAAAAACAATAAAATGGCAATGAGGTTTGTGCCAACCTGCATATCCTTGTTTTAAGCTTAACCCTTGTTATTGCAGGATCCACATAGCAGATGACATCAACTCTGGACCTTCTACGACTCACTTCGACTTCGATTGCCCGATCTATCAAGCCGAAGAAGAGATTGATGAAGACGAAGACCTTCCCGAGGAGTTGGCCCGCTTGTTGAAACAAGAAGAGAAAGTTATTCTGCCTCACGAGGAAGAGATTGAGATTGTGAATCTCGGTTCTGAAGAACTAGTCAGGAATGTCAGGATAGGGGCTGCGTTGCAGAGTGATGTCAAGCAGAGATTGGTCGAGATGCTAAGAGAGTATAGTGACGTCTTTGCTTGGTCATACGAAGATATGCCCGGACTTGATACTGACACTGTGGTCCACCACTTGCCGCTGCGAGAAGATTGTCCTCCCGTTAAGCAGAAGCTTAGGAGGACGCGACCAGATATGGCCGTTAAGATCAAAGAAGAAGTGCAAAAGTAGCTTGATGCTGGCTTCTTAGCGGTCACTACTTACCCTCCGTGGGTCGCCAACATAGTGCCTGTACCGAAGAAGGACGGTAAGGTACGAATGTGCATCGATTATCGGGATTTGAATAGGGCGAGCCCTAAAGATGATTTCCCGCTGCCTCATATTGATGTGTTGGTCGACAATACAGCTCAGTTCTCCGTATTTTCGTTCATGGATGGCTTCTCCGGTTACAATCAGATTAAGATGGTGCTGGAGGACATGGAGAAAACTACGTTTATCACACCTTGGGGAACGTTTTGCTACAAGGCAATGCCTTTCGGTCTGAAGAACGCAGGGGCCACTTACCAAAGAGCAATGGTTACTTTGTTTCATGATATGATTCATCATGAGATTGAAGTCTATGTTGATGACATGATTGCGAAGTCCCAAACGGAGGAGGGGCATCTGGTCAATTTGCTGAAGATTTTTGAGAGGCTTAGGAAGTTCAGGTTGAGGTTGAATCCTAACAAGTGTACTTTCGGAGTACGGTCTGGAAAACTACTGGGGTTTATCGTGAGTGAAAGAGGCATCGAGGTTGATCCTGCGAAGATAAAAGCAATACAAGAAATGCCAGCGCCAAAAACAGAAAAAGAAGTTTGTGGTTTCCTGGGCAGAATAAACTACATTGCAAGGTTTATCTCTCAGCTCATGGCCACGTGTGAACCAATGTTCAAACTGCTAAAGAAAGATCAGGCGATTATCTGGAACGAGGATTTCCATAAGGCATTTGATAAGATAAAACAGTATCTGCAGGAACCTCCTATTTTGATACCCCCAGTGGCTGGACGGCCCTTAATCATGTACTTGACAGTTCTTGAGAATAATATGGGGTGTGTTCTCGGTCAGCACGATGAGACGGGCAGAAAGGAGCATGCCATTTACTATTTGAGTAAAAAGTTCACAGACTGTGAATCTCGTTACTCGATGCTGGAGATGACGTGTTGTGCACTAGCCTGGGCTGCCAAACGTTTACGACAGTACATGCTCAATCACACGACCATGCTAATTTCGAAGATGGATCCGATCAAGTACGTCTTCGAGAAGTAAGCGCTTTCGGGCAGGATTGCCAGATGGCAAATGGTGTTGACGGAATATGACATTCAATACGTTTCCCAGAAGGCCATCAAGGGAAGCGTATTGTCTGAGTACCTTGCCGAACAGCCGATCAAAGATTACTAGCCGATGAAATTTGAATTCCATGATGAGGATATCATGTCTCTTAAAGCGAAAGATTGCGATGAACCGTTGCCCGACGAGGGGCCAGATAGGAAATCCCAATGGAAATTGATATTTGACGGGGCGGTTAATTCTTACGGAAGTGGCATTGGGGCAATCATTACGACTCCCCACGGATCCCACATCTCGTTCACTGCAAGACTGACGTTTCCGGTCACTAATAACGAAGTGGAGTACGAAGCATGCATCATGGGTCTAGAAGAGGCAATTGATTTGAGAATCAAGAACCTAGATGTATATGGCGACTCGGCACTTGTGATTAACCAGATTAAAGGGGAGTGGGAGACTCGTCAATCGAATTTGGTGTCGTACATGAATTATGCCAGAAGGCTACTTCCGTTCTTTGATCGAGTGGAACTCCATCATGTGCCTAGGGCTGAAAAACAGATGGCTGATGCCTTAGCCACGTTGGCTTCGATGTATAAAGTCAATTTTTGGAATGAAGCTCCAAGAATTGTCCTTTCTCGTCTTGATAGACCTACATTTGTCTTTGCAATCGAGGAAGCCTCCGATGGCAAGCCATGGTTCCATGATATCCAGACTTTCCTTATGACTAAGGAGTATCCTGCGAGAGCGTTGACCCAGGATAAGAAGACTCTGAGGAGACTGTCTGGAAATTTTTATCTCAATCCTGATGGAGTTTTGTATAAAAGAAACCATGATCTCGTGCTACTCAGATGTGTAGATGAGAAAGAAGCGAGTATGCTCATGGAAGAAGTCCATGAAGGCACATTTGGTACGAACGCCGGCGGGCATGCTATGATAAGAAAGATCCTAAGAGCAGGGTATTACTGGCTGACGATGGAGTCAGATTGCTTTAAATTCGCGAAGAGATGTCATAAATGCCAGATTTATGCTGATAAGATTCATGTGCCGCCGTGCCCGTTGAATGTCATGTCCTCCCCGTGGCCGTTCTCCATGTGGGGCATCAACATGATAGGCAAGACCGAGCCTACTGCATCTAACGGTCATCGCTTCATTCTAGTAGCTATCGACTACTTCACCAAGTGGGTGGAGGCAGCCTCATACGCTAATGTGACCAAGCAGGTGGTGGCTAAATTCATAAAGAGGGACATCATTTGTCGTTACGGAATTCTCGAGCGGATCATTACTGATAATGGTTCGAATCTGAATAACAAGATGATGAAGGAGTTGTGCCAGAGTTTCAAGATTGGACACCACAACTCATCTCCTTACCGGCCGAAGATGAATGGCGCCGTTGAAGCGGCCAATAAGAACATCAAGAAGATTGTGCAAAAGATGGTTGTGACCTATAAGGATTGGCACGAGATGTTGCCATTTGCACTGCACGGTTATCGTACGACGGTATGTACATCAACTGGGGCAACTCCTTTCTCCTTAGTGTACGGCATGGAAGTTGTCCTACCGTTAGAATTGGAGATCCCTTCTTTGCGAGTTTTGGTTGATGCGAAACTCGATGAGGCAGAATGGATCAAGAACCGATTAAATCAACTCATCCTGATGGACGAGAAGAGGTTATCATCGATTGCATATGGTCGTCTGTACCAAAGTCGAATGAAGAAAGCTTATGATAAGAAGGTGCGTCCTAGAAACTTTCAGACGGGTGATCTCGTCCTGAAGAAGATTCTTCCTCCACACTCCGATCATCGGGGCAAGTGGACTCCCAATTACGAAGGTCCGTACATCGTCAGCAAGGTCTTCTCGGGAGGAGCCTTGTTGTTGTCCACGATGGATGGCGAAGATTTTGCATCCCCGATGAACGCGGACGCAGTTAAAAAATACTTTGCTTAAAAATGACCCGCTGGAAAGAAAAAGAGTATCCAGGCAAAAAAGGGGCATCCCGGCGAACCACAAAAAAGGAAAAAGGTTCAGGCAAAAATTAGGGATATAAAAGAAAAGATGTACACCCGCAAAGTCGAAAACCTGGAAGGGCGACTTTGGCAAAAAAGGGTATCCCGGTGAATCGAAAACCCGAAAGGGCGATTCAGGCAAAAGTTAGGGATTTGAAAAAGCAAATGACTGTGTTCCGCGTGTGGACTTTCATTGTTTAGTGGTTTGGAAGACCTGAGGGCCGTTTATCTAAATCAATCACTTCTGAAGCTGAAGCGTCGAAGAAGTATCGAAGTCGAGTGGGTTATAGAGGGATCAACTCATGGTGTTCGTCTACGCCTCCTTGCCGACATATGTGTATATTTATGTTTTATATTTGCGCGGTTTCCTCATTCCAGGAGCTTGCATCTGTTGTAAAACATTTTTACCCATTCAGGGGTTCGTTATCAATGAAATGTATACTATTCAGCAATTCTGTTTGTCTGTTTAGCATTTATCTGTTTTGTTTGCGAAAAAGAACGCCGACGTTTTTGATAAAATGCACATACATAAACTTACTGGACTAGGCCACTGATTGTTGAAACAATGAATTACTTGAACAGTGTCACAAGATGATAACCTTGATAGGTCCCTTTGAGAAGGGTATCTTGTCTGTTTGTTTGTGTTGTTGTAGGTATAGCCTATTTCGGGCAGTACGCCGTATGCGTCCCCAAGCGGGATGATTCCTTCCTCTCCAGCAAGTTCAGCAGCGCCTCCCCGTGGAGTTTGAACGTGAGATCGTAAGCATTGATATGTCTCCCCAAGCAGGATGATTCCTTCTCCCCCAGCTGAGTCACATATTGAAGTGTACAGCAATTGATAGTGTCAGACTGAAGTCTCCAGGAGAATTGAAATTCCCCACAGAGTCGTACTCTCTCCGGTATGCAGGACGATTCCTTCTTCCCCAGCCGAGTTTGCAGATCCCCAAGGGAGTCGAGTCCTTGGAAGCCGTCGAAGCCATGATTGGTGCTCCCCAGTAGAGTGTTGAATAGCTGATGCTGTATTACCCCACCAGAGTCGTTATCTCCAGGAAAGTTTTGCCGCGAAGGCTGTGCAGTCTATTTCTGCGACTGATATCGTTTCCTCAGCAGTTTGTGGTTTGAATACCCGGTTGAGCAAGTCCAAGTCCTCGGAGAACTTGGTCCCCCTGCAGCAGTCGACTGAAGATCATTTCCCCAGGCGGAATCCAATTGAGATTGGTGTGATTTCTTCTCCTCGGAAGGATGATTCCTTCTCTCCACCAGAGTGGTTCCTTCTCCTTGACAGGAGGATTCTCCCTTCAGCATTTATTTTGCTGATGGGGTCACAACATTTTGCATGATTGCATAGCATTTACCCTAAGAATGCGTAGCATTTCCACCGTGTGGAGCATTGCGCCATTGTCAAAGCATATGCATGCGAAACACGAGCTAGGTCGTTACCGTTCTTGTTTTTGCAGGTGTTCCCCGGCAGGGTGTCCGCTCAGGATGATTCCCGAAATCTCAAAAGAGTGGTATGGCCCAAGATGATTCTTGAATTCCCCCAGCAAAGTCATTTGCCCAAGACGATTCTTGAATTCCTCAGCGAAGTTGATTGCTTAAGAGGATTCTTAAAATCCCCAGTGAAGTTGCCAGGGAGGGTTGCTCAAGTGGATGCTTAGAGTTCCCGGCAGAGTATTTGCTCAGGATGATTCCTGAAATCTCCAGCAGAGTTATTTGTCCAAGATGATTCTTGAAGTCCTCAGCAGAGTTGACTCATCCAGAATGATTTCTGAAGCCCCGAAGCAGAGTTACTTGATAGTTCTCCAGAACCCCTAGCAGAGGTGCGTCATCCCCAACAGGTTTCCGAACAACGAAGTTGAAACTCCCCTTGAAGACTTGATGATTGAAGTCCAACCATATTAACAAAGCGGTTCTCCCAGCCGACGCAGGGTGCCTGATGGCAGAAGTTTGGATATCCCAATTTGGTTCATGATTGACCGAGAATTCTATTCCCGACTTAGTGACGAAGTTTGACTGACGCCCAAAAATTTCTTTGAACGCCCGATGGCATGATTTACTTGATTGTTAACCTGATGAGTCCCGGGGAATCTTGATGCCTGACGGCATGATCGACCATGTATCACCGGTTACCGTGTGACCAATTCCCTAGCTAGTTGTCGTGCAGCTAATATTTCAGTTTCCGAAGACTTGTCCCATCAGAGTACCGTGTACTTGTGCAGTTGGCAAATTTCCGGGTTTATTAGTATTCAACCGCCTTTTACCTTGATTGTTTGAGAGCCGTTCGCTTCTCACCCAGTCAGGTCCAAGCCGTTTGAATAGGGGCAGCTGTTGCACCCTAAAATTTGCCCAACATTTCTTTACCTAGCTCATGTTTCATTTCATTCACATTAGCATTATCATTTGCATTTCATTGACATGTATGCAGGAGATCAAGAGGTATGATTACCAATCAAGGGCTATACAAGACTTTGAAGCTAGCTAAGAAGGTTATCCAAGTGTTCAAGGGCTGATATCCTTACTAGATAAGTTAAAAGATCCTCAGAGGGAGTGGCTGAAGCCAAGAGGGTGTGTCTCCTAACTTGAGAGTTGTGGGAGCTCCTCAGATGATTCTGAAGCCAAGAATGTGGGCTTGAAGCCTTGAGAGAGCTTATGAGATGTCTTGAAAGTCATCATGAAGCCTAGACAGGTCATTGTGCAAGATTAAAAAGACTCAGCCATGAGTGGAGCAGCTAGGGTTTGACTGGGTCAACCCTAAGTCAACTGATGACTTGGAGAGGGTTGAGATCTAATACAAGAACCATGTGATCATAGGTTGATGCATTGAGATGTTATAAGGATGATTCCAAGGTCAACTCATCATGATTGAAGAGTTTGAGAAGCTTCCGGCTAGGGTTTCTAAGGCTTGACAGTGTAAAATCCCCTAGTTTGACCCGTATCTTCAAGGCAATTTAGCTCAAGATTTGATTGTCATCTCATCTTGCCCCTGACATGAATGTTGTAGAGGATGATCTTAGCTTTAATTTGAGTGCTAGAAGTCCTTGATAGGATTTGTAGAACTCAAGTTATGGCTTTGGCAAGTTACAGGTCATCTGAGGTATGTGAATTTTGGAGCTTGAAAGTTGTCCAACTTGCATGAGACTCTTTCCCTAGAAGGCTGATTCCTATGAACTTTTGGTCAACATGAATGGTGTTCCTTATCCTCTTAGCTTTCTAGAGAGTACTATAAGTCCTTGATAGGATTTGTAGAACTCAAGTTATGGCTTTGACAAGTCAAGGGTATTTTGGTTATTTGGAGATTATAGGTCATTTCAAGCATAAGGCCATAACTCCTATTTCCAAGCTTCAAATGGGAAAATGTTGAACATAAAACTTGTTCAAAATTATGTTTTAAGGCTAGTCAAGAGGTCATGAGAGGTTGGAAGTGCGTTTATCTCAAAGTTGCAAAAATGACTTAAAATGAGGTTGATTTTCAAATGAACCAAAGTTGGAAATTGGTATTTTTGATCTACATGTCCAAACCAAGGGATGTAATAGGTCATTTTGATTCTAAAACACATTTTAAGAACATTGGCTTAGCCATATTTTTGAATTTAAGTTTAATTTGTGGACTTGCTTTGAAAAGTAGTTACTTACATCTTAAGTAACATTTGCCAAACCTAAATTCAAGGCATAATCAAGGTCCCTTGCAAGCCAAACACATCCAAAATGTCACTAGGGGAGAAATTGGAAAGGAATGAGGGTGATTTCAAGCTGCTAACAGAATTGTGCACACCAAGGCATGAGATTGAAATTCTCATGGCATGAGAGATTGAATTTCTCATTAGAAGGATTTAGAGGTTTCTAGATCATCCATACATGGTCTATATATTGAGTAGAGGTGATCCAAGGCCAAGGTTGGTGATGATTGAAGGAGAGAGTAGAGATTGAGATTGAAACTTTCTTGTTTACAACTGAATTCGGTTACAACAATTTCTTCACTTTCCATCCATTTTCTTGATTGCAATCTCTTCCATGGATGCTAGGGAATGATTCCAGATCATAATCAAGGGAAATTCGTGGCTGATTGGTGTTCTTGAACTCAGTTTTTTCCATCTGCAACTCAGAGTTGGTTCCAAGAATTGAAGCCATTTCAATCAATTCTATTGCATACAGAAGCTTGGAAGTGATTCGCTGAAGGAGTCTGGAGCATTTGAAGGCTTGATTTGAAGGCTTGCTACTTCTGTGCACACAAAATTTTCAGGTTGGTAACTTTAAATCTCCATCTTGTTTTAGTTAGAATTAAGAGGAATTAGGATGTTAGATGCATCGTAGAATGGTGTAGGGAGGTTTTCAGATCATTAATTTGAGAATTAGTGACCAATTAGGGTTGTTACCATTTTCGGTTGAGAGTTGGTTCTTGCGAATCTTGAGGTTTCAGAGTGAATTAATGGTATGATTGAGTTCCTTGTGAAATTTGGGACAAGTTTGATAAAGGAATCGTGGCCTATGGTGGACTCTATGGCAAACTAGCGTTGTGAGAGGATGACCGGAGAATGTCACCGGCGGTGGCTTTGGGCGTGCAGATGGCCTGAGTTGCAGAGGCTTGAATTGGGGAAGATGATCCCAGGACCATTGGATCATGGTTTGACTTGGACCAAAGACCTTATCCAACGGCCAGGCGTACTTCTCATTTTGTGAAGGATTTCAGAACTTTAATGAAACGATGTGTTTCATTTATTTGCTGAGTTTGGGCTTGGTGAAATAACTGCTACCCACACCCCCTTTATGGCCCAATCCATAAAATGAATTGATTTCTATTGCTTTCCACACCACGCATTTATCATTTTATTTGGATTTTCTTTATTTTTTCATCTTATTCATGGTTCTTGATAAAATCATAAAAAATGGAAAATTAATTCAATTGATCCCATTCTTTTTGCATTGGATTCATGATAGGATCTAATATTTTTTAGATAAAAAATATTTTTATTTCATGCATTTTCTGATTTTATGGGAATTTTTACATTTTAATTGATATTAAAATAGTTATGTTTGATGCCTGATATTGGTGAATTTGGTTTGATCATGTGATGATAATTTTGGCCTTGATTTTTTGTGAGTAGTTAGCATAGATATGCATGCTCCCCATAGATGTTTCTCACATTTTTGTGATGAATATAAGTGGTAGTTTAGGTTGAAACCTTTAGATGCTCCATTTTTAGGGTTTATGGTTGACACCTTGTGGTTTAGATTTTATTTTTGTAACTAGGTGGATGATTCAACCTCTGATTTTTGTAGGGTAGATTCATGATTGAATTAGGGTCCCTTAGGAATTTTTGTAGGAATTTACAAGGTGGTTTACTATTTTTGCTTGATTTTAGTTTAGGTGCTAGTTTTAGATGATTCTAATGCGCTAACTCAACTAGATTGACATCTTTAGTTCCCTTAGATTAGGGTGTTGCTTTGCTTGTTATTGGATGATGATGAAGACAAGTTGAAGATGCATTGGATTTCTTTAAGAGGCTTGGATGTGAAGATCTTCCCTTCTTTTGGTGTAGTATCGTTTAGGTGTTAAGATTAGGGTTTGTAGGCAGAGCTTCTAGATACTTCTCTTCCTTCATAAACATGGAATATGTTGACCAATTCCATTCTTCCCTATGATGTAAGGTCCCCTTGTAAAGGTCTCATCCCTCCTTTGTTAGGATGTGTGGCTCTTTACAAGTTGGTAGAACCTTTGAGGGTCCCTTTCTCTGATGACAGGATGCTTAGTGGTGACCTTTGGTCTTCACCCTGCTACCAATCATCCCAACTTTGCTCTTGATAGATGCATCTTTCTCCCTTGCTAGAGGATGGAGTTCCCTGCTTGAAGAAGATTGAAGGATGGAGTTGATACTTCTTTGTGTTTGAAGATTACCCTTAGAAGCTGAAGCTTGTAGATGAAGAGGAACAAGTTGATACTGGTAAAGGAGAGAGAGCTGAAGCTTGAAGAACAAGTTGGAACTTGTGAAGAAGATCAAATTGAGATTGACTGAAGAGCTGAGGCTTGAAGAATAAAGGATAAGTAGACACTTATGTTGGTACACTGAGAGCCTGAAGGAGCCAAGTTGATACTTGTAGTTAGGAGTGAAGCCTGAAGGTGGAATTGACTGAAGAGATGAAGCTTGAAGAAGAAAGAATAAGTTGTTGCTTGTGTTTGAAGCTTATAGAAGCAAGTTGATACTTGCTATTGAAGATGATAGCCTTGAAGGGTGGTTGAGCTGATATCAGAGAAAGGCCTTGCTGTGAAGCTGTGGGAGTGGTTGATCTGCTTTCTTTTCTTTTCTGTTTGTTTGCTTTCTGTGCAACTGTATTGGTATGACTTGTTTGATTTGCTTGATGCATTAGAATAAGTCCATATTTAGACTGACTTATGCTAGGAGTATGATTGCACTAGAGGTTGAGTTGCTCCCTCTGCTTGTATTTTTACTGTGTGGCTTTGCTTGCGGGTATTCGGTAGAGCCCAGCTCCCTTGCCCATGTGGTTTGTGTTTGCTTGATAGCATGTTATTTCTTCTGTATGATTGCAGTTATCTTATTTTTGCTTGATAGCATATTTTATTTCCTCTGTATGATTGCAGTTATTCATATCTGGCTTGAGGTTGAGATGAGCTTGTGGAGGCTGATGCCCCACACACATTTCCTCCCTCACTTGCATTGCATGCATTTTACAGTCGTTTACTGTTTACTGTTTAAGCTGATGCTTTATCTGTTTCTGTTTACCATTGACATGATCCCCTAGGAATCTCACTTCCTTTGATAAGGAAGTGATGATTAGAGCTTTAGGTTGAAACCTGTGCATGATAACTTCTAGGAGTTCCCTGTTTCAAACCTCAACCATAGGATGAATCCTTGGCATGACCACATTAGGACTTGATAGTCTTACCCTTAGTTGAGCATGTTCTCTTCTCATCTCAAACAACATCAAAATGCAGTAATAAAGGTTAACTGACGTCGTACGTTACGAGCCTTAAGCTATCTGAGAAAGGGTTGTTGGAGAGTTTCTTTTCAACAGTCTGGATGTTTAGTATGGTACCCTTTGGGTGACATGCGACACATTCACTCTCAGGTCATAGTCTCTAGTGTGATACTAGTTGCAAACAAACATGAAAAACAGTTCTTTCGTAAAAGACAGAAAACAAACTTCAAACCTTTTTGCCCCGTGGGCCCATAATTCACAGGAAGCTTTTCTGAAGAAAAGAGTGTCGTTAACTCTCAGTTCTACCGCAAACGGTAACGCATAAGTCTCCAAGGGTCGAGCTGCGTACATCCAACTGCTGGAACTGTTTGTTAACCCTACTCAATAAAATAGATGAATCTGAATTCCCGTAATCCATATTATCCCGAACTACGTAAGCTCTGATCTCTCATACCTGTTGAGAGTACGTAGGCACAATACTGATGTATTGGCGAGCCACCTACCCCGTAACCCGTAGTTAGCCGAACTACGTTGACTCTGATTTCTCATTCTCTGATGAGAATACGTAGGCATAAAGTGCGATGCTTTGCCGAGTCATTTTCTTTTCTTTTTAGACCAGCCTGATAGCTAGGTAGATAAAACCAACCCGTCCAGTAAACACCACGAGCGTGGATCCCATCGAGTACGATGGACGTGAGGGGTGCTAATACCTTCCCCTTGCGTAACCGACTCCCGAACCCAAACAATGGTTGCGATGACCTTGTCTTATACCTTCTCGTCAGGTTTTTCTGATCGTTTCCTTTCCCGCTCCGAGGGATAAATAATGAAAGGTGGTGACTCTTCTGTTTTGCCGGCACCTTATTTTCACGGAAGCGACAACATGCCCCAAGAAACTCACAGTCTTCATCTAGAACTCACACTTTGATAGTTTAGCAAACAGCTTATTATCCTTTAGCACTTGCAAAGCAATTCTCAAATGTCATGCATGCTCTTCATCAGACTTAGAATAAATGTCGTCTTCTGAATATCACCTTCTTTCACTCTGATCTGATGGTAATCTGACCTTAAGTCAATTTTAATGAACACCCGAGCTCTCACCAACTGATCCATCAAATCATCAATCCTTGGAAGATGATACTTATTCTTAATGGTCACTTTATTCAACTAACAATAATCGATACACAGGCGCATACTACCATCCTTCTTCTTTACCAACAGCACTGGAGCTCCCCACGGCGACACACTCGGTCTGATAAACTTTCTATCCAATAATTCTCCAATCTGAGATTTAAATTCAGCCAATTCCACCACCGACATCCTGTACGGCGCCATAGATATAGGTCTCGTACCAGGAACAAGATCAATGCTAAATTCAACTTCTCTTGTCGAAAGTAATTCTGTAATATCATCAGGGAACACTTCGGGAAATTCATTCACCACCGCCAACTCTTCCATTGACGTTTTGCTGTCAACAGATAATGATGCAAATAAAGCAAACATTGTAGCTTCGTCCTCTAACAAGGTCATCAATTCCTTATTAGACAAGGAATCTGCCAAAGCTTCCTCTTCTGGAGTAAGGAACAACAACACCTTCCAGAAACAATCGATGTAGACTCGGTTGAACTCCAACCAGTTTATACCCAAAATAACATCCAGCTTACCAAGTGGCAGACAAATCAGATCCACTCTAAAATCCCTACCGAATATAGTTAGTGGACACTTCAAACACACCAAAGAAGTAGTCACTGAACCAATAGAGGGAGTTTCAATAGTCACCCGTTTCTCAAGAGTAGACGACACCAATCCTAATCTCTTCACACAATCAACAGAAATGAACGAGTGGGTTGAACCCATATCAGTCATAGCAATCAAAGGAATGTTATTGATAAAACAAGTACCTTTGATAGAACGCTCCTCGCTGGCAGCTTGAGTCCCTACCACCGCAAAGACTTTACCACTGGCCTGAGGCGCCTGAGACTTCTTCGGCTTCTCGCAATGTGTATTGATAAGACCTTTCTCACCACAGTTATAACAGGTAGGCATAGCAGCCCTACAATCCGCCATCACAGGGCCTGGCTTACCACACTTGAAACACTTCTTAACCTCGTCCGGACAATCATTAGCACGATGCCCCGCGCCACCACATCGGAAACATTTTACACCAGCAGACGCTTTCCCTTCTCTGGGCTTCTTATCAGCAGGAACACTGTAAAGGGTACCACCAAACCTCTGCTTACCCTTACGGTCATTCACAGCCTTATAGTGTGCAATTCTGGCCCGGTTGTCATTATCATAAATTCTGCTTCTGCTTACCAGCTCAGGATAATTCTTGATCTTCTGACAAGCGATCCCCATCTTAATCTCCGGACGCAACCCGTTTTCAAACTTCAAACATTTGGAAGTCATTGCCGCTTCAGTATTGTAATGAGGACAATATTGTACCAACACTTCAAATTTAGCGGCATACTCTGCTACAGTCAGATTACCCTGCTTCAGCTCCAGAAACTCTATCTCCTTAGCACTTCGTATATCTTCCAGAAAATACTTTTCCAGGAAACCAGTTCGAACCACATCCCAAGTAATTGCAGTCCCTGCAGCCTCCAATCTTTGGCGACTGTTGTCCCACTAAGCCTCAACTTCACCTTCCAGCATATGAGTACCAAATCTCACTTTTTGCTCATCATTACAACCCATCGTCCTGAAAATTTTCTCAATTGCCTTCAGCCATTTCTATTCAGCTTCAGGATCCAAAATTCCCCCTTCAAACATCGGTGGCTTGTTACTCTGAAACTGTGCCAAATCTCTGAATTGCGCACCCGCGGCTTGGTTCTGATTAGCAACCACCTGGGCCATTGCTTGCATAGTAGCAGCCAAAGCAACATCATTCCTTCTTGCCATACTGCTCAACCATAACAACACTAGGTTAAAAAGGCACACCATTTCTATCCTAAGGACAGACTCAACTACTACACTGGCCGGAGGGACATACTTGCTCTGATACCAACTTGTAACACCCCACTTTCCCAAATTAAAATAAAATACGCTTAAATCAAATAAGTATCAGAGTTTCCCTTCATTAGTGGGATATCACATTCACAAAATTCAACAAAACACTTCATTAGATGATTTTCAAAATAAAGCAGCGGAAAATTTATAATTAGTACATCATTCTCGGCCATCCTCCAATTTACATAAAACATCATTCATTATCAAGGTTCACCAAAATAAGATACGTCACAGGAATACAACAAATCCAATCATAATAAAAGTAAACACCCAAGTCCCGTGTCACGTATCAGAGCATCCTAAGACTCGACTCGCACACCACTATCCAAGCTAGCTATGTACCTGGATTATCTGTACTTTCGAAGAAGCACAGACCACAGCAACAACAAAGAGGTGAGAAAACATGATCAAAATTATCGGTAATAAGATACATGAATAAAAGGCAGTAAATAAACAAATCATCACCCCACGAACATCAAACACGACCTACTGTCCAATCATCAACACAACATACAATAATGCAAGAAAGCAACTCAACACCATGCATGCGGTACCGACTCATTGGTTTATTCAATCGAACCCCGGATAGATCACTTACGCTCCTCCTGAGACATGATCCATACCCACCATTCTCCACAAGGGAGTACGGGTGAATCACTTATGCTCCTCCTGAGACATGATTCAACCTCACCATTCTCCACAAAGGAGTATGGATGGATCACTTACGCTCCTCCTGAGACATGATCCATCCCACCATTCTCCACAAAGGAGTACCTCCTAAGACATGATTCAACCCACCATTCTCCATAAAGGAGTACGGATGGATCACTTACGCTCCTCCTGAGACATGATCCAACCCACCAAAACACCATGATATGCACGACACCAAATGCACAACACACAAACATCAAGCACACTAAGTGCACACGATCCTCCTGATCACATCACCATACATCATACATATATATACACACCAATCAATTATGTTAATCAAATTAAATAATAGGGAAATTTACATTTGAACGCCGAGTACACACGATCCTCCTAATCACCTCACTATGCATCATATACATATTACATATATATGTCTTACCCACCAATTAATTATGTCAATTAAATTATATATTTCATAATTTCACCTTTCAACACCAGGTATACACTCCTCACCACTAAACACCATCTCTCTATCTATCACAACCCAAGGAATCCCACAAAATGAAACACAGAGAAAAACTGCACAAAATCATGTTTCTGTCACGCTCGCTGGCTCACACGCCTAGCGAGGCCGCAATAAACGCTTGCTGCCTCATTCGCCTAGCGAACCTGCTAGCGAAGGCAGACAGTGGCTATTGGAAGTATTCTCTACCCAACTCGCCTAGTGAATCCCTAGCAAATGCTCGCTACTAGGTCGCTCAGTGAAGGTGCTGGCGAACGTCTGCAATTTCACAAAACCCTCACTGTTCAGAAATTCATCAGAAGCTCAAAAGTCATCTGATTCTCACCAAACCAGTCCCTATAGTCTTAGCCTGACATTCTACGAATAAATTACACGACTTATTCCCGATTTTACCCAATAAAACAACCATTCCACCGATCAATTCATTTTCGACCCAAAATGGTAACCTTCACAAAACACCCAAACCATCCAAATAATCCATATACAACCACATGCAAAAAGTTTACCATGACAGCAATGATCAGAAACACACCAACACACTAACCATAATCATCAAATCCCTATGGGTTTAAGGAATCCCCTCTACCCGATTCATTTAATTACCAATCCCAATCAGTTTCTCCCCCTTACCTCGATTAGTTGCTTCGATTGATGAAGAACCCCCAAGAATCCGACAACCTTGGCCTTCTTCTTCTTCCTCTAGTTCTTCCTCCTCAAATTTTCTCCCACTAGACCGTGTTCTCTCTTTCTTCTTCTCTATCATGTTTTCTCTCCCTCCTTTTCCAAAAACTCACTAATACCCTTCTTATAACTCTTATTACTTATTTATTCATTTAACCTCAATAATAATACAAATAATAATAATAATACAAATAATAATAATAATAATAATAATACTATTAATTATTAAATTACTATAATTATTAATTATATTTATATTAATATTAAAGTCTATAGTTTATAAAATAACCTCCACAAAAGATACGCCGAAACAAAATACACCTGAAAGACTAAATAATTAAAATGGGTGTTACATACCGTGTCGAAGTAATTTCCCGGTTCTGCAATTTGGGAATCCTTGACGAAGAATGTAACTGTCGTGTTCCATAGATGCTCCTTTGGGATTGAAGATGAGTGAAAATGGGTAGTTTTTGGGAATTTGGTAAAAGTGGAGTTTTTATGGATTTTGGTGGAGGGAAGTGAAAATGGAACTTGGAATGGTTAATGGGTTTGTCAATGGGTGAAAAAGTTCGGAACTTTTTGGTGCTTGAGGGAAATTTTGTATGGGTGAAAATGGAGGTTTGAAGGTTTATGGATGTAAAAATGGTGGTTATGGAGATTCTGCTCCGCATATAGCCCAGACCCCATGGCGGGCGCCATAGGCTATATATGGAGGGCGCCATCCTCACTAAAGGTGTGTGGGCCGAATTCTTTTCTTCTCCTCTGGGCTTTTGTGCTCCTCCCTTTCTGGGGTGTATAGATAGCAGGTGTCATTTGTCCTACTAACATTTCTCCTAATATATACATATATATTTTTTTTTTCTTCTTTTTTTTTGACATAAAAATTTAAAAAACAAAAAATGGGTAAAATAACATAAATTAAAGTTAACATAAAATAAGACCACATTAAACATTGCTAATATAAATATAAAGTGCATAGTCAATGTTACGGAAGAAAGAAGCGTGAGCATACGGAAATAAAGAGAAGTTTGTAAAAGAAAATGGAAATAACTCAAACTATAAAAATAACGAAAGACGATGTCATCACTGAGTAGGGTGCTCTTCTGTCTGGTGTAACTCATCAGCATATGCATCCCACTGGAGCTGATGACAGGGAAATCGTATGCTGGGCTCAATGCCCAAGGCTTCCATGCAGGCCTGATCTGGGTACCGGGTAGGTGCCATAGGAGGTTGCTGAAGAATTAAGGATCTCTATCTACGGTTGTCGTCCCTAAAGGCGCATGCATATCGTCAAGAGGCTGCATCCTACAAGTAAAATTTAGAAAACGAGACCTGAAAGTACAAGCATCATAAACAATTGGTTGACACATAACAAAATAATAATTACTAAAGGAAAATAAAATAAAATAAAAGATAAGTAAAGAAAAGTAAATAAAACTGTGGGTTTCCTCCCAGGAAGCGCTTGTTTAACGTCGTTAGCTTGACGAGTAGAACCTATGTGGGTGAAGTAGGTACTGGTGGATCAATCAAGGTGTGGCTGGAGTAGTCATCGAGAATGTCACCTCCTTCGTAGTATTTCAATCTCTGCCCGTTTACAATGAATGGGCTATATGAATGGCTTTGGATCTCGACTGCTCCTGATTTTAAGACTTTAGTAACTGTAAAAGGACCTGTCCACCTTAAACGAAGCTTGCCAGGAAAGAGTCACAATCTGGAATTGAATAGGAGAACAGGGTCTCCTATATGGAAATATTTTTTTGCGATCTTTTTGTCATGCTAGACCTTGTTTCTTTCCTTATATATGATGGTGTTTTCGTAGGCGGATTGGCGGAGTTCTTCTAGTTTATGAATATCAACGACACGTTTTTCTCCAACAGCCAAATAGTCAAAGTTTAGGGTCTTTATGGCCCAACAAGCCTTGTGTTCTAACTCAAAGGGTAGATGACAGGACTTTCCATAGACCAATTGGTAAGGAGTTGTTCCAATAGGGGTTTTGAAGGCGGTTCTATAGGCCCATAGTGCGTCTTGCAGCTTCTGAGACCAATCTTTTTGCGATATAGAAGCTGTTTTCTCTAAAATCTGTTTGATCTCTCTATTGGATACCTCTACCTGGCCACTAGTCTGTGGATGGTAAGGTGTGGCTATCCTATGCTTAACTCCATATTTTCTTAAAAGCTTGTTGAAAATTCTTGATATGAAATGCGATCCACCATCGCTGATGACAAGACGGGGTGTTCCGAATCTAGGGAATATGTAATTCTTAAACAGCTTTATCATTACACGTGTGTCGTTGGTGGGTGAGGCTATAGCTTTGATCCATTTAGAAACGTAGGAAACTGCTACTAAGATATATTTGTTTCCTAAGGAAGACGGAAATGGTCCCATGAAATCAATGCCCCAAACATCGAAAAGTTCTACCTCTTGAATATTTCTTAAGGGCATTTCATCATGCCGGGAGATGTTCCCAGTGTGCTGGACCGATCACATTTAACTATATAGGCGTGCACATCATGCCACATTGCGGGCCAAAACAGGCATGCTCTAAGAATCTTGGCGTGTGTTTTGGAGGTGCTAGTGTGTCATCCGTAGGGTGCAAAGCGGCAGTGTTCTATGATCTTTCTTACCTTTTCTTCTGGGACGCAACGAAGAAAAATACGGGCAGTTCCTCTTTTAAAAAGGAGTGGTTCGTCCCAATAGAAGTGTCTTACGTTGCTAAAGAACTTCTTTCTCTGCTGGTAGTTAAAGTCAGGGGGTATGATGTCGACAACTAGATAATTTACAAAGTCTGCGTACCAAGGTACACTGTTTACTGTCAGAGATATCTCGGGGGTCTTATGACGATTTAGGTTATTCTCTTCTATGGAATTTATCCTAGCTATTAACCTGTCATAGGTAAAATCATCGTTTATAGGGAGTGGATCAGGTTTCAGGTATTCAAGCCTAGAAAGGTGATCGGCAACTACATTTTCCGTGCCTTTCTTGTCTCGAATATCTAGATCAAACTCTTGTAATAAAAGGATCCATCTAAGTAACCTAGGTTTGGCATCCTTCTTGTTTAATAAATAACAAATGGTAGCATGATCTGTATACACTATAATTTTGGCTCCTACCAGATAGGATCGAAATTTGTCCATGGCAAAAACTACGGCAAGAAGTTCTTTCTCAGTGGTGGCGTAGTTAAGCTGAGCAGCATCTAGCGTCCTACTGGCATAGTAAATAACATGCAATTTTTTATCCTTTCTTTGCCCTAGAACAACTCCTACAACGTAATCGCTAGCGTTGTACATGATTTTGAAAGGTTCGGCCCAATCTGGAGGCTGGATAATGGGTGTCGAGATCAATGCTTGTTTTAAAAATTTGAATGCTTCGAGGCAATTTTTGTCAAAGTTAAACTCGATATCCTTCATTAGGAGGTCGGTTAAAGGTTTGATTATCTTAGAGAAGTCTTTGATAAAACGCCGGTAGAAACCAGCATGTCCAAGAAAACTTCGAACTTCTCTGACGGTGTTAGGGGGTTTTAGGTTTTCTATCACTTCTATTTTAGCTTTATCTACTTCAATAACTCTTTCGGAGACTACATGTCCTAAAACTATACCTTCGGTGACCATAAAGTGACATTTCTCCCAGTTCAACACTAGGTTAACACCAACACATCTTTTTAGGATTTTCTCAAGGTTAGCAAGACAGTTTTTGAAATCAAATCCGCATACCGAGAAATAATCCATGAACACTTCCATGATTCCGTCTAGGTAATCAGGGAAGATTGCCATCACGCAATGCTGGAAGGTTGCTGGTGCATTACAGAGGCCCAAAGGCATTCCTTTGTAGGCAAAGGTTCCATAAGGGCATGTAAGGTGGTTTTCTCTTGATCTTCTGGGTGGATAGGGATTTGGAAAAATCCTAAATGTACATCGAGATAGCAAAAATAGGAGTGTCTGGCTAAACGTTCCAGCACCTGATCTATAAATGGTAGGGGAAATGGTCTTTTCTAGTAGCTTTGTTTAGTTTCCTATAATCTATGCACATACGCCATCCTCCTTCTATCATTTTTTCTATATGTTCTCTTTTCTCGTTCTGCACGACTGTGATGCCTCCCTTTTTTGGTACTACATGCACAGGGCTCACCCACTTACTATCTGAGATTTGATAAATTATACATGCTTCTAATAACTTGAGAACTTCCTTTTTTACAACATCACTCATTATAGGTTCTATCCTTCTCTGATGTTCTCTAGAGAGTTTTGAGTCTTCCTCGAGTGAGATCCGGTGCATGCACACAGATGGACTTATGCCTTTTAGATCAGAGATATTATATCCTAAGGCTAAGGGATATTTACGTAAAACATATAAGAGTCGGTCTGTTTCTACCTGGTTTAAGGCATCACTGACTATAACTGGACGGTTCATTTCTTCGTTCAGAAACTCGTATCTTAGATTCTCGGGTAGTTCCTTAAGTTCTAAAGTAGGTTTCTTAGGGAACGACATTGGATCGGGTGTAAGGGATAAACATTCATGTAAACTATCATCAATGTAGGGTTCCATAAATCCACCATCTTCCTTTATGAAAGTTGAAGGCAGTGTGATGGTTTCTTCGAATTCTAGCTCCCTGATGTATTCATCAATGATATCTATGGCATAACATGCGTCTCCTAATACTAGTGCAATAAGAAACTTTGATAGGACAAATTCTATCTTTTCATCACCTACCTCAAAAGTCAACTTCCCTCTCTTGACATCTATTATGGCTCCTGCGGTTGGTAAGAATGGCCTACCTAGGAGGATTGGAATGTCATCATCTTCTTTAATTTCCATGACAACAAAATTGGTCGGGATGAATAATTGACCGATCCTGACTGGGATGTCTTCCAATATGCCAACCGGATATTTGACGGATTTGTTGGCTAACTAAATAGACATCTTCGTAGGCTGTAATTCTCCCAGATTAAACTTTTAAAAACTTCCAGAGGCATTAGGCTTACACTAGCTCCTAAGTCTAGAAAAGCTTTATTGATGACATGACTCCCCAAAATACAAGGTATGGATAAATTTCCAGGATCTTTCTCCTTTTTGGCAAGTTTATTTTTGGAAATGGAATTGCATTCCAAGGGTTTTGGATCATCAAGTCTACGCTTATTGGTAAGGATGTCTTTGAGGAATTTTGCATATGATGGTATCTGGGTGATGGCTTCTATGGAAGGGATCTCCACATGAAGTTTCTCTATGACTTTAATGAATTTCTAATATTGTTTATTGATCTTGGTTTGTTTCAATATTTGTGGATACGGTATAAGAGGTTTGTATGGCGGAGGTGGTTCTAAAGTTTTTTCTAAAGTTTTTTCTTTGTCTTGGTTTTTCTGTTTTTCGGGTCCCACTGGTTCCTCTACTTCATCCGTGGGTATTACTCTTTCTTCAGAAGTCTTGGATTCGCTCAATGTCGGGTTAACTAGTTCATCCTAAGCGGTCCCACTTCGTAAAGTAATTGCATTGGCTTGCCCTCGGGGTTTTTGTTGAAGTTGTCCAGGGAATTGCCCTTCGGGTGTAGTTTCGGGGACTTGTTTTAAAGCTATCTGAGAGATATGAGTTTCAAGCATCTTATTGTGGGTGACTATTTGGTGTACCTTAGTTCCTAACTGGGTAATTAGTTCATTTACATGAATGTTCTGGTTCATGAATTCTTTGTTTTGCTGGGTTTGAGCCGTAATGAAAATTTCCACGATTTTCTCAAGGTTTGGCTTAGGTTGCACAACTTGCATAGGCGGGTTTTATCTTTGAGCTTGAAAACCGGATGGTCTCGGAGGTGCAGGTTTTGGACGGGGTTATTGTTTTTATAAGAGAAGTTTGGATGATTCTTCCATCCAGGGTTGTAGGTTTTTGAAAATGGGTTCCCTTGAGTATAGTTGACCTCTCCTGAATGAGTTTTATTCAACAGATTGCACTCTACTAATTTGTGGCCTTTGGCTCCACATAATTCACATTCCATCGAGACTGCTGCTGCAGTAACTGGGTTTGCGTACATATGTTCGACCTTAGGGGCCAAAGCGTCCATTTTGGCTTGCATCATGTCTATAGAGCTTATCTCATGTATTCCTCCTTAGGCCTCTTTCTTCTCCACCGTTGCTCGCTCTATCCCCCATTGACAATGGTTTTGAGCCATATCTTCGATGAGAGCGCTAGCTTCAGGGTAAGGTTTATTCATCAAAACGCCACCTGCGGCAGTGTCGATGGTCATCTTAGTGTTATAGTGAAGTCTATTATAGAAGGTGTGAATGATTAGCCATGATTCCAGGCCATGGTATGGACATATTCTCAACAAGTCTTTATATCTCTCCCAAGCCTCAAAGAGTGATTCACCTTGGTTTTGAGTGAATCTAGTTATTTGGTTTCTATGAACAGTTGTTTTGCTCGGGGGAAAATATCTAGCGAGGAAAACTCTCCTATGGTCTTCCTAGATTGTTATAGAATTAGCTGGGAGGGAATCTAACCAAGTAAGGGCTTTGTCTTTGAGGGAGAAAAGGAATAGTGTTAGACACATCGCCTCAGGAGTAGCACCATTGGTTTTAAAAGTGTTAGCTAATTGAATAAAGGTTTTTAAATGTTGGTTCGAGTTCTCAATAGGGAGACCCAAGAATTGGTTTTGTTGTACTAATTATAATAAGGAGGGTTTTAGTTCGAAATTATGAGCAGGGATATTGGGGTTCACAATACTAGAACTAGGTTCGTCATTGGATGGTTGGGCGAAATCCTTAAGGGGTCTTTGGTTACGGTCTTCGTCCATAGCTTTCTTAATTCTACGAAATAAGAGACGTGCACGAGTGTAACGTTCAGGTTCCTCTAAAGGATCTATAAGATTACCGGTGCTGCGAGTTCTTCACATTGACCAGTAGGTAAAACCATAATCTAGACGGTGTAACGACAGGGTACAAAATTTTGACGTAATTGGTCCCCAGCAACGGCGCCAAAAAATTGATGTTGTGATTCACAAGTGCACGAATATCGTCAGAGTAATATAAAAGATTATCGATCCCACATAGACCAAACGTCAATCTATCGATTACTGTTGTTACGGTGTTTATCTAAGGTGATTCAATTTTTGAATTGAGTTGTGCGAAGTAAAAGTAAAGTGCAAAAATAAATTCAATAATAAAACAACAGGCTTGGATGTAATTCACATAGTTGGGCAGTATTCCAAATGCGTACAAATAGAATTCTTAAGGGGTAATGTTTCCTACTCATGAAAAGAACTAATTTAACGGGAACTGTCGCTTTCGCGTATTCAGAACCGAGTTTATGCCCTAATCGATCCCTCTTATTGTCACTTATAAAAAGGCGCGCATTGTGTTAGAGTGATTAAACCTATTTTTAAGAAATATAGTTCCTTGACTTAGTTGAAAAGTATTTTGACCTGAAATTTCTAACAAAAAGAGGTTCTTACGAACCGGACTTTAAATCTATAAACGCGTCTAAAAATAGTTTTAAAATCGTTTTTCTAAATCATTAAAGATTCCTGCTTAACTGGACTAAGTGCTTTCGCTTCCTTTGAACAGTTAAGACTAACCAAATTTATCTAAAGGTTGGAGGCTTTCGATCTTACCCAACAGATTTTAAGTGCAGAAAAGATGTATTGAAAGTTAGAATAACCCCTAAGTGAATATATCGACATCTGTATGGAATACCACTTTTAACTATGATCCTCACATCCTAACCTCTAAGATTTAGCCGGACATGGAAACGTAAATAGACATGGTAAATAAAGTGCGGTAAATAAAGGCGGTAAATAAATTGCGAATAAATAAAGTGCAATAAATAAATGCAGGAAATAAATATGGATAAATAAAAGCGGAAAATAAATTGAAACCTTCTCCGAACGCGAGGTTTTAAATCTTGGTACAACTTGAAGTAAATAACCGAAATAAAATGGCGGCAGGATTAACTTCTGCCAAAGTGCTCCAAACCCGATTATAGACTCGATTAGACAATTGGGTAACCACTCGATGTGAGAAGTTTATCACTTTACAACAAATGGAAATTTATGGCTTGAGTTCTATAACTAAGCTTGGATGCTTAGAAATGAGGCATAACTCTTCTAATTATAATGCTAGGAAAATACAGGGAAAAACTAGAATGCCCCCCAACTTCTTCCGGGAGGGAAATAAAATGCAAGGATGGCGCCCGCCATGTGTACTAGAGTGGAAAGAAGTGGGAGACGTGGCAGTTGTCAGAAGTTGGCCTCTTATCCCACTCATGGCTTCTCATATGGCGTCCACCATGGTGAGTGCCATGTGTACAATTTCCTGAAAAGCTGGTTTTTTTGCTTGTTTTTCTTCATTTCTTCTTGAGTAGCTCTGAAAACATAAAATCCTGAAAAGAGAGACAAAACGAAGGCATAATAAAAGAGAACAGAGATAAAATCCTAAATAACACGTGCGAATCGAGTCAAATAAATAGTATATTTTAGGTCTATCACTAACCTCTTTTAGACTTCCAAGCAAGCTTATCTAGTATGGAAAACCTTGAAGAGCTCCAGCGGATATCCAACTAATGCCTTGATTAGAACACAGTTTTCTTGCACTTGAAGTAAATGAGGGAACTTTGTGATAGATTCCAAAACAAGTACTGCAGAGGGTATTGGATGTTTTGGACAGTTGATACACGCCTCAAACCAAAGGTGTTTAGAAGGTTAAAGTGATTGAAACAGGTATGAGCAAAGTGTTACTCAGTTTTGTATGAAAAGTCAAAGTTTCCTTGGTTGAGAGTTGAATTTTAAGGAAATGGAGTTCTTGACTGGTTTGAGAGTATAAACACCTTCCACACATCATTTGTGGATTGTGTAGATGGTTTTTAATGATTTTTAGTGTATGGAAATGGTTTTGGAAGGCCAGCTGCTCAAGGCAGATTTTTAGGAATTTAGTGAACTTGTTTGGTTTTCAAGAAAGTGGAAGGCAAGGTTTCTTTGTGATTTTGCTCTGGTTTTGTGAGATTTCTCTTGTGTGTATGTCATATAGAGAAGGCTTATATTTATATAGGAGGTGAGGCTTGGCAGATTTTGAGAAATGTGGATGGTTTTGGCTTTTGCAGAGAGAAAATGAAAATCTTCCAAGAAATCTTGATGCAGCTATTCTTGATGCATTGTGATGCCTAAAACAAGTTGTATTTAAGCCATAAGAAGTGACTGAAGTGTATCTAGAGGCTAGGGGTCCTGCTGCTCCAGATTTCCCTCAATAAAGTTTCTCTTTCCTCTTGATTTTCTTTGATTATAATAATGCCACTTGGTTACAACTTGCCCATGCTCTTCAATCCTTCTGCATTTTCACTCAACACACATTCTAGACATCAGATCAAAGGCTAATCAATGGTTGAAAATCAGCTAGATGGTTGGCAAGTTGGTTTATGTCAAGTTTGAGAATGTGCATTTTAATTGTTTGGACCCCAACTTCCCTTCTTCGAAACTCCTAGCTCACAAATGATATGGAGGAGTTCTTGTAAATTTTGGAAACCCCTCATCATGCTCTACAACTTTCATGTTTTGGGTTTTTCCAAATTCCAAGTGGAACTAGGTCAAAAACACCCTTGAAGTTGGCTGAAAACATGAATTAAAAACTGCTAAAATCATGAAATTTCATTAAGTGTTTTTCCCTCTTGCATTGATTTTGAGCATAACTCCAAATCTATTCATCTTTTGCATATACATCAATTTTGCAATTTTGTAGAATTGCCAAGACCTTTCCAACAAGCTTTGAACCACTCCAATTGGATATGTGGTTAAGAAGTTATGGTATTGCCCCTTTCAAAACCCTAATTTCCCAGTTTCTCGATTACTCTTCAATCCTTGATCTAATGGTCACAAAAATTCATGACTAGTTGTGACATAATATTAGGAACATGATTGCCTTCAATTTTGGGTTAAAACCCTGTTGGTCAATGATTTGACTTTTTAGTCCGACGAACCGATCGATCGAAAAACTCGGAATCAACTATTGGCATTCTAGGTTCCCTAAGGTCTTGAAACTTCTTAAGTGGACTTAAATAAGTCATATAAGCTTCATGGAGCATGACTCTATCATTGGAGACATTTAAATCAAAAGTCAAACCACAATTGACTTCCTAATCAGAAACCCTAACTAGGGGGGCTAGACTGCATTGCCCTTATTCTTTGGTGACAACCTCAAATTTGATTCATACTTGATCCAATATAGTACCTTTGATGGTGTGAGGACATGTTTCATGGAGAATCAATCCAAGACATTGACTGATCAAACCATCAAAACCCCGACTCCTGACTGTATGGAACCCTAATTCACCTGTATCTTGACAAAGAAAAACTTGAAATAGGTTAAGGTTAGATAAACAAATGATGATGCTCCTAGAATGATGATGAAGATCTAAGGGTCAAAATTTGGGGTATAACAAAAACGAACGAGAGTTTAGGTCACATTCTAACTACTAAACGTTGGCTTGTCTGCTCGCTAGGGGAGGCTGAAGTGCTAGTTTGTATGCGCGGAAGAAGGGACTAAGAACGATATTTGATGTGTTGAGTATTTTGAGGGAGAATGAAGATTATTCGATAAACGAGACGTCAACCTCGCAACCAATTAATCGGGATATGATTGGAATGCTAGATTCCAACGACACCATTTTCATTCAAATAATTAAATTTATTTTTGATGGACGGTGAAAGTACCCTATGGAATGCTAGACTACAATGGCATTTCTTCATACAAATAATTAAGGCAAGTATATTAGGGACGAAAAGTTGAGTAACCCACAACCTAAGGCGCGCGTACCAAGAGCGGTCGCTTCAGGAACTCGAGGAATGCGAGACTCCAAGAACTCAGTTCTTTCGCAATTTGATTAAGAAAAGATTTTGCATTTGATTAGCATGCATATTAGGGTTTTAGATTGAGAAGAGGGTTTGATTTGCGTAGGCTTAAGGTTTTGATTGCACGAGGGCGAGAAAAAAAGTTAGATTGGTTGAATATTTTGAAGGAAAATGATGACTATTCGATAAACGAGACGTCAGCCTCGCAACCAATTAATCGGGGCATTATTGGAATGCTAATTCCAACGGCACCGTTTTTATTTAATTATGAAATTTGTGTTTGGATGGACAATGAAAGTACCATATGGAATGCTAGACTCCAATGGAATTTCTTTGTCCAAGTAGACAGGGTGAATGTTTTAGGAACGAAAGTTCGAATGACACGCTACCTAAGGCGTACGCCTCGAGAGCAATCTTTCGAGAATCCAAAAGGTGCTAGACCACAAGAATTTAATATCTCCATTACTAATCGAGAAAATAATTTTTTAGAAATGTTTGTCAAAATGAGTTATGATTAATCATATAAAGATAGATATTGGTGAATATTAAGTAGTTTATTAGATTAAGAAAGTGTTTAAAGTTACTTGTATTTGGGAAATTTTTTAATTATATTTTAAAAACGATTTTGATTTAATTAAGGTACTTAAAGCTAATAGTATAGTAAAAGGTTTTATGAAATTTCTCTAAAAATAATTTATTGATAAAGTATCATTTTCTAAAGATTTAATATTTTTATTTAAGAAAATATCCGAATTGATTGAAAAATTTTAGAGATGAAAGACGGAGTGAACACAACCCGAAGTGTGCGTTTCAAGAGCATTCGTTCAAGGGTTCAAGGAGTGCTAGACTCCAAGAACTCACTATTTTCGTTATTAAGTTAAGAAAAAGTTTTGCTTAAACGTATTGATAAATAATTTACTTTAAATTGAAAGCGATACTTGGTATTGGACTTAGATATAGTATACTTATTGGAAAATATTTATTTGAGTTGTCTTGCAAAAAAAAATAGAATTAATCATAATATTTTCAAAACCGGTTTTGTGTGTAATGACAATACTAAGGATATCATACACGATCCCAACGCCGCGAAATTTCTATCCAATGTTTTGTAATTTTAATGGCATAACGACATATGAACATAGAATCCATGAATCAAAGTTCGATTAAAAAGTAATACCCAAAATTATTATTTACATAGCTTTGAAAATTAATTACAATATATTAGGGAGAGTGCAAAATAATATGAAAGTCATATGGGCCTAAAGTCATCAAATGCCAATGGCCCAAACAAAAAATCAAGTCTTAATCTAAACAAGTCAAAAGAAAAGAAAGTAAATAATGAATAATAGAAAACTGCAACACATACTAGCATAAAATGGTAAATAAACTTTCATTATGATGCCAAAATGAGGCCCTGTTCATTATCAAACCAAATTGTAAATACCATTAATATTTCTAAACATAAACACGCATGGCATCAGCAGACACTCTACCAATAATGTAGCCAATAGATAGAACATATCCCCACACAGTGCCTTACGCAACGCACTTGGTGGAGATAAGTGAAAGCAAAAAACAATCGACACTACATCTGCATAATAAAAAACAAATTTCCTGTATCAAAACAAAGTGATACTAACTGCAAACAAAACTTTCTTATCCAAACTGTTATCATGCACAATATACTCTTAACAGATAGAATCATAGTTACCATTATATAGAACATACAAAAAAATCTCATGAAACACTCAAGAAGACTTGTGAATAATACATGAACAAACGCGGCTAGTTACACTTTTCGCATCTTGTCTTCATAGAATGAAAAAGAAAAAAAAAATTAAACCCACAAATAAACCAAATGTCAAGATTCAATAGCAACATAACGTGATAACAAAGTCAAAACATAAAAAACAACAATCTACAAATCGAGCCAAAGAAATTTTTAAGAAGCAACGAAGTTTACCAAAATCAGAAGTAATGTTGATGCGGATCGGCTACGGTAACAACCTCTCGCCTCAAAGTTCTTTGATCGTGAGTGTTTTATAGCCTTCTACTTGAGCCCAGAAACCAAACTTTTACAGAGAAGAAGGCAATTGAAAGGATTTTGTGAAAATCGCTTCAAACTTCAATGGGTGGAGAGTGATGAAGTTGAAAGTTGAAGAAGAAAGTGATGATGGGTCAAGTGATGGAAAGAAAATGATGGAGAAAGGAGGTTTTTCATGGAAACGAGGAAGACATTGAGGGGAGACGGAAGAAGAAAGAGGGTGTTATCAGTGGCTGAAGAAGGAAATCGTGAGGTGATGATTGAAGATGGTGATGATGGCCAAGGAGAATGAAGGAGAAGGGTTTGGTCGTGAGGTGGGGGAGAGAACAAAGACAATGATGGTGTCAGTGGCGGGTTCTTGGAGAGGGTGGTGAAAAATGAGAGGAAAGGTAGGCGATGGTGAGGGAGAAAGAATAAGGCGGCTGGTTTGAGATGATGATAAGGACGAGAGGGTCTAGGGTTACGAAAGAAGAAGATGAACAACCCTTCTTATCCCAAATTTTTTCCAACCTAATCTGCTGTCTCCCCATTTCCCTGTTTTCCTTTCTTTTTCTTTTTATTTTCTTTTTTCCTTTTCTTTTTCTTTTTGTTTTCTTTTAATTATAATTATTAATTAATTATTATTAATAATTATATTATATTAAAACAATATTGTTATTATTAATTACTAAAATGAAAATATTAAAAAAAAACAAAATAAGGCAAATAATACCACCACATGCCACGTGTCGCATTTCCATTGGTTAGGATGACATAATTTTAAAAACCCACCACATGGGAATGACCATGTGGCATAATGACATGATAAAAGATTTATACACAAATTATGATCTTATTATCAATAAATTCAAAAATAAAACAAAACGCTAAAATTGTGATAGGTTGATGGCAAAAAGTGAGGATCACACATGTGCACCCTTGATTAAATTTCAATTTGACGGTCCACATTTAATCAAAGAAACACACCTAATAAAAATGCCAAAATTGCCCTTTTTAGAAGCCTTAATTAATTTAATAGAATTAAATCAATTAAACCACTAGAAAATTCACAACTTATTAAATAAATATGCTAAAAATGAAATGCAAGCATGAAAAATTCAAATTAATTATTCTGGACATTTTGATGAAAATATAAAAATAAATCGGGTGAAAATAAATAAAAATCGGGCGAAAAAGGTGCCTGAAAAATTAGTTTATTTTTGCTGAAAAATATGTTACGTTGTACAAGCGATGCAAATTGAAAATTAAGTCGGGCAAATGAAAATTTGAAAAAGGTAGGACAAATTTGGGGTATGACAGCAGCATACAGAATTTCACGTAAAAATCAGCAATAGCAGAAGCAAAGTTCACACGCATGTTTCACAACAGCAATAAGGAAAAGAAGTTGAAGAGACGTGGTTACACATTGTGTTGTCTTTGTTCCCGTTTGCTTTCGCGTTCGTCTGCATTTTGCATTTATCATTCCATCATTTTCATCATATTAGAATTCATACCATGTCAGCATTTTTAGTTTAGTTTCTTTTGTCCATAACATTGCATATCATTGCATCTAAGGGAAAAAATTTTGGTTATCTGTATTTAAATACCGTTCTCCATGATTTCGCAAAGTTTTCCATCGCTCACATCAACCGGTGAAGATATTTAAATAGGGGAACTGTTATACCCCAAATTTTACCCTTAGATTCATTGATCAACTATGTTAGTTCCACGATTCTATGATTGGCTAAATTTTGGTAAAACATGATTATGCACTAATGTTAAGCAGGATGTTATAACATCTCCATCTGCTGTGGTGACAGAACTGTTGTGGTGTGTTTTAATGTGAATGTCATACTGAATGTCGCGACATCCATCTATTGTGGTTACAAAACTGCTATTATGTGGTTTAATGAGGATGTCGTTACCAATGTCATGACATCGCTGTCTGGTACAGCAGGAACTGGTGACAGAACTGCTGTCATGTGTTTTAAACAGGATGTCATTACCAATGTCATGACATCACTGTCTGGTGCAGTAGGAGCTAGCAGGAGCTGATGACAGTACTGCAGTCATGTGTTTTAAACATGATGTCATTACCAATTTCATGACATCGTTGTCTGGTGCAGCAAGAGCTAGCAGGAGCTGATGACAGAACTGCTGTCATGGATGTCATACTGAATGTCATGACATCGCTGTCTGGTACAGCAGGTGCTGTTGTTTTATATCACTTGATAGAAATGCTTTGGATATACCTCATCAGTATGTGCAGGCCAAAGAGATTCATTAGGAACAAAGGGCATATTGAATTGGTGTTCATAAAAGGATCTTTGATACTTTTTAGGAAACTATAATATGCTTGTTTCTATTGTTGTGAAGAAGATTCTGCAGAAGTGTTCAGCAGGGTGAGTTTGGTCAGCTAAGAACAAAGTGTGTTGGATGTCATTACCAATGTTATGATATCAGGTAGCTGACATGCACATCAGGCATGTCGGTTTTATGTTATAATGCATGAGTAAGCTCAGGCTAGACTTCAGGAGACTTATTAGGGTTCCCTAGTTATCTCAGGCGAGATTCTAGGCAGTTCTGAGCGTATCATGAAACGCCTTAACCTATTTGAAAGCACCTCGAATTGTGGAAATTAGTTTTACTTTGTTAAACCTAATGTTTGTTACTTGTGACTAGCCCAAGCCCAGTATGCATTGCTATAAAAGGAGGCGCAGAAGCAAGGGAAATCAAGCACTCAAACAACAAAAACTTGAGTGTAGAAGTAAGGTTTAGGATTTTGAGAGTCCATTGTGCGTGACTTTATAAGTCACCCTTTGTATCTTTGGATACATTGTGGTAGACATATTTGTGAGTGAAGAACTTTGTTATTCACGTGTGTGTAGGAGTCTTAGGATTCCTTGTGTGCCAAGCAATTGTATGCTGTATAATTGCTTTGGTTATTGTGTATGAACAGGTGTGTTCATTGTGTCACTCAAAGCTGTTAAGCAAGTTTGTGTGTCTCTTGATCAAAGCTATTAAGCAAGACCAAGGTGTGTTTGAAGAGTGTCTTCATATTGTAATTGTGAATTGAATATCACTGTGGTGATTAAGGGGGAGTGAGTGGGAAACTCTGGTCTAGTGGTCTCTAGGTTGAAGTGTCATTGGGTAGGTCTTAAGTGAGGAGTGCAAACGGGTTCTTTGACTCTGAATTAATTCTACTAATAGTGAATTTCCTCCCTGGCTTGGTATCCCCCAGATATAGGTGTGGTTAACACTGAACTGGGTGAACAATTACTTGTGTTATTTATCTTTAAGCATTTATAATTCTGCACAATTTAAATGGTTAGATAAATAGTCTGTTTGTCTGTTGATGTTACAACAAACGCCATGACATCGGTCATGACATTGATACAATTTAAAGTAATTAAAATTGGTCATGGTCTGTCCTCGTCCTTGTTGAGCAGAGATAAATGTTCTTGGGACATATGAGATCTGCATACCAGAATTTCAATTGGTATCAGAGCAGGCATCCTGTCTGTTATGGATGAGATCTTGGGAGATACTTTCTGGTGGTTTAAACAAGGAGAAGCTAGAGCTGATTTGCTGATCTTGCCAAATGTTTGAGCTACTGCTTATGGAGTTAAGGAGAAATGTGTGTTCACTCCGGCTGATGAAGGATTCTGTGTATCTGCTGCTCTGCCCTCTGATATAGAAGCCCCAATGACCTGTTGAATGCTCTGACAGCTTGTGTAGGGCTTGCTGAAGATGTTCTTTTGATGGTTCCGCTGCATATTTTTCTGATGGAAGAACTCAGATATCCACAATTCTAAATGCTCTAGTCATTCCAACGTCGGGAGCAATGGGATGAAGAGAGCTGGTTGTTCATATATGTTATTGTTGGCTTCATACTTGGATGCTTGGTTTTATCATGTACCTTGAAGTCAATTTGAATAGAAGAGCTCTTTCAGAAAGATAGTCTGGTTCTCATGCTGCAAATGGATTTCTGAAGATCTCTGGTGCTGACAGATGGTATAATAGGAGGTGATTTATTTTCACCATTCATGCTTTGCAAGAGCTCTATTAGCAAGAGGAAGTCATAGGCAGGTTGAGTCAAGGGTGTCAGCCTTGATGTTTCATCCGTGGTATACCTGAAGTTGTGTGGATTTAAGATCAATTTCTATTTGCGGACTACACACGTATTTAATTAATTATCCATGAAGTTCAGGAATGCTGAAGATCAGATAAGGATTTAAGATTCATTGCTATTTGATATATTCTCAAATATTTAATGGATTATCCTTAGTTGATGATCTAGGTGTCTCATCAATTGTTGCACAAGCATCAGGCCCCTGATATGCTTTGTCCACTTCGAGGATCTGATGTTAAACCAGATGTTGAGACATTCCATCATCAGAGATTGTACAGGAGTCTGTCGAAGGATATATAGCTGATGATCTTGTTACCATACACATGTGTGGTAGGATCTGACTTTACTCTAGTAAGTTTCCTGGCAAGAAACTAAGGCTAGAATGTAGTATTGATGGAAGTGAAGATGAAGACAATTTTCTTGGATCAGTTCATTGGAGTGCAGTAGGTGAATTCTAGCCTCTACTAGAAGCATCTGATCTCTATCTAGAAAGATTCCTGGCAAGAAACTGGTCTAGAAGATGGAGTTGGTGATAGCTCAGCCTGGGTCAGTCTATTTCTAATCTAAGTGCCTAGGAGCATGTGACCTGGCACATCTTGGAGGTCAAGGATAAGTTGCAGTTATCTTTGACTTTGTGAAGAAGTCTCTACTCAAGGACACCGAGAATCCTTGTGTATAGATTTCTTTTGTGACCCTTCCTCATTGGAGAATCAAGCCTTGGCACATTTGGTTTTTCCTAAGAGGAGTTCCTGAAGCAAATGCATTTCAAGCAATATGTTGTGGTCCAATAAAGAAAGATGGAGGTTGTCGTCTCAAACTCAAGTCTATGTACTCCTTATGATAGAGTGATGAGGTTATTCTAAGTGGCAGAATGAAAGCCTAACCCCTTCAGCAGGATGTCTGATCAGATGTTGTGACATCAAGCAGAAACTTCAGGTCCAAGCTTTGGTGTTTCCAAGATGCCTTGCTATGGAGCAAGTAGAATATGTAACTTGAAGATCAAGGTTGCTTGGCAGAAGACCTTCTAGAGCTCTGAAATATGCTGAGTAATCAAACGGTGGCATTTGGTTATTTTAGTAGTGTGCTTGGAGAAAACTACTCATGTGCAGAAGGGTAGTTATTTGAAGACCAAAGGAGGTTCTGCTTCTGTGCATATCTTGGAGCCTATGAAGGATGAGTGCCTTATTTGTGGAGAGATAGTAAGTCTAAGTGGTTAGTGTATCAAGAACAATTATGAATGGTGTCTGTGATTAGGATGTCCTAACTGATGTTAGAACATCATTTTGATTGCTGAACTTGAAGTTCAGATTGTGGAAGATGATAGTCACTAGTTGGATCATAAGTGTTCTAAACTTATCATACGGGAGAATGATAAGGAAAAGAATGTCTTGGATTATGAGGTGTCAAACTTGTTCTCTGACTCAAGCTGAGGTCAGAATACCTGTGGAGAAGTGGTTTCTTCTACTGCAGAAAGAAGTAGAGTTGTTTGGTACCTTCTCACTGTATGAGCATGGAGTTGGTCTTGAGATATAATGTGGTGATCTTGGAGCAGATTTTATAGAAGATAGGGGGAGAGTTGTTGTCTGATGGGTGTACTAGTTATCTATGGTTCAAGTAGTAAGTGAATGTGTTCAGCAGGTGTGTTGAACAAGGAGTGAGCTCTTGAAGACATGAAGATGAGTCTTATGTTTTCCATTCACGTGCTTCTGGAAATAGAGCACTAGTTATCCTTGGTATGGGGAGGTATACTTCTATCTAGAATATGTCACTACAATGGTACAGTTGTGTCTCAAGATCACTTGTGGCTTCCAGCAGTTTGTGACTGTATTCCTCTAGGAGGGAGGAATGTTATACCAGATGTTGTGACATTGTGTTACTGTTCATAATGAACTTAACTGTGTTTCTGCTCTTGGTTCTTTCATGTGCTACCAGTGTGTGAATATGAAGATGATGAAGTGATTCTTCATGTAATTGGGATCTCTCTTTTAGGGGGAGTGCTGACTATGCATGACAGGGGGAGCTGTGTACCTGTCTGATGTGTAGCTGCATTACTTGTGTTGACATTATGCTGATATGGAGCTATGTAAAACATTGGTTATTGTCTGGGAGAATTTATTTTTCTCTGCAGAATATTTGTGTCCCAAATAGGGGATTTAAAATCAATTGTTACTTGGCAAGTACTTAATTGATTATCCTTTAATTGGTGATATCAAAAGTTTCACTCCTGAAGGTGCAGCTTCAGACAAGGCAAGAACTCAAGATTCAATGAAAATGTTCATGAGTTAAAGTCATTGACACTGTGGAGAGGGGTTTAAATCCTGGTCTACGGTTTGCTGCTGGAGTGGTGTAGTCGTTATGGTGATTAGAGATCAAGCAGCTTGCGTATCTAATTCAGTTTGTGTTTATCTCCTGGGAGGTTGTGAGATGTCATTCAGTTTATATGTATGTGCATTTACTCCAATTTTTGTCAATTTTTGACTAAACCAAGGGGGAGTAAAGTGTTGGTATCTACTGTTAGTGTTGGTATCTACTGTACTTATCAACTGCTGCTGACCTAATGTTTGTTTGGCTGTTTTAGCCAAAATTTGCCAAAGGGGGAGATTGTTAGTTCCATGATTCTATGATTGTCCATGGTTCTATGATTGGCTAAGTTTTGGTAAAACATGATTATGCACTGATGTTAAGCAGGATGTTATAACATCTTCATCTGTTGTGGTGACAAAATTGTTGTGGTGTGTTTTAATGTGAATGTCATGCTGAATGTCGTGACATCCATCTGCTGTTATGTGGTTTAATCAGGATGTCATTACCAATGTCATAACATCGTTGTCCGGTACAACAGGAACTGGTGACATAACTGTTGTCATGTGTTTTAAACAGGATGTCATTACCAATGTCATGACATCGCTGTCTGGTGCAGCAGGAGCTGATGACAGTACCACTGTCATGTGTTTTAAACATGATGTCATTACCAATTTCATGACATTGATGTCTGGTGCAACAAGAGCTAGCAGGAGCTGATGACAGAACTGTTGTCATGGATGTCATACTGAATGTCATGACATTGCTGTCTGGTACAGCAGGTGCTACTGTTTTATATCACTTGACAGAAATGCTTTGGATATACCTCATCAGTATGTGTAGGCCAAAGATATTCATTAGGAACAAAGGGCAGATTTAATTGGTGTTCATAAAAATGATCTTTGATACTTTTTAGGAAACTATAATATGCTTGTTTCTATTGTTGTGAAGAAGATTCTGTAGAAGTGTTCAGCAGGGTGAGTTTGGTCAGCTAAGAACAAAGTGTGCTGGATGTCATTACCAATGTTATGATATCAAACGTATGACATCAGGTAGCTGACATGCACAACAGGCATGTCGATTTTATGTTATAATGCATGAGTAAGCTCAGGCTAGATTTCAGGAGACTTATTAGGGTTCCCTAGTTATCTCAGGCGAGATTCTAGGCAGTTCTGAGCGTATCATGAAACGCCTATGACCTATTTGAAAGCACCTTGAATTGTGGAAATTAGTTTTACTTTGTTAAACCTAATGTTTGTTACTTGTGACCAGCCCAAGCCTAGTCTGCATTGCTATTAAAGGAGGCGCAGAAGCAAGGGAAATCAAGCACTCACAATAAGAAAAACTTGAGTGTAGAAGTAAGGTTTAGGATTTTGAGAGTCCATTGTGTGTGACTTTATAAGTCACCCTTTGTATCTTTGGATACATTGTGGTAGACATATTTGTGAGTGAAGAACTTTGTTCTTCATGCGTGTTTAGGAGTCTTAGGATTCCTTGTGTGCCAAGCAATTGTATGCTGTATAATTACTTTGGTTATTGTGTATGAACAAGTGCGTTCATTGTGTCACTCAAAGCTGTTAAGCAAGAGTGTGTGTCTCTTGATCAAAGCTGTGAAGCAAGATCAAGGTGTGTTTAAAGAGTGTCTTCATATTATAATTGTGAATTGATTATCACTGTGGTGATTGAGGGGGAGTGAGTGGGAAACTCTGGTCTAGTGGTCTCTAGGCTGAAGTGACATTGGTAGGTCTTAAGTGAGGAGTGCAAACGGGTTGTTTGACTCTGAATTAATTCTACTAATAGTGAATTTCCTCCCTGGCTTGGTAGCCCCCAGATATAGGTGTGGTTAACACTGAACTGGGTGAAAAATTACTTGTGTGATTTTACATTAAGCATTTACAATTCTGCACAATTTAAATGGTTAGATAAATAGTCTATCTGTCTGCTGATGTTACAACAAACGCCATGACATCGGTCATGACATTGGTACAATTTAAAGTAATTAAAATTGGTCATGGTTTGTCCTCGTCCTTGTTGAGCAGAGATAAATGTTCTTGGGACATATGAGATCTGCATACCAGAATTTCAATTGGTATCAGAGCAGGCATCCTGTCTGTTCTGGATGGGATCTTGGGAGATACTTTCTGGTGGTTTAAACAAGGAGAAGCTATAGCTGATCTTGCCAAATGTTTGAGATACTGCTTATGGAGTTAAGGAGAAATGTGTGTTCACTCCGGCTGATGAAGGATTCTGTGTATCTGCTGCTCTGCCCTCTGATATAGAAGCCCCAATGACCTGTTGAATGCTCTGACAGCTTGTGTAGGGCTTGCTGAAGATGTTCTTTTGATGGTTCCGCTGCATATTTTTCTGATGGAAGAACTCTGATATCCACAATTCTAAAAGCTCTAGCCATTCCAACGTCGGGAGCAATGGGATGAAGAGAGTTGGTTGTTCATATGTGTCATTGCTGGCTTCATACTTGGATGATTGGTTTTATCATGTACCTTGAAGTCAATTTGAATAGAAGAGCTCTTTCAGAAAGATAGTCTGGTTCTCATGCTGCAAATGGATTTCTGAAGATCTCTGGTGCTGACAGATGGTATAATAGGAGGTGATTTATTTTCACCATTCATGCTTTGCAAGAGCTCTATTAGCAAGAGGAAGTCATAGGCAGGTTGAGTCAAGGGTGTCAGCCTTGATGTTTCAGCCGTGGTATTCCTGACGTTGTGTGGATTTATGATCAATTTCTATTTGCGGACTACACACGTATTTAATTAATTATCCATGAAGTTCAGGAATGCTGAAGATTAGATAAGGATTTAAGATTCATTGTTATTTGAGATATTCTCAAATATTTAATGGATTATCCTTAGTTGATGATCTAGGTGTCTCATCAATTGTTGCACAAGCATCAGGCCCCTGATATGCTTTGTCCACTTCAAGGATCTGATGTTAAACCAGATGTTGAGACATTCCATCATCAGAGATTGTACAGGAGTCTGTCGAAGGATATATAACTGATGATCTTGTTACCATAAACATGTGTGGTAGGATCTGACTTTACTCTAGTAAGTTTCCTGGCAAGAAACTAAGGCTAGAATGTAGTATTGATGGAAGTGAAGATGAAGACAATTTTCTTGGATCAGTTCATTGGAGTGCAGTAGGTGAATTCTAGTCTCTACTAGAAGCATCTGATCTCTATCTAGAAAGATTCCTGGCAAGAAACTAGTCTAGAAGATGGAGTTGGTGATAGCTCAGCCTGGGTCAGTCTATTTCTAATCTAAGTGCCTAGGAGCATGTGACCTGGCACATCTTGGAGGTCAAGGATAAGTGGCAGTTATCTTTGACTTTGTGAAGAAGTCTCTACTCAAGCACACCGGGAATCCTTGTGTATAGATTTCTTTTGTGACCCTTCCTCATTGGAGAATCAAGCCTTGGCACATTTGGTTTTTCCTAAGAGGAGTTCCTGAAGCAAATGCATTTCAAGCAATGTGTTGCGGTCCAATAAAGAAAGATGGAGGTTGTCGTCTCAAACTCAAGTCTATGTACTCCTTATGATAGAGTGATGAGGTTATTCTAAGTGGCAGAATGAAAGCCTAACCCCTTCAGCAGGATGTCTGATCAGATGTTGTGACATCAAGCAGAAACTTCAGGTCCAAGCTTTGGTGTTTCCAAGATGCCTTGCTATGGAGCAAGTAGAATATGTAACTTGAAGATCAAGGTTGCTTGGCAGAAGACCTTCTAGAGCTCTGAAATATGCTGAGTAATCAAACGGTGGCATTTGGTTATTTTAGTAGTGTGCTTGGAGAAAACTACTCCTGTGCAGAAGGGTAGTTATTTGAAGACCAAAGGAGGTTCTGCTTCTGTGCATATCTTGGAGCCTATGAAGGATGAGTGCCTTATTTGTGGAGAGATAGTAAGTCTAAGTGGTTAGTGTATCAAGAACCACTGGCTTGGTAGCCCCCAGTTGTAGGTGTGGTTAACACTAAACTTGGTGAACAATTACTTGTTTTATTTATCTTTAAGCATTTTCAATTCTGCACAATTTAAATTGTTAGATAAATAGTCTGTCTGTCTGCTGATGTTACAACAGACGCCATGACATTGGTCATGACATTGGTACAATTTAAAGTAATTTAAATTGGTCATGGTCTGTCCTCGTCCTTGTTGAGCAGATATCAATGTTCTAGGGACATATGAGATCTGCATACCAGAATTTCAATTTAGATATCATCTTAGGTCAACCATCCATGCATAGCTAACCGTTCTATTTAGTTTTCGTTTGTTTTGTAGGTTTGTTGAAGAAAGTTTGAAAGTCATAAAACCCTTGTGTGTATACCTATCAGGATTCTACTCTTTTACGAGTTATGTTGAATTCATGTGGATATGAAAGAAGGAGGTGCCCTTATCCTTATGGTCCCATGGTCAATACCAAGTCAATGTTTCCCTCTGAAGTTGCTAAGAAATTTCCTAAAGAGAATAAGGTTTCCTACCCACTGGTTTCAAGGATGGTTGTTTAAGGACTGGGTGTAATTTAGTGGAATGTTGAATTACAAATGTTCTCACTCCAAAACCCCAAAGTATTAGTTCACGTGACAAATTGTGACATAGTCTAAAAATTTACATGAAGCTTCAGCAAAATGTTTCTATGAATATGTCAAGAAGAAAGTGATTGAATTGTGACCAAATTGAAGTTTGGAGATAACAAACTCGCAAGTTCAAGGGCACTTTCAAGCAATGTCGAATCCTTGGGCATTTATTCTACTGTAAGAATTATCTTTGTGTTGGCCTATTGGAAGCTCCAATGATAGAAAGTTTGTTTGAAGATCATTTGTTTGCTTTAAAAGCTTTCACTTATGAGACGAGTTTTTGGACTAATGTAAAATGGTGGATATAAAGTGCAAATTCAGTATCTTATATCTATTCAAATTGTTCGAGGTTCAAACTCAGATTTGATGCAAATTACAAGAGATTCTCATTCGATTTTTATCAAGTTCTAACGTCAAATCCTATGATTGAGATTCAAAGAAATTCTAAGATTGGTGTCAAGGTTGTGGACTAATATGATTAGAATCCTAGACAAAATTCATAACCTTTTTCCTCGTAATTCAAGTTGTCGTAAGCTTGTCATGTGCAAGTGAATTCAAGTTATATTCCCATAAAGCCAAGTTTGGTTCATAATATTCAAATTCAAAGATGGTTCATAAATTGAATTCATAAGAGGCAAGAATCACATAAGATTCAAGGTGATTCAAACTCACAATTCAAGTTTATAAACCCAAAGTCCCATGATCATTTCACTTATTTTACCGGTCGGGTTCATTATTCCGAGTTATCATGAAGTCTACATTTTGAAAGATTACGAGTCGATTCACTAAATTCATAATTCAAACTAGTTTTGAACTCAAGAAAGTTCAAAGGATTGGATTTCAAGCCTCAAAGTTCTAAAACAAAGCCTTAAATTTAAGTACAGGTTTTAAGCATATCCTGTTCCAAATCAATGTCAAAATACAAGGTACAAATTCAAATAATGCTATCATTGAAGCTTTGAAATTCCAAAATGTCCAAATTCAAGTCAATTCAAGGTAGTGAAAAATGTTTTACAATTGTATTGAGATCATTTCTAACTAAGGAACATTCAAGTTACAACTTTTTTTCATATTCAAGTTTCAAAACTCATGCTTCCAAAACCATCGCAAACTTAATTATAAACTTGAATAAAATTACAACCTAAGCAAAAAATATTCAATTCAAGACGAGGAATTCACGTAAGTGCCAAAACACTAGGCTATGTAAAATGTTAGCCTTTGTTTTCTTCCTGATAAGCAAGTACTTAGTTGGCGAAATAATTCCACACCACCATGCTATAAGGTACTATACTCTAACAAACCGTTTTTTGTCTTGATTCTCCTCCACAGCATGGAAGATTGCAACGACATGTGATCGTCGACAAACCTGCATCGCCAAGAAGAGAGTAAATATGTTAAAGCAGAAAATATTTTTCCGTTTAACATCTCAGCAGTAAGCCGTTGAGCTTCAGAAGGAGCTTTACATGATGCCGACAAGCATTGGACGATAGTGATTGCATTTTGACCCATACAACAGATCTTCACAATGCCATGATTGAAGACCATCATTAGCCTGTCCAAAACAAATCAAATTCATTCAAAAAAGGATACCTTGTTCCCAAAACAATAATAATAGTTCCACACCAAATCTCACGATTGAATTTTGTGATTTAGAATTCAATATGTTCATGACTACAAAAGGCAGAAAGTTGAAAGAAGTAATATCAGATTCTTAACTCGAGTTTGTGAGATTTGCCGACATTCATTCAAAACAGTCATCAAAATACTAAAATCAGAAAAGGAATAAAATTTATACACAAAGCCAAACATTTAAAACCATCATTCCAAACATGTTTCAAGCGAAATCAACCGAAGATGAAAATTTTGAGACACAATCAGGCAAGGATATGTCAAAGTTGCCAAAGTTTCATGACAATCAAATATTGTCAAACATGTTTGATTTAATTAGGAAATATTTGTAACGCAGTTTTCAAAAGAGTACCCGACATTTTCATTTTCCTTCCAATTTAATGTTCCTGTCAAGACTCATAACAGGCCTAGAAGACAGTATATATAGCAGTTTAATCAAGAACAGAGGGGGAAATCCACACACAAAACATTTCCACGCCAAAACATTGAAGCAAATAAATCAGGCAATATACGAAACTTCACGCAAAAATCAACAATAGCATAAGCAAAGGTCACAAACACATTTCACAACAACAATAAGAAAAAGAAGTTAAAGATACTTATCTTTGGTTCCACCGCCACCATATCGAAGCTGCCGCGTATCGCCGTTATTCCTCCTATTTCGGTAAGCACATATTGATTGTGGAATACTTAAGGTTTTGTTTTGATTGCAGGTTTTTGCTAGTGTTGTTTCATTTCACTGACGAGTTGAAGCCGGTGTCAGAGTTCTCGCGAAGAATTAGAAGAAGGGGGCTAAAATGAAATCAAGAGAGGAGGAGATGGATGGCCGTGACAGCAATAAAATCAACGTCTAACTGCTTTTCAACCTCTTCCTTAATCTTGATTGCCATGTCGGGCCTCGTCCTTCTCAACTTCTATTTCATTTGTGGATATTCTTCTCTGAGAGGCAACCGGTGCACCACAATGTCTGTATCTAGCCCGATCATGTCTTGATAAGACCAAGCGAAGATATCCTTATAATCACAGAGCACTTCAACCAATCTTCTCTTGACACCGTCTTCCAAAGCAGCCCTAATTCTGACCTCTTTCTTATCGTCTTCGGTACCCAGATTGACGACTTCAATATCCTCCTGATGAGGAAAAATGACCCTTTCCTTCTGCTTTAGAAGTTTGGCTAACTCTTCGGGTAGTTTACAATCTTCATCAGTCTCTTCTTCATCTTGATAAATGGGATTATCAAAGTCATACTGAGCCACAGCTGAATTAGAATCGATGGTATTTGTGATAACAGACCTACATGATTGATGTTTATATTTATTATGAAATGCAACAAACAAAACAGATTTCCATTTTTCTGTTAATAAATGCAAAAACAAAAAAAAAAGGAAAAAGGGATCAAAATATTTGAATGCGAAAAATGTCGTTTATTTATGATGATAGTGCAAATAAACACAGAGGCCCCACAAATGGGTCACTACGTCTTGAGCAGAATGTAGGACTGAACATAATCAAAAACAATGAGAATTACTCTTCATGGGTGATCTGAATGATATCCTCAGCAGTCCAACTGCATAACAAGGACGGATCCAAGCATCCATGTTGCAATCACTGTCCCCTTCGTCATCCTCAATGGCATGAATTCTTTCAAAAATGACTCAACCACTGGTGAATCTAACATGTCCTTTATACTTTGGAGGGTCTTGTGATGAGCTGGAGGGCTTGTACCCTAGACCAAACTAATCTTGCTTGATAGGAACATCCAGAACCTGGCCCCACCTCTCAGAGCTACCAGATTCCACGATTGGACATGCTTCCTTGAACGAAGACATTGAAACCTCTAGATCTTTAACCTCAACAAGAGGTTTTTCTTGAATTTTCACAGCTACAAAGGATTGACAAAGAGTTTCATGAATTTTCCCATCCACTTCAACATACTTAAGTGTTAATAGACGACTGATCATCATATCTTCCTCCCCACAAACAGTGACTACCTTCCCTTCCATCATATACTTCAGGTTTTGATGTAGAGTTGACGTTACTGCCCCTGCAACATGTATCCAAGGTCGACCTAGAAGAAACCTATAAGCCGATCAAATGTTCATTAAATAGAATGTCGCATCAAAAGTTTCAGGCCCCACCTGAATTGGCATTGTTATCTCCCCAAACACCTATGTTTTGGAACCATTAAACGCTCGCACCACAAGATCACTTGGTGTACAGATTAAGCCTTGAGTATCCAACTTCATTAATGCCTTCTTCGGCAACACATTGAGCAAAGATCCTGTATCAACTAGGACATTCGACAATAAAGATCCTCTACACTCCATAGAGATATGCAAGGCATGGTTGTGATTCCTCTTGGAAGGAGTCAAGTCTAGATCAACGAAGCCTAAACCATTTCTAGCATTAACGTGTGCCACCACTCCCTCCTACTAATTAACAGAGATCTCCTGGGGCACATAGACTGAATTCAAAATCCTCAACATAGCATTGAGGTATGCTTCAGAACACAACAACAAAGATAAGATAGAAATTTTTGAAGGAGTTTGATTCAAGTGATCCACAATCTTGTAGTCACTCTTGTAGATTAATCTCATGAACTCTTCAGCATCTCTAGAAAAGGAACTATCACCAGCCTGTTGTAGCACAACATCTTCAACAACTGCTTCCCTTTACCTTTATCAGTCTTGTCAACATTAACTTCAGGCGGAGAAAAGACTCTTTCATTGCGGGTAATCCCTCCTGCACCAATTATGTCATCAATAGTAGTACCCACATTCAATGAACCAATCAATTCTTTTTTTGTCCGTTGTAGAAGACATCAGCCCCATAACTGCATGGGATGACCTTAGTACTTTCATACGGAACTGGACCTGACATAGCGATGATTACAGATGTTGGCCTCGCTGGCGCTGGAATATTAATAGTTCTGTAAGGAATTGAGATCGTAGCGACATTGTCCATTATCACTAACCTTATCATCAACATCCTCCCCAACTCTATCAAACTACAAATAACCATCATCAATCATTTTGTGAACATCGCTTTTCAGAAGACTACAACCCTCGAGTCACAATTTACATTCTTGATAATCAATAGAACAACCTAGGAACACACTCGTTTTCAACAGTCTGTCTTTTACAAAACTCAACAGAGTCTTCAAATCGTTAACATCAGTCACTAAATTCAATCTCTCTCCATCAATAATAACATTCGTTCTGGCTACTCCATGGTTCGGAATGAGATTCTGAATAACATTGGGACCCTCATTGGTAAAATTGATAGCTTTGGAATCAAGCAGATCCTGAACTTTATGCTTAAAAGCTTTGCAATTATCAATGTTGTGACCAGGAGCACCAAAATGGAATTCACATCTAGCATTTACATCATATCCGGGTGGAAGAGCTTCGGTAAGAGGCGCTAGAGTCCTCTTCTAAATCAACTACAATTGAAGCAAATGCTGCAGTAAGTGGGAGTATGGCATAGGTGGGGTTTCAAATTGTCGACTCGCCATTCTCTGCCTATCAGGGTAACGACGAAGAGCATTATCATGTTGCCGAGGTGCAGCTGGGATGGCTACAGTAGCAACTTGTTGATTGTAGTGTGATTGGGCTCTGCCTTTACCTCTATAAGAAGAGATAGAATTAGAATCCCCCTATTGCTTCTTCGAGTTTCCTGTGTATGACTTCTTCACTCCTCTATATGAGGAACCACTTCTGTTCTGAATCTTACTGGTCTTGATACTGCTCTCAACTCTTTCATCAACCATCACTAAGTCTGAAAAACCCGTTGACATGCAGCCGACCAACAAGTCTGGTGATGATCAAATACAAGAGCTACTGAGACATATCATCAACTGAAGATAATCCTCTCCAACCACTATGCTCTCTGCTCCAGGTCTGGGCTTCCTCGAGCAACTTCTTCGTTTTTGGATGCCCCGGTCTTGCAACCAATTTCTGGATAAGAATGTCTCTTATGTGTATAACATCTCTCAGACACTGACAATAATCTTCCCAAGCATCATCATCAAGCCTAGGCTTCTTCAGCTCCGCTTGAATCTTGATCTCTTCAACAGTTGACAAGGTCTCTTGTAGTTTCTGCTCACCTGCGTATCTGCAAGACGATTCTACCACAACTTCTCTCCCTCTTTGACCCTGAGCTACGCCTTCAGCTTATCAATTTGATTGTGAATCTCATCTTCCTGTTCTTGTTGGTAGTAACTATAGCATTCCATTGATTATTGAATTCGGATATCTCCAGATACGCTCTGTCCAATTCATTCTTTCTATGCTTTAAGAGGCTACTAGTATTCTTCATATCTTGGCCAACTTGTTCTCTCATCCCGATCTCATCAACAACTCCTTCTCCATCTTGGTCAATGCTTCTGTCCTCGGCCAAGTAGACAACTTCATTCTGCTCATGCTTCAGTTGACCAATTTCCTTTTTCAACTCTTAATTCTCTTTGCGTAGTTCTTCCTTCTCTGCCCAAAGCTTGTTGTACCACAAGATATCAATCGTTGTAGGCTGCTCAATGACCAAAGGATACAAAGGTTCTTCAACAGAGAAATGCAATCGTACTTCTTTAACCCTTTTCTGAATCCATTCCTCCACATAAGGATCGTAAGCTCTACAATCACCTTTACTCAAGGAAAGTTTCCCTTTCTTATGAATTTTACCCCACGCCTCAATAATTCTCTTCAGAATATTGGGGTCAGCTATACTAGTGAAGTACAAAGACTCCTGAACATCTTCGTCCTTAGGCGGTCTCCTCAAAGCATATCTAAATTGTCTGACAACGATAGAAGGGTTATAGTTAATTCCAGGGCCGACCAAACAAACAACTGTATGCTGGTTGGATATCCATTACGTAAAAGACAGCATCAAAAACCTCCAGGCCAACTTGGATAGGAAGATTTACTTCTCCAAACACATACCTCCTTGTTCCATCGAACGCTCGCACAATCAAATCACTAGGAGTGCATATTACTCCTTGGGTGTCAAGCTTCAGCAAAGCCTTTTTGGGCAGCACATTAAGTGAAGACCTAGTATCCACCAGAACATGAGATAATACAGCTCCTCTGCACTCAATGGAAATGTGCAGGGCGTGATTATGGTTTCTCCCTTTATGGATCAAGTCAAGATCAGTAAATCCTAATCCATTTCCAGCATTCAAATGTGTCACCACTCCTTCCAGTTGGTTCACTGATATCTCTTGTGGCACATACGCAGTGTTTAGAATCCTCATAAGGGCATTCCGATGTGCCTCGGAGCACAATAATAATGATAAGATTGATATTTTCGACGGGGTTTGTTGTAGGTGGTCCACAATCTTGTAGTCACTTTTTCTAATCAGACGCATGAATTCCTCAACGTCTTTCAACAAAGCATCCTTCTCACCCCCTTGAGAACTTTCTTCAACAACAACCTTCCCCTTTCCTTTATCAAGTCTTTCAACATTAGCCTCTGGAGGTGCAAACACCCTCCCACTTCTCGTCATTCCGCCTGTTCCCACCAAATTATCAACATAATCAAATGTCGTTCCCTTCAACTCTTGTTTTTTGCCGTTACAAAAGACTTCAGCCCCATAATTCCATGGGGTCGCTTTAGTGCTTTTGTAAGGCATAGGCCCTGCCTTGGTGATTATAATGGTAGCTAGCCTCGGCGGCGCAAATATGTTAATGGTTCTAAAAGGAATTGAGATTGTGACAACTTCATCCTGCTCTTGACCAATCACCTTCTCATCTTTCTCTTCACCAATTCTGTCAAATTGTAGCATGCCTTCATTCATTAATCTCTACACGTGATTTTTCAAGTCGTCACATCCCTCAGAATGAGCCAAACAACCTTCACAATTTTCCACACAACCTGGGAACACTCCACCCTTTAACAGCCTACTCTTAACAACACTCAAAGGAGTTTTCAGCTCTTCAACATTGGTCACCAAATTCAAATTCTCTTCCTCCACAATAGCATTTACCCCAGCCGCTCCATGGTTGGGCATAGGATTTTGAACAACATTGAGCGCATCATTTGTAAAATTGATTGCCTTGCTATCTATAAGGTCCTGAACTTTATGTTTGAAGGCCTTACAGTTGTTTATATGATGGCCGGGAGCACCTAAGTGAAAGTCACATATGGCGTTTGCATCATACCCTGGGGGTGGCGAGCCAGTCAAAGGTGCCATTGTCCTTTACTGGACCAACTGAAGCTACAATAAGTGTTGTAAGAGTTGTGAGTATAGCATTGGTGGTGCATCAAACTGTCTATTCATTACTCTCCCACGGTCTTGAAACCATCGCGGTGCGTAATTCTGCTCTTGTTGCTGTTGTGGGTGTTGTTGTTGTTGTTGAGGCTGGAATGGCAATACTCGCAATCTGAGGCTGTTACTGATGATATTGTTGATTTCTATTTCTATTTCTGTTGTTATTCCTGTATCCTGAGACCGCGTTCATCTCTCCTTCCCTCTTCTTGTTACCGAAGTTCTTCCTACCTCCTCTAGATGACGATCCCTCTCCCGCTTGGATCTTTCCCAATTTAATCCCATTTTCAACTCGTTCACCAGTGATGATTAAATCTAAAAAGCTACCAGACATATTTCATATCAATTTCTCGTAGTACACACCAGGCAGTGTAGCTACAAACAGATGAATGAGTTCCCTCTCCACCATGGGAGGTTGAACCCTTGCAGCAAGTTCGCGCCACCTCCGAGCGTACTCTTTAAATCCCTCATTACTCCGTTGCGACATATTCTGCAACTGCACACGGTTAGGCGCCAGATCACTATTATATTGATAGTGTCAGACGAAAGCCTCTGCCAAGTCTCTCTAGCTTCTAATATTGACCGGCTCCAAACCCATATACCACTCCAAGGATGGACCAGACAGGCTATCCTGAAAGAAGTGCATCAGCAACTTCTCATCATCAGAGTACGCAGACATTTTCCTATAGTATGAGCAAGGTGCACCCTGGGACAGGTCATCCCCTTGTATTTTTCAAAGTCTGGGACCTTGAACTTTGGAGGGATCCTCAGACCTAGGATCAATCCTAAGTTAGACATGTCCAGACGAAGAGAATTCTGATTTTCAAGGTTCCTCATCTTCTCTTCTATCAATTTGAACCTCCTGTCTACATCAGGCTGCAAACCTGCTCCCAGATCTCCCATGGAGAAAATATCTTCTTGTGCGTCCTCCTCCCACTGAGGACCAGCATTTCCAGGTACAGCGCATGTAGCCCTTGGAACTTGGACTCCAGTCTGATTACCTCCTCCCGGAGGAATAACAATTGTTGGGATGGCAGTGGCATGAGGAATGCCATTGTCAGCTGGAGGAGGAACTGCAGCGGTCCCACCATGCAGAACTCCACTTCCGTCAACCCTAGCAATCAGAGGTTGAACGAGTGTTCTCAGTTGTTCCTGACCGTTAGTGACCCATTGCATCAGGTCCATGAATTGCGCCATGTGGTCACAGAACTCCTGTAGCTCAAGTTGAATTTGGTCCATGGCCTTTTGTTGATTTCCCCTTGTTGAATAGCGGTGAATTGTGCGGTCTTCAACCCTAAAACAGTGCTGAGAAAACCATAGAAAGAAATAAGACCAACAGAACCTGGAACACCTGCAATGCAATATGAAAAAAATATGCAAAATGCAAACATGTAAATATGGTTCAGGGAAATCATTCCCTTGATTCTAGTTCCACGGGAACAATAGAAGAATGAAGAGCCAACAGATGAAGCCACACAACTTCTCTCATAAATAAAATGAGAAACAGAGTATCAATACACAACACATCACCAAGGAAAATACAAACGAGTCAACACGACCTCATCTAACAATCCTGGTGATGGTCGGAGTACTAAACAACAAAATACAAAAGAGAAAATGCATCAGGTACAACTGTGAGTTTGGAATTCTTCCAATAACTCCTTAGTATCAGGGTGATCAGGCCTAGCGATCAATCCCTGGATAAGCAACTCTCTCCTGCTGATGGTAGCTTGTAAGCCTTGAGCATAGTCTTCCCAAGCATCTTCCTCAAATGCATCCTCAAGTCTGGGCTTCTTCAGGTTTGCTTTCAGCTTGTACTCTTCCAACATTGCAAGAGCTTCTCATAGTTTGCGGTCGCATTCGTAATGACGAGAGGATTCACCTGGATCTTTTTCATTTTTGATCCGGAGTTGGGTCTTCAACTTGTCAATCTGCTGACGAAGCTCATCCTCTCTTTCTTTGTTGTTAGTCAAGATAGCATTCCACTGAGCGTTGAACTTAGATATTTCAAGGTGTACTTTCTCTAATTCTTTCTTCTTATCCTTGAGAATATCATTTATGTTTTTCAAGTCTCGACCCACTCGCTCTCGGGTGCGAATCTCTTCTGTTAACTCTCTACCCATCTTGTTCACTATCTCTGTCTGCTTCTTGGATGAGTGGGTGGCCTGATTCTTTTCCCTTCTGAGCTGACTGATTTCCTTCTCCAACTCTTCGTTCTCCTTGCGTATTTCTTCCTTTTCAGCCCATAATTGATTGCATTTATGAATATCAACTATTGTTGGTTCTTCAACTACCAAGGGGTACAAAGGTTCTCTGACTGGGAAGGGTAGCAACAGTCTCTCAACTCTTTCCTGGATCCATTCCACGTATGGCTCATAAGCTCTGCAATCACTCCTGCCCAAAGAAAAATTTCCCTTACGGTGAATCTTACCCTAAGCCTTTTCCAATCTGATTAAGGTCTCATTGTCAATTAAACAGGTGAAATACAAAGATTCCTGTATTTCTTCTTCCTTCAGAGGTTCTCTTAGAGCGTAACCAAACTGTCTGACTGCGAGAGCAGGGTTATAATTAATGCCACCCTTCCTCCCAATCAAAGGAACATTGGGGAAATTACCACAGCTGTAAACAATCTCCATACCCAAAAGGTCTCTATTAAACCATACAATATTCTCCGGCCTTAAACCCATAAGCCTTTTTGACCAATCAGTAGTGTCAGAGATGTCAACAAAAGGACCAGACTTAGGCAGATGCGAAATAAACCATCGGTACAGGAGAGGCACACAATAGGAGACACTCTTCCCTCTCCTGTTCTCATTCTTATAGTGGACAGAATAATAAACATCTCCTAAGAGTGTTGGTACAAGATTCTTAGAAGCGAAGATATGGAAGGCGTCCAAATCAACAAAATCTAGGATATTGGGAAACAATATTATGCCATATATACAAAGAGCCAAGATAGCATTGAAGACAATCCAACATCCTTCTTTTGCAAAATGATGAGCTCTGCTCACCAAGAAAGGTAATGGGAATCCAGGTACTCCATTCCTCCAACTCATCTTTCCATCTAATTCAGAAACATCGAATTGAAGAGAATTTGCTAGCCTTGTCAAGTTTGGCTTTGCTTCAGAATGGTAGAAAGGCATTTGTTCTAAAACTGGAACTCCTAGCAGTAAGGCAAATTCTTCCAACGTAGGCATCAATACATGTCCCGTGAAGGTGAAACATCGCAGTTGAGGATCATAGAACCGAAGCAATGTATGAAGACCTCCTAACTCAAACAATGAAGCTTTGCAGACATAACTCATAATCTTCCCATAGTCTTTCTTGAAATCTTCCATCACACTGTGATCAGCTGCAGAGATCATACTGAGCAAGGACCCTATATCTGGTGTTGGAAACTTGTACACTACTGTTCTCTTCAAGCTGGGCTTCATGCTGACAGTAGATTAAATTACTAGAATCAAGAAGAAAATATGCACCTGAAACACAAATACATGTCAATGTTAAAATGCAAATGAGTATGCAAATGCAACAGGGGATCAAGATTGTTGTGCTGCTAAGTGAGATGAACCAGCACTTCGCTTTGGCGAGAAAATAACACATCACTGATATAAGGAACCCCCTGTATCAAAGACCAAAAGTTCACACTGACGAGAAAACCAGGTAGGTTGAAGGTCAAGGTTTTCTGCATAACCCTCCCACTCACAGGTATGTACCTATCTCTGATAAGGTTCGGCATCCTATGCGGTCATCAGCGTCATAGACTTTCGAGAAACGATGATACATTCACCATTTTTGGTTTGGCATCATAGTCTAACGATGCAGCCTCACTTAGCTTATTCCCAAGTGAACGGTCCCCAGAGTCGATAATCCTCAGATCCAACATCCTCTCAACTGTCCGAAACAGACTAGAAATGTAGTCATCAAAGAGAATCTCGTCTGAGCACGAATTTTGTGAGGACTAGTGCATCCTACCATACAGGTCGTCACTACTTTCCACTCTAATGCTATGTATATCCTCAACCCTGGGTTTTGGCTTATCACTCAATGGAACAATCCCACCCAACAACACATCAATATGATAATAATGTGCAGAAAGTAAAAATGTGTAGCACCCCAAAATTTTCCTTTCGTTTTAACCGTAACTGGCTTTTGTTTCTTTGCATTTAGCATCTTGCATTGCATATCATTTGTTCTCGAGGCATGGGATCAAGGCGTTCCTGTGGCTCAGGTGCATTCTGGAGCAAAAGACAAAAGAGCAAACGGCGAGCATCAGAGGCTCGAGCATTTATTTTGCCCAGCGGTCAGGCGACCGATTTTATTTTTGCAGGTTAATTTTAGATCAGAAAGCAGCACTCAGACTCATGTCAAGTATTTTCACAGTGATAACGGTAAAAAATGAGGTTCAGCAGCTAAACAGAGCTCCGGACAGTTGAAATAGGGCAAATGGACAGATTTCCCACCAAAAGGCGTCAGAATTCAAAATTTGAAGGTGTTAATCGGTTAACCTATATGGTTAATCGATTAACCAAAGGAAAATTGGCCCAAATTATAAGTTTTAACAGTGTTAACCGATTAACGCATATGGTTAATCGGTTAACCATAGCAGATTTTGCCTTGTACGTGATTTTGCAAGCCAATTGCACTTGGGGTCCAATTTTGATCACCTTGGAATTCAAATTTTCACTTGGGAAGGATCTAGAACACCTTTAAATTTCAGATTTCCCTCCAAAATCCCATTCCACACTCCAAGCCTTGATTTCCAATCCAAATTCCAATCCTTGCTTTGGATCCCAAACCTAAGTCATATTTAAGTGATCCACTCCAAACCTCACCATCCAATTTTCATTTCTCACATCCATTTTTTAGAATTGATCAGGATTCTCTCCCAATTTCTCTCAATTTCTCCATTTCCAAAACTCACTCAAAGCTCTTTTTCATTGGAATTCTTAATTCTTCATTGGAATCAATGGATTCTTGAGCATAAACCTCCATTTACCATCATCATTGGATCAATTTTCATCTTCAATTTTCGTGCAAGCTTGGATATGAATCTGGAGTAGGATCTATCAGTGATTATTTGAAGCTTTTTGACTCAAATTTGGTAGATCTTCATTCATACAACAACAATTATTGTGGATCTTGAAGTTTTCCGGATTTCTAGCATTTGATCTGTTCAAATTCAGTTGATCAACATTTACCGAAGCAAATCTCCGCTTCGAAGGTTGGAATTCTCGATCCGATTTAATTTTTGAGCCTATCATGTTAATCTTCATATTCGATTTAATTTTGTTGATTTCGATCCGGTCGATTTGCGATATGGCTGTGTAATTGTGTATCTATGTTGTTGGATCTCTGTTTTCTGTTGTTAATTTCGTGCTTAATTGATAGGTTGATCTGTTGGAACCTTAGATAAGCTGTTACTGTGCTGGAAGTGATTTTCTGCTGTTGTTTTTAGCTTCTGGTGCAGTGTTAATCGGTTAACCTATATGGTTAACCGATTAACCAATTCAAATTTTCAAAATTTTTTCAAACGTTAATAGTGTTAATCGGTTAACGCATAGGGTTAACCGATTAACCTGTTCAAAACTTTAGTTTTTTTCCAAACTTTTAAGGTGTTAACCAATTAACAGTATGTGTTAACCGATTAACACTGTGCCAGAATGCCATATTTGTTGTTTTGCTTGCATGTTTGCATACCGATTCAATTCGAATCATCATAGATCAGTGTGATGCATTAGGATTGAACTATTTTTTATATTTGTCACTGTTTGTGGTTGATTAATCATGATTTTGTTGATATGTGTGATCATTTTCTCATTGTTTGCATGCTTGTGTATGTGGTTCAAATTGATCATTTGTTTGCATGTTCATTTGCTTTCATTTCTTGTTTTCTCCATATGTTTGCATAAATTTTGCATTGCTGTTGAGGCCGAGACGCGCTTGTGGCGGCTGCTGCCCCACACATTTTTCCTCCCTCCCACCATTCTAAGTGTGCATTTTCATGTTTGCATCTTCTACTTGTGATTGATCCTTCCTTTGTTCTTCTTGTGCTCTTTTGCCATGCTCCCCATAGGATTCCTAGTCCCTCCGTTTAGGATGGGAGTAGGAGAGACATTAGGTGCTCAATCCAAGTATGCTTACATTAGGGTAGGTGTTTCCCCTTTTCATCCGAACTTTAGGAGCACTTTGCATGACAAAGTTAGGGCCGAGTTTCCCTTAGACCTTTCATGCATCTTCTTCTTCTCATCTCAAAACCATGCTAATTCATTTAATAAAGGCGATAAGTGTTGCGCGCTACGAGCCTTAAGCTACATGGGGAATGATAAGTGAGGGGTCTCCTCTCGATTATCTAGAATGTTTAGTATACGTCCCGTATGGGGGCGATATACGACGCATTAGCCTCCATGTCATAGTCTTTAGTGAAACGTGGATCACAAACCGAATTAATTCACTTCACTAAAAAACACAAAACCAAAATTCAAACCTTTTTCCTTGGGGATTAATCGGAAACCTTTTTTTCCAGAAAAGAGTGTTGTTAAGCTTCGGTTCTACCGCAAACAGGCATCGTCCCTAACTGCTGGAACGGAGGTTTAACCCTACTCGATTAAAACACTTAATCAACCTGTGGTTTCGTGTCAGCCCGAACTACGTTTACTCTGATCTTTCATACCAGATGAAAGTACGTAGGCACATGACACGATGTTTTAGCGAGCAACCTTCCCCCCTCTCCCGTAGTTAGCCAAACTACGTTGACTCTGACTTTCCCATTGCACGAGGGAATACGTAGGCACAGAGCGGCGATGCTCTGCCGAGTCTCTCTTTTCTTTTATTTTTGTCCCGCAAGCCTTTAGCGTAGATAGATTAAACACACCCTTAGATAGACAACAAGCGTGGATCCCGTCGAGTACGACGAACGTGAGGGGTGCTAATACCTTCCCCTTGTGTAACCGACTCCCAAACCCAGGACTTGGTTGCGATGACCTCGTCTTTTCCTTTTTCGTCAGGTTTTTCCGATCGTTTCCTTTCCCTCTCTTTGAGATAAATAACGAAAGGTGGCGACTCTTCTATTTCCGCCGGGTATTTTTCGCAGTTGCGACAGCTGGTGACTCTGTTGGGGATACTGGTTCCCTATGCGAGTCACTCCTAGCGCTTGTCTGTTGCATCTTTGAGTGTCGACTTTTTGTACAGTTTTTGCTTTATGTACATTATCTATTGTATATTATTGCATTGCATTCTTGTTGCTGCTGTGTTATGGGTTGGGTTGTTCCATCGAGAGATAAGTCGGACCTGGGCTTGAGTATACACATAGGATTAGAATGGATATTAGCGGGAGCTTGTGTGGCGTTTGGCTCCGCAATAGCTCGCGTGAAATTCACATTCAGAAGAGGTTTTTCTTTGGAAATATTCTATCATGCGTGTCTGGTGCATTTGAGGGAATATTGACTTAGAGAGACCGTCGACTCTGGAGACCGTTCATTTGGGAAGTCAGCTAAGTGAGGCTGCTTCGTCGGACTATGATGTCAAACCAAAAATGGTGAACGTATCATCGTTTCTCGAAAGTTTGTGACGCTGACCACCCGGATAGGATGTCATACCTTTCAAGACTAGAACCCACATGTGAGAAGGAATGGGTTTTTGCAAGAAACCTGCCCTTCAACTAACCCTGGTTTTCTCATCAGTGTAGAATTTTGATCCTGAGTGTTCTATCCAGTGTGTTATCTCAGTGTTCTGATTAGAGCGGAGCTCTGGTTAAATTCAGTCAACGGAACAACATCGAATTTGAACATTGGATACCTTGATCCCATGTGTGCATTTGTATATCATCCTTCATTTAACATTGCATGTTTATGTGTGTTACAGGTTCTCGTCTTTCCTTTGATTCTGGTACTGGTCTTCTTCAGAGATGGAAGTTAGCAGAAAGAGAATTGTTGTGTACAAGTTTTCGGCACCTGAGTTGGGACCTTTATTTGGTCTGATTTCCTTGGCTGATCCTGGTGTTCTTGCAGCTTTCAGAGAACAGTATGATGGAATTCTGAAGTTTGCCCGTAGACTTACAACTTATGAGCATGAAGCTATTCATACCTTGTTGCAGTTTTATGATCCTCTACTGAGATGCTTCACATTTCCGGACTATGTGTTGGTTCCGATTTTGGAGGAATTTGCTTACATTTTGGGTGTTCCGATTCTGAACAAAGTGCCTTTCTTTAGCTCCGAGGAAGAACCTAATCTTGAGAAGTTGCCTGCCGCTCTTTATTTGAGCACCTCTGACTTGGTAGGTCATGTTATTAGCAGAAACGGAGTCTCCGGATTTACTCTACCCTTCCTGGTCGACAAAGCCTGAGAGTATGCTGACAAAGGTTGTTGGGTGGTTTTCAGTGCTATCTTGGCTCTGTGTGTCTATAGCATTGTGTTGTTTCCCAATGTACCAGACTTTGTGGATTTTAATGCTTTTCATGTCTTCGCTTCCAAGAATCCCATACCTACTCTTCTAGGAGACTTGTATCATTCAGTGCATTACAAGAACGAGAAAAGAAGAGGAAAGATGGTTTCTTGTTACGCACCACTGTTGCATAAGTGGTTTGTTGATCACCTTCCTCGCTCAGGAGCTTTTGTGAATTCCGCGAACTCATCTGAATGGTCGAAGTGGCTTATGGGTTTAACGGAGAAGGATATTGTCTGGTTCAATTGAGACATGCCGGGTCGTGAGCTTATCTTTATTTGTGGTAGCTTTCCTAATGTGCCCTTGATAGGGAGGAAAGGCGGTGTCAATTATAATCCTTCTCTTGCTGTGAGACAATTCGGTTATGCTTTGAAAGGACCTCCGAAAGAAGAGGAAGTGCAAGAATCTCTGTACTTCACAGGTGTAGCTGATCCTTGTATCTCGGCCCGATTCGTGGACGCTTGGGGTAAGATTCATAAGAAGGGAAAGCTTTCTTTGGGAAAAGCAGATTGTAGAGCCTATGATCCATACTCGGATTGGATTCAGAAAAGGGTTGAAGAGGTATTATTGCCATTTCCTGTTGAAGCATCATTGTATCCCTTAGTCATCGAGCCGCCTACAACCGTTGATATCTTGAGATACACTAAGCTTTGGGCAGCGAAGGAAGAGCTGCGCAAAGAGAATGAAGAGTTGAAGCAGGAATTTAGTCAGCTAAAGCATGATAAGGGTGAAGCTGTGTATTTGGCTGAGACAAATGCAGAACTTTTGACTAAGGCGAAGGAAGAACTTGCTGATCAGGTACAAGCACGGAAGCAAGTCGGTCTTGATCTGAAAAGCACTTGTGATGTTCTGAGAAGTAAGAAGGAGGATTTAGATAGAGCTTATATGAAGATATCCGAATTCAATGAGCAGTGGAATGCTACCTTGATTGCCAACAAGATTAGAGAAGATCAACTTCATGTTCAGGTCGATAAGCTGAAAGTGCAATTCAAGGCTAAGGAGAGGAAGGTATTGCTAGAAATGTTCTGCAGAAGCACGATCGAGCAGAAATACCAAGAGACTTTGTCAGCACTTGAAGAGTTCAAGATCCGAGCAGAGGTGAAGAAACCTAGGCTTGAAGACGCCTTCGGCGAAGATGCTTGGGAGGATCATTGTCATTATCTCCGGGATGTGATACGCAAGAGGGATGTCCTTATCCGAGAGTTGATAGAGAGGCCAGACCATCCAGATATGAAGGAGATTCTTGAGGAGTCTCTGGAGTGGCGTAGAGATCATGGCTACTAGGGGTTTTATCTTTTGTAGTTTCATTTGATTTTGTATCTTGATCATCACCAGAGATGTTGGATGAGATCAATACCTCTTTGTAGGCGGATATTTCTCATTTGGTTGTATTGTTTCATCTTTACTTGATATATGAGAAGTTTTATTGTGGTGTTCTTATCCATCTATGATGTTCTTGTTTATTGAAACCGGAATCAAGGGGGAAGATCTCCTTGTGCATACATAGACATCTTTGCATTTTGCATCTTGCATTCTCTTTTGCATTACAGGTTGTTCATGGTGGCCTTGTGTTCTTATCTCTGCTTGGTTTTCTTCAGTTCAGGATTGAGGAGTTCAGTTTCCACAAGTATTCTAGTCGAGGGAATCAACAGAAGGTGATGGATCAGGTTCAGGAAGAATTGCAGGAGGTTAGGGCTCGTATGGCCCAATTCATGGAACTGATGCAGATTGTCGCCAGTGGACAGGAACAGTTGAGAACTCTCATCCAGCCGTTGATAGCACGGGTTGATGAAGACGGTGTTTTGCACAAAGGGGCTAGTGTTGTTCATCCTCCAGTTGGTGGGTCTATTCCTCAAGGTATTCCTACTGTTTTTGTACCTCCGGGCAGAAGAGTTGCTGGTGAGAACGGTAATATCGCTGGTAATGGTAGTGTGTGCGATGTGCACGGGGTTGCTGGTCCTCATTGGGAGGATAATCAGGATGATATATTTTCTGTGAAAGATCTGGAGGGCGGTTTGCCGACTGAAGCTGACCGAAGGTTCAAACTGATTGAGGAGAAAATGAGATCATTGGAGAATCAAAACTCTTTGGGCTTGGATATGGCTGATCTTGGTTTGGTCCCTGGGGTCAGGATTCCCCCCAAATTTAAGGTGCCCGATTTCGATAAGTATAAAGGGACGACTTGTCCCAGAGTACATATTCGGGCATACTTCAGGAAAATGTCTGCCTATTCCAGTGATGAGAAGCTGTTGATGCATTTCTTCCATGATAGTCTGGCAGGAGCTTCGTTGCAATGGTATATGGGACTTGAGAGAACCCATATTCACAGCTAGAAAGAATTGGCTGAGGCTTTTGTGCGTCACTATCAATATAATAGTGATCTGGCACCCAATCGGGTACAATTGCAGAGTTTGTCGCAGAAAAATTCTGAGAGTTTCAAAGAATACACCCAGAGGTGGCAGGATTTAGCTGCAAGGGTACAACCCCCTATGGTTGAAAAGGAGTCTATTGTCCTGTTCATGGCTTCGCTACCGGGTGTGTACTTTGAAAAGATGATAGGCTGCATGTCTGCAGGGTTTTCTGATTTGGTGATTGCCGGTGAGCGAATTGAAAGTGGGATCAAGTCTGGTAAGATTTCCAATGGTGGTGGATCCTCTTCGGGAGGAGCGAGGAAGTTGTATTCTGCAAACCCCAAGAGAAGGGAGGGGGATGCAAATGCTATCTCTCACAAAGGTAAAGGTAGAGCTCAGTCTCGTCTGCATCATCAAGTTGCTACTATAAATATCCCGGTCGCGGCTCCGCAACAAGGCAATGCTCTGCGACCTTATCCTGCTAGGCGCCGGATGCCGGACAGACAATTCACGAATCCTCTGATACCATATTCTCAGTTGTTACAGCGGTTGTTGCAATTACAGTTGATGCAGAAGAGGACCTTGGCTCTTCTCACAGGTATACCGCCTCCTGGCTACGATGCAAACGCTCATTGTGATTTTCACTCTAGCACCCCAAGCCATGACATTGACCGTTGTAAAGCTTTTAAGCATAAGGTCCAGGATTTGCTTGACTCTAAAGCTATTAACTTCACCAACGAGGGGCCCAATGTTACTCAGAACCTGATGCCGGATCATGGGGTGGCAGGAGCCAATGCCGTTATTGAAGGTGATAAGTTGAATTTGATAATTGATGTTGAAGATTTAGAAACTCCGCTGGGTTTTGTGAAAGCTTGTTTGTTGAAGAAGGGAGTATTTCCTGGTTGTTCTGCTGACTGCTCAAAATGTGAAGCGCAACCTAAGGGTTGTGATCTTTTGAAGAGGGGTATTCAGAGAATGATTGATGAGGGTTGTTTGTAGTTTGACAAAGTCGTGAAAGAAGATGTCGAGAAAAAGGTGAATAATGACTGAAATGAAGTTGCTACTATTTCCATTCCATACCGGACAATCATTATTTCAGCGCCTGCTAGGCCAGCTCCGGTGACCATTTCTATACCCGGACCCATGCTGTACAAGAGCACTAGAGCAATCCCATGGAACTATGGAGGAGAAGTGTTCTGTAACAGGCAGAAACAAGAATGGATAGAATCGACAAGCGGAAGTTCGTGGTTGAGAACATAGTTGGTGCCGGAGGTGTTACCAGAAGTGGTAGGGTCTTCTCTCCACCAGAGATTAATGCTGATAAGAATGACAGGGGTAAGCGTAAAGCAGTGATTGAAGAGAATGTTCAACCCCAGGTTATTACTGATGATCTTTCAAAGGATACGGAGGAATTTATGAGGTTAATTCGGAAGAGTAACTACAAAATTGTGGATCACTTGAATCAAACTTTGTCGAAGATTTATATCTTGTCATTGTTGATGAGTTCGGAGGCGCATCACAACGCTTTGCTGAAATTCTTGAATGCAGCGTACGTACCCCAGGAGATTTCTGTGAATCAGTTGGAGGGGGTAGTCGCTCATATGAATGCTGGTAATGGTCTTGGCTTTACTGATTTAGATTTGACTCCTGCTGGGAGGAACCATAATTGTGCTCTGCACATATCGTTGGAGTGTAGAGGGTCTCTGATGTCACATGTCTTGGTTAATACGGGATCATCCCTCAATGTGCTTCGGAAGAAGGCATTGATGAAGTTGGACATTCAGGGTTTGTTATGCACGCCTAATGATCTAGTGGTTAGGGCTTTTGATGGGTCTAAGAGATCAGTGTTTGGAGAAATCACGATGCCTATTCAGATAGGACCGGAGGTCTTTGATGCAACTTTCTATATTATGGGTATCTAGCCAGCATACAGCTGTTTACTTGGCCGACCTTGGATACATGCTGCTGGGGCAGTTACCTCGACATTGCATCAAAAGCTAAAATACATGGTGGAAGGGAAGATAGTCACTGTGAGCGGTGAAGAGGACATTATGGTTAGCCATTTGTCATCTTTCAAGTATGTAGAAGTGGATGGTGAGATCCACGAAACGCTCTGCCAGGCCTTCGAAACAGTTCAAATTCAGTGGAAGTCTCCTGTAGAAGCCAAAGGCCCAGAGGTTTCGATGTCGTCGCTCAAGGTAGCTCGTGCTATCGTAGAATCCGGCTCGTCTCGAAAGTGGGGACAAGTTCTCGATGTTCCTGTCAAGCAGGACAAGTTCGGCCTGGGATACAAACCCTCCGGTTCTTCTCAGATTCCAAGGTACAGGGAACCAGTTCAGTTCACCAGCAGCGGTGTGATATTTGACAGGATCAATGTCGTTGAAGACGATGAAGGGGACAGTGACTGCGACATGGATGCGTGGATCCGTCCATGTGCTTCCGACCAGAAGCTGTGCAACTGGACTACCGAGGAATTCATTCATGTTACTGCTGCAGAGTAATGTTCATTGTTTGATTATGTTCAGTCCTGCGTTCTGCCCAAGACGTAGTGACCTATTTGTGGGGCCTTGTTATTTACAGTTTATCATTAATAAAAGACGTTTCGCATTCAAATTTTGTGATCCCTGTTTTACTTGTTTTTGTTTTGCATTTATACTTAACGGCAAAACGGAAATGTGTTTTGTTTGTTGCATCGCATAATAACATAACATCCTCATGCAAGTCTTTTCTATCAGATGCCATCGATTCAGGTTCAGCTATAACTTCATACGACTTTGATAATCCGATTTATCAAGCTGATGATGAGACTGACAAAGACTGTGAACTACCTGAAGAGCTAACCAGGCTTCTCAAGCAAGAAGAAAGGGTCATTGTGCCTCATCAAGAGGATATTGAGATTATCAATCTGGGTACCGAGGATGACAAGAAAGAGGTCAAGGTAGGGGCTGCATTGGAAGATAGTGTCAAGAGAAGATTGGTTGGAATGCTCCATGAGTATAAGGATATCTTCGCTTGGTCTTACCAAGACATGCCTGGACTGGATACAAATATTGTGGTACACCAGTTACCTCTCAGAGAAGAATGCTCGCCAGTCAAGCAGAAGTTGAGACAGACAAGGCCGGACATGGCAGTCAAGATCAAAGAAGAAGTTCAAAAGCAATTAAACGCTAGGTTTCTTGCTGTCACGAATTACCCTCTGTGGGTCGCTAATATTGTTCTTGTGCCTAAGAAGGATGGAAAGGTCAGGATGTGCGTTGATTATCGAGATCTGAATAAAGCGAGCCCGAAAGACGATTTCCCGCTCCCTCATATCGATGTGTTGGTTGATAACACCACTCAGTATTCTATGTTTTCGTTCATGGATAGCTTCTCTGGGTATAACCAAATCAAAATGGCCCCAGAGGACATGGAGGAAACTACTTTCATCACACCGTGGGGGACTTTTTACTATAAGGTAATGCCCTTTGGATTGAAAAATGCAGGAGCAACTTACCAGCGGACGATGGTCACTTTGTTTCATGATATAATTCATCATGAGGTGGAAGTCTATGTTGATGACATGATAGCAAAGTCACATACGGAGGAGGGACATCTGGTCGATCTTCTGAAATTGTTTGAAAGGTTGAGGAAGTTCAAGCTGAGGCTGAATCCTAACAAGTGCACCTTCGGGGTGAGATCTGGAAAGTTACTGGGTTTCATTGTCAGTGAAAAGGGTATTCAGGTAGGTCCTGCCAAAATAAAAGCTATACAAGAAATGCCTGAGCTGAGAACGGAAAAAGAGGTTCGTGGTTTCCTGGGGAGATTAAACTACATTGCAAGGTTTATATCTCATCTTACAACCACTTGTGAACTAATATTCAAATTGCTGAGAAAAGATCAAATGGACAGGTGGAATGAAAATTGCCAGAAGGCTTTCGAAAGAATAAAAGAATATTTATAGGAGCCTCCAATACTCATGCCTCCAGTTGCAGGGAGACCACTGATCATGTATCTCACGGTTCTTGAGAATTCAATGGGACGTGTGCTCGGTCAACAAGACAAGTCAGGTAGAAAAGAGCATGACATCTATTACCTGAGTAAGAAATTCACCAATTGTGAGTCGAGGTACTCGATGCTGGAAAAAACATGTTGTGCACTCGCTTGGGCCGCAAAGCGTTTGAGACAGTACATGTTAAACCATACTACCCTATTGATTTCGAAGATGGATCCAATCAAGTACGTCTTTGAAAAACAAGCACTCTCCAGAAGGATTTCCCGATGGCAAATGGTGTTAACAGAGTATGATATTCAGTATGTTTCCCAAAAAGCCATCAAGGGAAGCGTTCTGTCGAAATATCTAGCGGAACAGCCGATTGAGGATTATCAGCCGATGAAGTTTGACTTCCCAGATGAAGACGTCATGTTTTTGAGAATGAAAGACTGTGATGAGCCTTTACCTGACGAGGGCCCTGAGAGAGAATCTCAGTGGAAATTGGTTTTCGACATAGCGGTTAATTCATATGGTAATGGAATCGGCGCGATCATTACTACTCCTCACGGTTCTCATATACCGTTCACCGCCCGATTGACATTCACTTGTACCAATAATGAAGCCGAGTACGAAGCTTGCATTATGGGTTTAGAAGAGGCCGTTGATATGAGGATTAAGAATCTGGATGTATACAGTGACTCAGTGTTAGTCGTTAACCAAATCTAAGGAGAATGGGAAACTCGACAGACCAACCTGGTGCCTTATAGAGATTATGCAAGGAGACTGCTGCCTTTCTTCAATAGAGTTGATTTTCATCATATGCCGAGGGCTGAGAATCAGATGGCGGATGCCTTGGCCACACTCGCTTCGATGTATAAAGTGAATTTCTGGAATGAAACTCCTGCTATCACCATCATGCGTCTTGATAGACCTGCTTTTGTGTTTGCCGTTGAGAAAGCATCCGATGGAAAGCCTTGGTATTTCAATATCAAGCATTTTCTCAAGACTCAGGAGTACCCATCTGGGGCATCCGACAAAGATAAGAAGACTCTGAGGAGGTTAGCTGGTAACTTTTATCTGAATAAGGACGATGTGCTCTACAGGAGAAATTTCGACATGGTCTTGTTGCGTTGTGTTGATGAACTTGAATCAAACCTGTTGATGGAGGAAGTCCACGGGGGTTCTTTCAGCACTCATGCCGGTGGACATGCAATGGCTAGAAAATTGTTGAGAGCCGGGTATTATTGGATGACTATGGAATCCGATTATTTCAAATACACCAGAAAATGCCATAAATGCCAGATTTATGCGGATAAGGTGCATGTGCCACCAGCTCCTCTGAATATGTTGATATGTCCTTGGCCTTTTGCCATGTGGGGGATTGAAATGATTGGAAAGATTGAGCTGATTTCTTCTAATGGACATCGCTTTATTCTGGTCGCGATTGATTACTTTACGAAGTGGGTAGAAGCAGCGTCCTTCGCTAATGTCACGAAGCAGGTGGTCGCCCGATTCATAAAGAAGGACATCATTTGTCGTTATAGTATTCCGGAGAGAATCATTACTGATAATGGTTCAAATTTGAATAACAAAATGATGAAGGAACTGTGTCAGAGTTTCAAGATTGAACATCACAATTCTTCTCCATATCGTCCAAAGATGAATGGTGCTGTTGAGGCAGCTAATAAGAATATTAAGAAGATTGTGTATAAAATGGTTGTGACCTACAAAGACTGGCACGAGATGTTGCCTTTTTCTCTTCACGGTCATCGTACTTCGGTGCGTACATCAACCGGGGCAACTCCTTTCTCACTAGTGTATGGTACGGAAGCAGTCCTGCCATTAGAAGTTGAGATTCATTCTTTAAGAGTATTGTCGGATGTGAAGCTTGACGAAGCTGAATGGGTGCAAACCAGGTTGAATTAGTTGAGCTTGATTGATGAAAAGAGGTTAGCAGCCATTACGCATGGCCGGTTGTACCAAAGCAGGATGAAGAAATCCTTTGATCAGAAAGTGCGTCCTCGGTACTTCTAGACGGGTGATTTGGTGTTGAAAAGGATCCTTCCTCCTCAGACAGATCACATGGGAAAATGGACTCCTAACTATGAAGGTCCGTATGTGGTAAGAAAGGTTTTCTCTGGCGGAGCCTTATTGCTATCTACTATGGATGGTGAAGATTTTTTGTCCCCTGTGAACGCGGACGTGGTTAAAAAATACTTTGCTTAAAAGAGACCCGCTGGACACAAAAAGAAAAGTCCAGGAAAAAAAGGGGCATCCCGGAGAACCATAAAAAGAAAAGGTTCTGGCATAAATTAGGGATAAAATGAAAAGAATGAACCCACAAAGTTGAAAACCTGAAAAGGCAACTTTGGCAAAAATGGGTATCCCGGTGGATTGAAAACCCGAAAGGGAGATCCAGGCAAAATTTAGGGATTAAAAAAGCAAATGATCACAGACTGCGTTTGATCTGCAAGCTGGTGAGCACTTATCCTGAAGGAAAGGAATCAGTCCAGTCAGTCTTGTCAGAAGACGAAACACGGGGAACGTCGAAGACATACATGTCATAGCCGAATCGACACATGGTGGTTGTCTGTTTCCACATTGCCGACATTTCTATTGTATTTGTTTTTTCGGTTTTGAGTAATTACCTCTTTTTAGGAATTGCACCTGAATTGTGATTTGCCTATTTACATGCCTTTAATCAATAAAGCATTCACTTCAGTCAAAGAGCTTTCTTTTTCTAATCTATTTTACTGTTTTGTTAGCGAAATGTCTGTTATTTTAGTAAACATTGCAGGTAATAGCAAGAGGTTGTAAAGAGCATAACGAAAGCGCTGACTTTGCTTGATCGACAAGTATCAGGGATGGTAACCGAGGTAACCATTTCACATATAGAACATTTCTGGTGTTTTTCTTTATTACAGGTCAACAGGGTTATCACGGTTGAGTGAGATTCCCTTATCCTCAGCAGTTCAAGTCGCAACGAATGACAGTTGTTGTCAGCCGGGTATTCTCAGCGGATTAAATGTGATACTTCCGGCATAATGGACTTGTTCCCCACAGGTAAATGCAGTCAAGCATGAGCAACAAAGAGGTATGCTTCCCATAGCAGAGATTTCGCTACCCCAATGAAGTGGTCATCTTATCCCTGGAAGAGCTGTGTCCTCTCCCCGGCAGAGTCCGATTATCAAGTTTGAAGTGTTATATCTCCAGTAGAACAAAGCTTTGTCTTCGCGAGAAAGTGAGTCCCCGGCAGGGTGGAGTTTGTTCTCAGCGGAGCATGATAGAAGTGTTGCCCTCAGTGGTAGGGTGGTTTATAAACCAGTTTTCTTCTCCAGCGGAGGCAACGTCGGTGACGCCTTTTCCCCACGGAGTCAGTTCAGGATTTTCTCTAGCAGAGTGCAGTGCTGGTTCCCTCGACAGAGTAAGTGGTAGAACGGGAGTCTGGGATTTCCCCAGTAGATTCAAGTTCCCCGTAGAGTAGGAGTATCTGATATTCTTCGGCAAGACAGGTTGATATTTGGTGTAATCCCAACGAGAGTGGATTTTCTCCCCGAGTAGGATAGAGTTTTCAGGAATGTCATTCAGGGCAGGTTTCTTGAGCAGGATAAAGTCAATCTTCGGTGGTCAATTGTTGTTCCCCCGCAGAGACGGTTTCCTCAGCAGAAGGGATTTGATTTAAGCATTGAATTGCTTGAGTCCCCACAGAGTTATTCATGTTCGCAGAAGATTTGATCCCTAAAGGTGTGGATTTCTCTTCCCAGCTTGGGTTGTTCTCTCTCCCCAGCGGAGTCTGGGTCTTTTCGCCCTAGCATTTATTTTGCTAGGTTGGTTCTTTTGCATTTGCATTTTTGCATTAGCATCCTCCCAAATGCGTAGCATTTCCATTTCGTATGGAGCATTACGCCATTTTCAAACATAAGCATTTGAAGCATAAGCCAAGTTTGGTGTTTTGGGACCGGATATTCTTTTCTGCAGAGATTGTTTGAATCAAGGGGCTTTCGTGTTATCCGCGTCAGGATGCAGTTTTTGGGTTGGTTATTTTATCAGATTCTTCCCAACTTAGTATGGGTGAATGTTTTCGCTCTTCTCAGGTGAGTCGCTGGCGAGTGTTGCCTTCCCTGGTCAAGCTTGTGGTTCTTTCCCAACAGAGTTGTTCCGACTTTTGGTTGGTCATTGTTGTACTTCAACTTTTGGTTGATGACCCAGTGGCGTTTGGATGTTATTCCAACTTTTGGTGGTTATTCTTTATTTCTCTCAACAGAGTCATGGATTCCAACTCTTGGTTGGCACCCCTCAGCGTAGTTCAGATGATTGTATTTGGTGTTCCTATTTTTGGTTGGCCTATTTTTGTTTAGTAGTTGTTGTTCTAACTCTTGGTTAAAGGCCTTTTATTTCAACTCTTGGTTGATAATTTGGGATGATCATCCCAACTTTTGGTTGGCAGTCTTCTGTGGTGGAGTCAACTTCGTGTAGCGTCCCCCAGCTATCTTAACTCTTGGTTAGTAACTTTTGGTCGATGAGGATCTTTCCCCAGCAATCCTAAATCTTGGTTAGCAGCTTGTGTTCCGACCTTTGATCAATGGTGTTTCAGGGTGATTCTAACTATTGGTTAATACCTTTGTTTTCCGACTTTTGGTTGGATGTTTTCCTCTGCAGTTGTCCCAACTTTTGGTTGCTATTCCCCTATTTCCCCGGTAGGGTCAGTCTGGAATGTCTATTGTTGTTCCTACTTTTGGTTGGTAGTCTCCCTTATTCCTCCGCGGAGTCGTTATTTAAACTTTTGGTTGATGAGGAGATTTGAAGTTTTCCAACTTTTGGTTGGTGGTTATGGTTTCTCTGGTAGGGTCAGTCGTGGATGTCGGTTCGTTTTCCAACTCTTGGTTGGTAGCCTTTGATTCCCCAATGAGGTCGCCATATCCGGTGTGGTCGATTTGTTGACGTTTTTCCAACTCTTGGTTGGTAACCTTGGTTCTCTGGTTGTTGATTCCGACTTTTAATTAGTATGCCTCCTCAGTAAAGTCGTCTCGCCATGTAAATTGTGGTTAGTATGGATTCTGACTCTTGGTTGGTAGGGGTGGTTTTGTCCCCAGAGAGTCACACCTCATCCCATCTTTTGGATAGTGCTGCTAGTTTGTTCTCCACAGAGTCGTCTGATTAGTCTACTCTTTCCCTGGTGAAGTCTCCACGAAGCTGTTTGGTTACTCTTTTGTTCCTCAGCAGGGTTTGTTCCAACTCTTGGTTGGCATTTCGAGAGGTTGTTCCAACTCTTGGTTGGTATCTTTGGTTGTTTTCCAACTCTTGATTGGTATCCTCCGGGCGTTTTCCCAACTTTTGGTTGGCATCTTTTGGATGGAGTTCAGATTATATGGGATGGTTATCCCCAGCGCGTCGTTTTCCGACTCTTGGTTGGTAGTCGCTGTTTTGCATTCCCGCGGGGTGCAAATTTCTTGGTTTTTTTGTATTCAATCACTTTATACCTTGAATGTTTGAAAGCGGATGCTTTTCCTCCCTTCAGGTCCAAGTTGTTTGAATAGGGGCAGCTGTAGCACCCCAAAATTTGCCTTTCGTTTTAACCGTAAATGGCTTTTGTTTCTTTGCATTTAGCATCTTGCATTGCATAGCATTTGTTCTCGAGGCATGGGATCAAGGCGTTCCTGTGGCTTAGGTGCATTCCGGAGCAAAAGACAGAACAACAAACAGCGAGCATCAGAGGCTTGAGCATTTATTTTGCCCAGCGGTCAGGCGACCGATTTTATTTTTGTAGGTTAATTTCAGATCAGAAAGCAGCACGCAGGCTCATGTCAAGTATTTTCACACTGATAACGGTAAAAAAATGAGGTTCAGCAGCTAAACAGAGCTCCGGACAGTTGAAACAGGGCAAATGGACAGATTTCCAAAAGGCGCCAGAATTTAAAATTTGAAGGTGTTAATCGGTTAACCTATATGGTTAATCTATTAACCAAAGGAAAATTGGCCCAGATTTGAAGTTTTAACAGTGTTAACCGATTAACGCATATGGTTAATCGGTTAACCATAGCAGATTTTGCAAGCCAATTGCACTTGGGGTCCAATTTTGATCACCTTGGAATTCAAATTTTCACTTGGGAAGGATCTAGAACACCTTTAAATTTCAGATTTCCCTCCAAAATCCCATTCCACATTCCAAGCCTTAATTTCCAATCCAAATTCCAATCCTTGCTTTGGATCCCAAACCTAAGTCATATTTAAGTGATCCACTCCAAACCTCACATTCCAATTTTCATTTCTCACATCCATTTTTCAGAATTGATCAGAATTCTCTCCCAATTTCTCTCAATTTCTCCATTTCCAAAACTCACTCAAAGCTCTTTTTCATTGGAACTCTTGATTCTTCATTGGAATCAATGGATTCTTGAGGATAAAACTCCATTTACCATCATCATTGGATCAATTTTCATCTTTAATTTTCGTGCAAGCTTGGATTTGAATCTGGAGTTGGATCTATAAGTGATTATTTGAAGCTTTTTGACTCAAATTTGGTAGATCTTCATTCATACAACAACAGTTATTGTGGATCTTGAAGTTTTCCAGATTTTTAGCATTTGATCTGCTCAAATTCAGTTGATCAACATTTACCGAAGCAAATCTCCGCTTCGAAGGTTGGAATTCTCGATCCGATTTAATTTTTGAGCGTATCATGTTAATCTTCATATTCGATTGAATTTTGTTGATTTCGATCCGGTCGATTTGTGATATGGCTGTGTAATTGTGTATCTATGCTCTTGGATCTCTGTTTTCTGTTGTTAATTTCGTGCTTAATTGATAAGTTGATCTGTTGGAACCTTGGATAAGCTATTTCTGTGCTGGAAGTGATTTTCTGCTGTTGTTTTTAGCTTCTGGTGCAGTGTTAATCGGTTAACCTATATGTTTAACTGGTTAACCAATTCAAATTTTCAAAATTTTTTCAAACGTTAACAGTGTTAATTGGTTAACGCATAGGGTTAACCGATTAACTTGTTCAAAACTTTAGTTTTTTTCCAAACTTTTAAGGTGTTAACCGATTAACAGTATGTGTTAACCGATTAACACTGTGCCAGAATGTCATATTTGCTGTTTTGCTTGCATGTTCGCATACCGATTCGATTCGAATCTTCATAGATCAGTGTGATGCATTAGGATTGAATTATTTTGGATAATTGTCACTGTTTGTGGTTGATCAATCATGATTTTGTTGATATGTGTGATCATTTTCTCATTGTTTGCATGCTTGTGTATGTGGTTCGAATTGATCATTTGTTTGCATGTTCATTTGCTTTCATTTCTTGTTTTCTCCACATGTTTGCATCATTCTTGCATCGCTGTTGAGGTCGAGACGCGCTTATGGCGGCTGCTGCCCCACACATTTTTCCTCCCTCCCACAATTCTAGGTGTGCACTTTCATGTTTGCATCTTCTACTTGTGATTGATCCTTCCTCTGTTCTTCTTGTGCTCTTTTGCCATGCTCCCCATAGGATTCCTAGTCCATCCGTTTAGGATGGGAGTAGGCTAGACATTAGGTGCTCGATCCAAGTATGCTAACATTAGGGTAGATGTTTCCCCTTTTCATCCGAATTTTAGGAGCACTTTGCATGACAACGTTAGGGTCGAGTTTCCCTTAGACCTTCCGTGCGTCTTCTTCTTCTCATCTCAAAACCATGCTAATTCCTTTAATAAAGGCAATAAGCGTTGCGCACTACGCTCCTTAAGCTACATGCAGAATGATAAGTGAGGGGTTTCCTCTCGCTTACCTAGAATGTTTAGTATACGTCCCGTTTGGGGGCGACATACGACGCATTAGCCTCCATGTCATAGTCTTTAGTGCAACGTGGATCACAAACTGAATTAATTCGCTTCACTAAAAAACACAAAACCAAACTTCAAACCTTTTTCCTTCGGGATTAATCAGAAACCTTTTGTTTCCAGAAAAGAGTGTTGTTAAGCTTCAGTTCTACCGCAAACAGGCATCGTCCCTAACTGCTGGAACGGAGGTTTAACCCGACTCGATTAAAACACTTAATTAACCTGTGGTTTCGTGTCATCCCGAACTACGTTTGCTCTGATCTTTCATACCAGATGAAAGTACGTAGGCACAAGACGCGATGTCTTGGTGAGCAACCTCCCCCCCTCTCCCGTAGTTAACCGAACTACGTTGACTCTGACTTTCCCATTGCACGAGGGAATACGTAGGCACAGAGCGGCGATGCTCTGCCAAGTCTCTCTTTTCTTTTCTTTTTGTCCCGCAAGCCTTTAGCGTAGATAGATTAAACACACCCTTAGATAGACAACAAGCATGGATCCCGTCGAGTACAACGGACGTGAGGGGTGCTAATACCTTCCCCTTGCGTAACCGACTCCCGAACCCAGGACTTGATTGCGATGACCTCATGTTTTCCTTTTTCGTTAGGTTTCTGATCGTTTCCTTTCCCTCTCTTTGGGATAAATAACGAAAGGTGACGACTCTTCTCTTTTCCGCCGGGTGTTTTCGCAGTTGCGACAAAATGCAGATGCGATAAAATACAGATACAACACAAATGCACATATATACACACCCAAAGATAAAACACTTAAGCGCTAGGATTGACTCGCATAAGGGATGGGAAGAGTCCCCAACAGAGTCACCAACTGTCGCATCGTTGCAAAAATGGAGGCTGACAAAGACAGAAGATTCGCCACCGTTTGTTATTTATCCCAAAAGAGGGAAAGGAAACAATCAGAGAAAACCTACAAAAAAGGGAAAAGACAGGTCATCGCAACCAAATCTAGCGTTCAAGAGTCGGTTACGCAAGGGGAAGGTATGAGCACCCCTCACGTCCATTATACTAAACAGGATCCACGCTTGTTGTCTATCTAAAAGGGTGTTAAACTATCAAAGGCTGGCTCACAGGGACAAAAGAAAAGAAAAGAGACTCGATAGAGCATCGCTGCTTTATGCCTACATATTCCCTCGTGCAATGGGAAAGTCAGAGTCAACGTAGTTCGGAAAACTACGGGTGAAAGGGGGGAAGGTTGCTCGCCAAGACATCGCCGTCTTGTGCCTACGTATCCTCATCTGGTATGAGAAATCAGAGCAAACATAGTTTGGGCCGACACGACCACAAATTGGTTCAAGTTTTTTAACTGAGTACGGTTAAACCTTCATTCTAGCAGTTAGGTGTATTGTTGCTCTACCATTGGAGACTTAGGCGTTACCTGTTTGCGATAGAACCAAGACTTAACACACTCTTTCTGAAAATGATTTTCAAACAATCCTGAGGGATAAAAAGGTTTGATGTTTTGTTTTGTGTTTTTTTAAACAAGAAGTGAATTGAGTTAAGTTTGTAACTCATGTTACACTAAATACTATGACTTGAGAGGAGACCCCCCAACTATCATTCCTCAAGTACTTAAGGCTCATAGCGTACAACATTTATTGTCCTTTATTAGGTGTCTTAAGAGATTATGAGATGAGAAGAGAAAGACACAAACTCTAGGGGGAACTGATCAACCCTAATGTTATCATGCACAATGCTCCTAATGTTGGGATTAAGAGGGGAAGAATCTATCCTAATTTTATAATGCAAAGGATTGAACACCTAATGTCTCTCCTACTCCCATCTTAAACAGAGGGACTAGGAATCCTAAGGGATCATGTCAAAACCAAGTAAACAACAGATAATTCAATCACAGATGAAATGAGAAATGAGAAGAAGTTTACCTAAATAAGTCAAGACAATGCAAACATGGTATGCAAAGATGCAAAGATGAGATATGAGAATCAAATGATGCAACAAAGACAAATGATCAAAACAAGTTGACCTAAACAAGTCAAAAAGAATGAGATGAAATGGGAGAAGTAACAACTCCTACAACCATTCAAACATCCATCACTTACACAAAGGCTAAGCATAGAACAAAACCAAAAGGCCATGATCAAAGAGAAGATGGGATAAAGAAGCTTGGTCAGCAAGCACATGAAAATTATCTCAACCAAACATCCAACAATGATCATGCAAAAGAAATGAACAAACAAGTGCTAAAAGTGATTCATTATTCAAGACAAACTCAAAGTGCAAATATGGACAACAAATCATCTTGAATAAGAGGTAAACCACATGGGGTAGAAGTGGATCATCAAGAGAAAAACCCTAAATCAAGTTAGAAACAAGATACAAGCACAAACAAGATCACAGTAAGTGTAAGAAACAAAGTTTCAACACAAACTCAACACCTAAGACAAGTGGAGAAGCATGATTTCAAAGTAACTTGTAATGCAAGCAACACAAATGTAGGACCTAAAACAAGTGAAATAGAACCTTAATCAAGATATAAACATGTATCCAGACTCATGAAGTGCATATGTGATCCATAAAAGTCATCTCCCAAAGGAACTAGGTCAAACTAGTTTGTATGAACATCTTCTAAGGTGACTTGGCTTGCAAGCTTCACCAAAAATAGGAGGAATGTCCAATAAATCTCAAATAAAATCCACAACCAAGCTAAGTCAATCACAAACACACATGTAAAACCTCTTGGACAGAAACAACTCAAGGCATCACCAAATAATTCAAGAATCAATGGTGCCCCACCTTATCAAGCAAATGTCGAGGGTCAACAAAAGTAATTCAAAACCAAATGAAAAATGATCACAAATGTCTTAAACCAACCCTCAACAATTCAAAACCAAAACCCAGAATACAATATCAATGAATGTACAATAAGAAGCCATGACCTCAACCAACAATCCTGGTGATGGTCAGCACTATGCAAATAGAGCACATACATTAATACATGAAACGGTCAAGTACTCCCATATGCCTGGTACTCCTCTAGCAACTTCTTAGTCTCTGGATGACTTGGTCGGTAAAGAAAACCTTCAACAAGTAGATCTCTTCGCTTGAGAACACGTTGCAAATCACCCGCGGATTCCTCCCATGCCCCTTCTCCGAAGCGATCCTCTAGCTTCCGCTTCTGAGACACAGCTTCTTTCTTGCCTTCGATGGCCTTGTTCAATGCATTCTGGAGACTATATCTCGCCATTACCTCCTCTTCATACTTCTTAGTGCTAGCCTTCAACTGTTCTTCGAGTTCAGAAATTTTCTGCTTCAATTTATCTTCCCTCTTTTTGTTGTTGGTTAGCGTAGCATTCCACGTCTTGTTACAAGAAGAGATTTCCCGGTGGGTGGCATCGAGTGCTTTCTTTTTGGATTCCAACATGTCATGAGAGCTTCTGAATTCTTTCCCCAGTCGTTCACGCTTCTTTTTCTCTTCAGTCAATTCAGCACCTAGCCTGTTCACTAATTCAATCTGCTGTTGGAAAGAATGCACAACCTTGTTCTTCTCACTACGCATCTGAGCCAGTTCCTTTTCTAACCCTTCGTTGATCTTCATCAAGGCTTCTTTTTCTTTTACAACTCACTCTTAGACCTCCAGAGTAACAGTGGTTGGTTCTTCCACCGGAATATGGACAGGGACCGGTGCAGCTGGAAATGGCATCAGCAACTGTTTTGCCCTCTCTTGGATCCAAACTTTGTATGGTACATAAGCCTGACAATCATTCTTCCCCAACAGTGGCTTGCCTCTTCGGTTGATACGCATCCAGGCGTGCTGAAGCTTGGCTAGTAACTCTCCATTCAAATCACCGGTGAAGTACAGAGATTCCTGTACTTCTTCCTCCTTAGGTGGGTTCTTCAACGCGTATCCAAACTGGCGAACGAACAGAGATGGGTTATAATTGACGCACCCTTTTCTTCCTATCAACGGAACATTAGGATACCCAGAACAACTGAAAATAAGCTCAGACCCCAGCAAGTCTCGGTCGAACCACTCAATGTCTTCAGAAGATAGTCTCATCAGGCGCTCTGGCCAGTCAGCTGTAGTTGCACTATCTACAAAAGGTCCCTTCAGGGGGAGATGGCTCTTAAACCACATGTACAGCAAAGGCACATAACAAGAGACGTTCTTGCCTCTCCTATTCTCATTTCTGTAGTGCATCGAATGGTAGAAGTCCCCGATTAATGTGGGTACAGGGTTGCCAGCAGCAAACAAACGAAATGCATCCATGTCCACGAAGCTCGGGAAATTGAGAAACAGCACTATCCCATAAATGCACAGAGCCAAAACAGCGTTAAAGACCACCCAACATCCATTCTTGGCGTATTCCTGAGCCTTACCAATCAGAAATTGGAGGGAGAAACCTGGAACCCCGCGCCAAGAAGTCATCAACAGCTCAGAAGCATTCATGTGCAAGGCCTTAGCTAAGTCCTCCAACTTGGGCCCAGCGGCAGAGTGAATAAAAGGAACCTTATACTGTACTGGTAGCTCAATAAACTCTGCGTACTCTTCCATGGTAGGCCCCAAAATAAAGTCAGCGAATGTGAAACATCTCAAAGCAGGGTCATAGAATTGCATCAGCGTATACAACCCATTCAGTTCATCATCAGTTGGTTTGCGAACCAATCTCAATAGCCTTCCGTAACTCTGCCTGAAGCTTCTACGGACCTCCTCATCAGGAAGAGAAATCAGACCCAGGAGGGGAGTAATATCAGGGATAGGTAACTTGTAGGCAACTGTCATCCTCAAACCAGCCATGATCAATACTCAGAAGTCCGGACACTAGAACCAGGGAATATGCAAATGCACCTGCAGCACAGACACACGTTAATGGGATGCAATGATAATGGTTATGCAAACAATGCAATGCAAAATAAAATGCAACAGGGACCAAATGCCATGGCTGAAAAGCCTGAACCACATCATAAGTCTCAGATAGACCATCCATAATTCCTCAAATCCTGGTCTTGGACAGACCCAAAATAGAGCTTCAACACTGATCTCTGACAGACCCCATACATAGGCTCCAATCAAACCTCAGACCCAATAATCACTCCAACTCGGTCTCTGACAGACCCCAATAACTGTCCATGAGTATCCCGAATCACGAATCAAGAATAAACCGGTATCTGGAGGTCTAGTTACCTGCATGCCCAAACCCTCTCACAGGTAGGTGTCCTAGTAACTGACAATGGTATGGCATCCTATGCGGTCGTTGGCGTCACAGACTTTCAGGGTTGATGATACGATTCCCAAAAGGAGTGGCATCATCAAATCCTGAAGAGGCCTCACTTAGCCAACTTCCAAATGATCGGTTCCCAGAGTCGACAATCCAACTAACCAGCAACCCGAGCCACCCAAAGGGTAGGACAGGAGGCCAACCAGAAGAACCTCGTCTGAGTGTGGATTTCACAGGACACTAGGACATGCAAAGCATGTGCGCGCCCACTACTTTCCACTCTAATTCTAGGTGCACTCAAGCCCAGGTCCGGCTTATCTCTCAATCATAGAACACCCGTCACAACCCCAATACAGCAATGATAACAATAATATAATGCTGAAAGTAAGTGACAGAAATATAAATCCATACAAAATCCTCGACGGGAAAACAAGCGCTAGGATTGACTCGCTTAAGGGACGTTGGATCCCAAATGCATAAGGAACTATCGCAGTCCTTAGCAGCCAGGGGACGTTGGATCCCCAGCAGAGTCGCCAGTTGTCGCTACTGCGAAAATCAGCGCCGGCTGAACAGAAGAGTCGCCACCATGCGTTATTTATCCCAAAGGAGGGAAACGAAACGCTCGAAGTAAACCTAACGCAAAGACGGGAAAGGAATGGTCATCGCAACCAAATCCTGGATTCGGGAGTCGGTTACGCAAGGGGAAGGTATTAACACCCCTCACGTCCGTCGTACTCGACGGGATCCACGCTTGTTTTCTGGTACGGATTGTTATTCTATCTACTCTACAGGTCAGGGGTTAAAAGAAAATAAAATGACTCGGCAAAGTATCGCACTTTATGCCTACGTATTCCCGTCTGGAACGAGAAATCATAGTCAACGTAGTTCGCCTACCTACGGGAAAGGAGGGGAAGGTTGCTCGCTAGGATATCACATCCTATGCCTACGTACTTTCATACAGCATGAAAGATCAGAGCAAACGTAGTTCGGGCCACGTACGACACAAGTTTGTCTTGATTGTTTTTATCTCCTTCTGAAAAAGGGTTTTTCTGATTACTGGTCCAAGCGGACAAAAATGACGTTTTGATGAGTTCACATTCTTTTACGGAAGAAGTGTCTTTTATTGTGTTTGAAAGATTTATTGTGTTTTTCTGTTTGTTTTGAGAAAGAAGAGACAGAACTCTAACCTACGGTTGCGAAGGGAATTAGACTAACCTAATGTTATCATGCATGGGTTAAGACCTAATGTCTATCATGCTCCTCTCTTGCACAGAGAGAAACAGAGATCCTAAGGGAATAGACGGAAACATAAACAATAGCATATGTACAATAAAGCAGTAAAATGCATGGATGCAGCAATACAAGCGAGGCAAGGGAGTCCCACTCAACCTCGAACCTAGAAAACAACAGGCAAAAGCGAACAAAATTCGCATTCAACCTAACAGGTTAAATAGCACACAATACAGTCCAGGAAATTCAAACAATACATCAAAAATTATAAACAACAAAAATAAACAGCCAACAGCAGCTCTGCACAGCAAGCTTCATCAACATCTGTCTTCAAGTCATCTTCAACTATCTACGGGCTTCAAGCAAGCATCAGTCTTCATCTTCAAGCCTTCAAGCAAGGTCTCTATCTTCAATCCTTAAAGTCTTTTCTTCAAATCCCAATCTCCAAGCTGAGGAACCATCAAAAGAATGAATTGGGATGTTAAGCAATTAGTTGACCACCAAAGGTGGCAAACAGACTGCTAACAACATCTAGAATGTTTCTCTCAAGAGTTCTATCTCTTAGACACTGTCACCAAGCCTTCCAAAGGAAGGGGGTGAGTGTCTTAGAGAGACTCTGCATCATAGAGAGGGATGGAGGCAAACAAGACCTTCCATGTTTGTGAATCAAGTTGCTATTCTAGGGCTCTACCTATTTCCTAGTTCCTATAACCTTCAACAGCTGCCCGCAAGGATACTCTTCATCAACTCTGGAAATTGGTCTTCATTCTCTTAATCTTCAATGGGCTTTATCAACACAGTCTTCAGCTCAAACCCAAACCCCAAGCAGGCCCAATACCCCACACAGTCAAACAACTAACCCTAGAGAAGGCACACCACACAATCAACCAATTACAAGAAATATACTAGTAGTAATAGTAGAATAGGGGAAGTCTAATATTTTCTAAGGGATCTATTATTTACCCATAATACCCCTATAGTCCCATCATTGAATTTGTCCTAAAGAAAACCCAAAGGAAAATTTGTTTTGTTAAACCTACATTATATTCACAACCCTAAATGATTAGCCTAATGTTTTCTAACTAAACTACCTAAAATAAATCCTAAAAATTGGTATAAAAATCAAAGGGGGTACCTAATATATGTATCTAGTTATACTAAAAAAAGTGGCCTAAAAAGATTAGGAGAACCACCTAAAAGAAATTCTACAAATACCATATACAAACTAAAAGCATTTAAAAAGGCATTAAAAGAAAAAAAATATATGCAAGAAATATTAAATGAAAATAAAATGGAAATTTTATTACATGATATTTTTCTACACAGAAATATGAAAATGATAAAAAAAACAACCAATCAAAAATATGGAATTTTCAATTTGTTATGAGTTTTCAAACAATTAAGAAAAATAAAGGAAATTAAAATGAAATAAAATGGGTTAGGGGTGCAGTTAGTAGTAAAGTGCATTGGAAAATGAATGATGGGCCCAGACTGGGGGTGCGCGTAGTAAAGCGCGCCTGGGCCCAATGCATATTCAGAAAATATAAAAGAAAATAAAAAACCAGACGGTGCAGAAAGCAACTAATGCAGTTCAAACTGAGTGGGCCTTAATAAGTAGGGGTGTGAAAAGCATTATTCAACTTAAGCCCATGGCTAATCTTAAGTGAAACGACCGTGTTTCATGTGCTAGCAAAGTCTTCACAATCTGAAGCTGAATCTCGTCCACACGATTTGATTCTTTAGTCAATGGTCAGCGCGCATCCAAGGGCATACACTCTATCTTCTCCATTCAAATGAGCGATGGAGCCAAAACTCCATGGATGAGCGCTCAAGGATTCCTCATCTGCAGCCACTCGGGTTCCTCCATTTCTCGACCAAAATCGAAAACTAAAATCCCAGACTTACTCCATTTTTTACCCTGGTTCAGATCATAACCTCAAAATCCACTGATACAAACCCTAGCTCTAAACCCGATGGTAATCCCCAAAATATGATCAAGAACCAAAGTTAACAATCCATGAAATTAATGGTACTAACTTGTTCATCACCTATCACTGATTTAATCTTGCTAAAGAACCAACATTATCTCTCACTATATCTCAAGTTATCGCCCTTAACAGAATTTAGGTCACCATAAAAATCATCACCAAATGGACTCAAAGTTTCCAGAAAGTTTCATCTAATGATCTCCTAACATTCTAACCTATCAGTTTCGATCAATTGCGCATGAATTAAGGAGTAGAGATCAAGATGCATACCTGAGAAAATGTGTGAACCAGATGGTGAAAAGCCCCAATTCAGGGCTTGTCTTGCTCCAGATTCGTTCAAGATGTTGAATTCTTGGTTCTGTATGCACTGAATCTTGCTCTAACAGCCTATATCCTTGAAACAGAAATTCTGTTGCAGATGAGACTTTGAACTTGCAAGAGCACGATCTAGCCAGTAATCTACACCAATTCTGATGGTTACACACTCAGTGAGGATTATAGAGTTGATTTGGATTGAAAGTTTGAAAGAATCATGGAGAATTATGAGAATTCGAAGCAATTTGCAAGAGAAAAGTGAGAAAGTGATTCTGAGATTTTCTACCAAATGAAGCACCAACCATGCCCTAGATCATCTCCAATGCTTATATAGATGAAGATAGAATGCTCTGGAACTTGCTAGAATCATCCAAGGAGAAACTTGATATCTCATGGCATGAGATTTTGAAAATGGTGAGTTGAAAAACCAGCTGGTGAATGCCTTGTTGCAACTCCAAAATGAGACTTGAATTTCTCTTCAAATGAGAAATAAGGAGTGTTTGAATGATCATTTGCATTGTATCTTGACCATAGCTTGGTTTGGCAAGTGTTACTTCATACATAAGCAACCAATGATAACTCTCAAACTTTGAACTAAACTCAAAAATCTACTATTTCCAATGGTATCGAAACATTCTTTCCAATCAAAATGACCAATAATTTCATCCCATTTGGACATGTTATGAAAAATCTCATTTTTAGGTCACTTTTATTCATTAAATTCACCTTTAATTGACAAAATTTGCAACCTTGAGATATGAACATTTTTCAACTTCCATGACCACTTTTATAGACTCAAAATGTCATTTGGAACAACTTTGATGTTGTGAAGTTTTTCATTTGAAGCTTCCTTGTATGAGTTTTAGGCATATGCTTGAAATTACCTGTAATTCTCAAATGACCAAAATACTCTTTGCTTGCCAAAGACATAAGTAGAGTTCCACAAATCAGATGAATTCATACCATACCTTTATAGAAATATAAGATCATGAGGAACAACTTTCATGTTGACCATAAATCCATTTGAAAGCTCCTTGATGGGTAAACGTTGCTTGGAAGACAAGTAACTTTCACAGACAAAATTTCAGATGCCTCAGATGACCTGTAACTTGCAAGGACCATAACTTGAGTTCTATAAATCTACTTGATGTCTTCCACCATTCAAATTAAAGGTATTGAGATCCTCTAAAAGTTTCATGTTGGCCAAGGATCCATTTGAATCTTGCATTTTGAATTATCTTGCTTGGAAGTTTGACCTAAACCAGGGGATTTTACACAGAAACCCTAATTTAGGAACTCCTCTTCTTCTTGATTTCTCTTGATTTATTCTTGGCACAACACCACATCCATATCTACATGCCAAATGATGAACCCCACATCTTTCAAATAGGCCTTGATGCCTTTCAATCAAGCATTTGACCTAGGGTTGACCTAGGGTTGACCTAGATGAAACTCTAGTTGACTGTCTTCAACTGCAGCTCTTGCAATCACACCAATGACTTGTCTCACTTTCAAAATGACTCTCTAGGTCTTCCATGATGTCTGTATACCCTCCATGACCTCAATTCCTTGCTCACAACTTCTCTTATGGTCTTCAAATACCCTCAAGATAAGAGATAGATCCACTGCTTGGTCCACTGACTTCTTTAGATTTCAATTTCTTTCTGATGACTTGGACAGGCTTGAATTTGAATAAGAACCTCTTGATAGGCTCATAGAGATAAGAATAGTACTTGGTCCCTTGTTGGATGATTTGCTATGCTATGCTAGGCAAATGATTAGACTATGTACATGACTTCTTATGCAAATGCTAATGCAATTGAAACATAAACCAAGTGAAGTAGGTTGAGCAAATTTTAGGGTGCAACATTGATGAAATTAGATCCTCAAGGTTTGATATGCACACCAAGTGATTTGGTGGCGAGGGCTTTCGATGGGTCTAAGAGATCAGTGTTTAGGGAGAATACGATGCCTATTCAGGTAGGACCGGAGATCTTTGATGCAACTTTTTATATTATGGATATCCATCCAACATATATCTGTTTGCTTGGCCGACCTTGGATACACGCTGTGGATCAATTACTTCAACGTTGCATAAGAAGCTAAAATATATGATGGAAGAGAAAGTTGTTACAGTATGCGATGAAGAGGATATCTTGGTTATCCATTTATCATCCTTCAAGTATGTGGAAGTGGATGTGGAGATCCACGAAACACTTTGTCAGGCAATTAAAACAGTTCAGATTCAGGAAAAGTCTCCTGTAGAAGCTAAAAGCCCAGAGGTTTCCATGTCATTGTTCAAGGAAGCTTGTGCTATCGTAGAATCTGGTTCATCACAGAAGTGGGACCATGTTCTTAATGTTCCCTCCAGTTCTTCTCAATATGTTCCAAGGTACAGGGGACATGTTCAATTCACGAGCGGGGGTGTGATACTTGACATGATTAATGCCATTGAAGACGACGAAGGTGACAGTGATTGTGATATGGATACCTGGATTCGTCCATGTACTCTCGGCCAGAAGCTGTGCAACTAGACTACTGAAGAAGTCATTCATGTTACTACTGCAGAGTAATGTTCATTGTTTTGATTATGTTCAGTCATATGTTCTGCCCAAGGCGTAGTGGCTCAATCTGTAGGGCCCTCTTGTTATTTGCCCTTTATCATAAATAAAGGACATTTTTTCGCATTCAAAAATTGTGTTTCCTGTTTTTCTTGTTTTGGTTTTTGCATTTGTTATTAAACAAAAAAATGGAAATGTGTTTTGTTTATTGCATCGCATAATAAACATAAACATCATCATGCATATCTTTTTCTATCAGATACCATCGATTCAAATTCAACTATGGCTTCGTATGACTTTGATAATCCCATTTATCAAGCTGAAGACTAATGAAGACTGTGAACTACCCAAAGAGTTAGCCAGACTTCTCAAGTAGGAGGAAAGGGTCATTGTGCCTCATTAGGAGGATAATGAAGTTATCAATCTGGGTACCGAAGACGACAAGAAAGAGGTTAGAGTTGGGGCTGAATTTGAAGATGGTATCAAAAGAAGATTGGTTGAAATTCTTTGTGAGTATAAGGATATCTTTGCGTGGTCTTACCAAGACATGCCTGGGCTGGATAGAGATATTGTGGTACAACGTTTGCCTCTCCGAGAAGAATGTCCGCCAGTCAAGCAGAAATTGAGACAGACGAGTCCTGACATGGCTGTCAAGATCAAAGAAGAAGTCCAGAAGCAGTTGAATGTTGGTTTTCTTGCTGTCTCAAATTACCCTCTGTGGGTCGTAATACTGTTCCTATACCTAAGAAAGACGGGAAGGTCAGGATGTGCGTCAATTATAGAGATCTGAATACAGTGAGCCCAAAAGACGATTTCCCGCTCCCCCACATTGACGTGTTGGTTGATAACACCGCTCAATATTCTGTGTTTTCCTTCATGGATGGATTCTCTAGGTATAACCAAATCAAGATGGCCCTAGAGGACATGGAGAAAACTACTTTCATTACACCGTGGGGGACTTTTTGCTATAAGGTGACGCCCTTTGGATTGAAGAATGTCAGGGAATCTTATCAGCGGGCGATGTTGACTCTCTTTCATGATATGATTCATCATGAGATCGAGGTATATGTTGATGACATGATTGAGAAGTCACAGACGGAGGAAGGACACATGGTCAATCTTTTGAAATTGTTTGAAAGGTTAAGGAAGTTCAAGCTGAGGCTGAATCCTAATAAGTGCACCTTCGGGGTGAGATCTGGAAAGCTACTAGGGGTTCATTGTCAGTGAAAGGGGTATTGAGGTAGATCCTGCCAAAATAAAAGCTATACAAGAAATGCCTGAGCCGAGGACGGAAAAAGTGATTTGTGGTTTCTTCGGGAGATTGAACTACATTGCAAGGTTCATATCTCATCTTACAGCCACTTGTGAACCAATATTCAAATTGCTAAGAAAAGATCAAACGGTCAGGTGGAATGAAAATTGCAAGAAGGAATTTGAAAGAATAAAAGAGTATATGTAGGAACCTCCAATACTCATGCCTTCAGTTGCAGGGAGACCTCTGATCATGTATCTCACGGTTCTTGAGAGTTCAATGGGATGTGTGCTCGGTCAAAAAGACGAGTTAGGTAGAAAAAAGCATGCCAACTATTACCCGAGTAAAAAGTTCACTGATTGTGAGTCGAGATACTCAGTGCTGGAAAAAAAACATGTTGTTCACTCACTTGGGTTGCTAAGCGTTTGAGACAGTACATGTTAAACCACACAACCCCGTTGATTTCGAAGATGGATCCGATCAGATATGTCTTTGAAAAACAAGCACTCTCCGGAAGGATTTCCCGATGTAAAATGGTTTTAACAGAGTATGATATTCAGTATGTTTCCTAGAAAGTCATTAAGGGAAGTGTTCCGTCAGAATATCTGGTTGAACAACCGATTGAGGATTATCAACCGGTGAAGTTTGATTTTCCAAACGAAGGCGTCATGTTTTTGAAGATGAAAGACTGTGATGAGCCTTTACCTGACGAGGGTCCTGAGATTGGATCTTAGTGGAAATTGGTTTACGACGAGCCGTTAATTCATATGGTAATGGAATCGGTGCGATCATTACAACTCCTCACAACTCTCACATACCGTTCACTACCCAATTGACATTCGCCTACATGAATAGTGAAGCCGAGTATAAAGCGTGCATTATGGGCTTAGAATAGGCCATTGATCTAAGGATGAAGAATCTAGATGTGTATGGTGATTCAGCGCTAGTCGTCAATCAAATCAAAGAAGAGTGGGAAACTCGTCAGGCTAACCTGGTGCCTTACAAGAATTATGCAAGGAGACTGTTGCCTTTCTTTGATAAAGTTGAGTTCCATCATATGCCAAGAGCTGAGAATCAGATGGCATACGCCTTGGCCATGTGTATCATCAATGTACAAAGAGAATTTTTGGAATGAAGCTCCAGTTATCACCATCATGCGTCTTGATAGACCCACTTTTGTGTTTGCAATTGAGAAGGTATCAGATGGAAAGCCTTGGTATTTTGACATCAAGAATTTTATCAAGACTCGAGAGTACCCATCAGGGGCATCCAACAAAGATAAGAAGACTCTGAGGAGGTTAGCCAATAATTTCTATCTGAACAAGGATGAGGTGCTATACAGGAGAAACTTTGACATGGTCTTGTTGCGCTGGGTTGACGAACATGAAGAAAGCCTGTTGATGGAGGAAGTCCATGAGGGTTCTTTCGGTACTCATGCTAGTGGACATGCAATGGCCATTAAATTATTGAGAGTTGGGTATTACTGGATGACTATGGAATCCAATTGCTTCAAATACGCGAGAAAATGCCATAAAGGCCAGATTTATGCTGATAAGGTGCATGTGCTACCGACCCCTCTGAATGTATTAACATCTCCTTGGCCCTTTGCTATGTGGGGAATCGATATGATCAGAAAGATTGAGCTGAATGCTTCCAATGGTCATTGCTTCATTCTGTGAGGGCAAACCTTCATACAACATACGATCTTGAGTTTCGATGATGATAAATTACAAACATGGATTAATCGACATTATGGGTTCCGCCTTTACAAAGACAAATGCAAATATTCCATCCACCATATCCTTCGTATATCATTTAAAGTGCTTTACTTGATACAATATATATGTATGATATGTGGTTATGACTAAATGCATAAAAACCAAATAAATAACAATTTTCTACAGATTTTCAAGCCATGAGTCGACCATTGAGTCAGCGCATGCATCTGCGCTTTTCTCACGGGTCAGCGCAGGAAGGTATGAGTCAACACATGAAGACCATGATTCGACGCATGAAGCTATTACTTTACTCACGGTTCAGCACACGCCGACCTATGATCGATGCACATTGGTGTCTCTTTAAATCTGCCCAAATCTGTAATCTATGCGTCGACGCATAGCCCTGCTATGGTCGACCGTTCGCGCGTTTGTGCTGTTTTTTAGAGACATCCCACTATGTTTGAAAAGCTGTTAAGTTTGGTGTTTGGTTGGTTACTATAAAAAGTAACTTTGTTCAGTTTTATCAACAATAATTGTGAATTTGAGTCAATTGTCACAAATCAAGAAAAGTGAAAGAGGTGTCATCAAAGTTCATCAATCTTCATCTTTTACAACCCACAACACAACAATTACACACAATAATTCTTGGGATGATTGTGATCTTGTTCAAGGTGATAAGGTCCGAAACCGTGATCAGAAATCCAGTTAGGGGTGATTTTGAAGGCAGGTTTTTCTTGGATAAAACCTAGCAGGTCTTACCCTCCAAGATTTGGAGATTTTGGGGGTTTTTTGGTACAGATCATATCTACCTACTTCAGCTGAGTGAAGGTGATTGAGAAGCTGCGGTCTTCGTCAATCTAGTAGAGGAAATCAGTGAAGTGTTCAGGAGTGTTGCGGGTTCGATTTGTTTGTGCACGAGATCAGCCGGGCCGAGGGTTTAAAGAACTGAAGGTTATTCAACAAAGGGGATAGAATCGAAGGTCTACTCACAACAATCGGAGAACTTCATTCGACTCGAATCAAGGAGCAAGAAGCGATAGCATCATCAACATCAAGAGGGCTTGATTGTACGTTTTGCTTATCAATTCTTGTATAAACATTTCTACATTACAGGTGATATCTAATATATTGATCTCAATTAGAATTGAGGGCAGACGTACCCCGAAGCAAGGACGGTGGGGGAACTGCCTCAACAAATCTTTGTCTCCTTTACTTTTCAGCACTTTCAATTTTGGCTTAAAATTTAAGTGATTTTAGTATAAGCAGTTATACCATAAGTTGGGTTAATTTGAGTAAGTACTTATTACTGTTTTGAACTTTAGTGCAACAATACATTGCACAAGGAAATTAAAGTACCTTACTCAAGCCAAACCACACTTGGAGTGTATTGCACACCAAGTGTTTGATAAAATGCCTGCACCAAAATTTACTTAGTCCATTTGCATACTTTGTGGGCATTATAGATCATTGGTGCTAGTTCTACTAATAAGTGATAAAATCAACTGATAGTGTGACTAGTGTGTTGAATCAATTTTTTCTTATTATCATTTCCATAAGGCTAGACGCATATCCGGTCTTCTAATAACTGTTCATTGATAGACATAATTTTTCCACGGCAGCTTCCGCAAATTTAAAACAAATATTTTGAAAAACCAATTTTTAATTGGTAGCGCCGACTGATTTTAATTGGGATCTATTCAACCCCCCTTCTAGATCCAAGCCATCGTCTAACAAGTGGTATCAGGAGCACCGGTTCACTCCGTGCTTCAAGTATAACTTTGATAGAAAATGGCGAACAAACCTAAAGGGGCCTATAATAGAGGTCCCATTTTTAATGTAGAAAATTATAGTTATTGGAAGGACTGTATGCAGGTGCACATAAATTCCATAGATAGAAAAGTATGGAATTTTATTATCAATGGTCCAATGGAAATAACCATGACCAATGAAAATAATTAGATTGTGCCTAAGCCCGAAGCACAGTGGACGGATGATGATGAGAAGAAATACAACTATGATTGGAAAGCCAAGAATATTTTGATCTCCTCGTTAGGAGTTGATGAATATTATCGGGTTTCCCATTTTCTTACGGCAAAGGCTATGTGGGATTCACTTCAAGTCGCCCATGAGGGGACAAATGATGTGAAGCTTGCTAGAATCAACACATTAATACAAGAGTTTGATCTCTTTTACATGGAGCAAGGGGAAACCATTGCAGACATACAAAAGAGATTTACTCATCTTATCAATAGATTGCATTCACTTGGTAGGCCAGTGGCCAATGATGTTGCTACTAACAAAATTTTGAGATGTCTTAATAGGGAATGGCAGCCAAAAGTGACCACCATCAAAGAAGCAAATGACCTTACAATTCTGAACTTAACAACATTATTCGGAAAGCTACAAGAGCACGAACAAGTGCTCCTAAGCCTCGACCAACATGAAAAGAAAGAAAAGAAGGACAAAACAAAGACTGTTGAGAAGAAATCCATTTCTCTCAAGACTTCCTCCTCGAAGTCTCAATCTAAGGAGCACAATGATTATTCATCAAGTGACAATGAAGAAGATGACAAGAGTGAGGATATGGGGCTGTTCGTAAAATGCTACAATCGGTATGTGAGAAAGAACGACATTTAACACTCAGAAAAGAACCTTGTCAACTTCAGAAAGAAATCAAGGAACACTCGAAATAATGACACCAAAGGAAGTAAAACTAGAGGATCGTGCTACAAATGCGGAAAGCCCGGTCATTACAAATCGGACTGTCCTTTAAACAAAAAGGGCAAAGAAAAGGAATCTATCAAATCACATAAGAAGTCATCAAAGCCGAGAAGAGCATATATAGCTTGGGAAAGCGATAGTGACTCCTCCTCTGATGATGATAGCTCAAGTGATGAAGAAGAATCTGTGAACTTATGTCTTTCCGCACATCAAAAGAATAAGAAAAAACAGGTATGTCACTCTAAATATGAAAACTCCTCAAATATGTCTCATTTCAAATTACAAGCTGTATTTAATACTTTACACGATGAAGCAAAATAAGCCTTTAAGAGACTTGTCTCTAATAAAAGAATCTTTACTTACCTAGAGCACAAAATTAAAGAGTTCGAAAGGAAACTTGAGGAACTTAAGGCTTCCATGGTGGAAAGTAATAAATAAGATTGTGAGGATCCTAGCAGATTTCTCGACTTTGGATGCGATACTTGTTATATTTGGCAAGGTGAAGTTAGAAACCTAAAGGCCAAACTTAACAAGGCCCTTGAGCCCAAAATTACATTTGCTATCGATAAAGATGATTTTAGAAAAAGTATGGTAAATCCATATAAAAAATACACATATGTAATAAGGGATCCAGAGAGAAAATGCAATTCTAAAGTTGACTTCTCATGCTTATATTGTTGCAAGAAAGGCCATTCCATTGCTAAGTTCCGATTTAGGAGATTTTTGGTTCCTAAAGGCATCTATCAATGGTTGCCCAAATGCAACCACTTTGTCACTCACAAATTAGGGTCCAATATGCCATTGGGTACCTCCTCTTATTGATTATTTTTTCATAGGTACAATATGTCGAGACCACCGAGAGAAGATGGGTTCTCGACAGTGGGTTCTCAAGACACATGTCCAGAGACATATCCCTATTCATATACTTCTCAAGACACATATGATGACAATAATCGTGGTGCGATACTTGGTAAAGGTAGTGTATGTAATCCTTCTTCCACTACTATTTCCGATGTGTTGCTTGTCGAGGGTCTAAAACATAATCTACTTAGCATTAGCCAATTATGCGACAAAGGATACAATACATCTTTTTCAAAAGAGTGTTGCAAAATTGTGCATAATGATGACAAGCAGAATATGTTTAATGGCCTAAGAGTGAACAACGTCTACATGCTAGACTTGAATGAGGTATCGTTAACAAGTGACAAATGTCTCATGACAATGAGTGAAGACTCATGGTTATGTCATAGGCGTTTAGCACATGTTAACTTTGACTTGCTAAATAAAGTAGTTTCAAAAGATCTAGTCTTAGGTCTCCCCAAAATAAAGTTTACCAAGGATCACCTTTGTGATGCTTGCCAAATGGGAAAGCAAACGAGGATCTCTTTTAAATCCAAAAATATTGTCTCAACTACGAGACCTCTCGACCTTCTCCATATGGATTTATTTGGGCCATCTAGAATTAAAAGCCTAGGTGGAAACTATTATGGGTTTGTAATAGTGGATGACTTCTCTAGATTTTGTTGGACTATCTTTTTGGCTAGCAAGAGCGATACATTCTCCGTCTTTGAAAAATTTGCCAAACTTTCCCAAAATAAATTAAGCACAAACATTGTGTAAATTAGAAGCGACCATGGAGGTGAATTTGAAAACCATTTGTTTGAAGAATATTGCGGTAATTACGGTATTGATCATAACTTCTCCGCTCCACGGACTCCTCAACAAAATGGGGTGGTGGAGCGCAAAAATCGCATTTTAGAATAGTTGGGAAGAACAATGATCAATGAAAGTGGACTACCAAAATATTTTTGGGCCGACGCCATAAGTACGGTGTGTTATATTTTGAATAGGGTGCTCATCCACCCCATTCTAAACAAAACACCCTACGAGCTTTTAAAAGGGCGCAAGCCAAACGTGTATCACCTACATGTTTTCGGTTGCAAATGTTTTGTCTTAAATAATGGAAAGGAAAATTTGGGTAAATTTGACTCTAAGGCTGACGAAGGTATTTTCCTTGGATACTCTCAGTCGAGTAAAGCCTATAGAATCTACAATAAAAGATTACTTAGTGTCGAAGAATCGGTACATGTAACATTTGATGAATCTTATCCGAGAAATGTCAGAAAAGGTAGTGTGTTTCATGATGCAGGTACATCTACAGAAGACATACTCAAAGATGCTGAGCCAGGAATTGATCAGCCTGACCAAGCTAAAATTGAGAAGGAAAAAGATGTCCACCATGAAGAAACCGAGGAAGTTCATCCGCCTCCAAAAGATGATCTCCCTCAAGCTTGGAAGTCTTCAAAAGACCATCCAATTGATAACATTCTCGGAGACATATCCAACGGTGTTACAACTCGATCTAAGATAAGTAATTTTTGTTATCACTTTGCTTTCGTTTCACAAATGGAACCTAAAAACCCTAAAGAAGCCTTACTCGATGAAAACTGGTTTTTGTCAATGCAAGATGAACTTAATCAGTTCACGAGAATGAGGTATGGGACCTCGTCCCTCCTCCGCGAGGACATCGAGTAATCGGCACCCGATGGGTGTTTAGGAATAAGTTGGACGAAAACGGAGTAATAACCCATAACAAGGCGCGTTTAGTCGCGCAAGGGTATAACCAAGAGGAAGGCATCGAATATGAGGAAACTTATGCGCCGGTTGCCCGACTCGAGGCGATACGCCTTTTGTTTGCCTTCGCGTGTGCGAAAGACTTTAAGCTATTCCAAATGGATGTTAAGAGTGTATTCCTTAACGGTTTCATTAATGAAGAAGTGTATGTTGCTCAACCTCCAGGTTTTGAGTCGCACGAATATCCTGATCATGTTTACAAACTAAAAAGAGCCTTGTATGGACTCAAACAAGCTCCTAGAGCTTGGTATGAGCGTCTGAGCAAATTCTTGATTGATCAAGGGTATTCGAGAGGCAAAATGGACACCATTCTCTTCATTAAGCGTAACGGAAAACACTTAATATTGGTACAAATTTATGTGGATGAGATCATTTTTGGGTCAACTAACATGAATCTTGTTAGAGAGTTTTCTGGCCTTATGCAGGGTGAGTTCCAGATGAGTATGATGGGGGAGCTCACATACTTTCTCGGATTGCAAATTAAACAACTTGAGGAAGGAACTTTCGTGAGTCAAACTAAGTATTGTTTGGAACTGCTCAAGAGATTTGACATGGCAAACTCCAAAGCCATAGACACACTTATGCCTATATGCGCAAACTTGAATAAAGATGAAAATGGTAAAGACGTAGAGGTAAAAAGGTATAGATGTATGATTGGCTCACTTCTTTATCTTACTACTTCTAGACCCGACATAATGTTTAGCGTGTGTATGTGTGCAAGATACCAATCATGTCCCAAGGAATCCCATCTAAAAGCTGTCAAACGAATACTTTGATACCTATCTGGTACTCCGAAGTATGGACTATGGTATTCCAAAGGTAATGATTGCTCGTTGGTAGGATTCTCTGATTCCGACTTTTCCGGTTGCAAATCGGATGGGAAAGCACTAGTGGTACGTGTCATTTGTTTTCAAACTCCTTGGTTAGTTGGCATAACAAGAAACAAGTATCAGTTGCTTTGTCAAACGCCAAAGCGGAATACGTTGTCGCCGGTAGTTGTTGTGCTCAAGTCCTATGGCTTAAGCAACAACTATTGGATTTTAACCTAAAACTAGAATGTATTCCCATCTTTTGTGATAACACTAAATCCATTAATCTCACCAAAAATCCTGTGTTACATTCTCGCACCAAACATATCGAGATTCGCCATCACTTTCTTAGGGATCATGTAGAGAAAGGTGATGTTATTTTTGAACATGTGAACACTAAAGATCAACTAGCGGACATTTTCACAAAGTCGCTAGCTACGAAACCTTTCTTTCATATTCGTTGAGAACTAGGCATTCTCGATATTTCGGATCGGGTGTCATAATTGTATGATTTATCTTATTTTAGTTACAATTATGTTGTTGAACATCTAACTCGTTGAAATTATTGCAAGCAAAATTGTATAATTCTTCAAGCAAACTTGGTATAGAGGTTATATTGTTTCTCTCTCTCTCTCTCTCTCTCTCTCTCTCTATACATTTCAGTCTCAAAAAGTGATACTATCTGACAAATACTATGTATATATGACATTTCTCATGTATTATATCTATTTGGATGCTTTTTATGGTGTGGCATTCTATTTATGCATCAAATGTATGCTCATCTATGCATAAACATGAAAATCTACATTTTTTGCCTGTATGAGTCGACCATAACAGGGGACTGGTCGACGCATGCTTCTGGGTTTTTGAATCTGCCAAAATTTAACAAGTATGCGTCAACGCATGTATATGTATGGTCGACGCATCGCATGAAAACCCAAATTTTCTGCAAATCATTTCAACTTCCTACGCATTAAATGATCTTTATCAGCATGCTCTAACATTTACTCTATTTCTTAGTGACTTGAACCTACCATGCCTATTGTCTCTTGACCTTCCATCTTCTCAAAAACAAAACCCTAAAAGTTTCATTTATAAAAGGAGCAATCATCCTTCTCTACAATCACACTCATAACCTTCTCTGCAATCACACTCCTTCTCTCTACAATCCCAAATCCTCTCCAACCACCATTAATGGCTTCCTCTTCCCGCAGAATCACAGGAAAGCGATCACGAGCACCTTCATCATCAGCTTCCATACCGGTCACTGCTGCATCCCTAGTTCCTCCAACTCTTGATGAGAAATTCAACACAGATATCAGAAAACGGGGGGTAGTTAAGCAGCATGCATTCTACAAGCTCACTGCAAAACACATTCATCTCACCGAAGTTTTATCCTTGCTACAGTTTCGAGGCATTTCCAACTTCTTGGAATGCAACTCTAAGTATAGTGAAGACTTGGTTCGAGTCTTCTACACCGGCATCAATAGCAGGTTCGGCGGTCAGTTCTTTCACTCCCAAGTAGGCTCCACAAAGGTAAATCTTAACTTTGCTGTGTGGAGTAAATATTTCAATTTGTAATTAGCGGCTGGTGAGAATCCTTTTCCTGAGGTAACGGATTCTCAAACCGTGGCTGGTTATGAATTCAAAACAGCTTTAAATTCCATGTTAAAAAGACCGTATCCAGCAAACATTGTGAATAGTGATGCATTCCCTAGAACCGTCACTGCAGGGCAATTACGAACAGGTGAGTGAATTCTTCAGTGGATTGTGGCGTGCATTCTGCGGCCAAAGAAATGTGGGCTTTCCAGAGTTGAACAGGCTGAAGTTCATCTCATTTACATTCTGAAAAATCAAATCAGAATTAATTGGCCTCACTATATCGCCAATCGCATGTTCACATTACGGGACTTCGCCAGAGGAACTGCTCTCGCATATGGGTCGTTCATTCAGGAAGTTCTCACCGATGCAAATGTGGTATATCCAACATTTCCATACACATCAATCTCTTCCGATAAGGAATTTGACACAAAGACCCTTTCAATGATGGGATACTACCGGTGCCATGAACGAAGAATGTATGGTTTTATTCGCAGAGCAACTACACATATAGTGGTTGAAGCGTCTGAAGAAAGTGAGGAAAGGGAAGACAATGCTGAAGAAGAACAAGAAGCATCTTAAGAGGTAGAAGAAGAAGAAGAAGAAGAAGAACCCGAGCATGAGGCATATGACAATTATCATCCAACTGAGTCACCTGGGTACACAAATACTGATTGGGTTCCATACACAGCTCAACCTGAGGACAACGAAGACTACAACAACCAAGGCTGAGGGGAGTGGCAGCACACTGGCTGGACCACTATGGGGAAATACTATGATCCATATCATGGATATACTGAAGCGCCGACTGAAGCGCTTCCATCTCCTCCGCAATCCAACACATCTGACATTCTAAACATGATGCAGTCCATGCAACTTGAACAACAGAACTTTATGCGCACTCAAGATGAGCGATTCGCTCAAATTCAAAACCAACTACAAACACAAAATGAACGTCTCAACAACTTGTCCACCAGATTGGACGCCCGGTTTGAAGCTCTTGTTACGTCCCATAAAGCTTCGGAAAGGGACATTACCAACAATTTGAATTACCTGAACAACATCACTGTGGAATTCACTGATTGGCAGATCCTTACTGTCATCCATATTACCATAACAGGGGACGAGGTCGTGGCCATAGGCATTAGATTTCTATGTTCATGTTATGTTATTTTGTTGTTGTTGTTATGATGTTTCGTCTTTAACTTGTTTGGATTATCATGAACTTTTGGGCTTTCTAAATGCATTTTCTTTCCTTTATTTATCCTTTGAGTATTCATTGTATTACTGCTTTTCATTGTCAATATTATGTGTGAATATTGGTTTATGATGAGATATTGCCTGTTAATAATCTTGTTGATTTGAACATTTTACTCTTAATCGTTCTCTTCCTCTTTTTGATGTTGTCAAAGGGGGAGAAGAGATCAAAGCCAAGAAGACCACTCCAGTACAGGATTGAAAAAGAAAGGGGGAGCTTATGCTACCTTAGGTGTAATATTGCATTTGAGTCTTATTGGTTTCACACAGGTTGTCATCATAAAAAAGGGGGAGTATGTGAGGGCAAACCGTCATACAACATACGATCTTGAGTTTCGATGATGACAAATTACAATCATGGATGAATCGACATTATCGGTTCCGCCTCTACAAAGACAAATGAAAATATTCCATCCACCATATCCTTCCTATATCATTTAAAGTGATTTACTTGATACAATATATACGTATGATATGTGGTTATGACTAAATGCATAAAAACCAAATAAATAACAATTTTCTGCAGATTTTCAGGCCATGCGTCGACCATTGAGCCAGCGCATGCATCTGCACTTTTCTCACGAGTCAGCACAGGAAGGTATGAGTCAATGCATGAAGACCATGAGTCGACGCATGAAGCTATTACTTTACTCACGGGTCAGCGCACGCCGACCTATGGTCGACGCACATTGGTGTCTCTTCAAATCTGCCCAAATATGTAGTCTATGCATCGACGCATAGCCCTGCTATGGTCGACCGTTCGCGCGTTTGTGCTGTTTTTTGGAGACTTCCCACTATGTTTGAAAAGCTGTTAAGTTTGGTGTTTGGTTGGTTACTATATATAGTAACTTTGTTCAGTTTTATCAACAACAATTGTGAATTTGAGTCAATTGTCACAAATCAAGAAAAGTGAAAGAGGTGTCATCAAAGCTCATCAATCTTCATCTTTTACAACCCACAACACAATAATTACACACAATAATTCTTGGGGTGATTGTGATCTTGTTCAAGGTGATAAGGTCTGAAATCATGATTGGAAATCCGGTTAGGGGTGATTTTGAAGGCAGGTTTTTCTTGGATAAAACCTAGCAGGTTTTACCTTCCAAGATTTGGAGATTTTGGGGGTTTTTCGATACAGATCATCTCTACCTACTTCAGCTGAGTGAAGGTGATTGAGAAGCTGTAGTCTTCGTTAATCTAGTAGTGGAAATCAGTGAAGCGTTCAAGAGTGTTTCGGGTTCGATTTGTTTGTGCACGAGATCAGTCGGGCCGAGGGTTTGAAGAATTGAAGGTTATTCAACAAAGGGGCTGGAATCGGAGGTCTACTCATAACAATCAGAGAACTTGATTCGACTCGAATCAAGGAGCAAGAAGCGATAGCATCATCAACATTAAGAGGGCTTGATTGTACATTTTTCTTATCAATTCTTGTATAAACATTTCTACATTAAAAGTGATATCTAATATATTGATCTCAATTATATTATTAGAATTGAGGGCAGACGTACCTCGAAGCGAGGACGGCGGGGGAACTGCCTCAACAAATCTTTGTCTCATTTACTTTTCAGCACTTTCAATTTTGGCTTAAAATTTAAGTGATTTTAGTATAAGCAGTTATACCATAAGTTGGGTTGATTTGACTAAATACTTATTACTGTTTTGAACTTTAGTGCAACAATACATTGCACAAGGAAATTAAAGTACCTTACTCAAGCCAAACCACACTTGGAGTGTATTGCACACCAAGTGTTTGATAAATTGCATACACCAAAATTTACTTAGTCCATTTGCCTACTTTGTGGGCATTATAGATCATTGGTGCTAGTTCTACTAATAAGTGATAAAATCAACTGATAGTGTGACTAGTGTGTTGAATCAAATTTTTCTTATTATCATTTCCATAAGGCTAGACGCATATCCGATCTTCTAATAACTGTTCGTTGATAGACGTAATTTTTCCACGGCAGCTTCCGCAAATTGAAAACAAATATTTTGAAAAAACAATTTTTAATTGGTAGCGCCGACTGATTTGAATTGGGATCTATTCAACCCCCCTTCTAGATCCAAGCCATCGTCTAACACATTCTGGTTGCAATTGATTACTTTATGAAATGGGTAGAAGCAGCTTCCTTTTCCAATGTCACGAAACAAGTGGTCGCACGATTCATAAAAAAAGACATCATTTGTCGTTATGGAATTTCGGAGAGAATCATTACTGATAATGGTTCAAATTTGAATAACAAGATGATGAAGGAATTGTGCCAGAGTTTCAAGATTGAGCATCACAACTCTTCTTCATATCGTCCAAAGATGAATGGCGTTGTCGAAGCAGCTAACAAGAATATTAAGAAGATTGTGCAGAAGATGGTTGTAACCTATAAAGATTGGCACGAGATGTTGCCCTTTTCTCTTCACGGTTATAGTATGTTGGTGCGTACATCAATCGGGGGAACTTCTTTCTCACTGGTGTATGGTACGGAAGCAGTCCTACCATTAGAAGTTGAGATTCCTTCTTTAAGGGTATTATCTGATGTGAAGCTTGACGAAGCTGAATGGGTGAAAACCAGGTCGAATCAGCTGAGTTTGATTGACGAGAAGAGATTGGCAGCCATTGCTCATGGCAGGTTGTACCAGAGTAGGATGAAGAAAGCCTTTGATCAGAAAGTGCATCCTCGGTGCTTCCTGTCATACCCTAAATTTGCCCATTCTTTTTTTGTTGATCAAAGGCATTGGTACAAACCATCTGAGGGTTGTCAAGGAATTTTGAGGTTTCATCATTGGTAGAGGTATGAGGTAAAAGTTTGTTGAGTACCTCAGAGGTCATGGTGGAGTTGGAATAAACACCCAGTTCATCTGCACAATGCCCAAGCAAAAAGGTTGATATTAGGGTTTCAATTTTAATCAGGATAAATTTGTTTTTGAGGGCAAGAATTATTTCCATAGTCTTTCATAGGTCCTAAGGTGTGTGGGGATGGGAGATTGACCATCGATTTTAATCAGAAGGGTTTCAATTGATCAGTCAATTTAAAATCAAGAGATTGGGGGAAAAAGTCAACTGTGCGGTGAAAAAGTCAACTCCTGACTTTTTAAGGTCAAGATCATGATCCTTGAATTCAATATGACCAACGAATGGAATTTGATCAAGAAAATTCAAGGGAATCATAAAAAATCAAGGATTGGTGAAAGTTGCCATTTTAAGAAAATTAGTGTTTTAGAACTTTCTATTTATGGAAAGTTTTATGTTTGGAACAGCCATATTCAAAGCCATGTTTCTTCATGATTAAGGTATCAAATGAACTTGGATCAAACATCAAAGTTGTTCCTTGTATTTCAAGATTTCTTTTGAGTACCAATTCATAATCATATTATATTTGGAGCTCAAGTTATGATCAATCAAAGTTGAGGAAAAATAAGCCAATTTTATAACTTAGAATTTTTTTTCTAAGTTACTTATGGACAGTTGCATAACCTGATTTTCAACACCATTTTTCATGGTCTTCCAGTCCTCAAATCAAGATGACCCCAACATGAAATTTGTTCTACTCCATGTCATCTTTCATTTGAGTACAAGACCTAAACATTTGGAGTTGTACGCACAAAATTATCATGGCCCAAAGTTGGTGTTTTGGACATCTTATTCAAAGTGTGAAATGTGTGTTTTGCTGATTTGTTTGGTTTATCAGCCTCATCCCTCTTTCATGCGCATGAGTTTGAGATTAGTACACAAGAAACATTGCCATTTCAAGTCAAACCATGGCATGTACTACCTTGAGGGTCTTTTGAATCTTTGCCCAAACAATAAAGGGGACAAACTACTTTTTTCTGTTGCAAGCAGCCATCCTATGTTGTTCCCACTACTGAACTAAGACAGCTATCATATGCAAGCTGGCTGGTACTGCCTCTCCCATCCACCATTTGATTCAAGAACCATGAGCATATCAGATCTGAACCATTGTTTTTTTTACCACTGTTAAGCTTCCTTTTTCACATTTCTCAACTCATATAAAAACTTAGTGCAAAACCCTAAACAGAGGCAGCCACCACTTTGTGCAAAATCAGAAGAAGAGCTTTGGGTATTCTCTCTCAAACTTCTCTAAAAAATCACTCATCACTTCAAAAAGGAGAAACATCAAAGCTTGCATCAAAAAGGGGTATCTTGCTCAAAAGGATTCTCAACTAAAGGCTGCTAACACACTTTGGAGTTCTAAAAGAGGTTGGTGATTCCAAACTCACTCATTATGCATGATTTTAAAATGTCTTGAATCATTAGATTATGCTGAGTTTGTTTTTATGCTAAGATTTGTTTTTAGGCTATTTGTTTAGATAGGAAGACTCTGTTGTGAAGGCATTGCTGATATAGGATTTCATGTGTGTATGCTTTTTGAAACATGATTCATTGAAAACATCAACTTGCTACCATGGTCTATTTTGAGTTTGGCTAATCTCTTGTGCTATTAAACTTCAGTTGAATCATTGAAATCCATATGTGTAGGAGTCCATGTATGATAAGTTCATATCATAGCTGCTGTTTGGATTATTGGAACTATGAAATTTATGTATTACTGTTGAAATCCTTGGCTTTGATTTTTTGAAACAAGTTGCATTGGTATGCTCATGGTTATGTTTGGTACCAGCTGTTTTGAACACATAATTGCCTTGGACTTGCTTTTTTTTGATGTGTTTATATCTTGTGGATGTTAAGTGCATACTGTCATGAGCTGTGAATGGATTGATCATTAGGTCACATTGTTTTACCTTGTTTCTGCTGCAAGCAGTTTTGGAGGCATCATTGCAGCCTCACAAAATTTTGAATCTCTTGCTGAAAGTTTTGATTCAGAGACCCTATATGCTCTACTCATGTTTTGTTTGAATGTGTCTATTTGCTATTAGCAACTATGCTTATTTTGAGTTTGTTCAACCTATACATGTTCATTGATGCATTATGCTTGCATAACCAAATTTGCTGCTATTCCTATTTTAAACAAAAACTCATTTGGTTATGGTTTTGTTGTGAAAAATGTTGTTAATCATGTTGAGTATGTGGCTGTTTAGATCAGTTTGGCTTGTGTGTGTGTGTGTGTGTGTGTGTGTGTGTGTGTTTAATCCTGGTAAAGGCACTGTGTTGCACCCTAAAATTTGCTCAACCTAATTCACTTGGTTTATGTTTCAATATCATTAGCATTTGCATATAGAGTCATGCACATAGTCTAATCATCTGCATAGCATAGCATAACAAGTCATCCAACAAGGGACCAAGTACCATTCTCATCCCTATGGGCCTATCAAGAGGTTATTATTCTAATTCAATCTCATTCAAGTCATCAGAAAGCATGGGAAAGCTAAGAAGTCAGTGGATCAAGCAGTGAATCTATCTCCTATCTGAGGGTATCTGAAGATCAGCAAAGAAGTTGTGAGCTGTGAATTGAGCATGGAGAGTATGTATACATCATGGGAGACTTAGAAAGTCATTTGGAGAAGGAGACAAGTCATTGATATGATCACAAGAGTTGCAGTTGAAGACAGTCAACTAGGGTTTCATCTGGGTCAACTCTAGGTCAACCCTAGGTCAATTGATTGATTGAAAGGCATTAAGGTCTATTTGAGAGATGTGGGGTTCATCATTTGACAGGTGGATAAGGATATGGTGATGTGCTAAGAAGAAATCAAGAGAAATCAAGGAGAAGAGGAGTTTCTAAATTAGGGTTTCTGTGTAAAATCCCCTAGTTTAGGTCAAACTTCCAAGCAAGATAAGTCAAAATGCAAGCTTCAAATGGATCCTTGGTCAACATGAAACTTGTAGAGGATCTCAAGACCTTTAACTTGAGTGGTGGAAGACATTAAGGAGATTTATAGAACTCAAGTTATGGTCCTTGCAAGTTACAGGTCATCTGAGGTATCTGAAATTTTGTCTGTAAAAGTTACTTGTCTTCCAAGCAATGTTTACCCCTCAAGGAGATTTCAAATGAATTTCTGGTCAACATAAGAGTTGTTCCTCATTGTCTTAGCTTTCTATAATGGTATGGTATGCCTTCATATGATTTGTGTAACTCTACTTATGGTCTTGGAAAGCAAAGGGTATTTTGGTCATCTAAGAATTACAGGTCATTTCAAGCCTATGCCCAAAACTCATACAAGGAAGCTTCAAATGGAAAACTTCATAACATCAAACTTGCTCCAAATGACATTTTGAGTCTAGAAAAGTGACCATGAAAGATTGGAAAGACTCATAGCTCAAGGTTTCAAAATTGGTGAATTTAATGAATAAAAAATGACCTAAAATTGAGATTTTTCATAATTTGGCCAAATGGGATGAAATTATAGGTCATTTTGATTGGAAAAAATGTTTTAAGAACATTGGCAAAAGTGGAATTTTGAGTTTGGTTCAAGATTTAGAAGTTATGCATGGTTACTTACAAAGGAAGTTACATAATCCAAATCCAAGGGAAAGTGTGCATGGGAAGTTTCTCCAAGGTTCTAGGACTTTCTATTGTCATCTATATATTGTATTGAATAGCTTCATGCCATGGTTGGTGATTCATTTTGTGCATGATATCAAGTTTCACTTCATTCTTTCAATTTGCAAAAGCATCTCAAACTCCACAAAATCTCTATCAATTTCCATTTTTCTTGATTTGATCATCATCAATATCATTCATAGATCACAATTCACACAAGAATTTGGCTGAATTGAAGAGAAATCGTGCCATACAACTTCATCATCCAAGGTGCAAGAACTTTGGGATTGCTGAATTCAAGAGGATTGAACAAGAATCTTTGCATACAGAATCAAGATTTGAGTGTGTGGATCAAGTTCAGAGCATTGAAAGCATTGGATCAAGAGAATTCCATAACTGTTTTCACCATTTACACCAGGTTGGTAATCCATTCGAATTGCTTAATTTAGTCAGCATGTTAGAGTTTTGTTAGGTTAGAACTGTTAGGATAGGTTAGATGATGGATTTCACAAAGTTTGAGGAAGTTTCATGAAGGTTATCAATGGTGTACCAAAACTGTTAGAGCTTATAACATCGAGAATAATGCACAATAATCTTAGGTTTATAGCTCATAATGGTGAGTGAAAGGTGTAGATCATGCTAGGTTAAAGATTGGAAGGAATTGAAGTGGTTGATGACAGTGCATAATGATGGATTCAGAATGTTACACCTATCGGGTTTGGAGTTTGGTTGAGTTTTAGAAGAAGATAATGGCATGGCTGTGTAGAGGGAAGAAAATAGAGCAACTTTGCTCTTTGAATCGTGTGATTTCATGGAGAGATGAGGGAGAACAGAATGGTTGAAAATTCGTGCATGGGAGAGGTGATTTCTGGTTCTAGGGTTTCCAGAGGTAGACGATGAACCATGGCCACACGATTGCATGTTTGACTTGGACTTGAGATTTGATCCAATGGCTCACGTTTAAATTGAAATGTGGAGGGAGAGACTGTGCACTAAACGCACCATTTCATTAATGTTCTCAGACTGGGCTCAATAATTTCCTTGCTAATGCCACCCCCAAACATAAGGCCCAATGTGATTTCAACTAAATTTCTTGCTAACTGCACCGTTTCCATCCTTTTTTTTATTTTTTGTCATATTTTCTGTTTGATTGGGCCCAGACGCGCTTGCTATGCGCGCCCCCCAGTCTGGGCCCATCTTATCCTTTTAACTGATTTTATTACTCATGGCACCCCCTCAGTTCAATTAATTTCATTTTAATTTCTTTCAAAAATTTTAATTCTTTGGAAAATCATAAAAAATTGGAAAATGCATGATTTTAATTGGTTCTTTTTACATATTGTTCATAATTTTGTTAAGAAAAACATCACATAAAAAAATTGGTATTTCATTTTATTTTTCTATTTTTAGCATATTTTTCTTTTAAATAGGTGTAAATAATGTTTAGTTTAATGCATGAAATTGTTAATTTTGGTTTGATTAGATGCTTTAACATTTTTAATCCATTATTTTTAGGTTGATTAGCTTAGACCTTTATCTTGTATATACAATTTAATTCATATTTTTAGAACTTAGTCTTAGGTGATTTGTTTAGGTGTGAATAACATGATCAAAACTAGGGTTTAGGAGATAACATAAGAGAATTAAATCATTCCCCTTAGGAGTTGTAGATTGAATCTTTGGGGTATGGGACTATAGGGATTATGGTTAGATAGTAGATCCCTTAGAAATTGCTAAGTTTCCCTTATTCAGCTATTACTATTAGTATACTGCTTATATTTGTTTGACTGTGTGGTGTGCCCTCTCTAGGGTTATTTCATTTGTCTGTGTGGGGTATTGGGATTGCTTTGGGGATTGGGAGAGCTGAAGACTTGTGATGTTGAAGACCATTGGAGATCAAAGAGATTGAAGACCAACTTCCAGAGTTGATGGAGAGTATCCTTTGCTGGCAGCTGTTGAGGAGTCTAGGGTTTAGGAGCTAGGCAAAGCTTTAGAGTAGAAAGCTTGATTCACAAACATGGAAGGCCTTGTCTGCCTCCATTCTTTCTCTATGATTCAAAGTCTCTTTCAAATATCCACCTCCTTACTTTGGAAGGATCAGTGAATGTATTTGAAAGATAGAACTTTTGAGGGAAAATTGTCTGTATAATGTTAACGGTTAATGAGCCACCCTTGGTAGGCAGTTGACTGATTAACATTCACTCCCTCTTGTTGACTGATATTCCTCTTGGAGTTTGAGACTTGAAGAAAAGCCATTGCAGATGGAAGACTGATGACAAATACCTTGCTTGAGGAGTTTGAAGATGAAGACTGAGGCTTGCCTGAAGCTTGTAGCTAGTCAAAGACCTTGCTTGTGGACAGATGTTGATGCAGAGCTGCTGTGGCTGTTTATTTTTCTGCTGTTATTCATTTCTGATGTATTGATTGGTTTTCCCTGACTGTATTGTTTGTTGTTTAACCTGTTGGGTTGAAAGTGAATTCTGTTCACTTTTTCCTGTAGTTTTCTAGGTTCGAGGTTGAGTGGGACTCCCTTGCCTCGCTTGTATTGCTGCATCCATGCATTTTACCGCTTTACTGTATATATTTGCTATTGTTTCTGTTTCCGTCTACTCCCTTAGGATCTCTGTTTCTCTCTGCGCAAGAGAGTAACATGATAGACATTAGGTCTTAACCCATGCATGATAACATTAGGTCAGTTTGATTCCCTTTTCAACCGTAGGTTAGAGTTCTGTCTCTTCTTTCTCAAAACAAACAGAAAAACACAATAAGATTTCAAACCCAATAAAAGACACTTCTTCCGTAAAAGAATGTGAACTCATCAAAACGTCAATTTTTGTTCGCTTGGACTGTTAATCAGGAAGACCCTTTTTCAGAAGGAATAAAAACAATCAAAACAGAATTGTGTCGTACGTAGCCCGAACTATGTTTGCTCTGATCTTTCATGCTGTATGAAAGTACGTAGGCATAGGATGCGATATCCTAGCGAGAAACCTTCCCCTCCTTTCCCGTAGGTAGGCGAACTACGTTGACTCTGATTTCTCGTTCCAGACGGGAATACGTAGGCATAAAGTGCGATACTTTGCCGAGTCATTTTACTTTCTTTTTAACCCTTAACCCTTAGTTTAGATAGAATAACAATCCGTACCAGAAAACAAGCGTGGATCCCGTCGAGTACGACGGACGTGAGGGGTGCTAATACCTTCCCCTTGCGTAACCGACTCCCGAATCCAGGATTTGGTTGCGATGACCATTCCTTTCCCCGTTTTGCGGTAGGTTTACCTCGAGCGTTTCCTTTCCCTCCGTTGGGATAAATAACGCACGGTGGCGACTCTTCTGTTCAGCCGGCGCGGATTTTCGCAGTAGCGACAGCTGACGACTCTGCTGGGGATCCAACGTCCCCTGGCTGCTAAGGACTGCGATAGTCCTCATGCATTTGGGATCCAACGTCCCTTAAGAGAGTCAATCCTAGCGCTTGTTTTCCCGTCGAGGATTTTGTATGGATTTATATTTTTGTCATTTACCTTCAGCTATATTATTGATTATTATTGCTGTATTGGGGTGTGACGGGTGATTCTGAGATCCTGGGTATTTATGGAGAGTTTTGAGGTCTGTCAGAGACCAGTGGGAGTTATGGTTGAGGTCTATCAGAGACCAGTCAGAGTTATGTTGTGGGGTCTATCAGAGACCAGTATTGGAGATTTGTTTTGTGGTCTATCTGAAACCAGGGTTTGAGGAATTCTCGAGGGTCTATCTGAGACTTTTGATATGGTTCAGGCTTTTCAGCCATGGCATTTGGTCCCTGTTGCATGTTACTTGCATTGCATTGTTTGCATACCCATTATCATTGCATCCCATTAACGTGTGTCTATGCTGCAGGTTCATTTGCATATTCCCTGGTTCTAGTGCCCGAACTTTTGCATATTGATCATGGCTGGTTTGAGGAAGACAGTTGCGTATAAGTTGCCTACACCTGACATTACTCCCTTACTTGGTCTGATGTCTCTTGCTGATGAAGAGGTTAGGAGAAGTTTCAGGATGAGTCATGGAAGATTGCTGAGATTAGTCTGCAAGCCAACCGCTGATGAGATGAATGGGCTGTACACCTTGATGCAATTCTACGACCCTGCTTTGAGATGTTTCACGTTTGCTGATTTTATCTTGGGGCCTACCATGGAGGAGTATGTAGAGTTTACTGAGCTACCAGTACAGAACAAGGTTCCCTTTATTCACTCTGCTGCTGAGCCCAAGTTGGAGGACTTAGCTAAGGCCTTGCACATGAATGCTGCTGAACTATTAGTGACTTCTTGGCTTGGGGTTCCAGGTTTCTCCCTTGATTTTCTAGTCGGCAAAGCTCAAGAGTACGCCAAGAACGGGTGCTGGATAGTCTTCAATGCTATCTTGGCTCTATGCATTTACGAAATAGTGTTGTTTCCCAACTTGCCCAATTTTGTGGACTTGGACGCTTTCCATTTGTTTGCTGCTTGCAACCCGGTGCCCACTTTGATTGGAGACTTCTATCACTCATTGCACTACAAAAATGAAAACAGAAGGGGAAATACCGTCTACTGTTGTGCGCCGCTGTTGAACATGTGGTTTAAGAGCCATCTTCCTCTGAAAGGACCTTTCGTGGATAGTGCAACTACAACTAGCTGGCCAGAGCGTCTGATGAGGCTGTCTTCTAAAGACATTGAGTGGTTTGACCGAGACTTGCTGGGGTCTGAGCTTATTTTTAGTTGTTCTGGGTACCCTAATGTTCCGTTGATAGGGAGGAAAGGGTGTATCAATTACAACCCATTTCTGTTTGTCCGCCAGTTCGGATACGCGTTGAAGAACCCACCAAAGGAGGAAGAAGTACAGGAATCTCTGTACTTCACCGGTGATTTGAAGGGGGAGTTACTAGCCAAGCTGCAGCACGCATGGACGCGTATCAACAGAAGAGGGAAGCCACTGTTAGGGAAGAACGATTGTCAGGCTTATGCACCCTACAGAGTTTGGATCCAGGAGAGAGCAAGTCAGTTGCGGATGCCATTTCCAGTTGCACCAGTCCCTGTTCATATTCCGGTGGAAGAGCCCACCACTGTTACTAGGGAGGCCTACGAGCAAGTTGTTAAAGAAAAGGAAGCCTTGATGAAGATCAATGAAGGGCTAGAGCAAGAGCTGGCTCAGATACGCAGTGAGAAAAACAAGGCTGTGTATGCTTTCCAACAGCAGATCGAGCTAGTAAGCAGGCTAGGCGCTGAGTTGACTGAGGAGAAGAAGAAGCGTGAACGTCTGGGGCAAGAGTTCAGAAGCTCCCATGACATGTTGGAATCCAAAAAGAAAGCACTCTACGCAGCACACCGAGAGATCTCTTCTTGTAACAAGACTTGGAATGCTACGCTAACCAACAATAAAAAGAGGGAAGATAAGTTGAAGCAGCAAATTTCTGACCTCGAAGAGCAGTTGAAGGCTAGCATTAAGAAGTATGAAGAAGAAGTGATAACCCGATATAGTCTCCAGAATGCATTGAACAAGGCCATCGAGGGCAGGAACGAAGCCGTGTCTCAGAAGCGGAAGCTAGAGGATCGCTTCGGAGAAGGGGCATGGGAGGAAACCGCTGGTGACGTGCGACGTGTTCTCAAGAGAAGAAACCAACTTGTCGAGGGCCTGCTTACCCGACCAAGTCATCCAGAGACCAAGAAGTTACTAGAAGAGTATCAGGCTTATGAGTGTATTTGACCATTTCATGTATTGATACTTTATTTGCATAATGCTGACCATCACCAGGATTGTTGGTTGAGGTCATGCCTTCTCATTGCACACTCAGTGATATTGTATTCTTGGCTTATTGGTTTTCTCTGCAATATATGAGGCTTTCTATGATTCAGATCCGATCGTCGTATTGCTAGCACTGTCACTGCACTGACACCTTCGCACTAGAATCGGGGGGAAATGTTATTCCCTAAATGCACAGACACATTGCATTGCATTCATATTCATATTGCATTACAGGTGATTATTGCACGGTATCTTATTGCTTGCACTGTACCAGGTATTTTCAGGATTGAAGATCAGCGCCCACACCGGTACTCCACTCGCACCAACTGCCGAAGAATCATGGATCAAATGCAGAACGAGATGCAAGACATGCACGAGAAGCTAGCGCTCTTCATGCAGACCATGGAGACTATTGTAAAAGGTCAGGAGAATTTGCAAGCTATGGTGCAGCCTCTGTTGGCAAGCAATGTCGGGCATGGAAATGAGGATCATCAGTCTGCGCGAGTCGACACTGTTCATGGGGATGGTACTCCCACACCAGTGGCTCCGCCTGTAGTCAATATACCTGCTGTTAATGTCAACAACGCTACTGCTGCTGGGAACGGTAACGTTGGAATTGGGAACGAGACTGTTGTCCATAACGTTGGGCTTGGTGATGTCAACTTGGGTGATAATATGGGAGGCAATGGCTTCGGTAATGCTGGATTTGGCTTCAATGACCAGGGATTCGATAATACTGGGAAATATGGTTTCAATGCTCAAGGCTTTGGGCAGGACGGATATGGTATGACTAATCAGGGTTACGGAGGATTCGGAAATGGAAATGGCGCTGGGTTAATGACTTTTGGACCTGCTGGAGTTGCTCCGGGGTACGACAACAGAGGGCGAGGCCCGATAATGAACCAGATTAGAGCTGGCCGTAACAACGGATACGATGGGTATGGAGCTGGAAATGGTAACTGGCAGGAAGACCAGCAAGAGGACGCTTTCTCCGGTGGAGGTTTCGAAGGACCTATGGATGACTCCCAGAGGATCAGAATGCTAGAAGAGCAGATGAGGGGGGTCGTAAATCAAAGCGCTGTCGGCTTAGACATGTCAACAATGGGTCTGGTGCCTGGCTTGAGGGTGCCAATCAAATTCAAAGCTCCCACATTTGATAAGTATAAAGGGGAAACCTGCCCGAAAGTGCACGTACGGTCTTATTACAGAAGGATGTCGGCGTATTCTACTGATGAGAGGATGCTAATACATTTCTTTCAAGATAGCTTGTCAGGCCCTTCCCTCGAGTGGTATATGGGATTGGAGCCAACGCATATAAAGACATGGAAGCAGCTGGCAGAGGCATTTGTAGCTCACTATAAGTATAACAGCGACTTGGCACCCAACCGGGTCCAATTGCAGGGGCTATCCCAGAAGAAGGGTGAGAGCTTTAAAGAGTATGCGCAAAGATGGCGCGACATGGCTGCTAGGGTCCATCCTCCTCTAGAGGACAAGGAAATGAATAACATGTTCATTGGAACATTCACCGGCATGTTTTATGACAAGTTGTTTCACACATCTTTGGGCAGTTTCTCAGACTTAATTTTGATGGGAGAAAAGATTGAAAGTAACATTAAGCAGGGAAGATTGCAAGCTGAGGAATCTACTGCATCTGACAGTAACAGGAAGGCTTTTGGTGGGCGCCGTCAGGGCGATGCAAGCGCAGTGTTTAGGGGCCGAGGAAGAGGCTGTGGCAGAGGTCGAAACCAGTATAATCAGCCGCAGCAGGTGGCGAGTGTTACTATTCCGTTCCAGCAACAACCTTTTCAACAACAACAGCAACAGCAACAGCAGCCACAACAGGGGGCACAGCCTGCCCAGCGCAGATTCCAGGGGGGTAAACCTAGGAGAGTGTTTGAAAAGCCTCCTTCAACGTATGCAGATTTGTTACAAACGTTGTTGGGTTTGAACTTGGTAGAGAAGAGAACTCTGGCGCCAATCACAGGCACTCCTCCGTATGGTTATGATGCAAGCAGGCACTGCGAATTCCACTCTGGGGCTCCGGGCCACGATATAGAGGGTTGCCATGCGTTTAAGCACGTTGTGCAGGATCTATTGGACAATAAGGCTATCAATTTTGGAACGGCGGGTCCGAATATAGTGCAGAAGCCCATGCCCAGCCATGGGGCAAACGCCATTTTAACTGACGAGGGTCGGAATCTGATTATGAATGTCGACGATTTAAAGACGCCGTTGAGCGAGATAAAGAGCCGATTATTGCAAGGGGGTGTCTATCCAGGGTGTGACGAGTATTGTTTGGAATGCTGGACCTCAGCTGGGGGTTGTGATGATTTAAAGAAAGGTATTCAGGCTTTAATAGATGGAGGTACATTACAGTTTGACAGAGCAGCAATTGAAGAGCCTGCAGGGGCATTGGCAGACAAGCAAAGTGATGTGGCCACTGTGACGATTCCTCGAAAGACAATCACTATAACAGCACCAGCCCAGCGACCACCGATCACTATCACTAAGGCCAGACCAGTCCCGTACGAGAGCACAAAGGCGGTCCCATGGTCCTATGGGTTGGAAGTGTATTGTGACGGAATAAAGATTGATGTTAATAAGCAGCCAGCTGAGACTGTAGACAATGTTGTCGGCACCGGAGGCATGACAAGGAGTGGTAGGATCTTTATCTCGCCTAAGGTAGAGGCCGAAAGACTGGCGAAGGGAAAGGGAAAGATGGTTGAGAATGGCCCTGTGCAGGCAAGCGAAAAAACAACGGCATCGAAGGATGTAGAAGAGTTCATGCGTTTGATTCGCAAAAGTGATTATAAGATTGTTGAGCATCTGCAACAGACGCCTTCAAAGATCTCTATACTGTCGTTGCTATTGTGCTCTGAAGCTCACATAAATGCTTTGTTGAAAGTCCTGGACACTTCCTTCGTACCCCAAGATGTTTCCGTAAATCAGCTGGAAGGAGTATTGGCACATGTGAATGTAGGCCATAGCTTGGGCTTTACAGACTTCGATTTGACCCCGAAAGGAAGAGAGCATAATATGGCGCTGCACGTTTCTGTGGAGTGTAGAGGATCAGTCATGTCGCATGTATTGGTCGACACCGGATCGTCTTTGAATGTGCTGCCCAAGAAAGCGATGATGAAGCTAGATGTCAGAGGAATCCTGTGCACGCCCAGTGACTTGGTGGTTAGGGCGTTTGATGGTACGCGAAGAACAGTTTTTGGATCGATAACATTGCCTTTACAGGTGGGTCCGGAGGTTTTCGCGACTGAATTTTATATCATGGACATCCAGCCTGCATATAGCTGCCTCCTCGGAAGACCTTGGATCCATGGGGCTGGGGCAGTCACGTCTACCTTGCATCAAAAGTTGAAATATATGGTAGGAGACAGCGTGGTCACCGTCTGCGGAGAAGAAGACATCCTGGTCAGCCATCTGTCGTCATTTAAATATGTGGAGGTCGATGGAGAGATTCACGAAACACCCTGTCAGGCATTTGAAGGGTTGCGCATCAAGGACAAAAGTCCCGGGCCGAGCAAAGCGTCGGAGATAGCCGTCTCGTCATATAAAGAAGCTCAAGCTCTGGTAGAGACTGGTGAGACGAAGGGCTGGGGCAAAGTGCTGGATATTCCTGTGAAGATGGACCGATTTGGGTTGGGGTACCAACCGTCGTCGTCAACACCTGCTGTGGGGGCACCCCGTTTCAGAGGACCAATAACCATCACTGCTAGTGGAGTATGTCATGAGACCATCAACGCTGCTTCAGAGTCTGACGAAGGAGACAGCGATTGCGATATGGACGCCTGGATTCAGCCGAGCGTGCCAGGACAGGGATTGTGCAACTGGTCTATTCAGGAGATTGTTCCTGTGACTCTTAAACAGTAATGCTTTGTTTTTAATTGTTGAACAATCTGGTGTCTTGCCTGAGGCATCATGATTTGCTTAGGGCTGTGCTGTTATGAACATTGCGTGTTTATCATTAAATAAAAGGCGTTTTTTGCATGTGCAAATATTGCGATCTCTGTTTTTCTTGTTTTGTATTTTTCAATAAAATGGCAACGTGGTTATTTGCTTTATACGCATTTTGAAGCATTTAACCATTCCTTTTGCAGGATAAAATTTTCAGATGACATCCTTGAACCACCTATGACTCGTCCCGACTTTGAACATCTGGTATTTCAGGCAGAAGAAGAGATTGTTGAAGATGGTGACGTTCCCGAAGAATTGTCTTGGTTGGTGAAACAAGAAGAAAGAGTCATTCTGCCTCACGAAGAGGTCATCGAAATTATCAACCTGGGGTCGGAAGGGGTTGAGAAGAATATTCATATAGGAGCCGCGCTGCAGAGCGACATCAAGCGAAGACTGGTTGAAATGCTCAGAGAGTATAGTGATGTGTTCGCTTGGTCGTATGAGGACATGCCTGGGCTCGATACAGATATGGTTGTGCACCGTCTGCCGTTGAAAGAAGAATGCCCGTCGGTCAAACAAAAGCTTCGCAGAACTAGACCCGATATGGCAGTGAAGATTAAGGAAGAGGTTCAAAAACAGTGGGATGCTGGTTTCCTAGCTGTGACAAAATATCCCTCATGGGTCGCTAACATTGTACCAGTGCCAAAGAAAGACGGTAAAGTGAGAATGTGCATAGATTACCGTGACTTAAACAAAGCGAGCCCAAAGGATGATTTTCCACTTCCTCATATCGACGTGCTAGTTGACAACACTGCTCAGTACTCCGTATTCTCCTTCATGGATGGCTTCTCAGGCTATAATCAGATTAAAATGGCGCCAGAGGACATGGAGAAGACTACTTTCATAACGCCTTGGGGAACATTTTGTTACAAAGTGATGCCCTTCGGACTAAAGAATGCTGGGGCAACGTATCAGCATGCAATGACGACTCTTTTTCATGATATGATGCATAAGGAGATCGAAGTTTATGTTGACGATATGATTGCCAAATCCCAGACGGAGGAAGAGCATTTGGTGAATCTGCTGAAGTTATTCAAAAGGCTTAGGAAGTTCAGGCTGATACTGAACCCTAACAAGTGCACCTTCGGGGTGAGATCGGGTAAACTGCTGGGGTTTATCGTAAGTGAAAAAGGAATAGAGGTTGATCCTGCAAAAATAAAAGCCATACAAGAGATGCCGACGCCTAGAACAGAAAAAGAGGTGCGCGGGTTTTTAGGGAGGTTGAACTACATCGCCCGGTTCTTATCTCACCTAACTGCTACGTGTGAACCATTATTCAAGCTGTTGAAAAAAGACCAAGCTGTAACGTGGAACGAAAATTGTCAAAAGGCGTTCGATAAAATAAAGCAGTATTTGCAGGAGCCTCCTATTTTGATACCTCCAGTGGCAGGGAGACCCTTGATTATGTATTTGTCAGTTCTTGAGGGAAGCATGGGTTGTGTTCTCGGTCAACACGACGAGACAGGAAGAAAAGAGCATGCGATCTATTACTTGAGTAAGAAATTTACTGAATGTGAATCTCGATACTCAATGCTTGAGAAAACTTGTTGCGCGCTAGCCTGGGCCGCCAAGCGTTTGAGGCAATACATGTTGAATCATACAACCATGCTCATTTCGAAGATGGATCCTATCAAATATGTATTCGAAAAGCAAGCGTTATCAGGGAGAATTTCCCGGTGGCAGATGGTCTTGACTGAATATGACATCCAGTATGTCTCGCAAAAGGCTATAAAGGGGAGTGTACTGTTTGAGTACTTGGCAGAGCAGCCTATTGAAGATTACCAATCGATGAGGTTTGATTTTCCTGACGAGGATATCATGTACCTAAAGATGAAAGATTGCGAAGAGTCGTTTCCAGACGAAGGACCAGAATTGGGTTCCAAATGGAGGATGATATTTGACGGAGCTGTAAATGCTTACGGTAGCGGAATAGGGGCAATCATCACCACTCCACACGGGTCGCACATCCCGTTTACTGCCCGATTGACCTTTTCAGTTACCAATAATGAAGCCGAATACGAAGCTTGTATAATGGGGCTTGAAGAAGCCATTGATTTGCGAATCAAGAATCTGGACGTATACGGAGACTCAGCTTTGGTGGTGAATCAGATAAAAGGAGAATGGGAGACACGTCAGCCCAATTTGATACCTTACATGAACTATGCAAGGAGATTGTCGCCTTTCTTTGACAAGGTTGAATTGCATCATGTACCGTGAGCAGAGAATCAGATGGCTGACGCCCTGGCCACATTGTCTTCCATGTACAAAGTCAACTTCTGGAACGAGGCTCCTAGCATTGTTATCTCTCGGCTTGACAGACCGGCCTTCATATTTGCTATTGACGAAGCATCTGACGACAAACCGTGGTATTTTGATATCCTTAATTTCCTGAAGAATAAAGAGTATCCGGCTGGGGCATCCAGTCAAGATCAGAAAAATCTCAGGAGATTAGCGGGTAATTTCTATTTGAACCCAGACGGTGTCTTGTACAGAAGAAATCACGATTTGGTGCTGCTGCGTTGTGTAGATGAAAAAGAGGCAAAGTTGCTCATGGAGGAGATACATGAAGGTACCTTCGGTACGCATGCTGGTGGGCATGCTATGACGAGGAAGCTGCTGCGGGCAGGTTATTTTTGGCTGACTATGGAAACTGATTGTTTCAAGTTTGCGAGGAAGTGCCACAAGTGCCAAATCTATGCTGATAAGATCCATGTGCCTCTGAGTCCTCTAAATGTGATGTCATCGCCATGGCCATTCTCGATGTGGGGAATCGATATGATTGGAAAGATTGAGCCGACAGCTTCTAACGGGCACCGGTTCATTCTAGTAGCAATCGATTATTTCACCAAATGGGTGGAAGCGGCATCCTACGCAAATGTGACCAAGCAGGTGGTAGCTAGATTCATCAAGAGAGATATCATTTGCAGATATGGGATCCCCGAGCGGATAATCACTGACAACGGTTCAAACCTGAATAATAAAATGATGAAGGAGCTCTGTCAGAATTTCAAGATCGAACATCACAACTCCTCCCCTTACCGACCCAAGATGAATGGCGCTGTTGAAGCGGCCAATAAGAATATAAAGAAGATCGTTCAGAAAATGGTGGTAACCTATAAGGATTGACATGAGATGCTACCTTTTGCTTTGCACGGTTATCGTACGACGGTACGCACATCAACCGGGGCAACCCCGTTCTCGTTGGTATACGGAATGGAAGCAGTGCTACCACTGGAAATTGAGATCCCTTCGCTGAGAGTGCTACGAGACGTCCAACTAGATGAGGCAGAATGGGTGAAAGACAGGTTGAACCAACTGAGTTTAATGGATGAGAAGAGGCTAGCTTCTCTAGCATACGGTCGTTTGTACCAGAGCCGAATGAAGAAAGCATATGATAAGAAGATACATCCTCGGAGCTTTCAGACGGGCGACCTTGTGCTGAAAAGGATTCTCCCACCGCAGGCGGACCACAGGGGCAAGTGGACCCCCAACTACGTAGGGCCATACGTTGTTAGAAAAGTCTTTTCAGGAGGGGCTTTGTTGTTGTCCACCATGGACGGTGAAGACTTTACGTCGCCTGTGAATTCGGACGCAGTTAAAAAATACTTTGCTTAAAACTGACCCGCTGGACAGGAAAAAAAAAGAGAGTCCAGGCAAAAATGGGGCATCCTGGCGAACCAAAAACAGAATGAAAGGTTCGGGCAAAATTTAGGGATAAAAGTGAAAAAAAATGTACACCCGCGAAGTTGAAAACCTACACTGGGCGGCTTCGGCAAAAAAGGGTATCCCGGTGAACTGAAAACCCGTAAAGGGCGGTTCATGCAAAAGTTAGGGATTTGAAAAGCAAATGACTGCGGTCCGAATTTAATACTGCATTGAGCATTGGTGCGGGAGAATATACCTGAGGGGTCGATTATCAGATACAATCTCTTCGGAAGTGTGGATACCGGGAAAGCATTAGAGTCGGGCGAGTCATAGGAGGATCAGTTCGTGATGTTCGTCTGCATCCCATTGCCGACATGTGTACAAATTTAATTTGTCATCATATTTATGCTTCTTGTGCATACTTGTGTATTTGTTATGCGTAGCTTCCTCTTTCCAGGAGTTACATCCCGTGTACAAAACTCCGCCCATTCAGGGGCCCAATCAATAAAATATGTTATTCAGTATTTGATGCTGGTTCTTTACTGTTTTGTGCATGATAAAACGCCTAGGTTTGATGAAACTAGCATGTGCATAACGCCGCTGGCCCTTGCCAATAATTGCTAAAACTTTGAATTAACTGAAAACGATGTCACTAACGCTAACCTGAATAGATTTGGTTGCATAGGCTTGTCTTGTCTTGTTTGCGTTGTTGCAGGGTTCATAGCCGTATGAAGAGGACGATCAAAAGATTGCAGTAACGAAAGACTCGCTCCCCACGCAGGTCGTGCTTCCGAGATAATAATGTTCCTCACTGAAGAAGGATCAAATTCCCCATCTAGTCGCAGCTTATTCAAAGAACATTCTCCAGCCAAGTCATTTATCCTCAAACAGAGTTTGGCGGTTCCAAGATTGTAGGCTGTATTCAGACAGTGTGGCGTCCCCCAGGAGGATTCCCTTATCGCAAGCAGAGTGGTTTAGCCTCAGAAGATCAATGTTTCCAATTGGTGAGCTGTATTCAGGCAGTTTACCTTTCCCCGCAGGGTCATTTACTCTCCCCTGGCGGAGTCAGTTGATTGTTCCCAAGAGAATCATTCCAGCCTCAGCGGAGTTCTCTTTTCAGCAAGTGTTTTCATTCCTCCCAGTGGAACTCGAAGATTAAGACTCTCCTCGGCATAGTTGGTTGCGCCTTGGCATTTATTTTGTCAGAGTATCGTGTGACACCCGGTTCACTCTCCAGCAGAAGTCCAATCATACCAGGCGCATCTGCTATTCTCCAGCAGAGTTATACTCCCCAGCAGGGTGTTACTTTGATGAGGTGCTTGGTTTAAGTTACCAATTTCCCAGCTGAGTTGACTTCACTCTTCCAGCATTTATTTTGCTGGAAGAATTCTGTAGCACCTGGCTATCCCCAGCAGGAGTCAGCAGTATCTTCGGCATTTATTTTGCTGAAGCAGTTTCCTGTATCCCAGCAGTTCGAGTTTGCATTTGCATTGGCATATAGTGTCATAGTTGCATATACCAAATAAAAGCGCGTAGCATTTCCATGTCGAATGGAGCATTACGTCGGTGTCAAACATGTGCATTTTGAAGCATAAACTAGGTTGGCTAACCTGTTTGTCTCAAGTATTGCTCTCGTGCAGGTGGAGGGAGCTCTTGCTCAAATGAATTACCAAGCATTCAAAACCTCGGCGTGAGATATTCAACGATAATGTCAGTGTTGGCCTTATTCCCCACAGAGCTATCATGATAAATTTCTCTTTTTCTCCGAGCAGAGTTATTTGTGTAAATTTCTCTTGTTTTCCCCGCCAGAGTTAGTAGGCAAAATATCTCCTTGTCCCCAAGCAGAGTTATTTGTCATCAAAGGGTTTCATGAATCAGAATTTCAAAGGCTACTGCCCGCTATCCGAGCAGGTGTCCGGTAGTTTGGTTTCCAAATATCCCCAGTAGAGTCCGCTTCAAAGTCGCTGTCACGTCAGTGCTAAGAAGTTTGTGGGTTGGGATCAATGGAGAAATGAGTCCTGACGTGGACAATCTATTCCTATATTGACGGGATTTCTTCGTGCTAGAGAAGTGGGTGTCCTAACGTGGACATATTTATTTCCTCAAGTTGACGATATATGTTAGTCCTAACGTGGACAGATTCGGTTTCTCGGTATTGGTTGGATGTGGAGTCCTGACGTGGACAAAGTTGGTTACTCTTCGTGATGGTGTCCTGACGTGGACCATTTATTTCCAGTAGATATCTTTATTCGTAATGGTGAAATGTGCGTCCTGACGTGGACAAGTTTATAGTTTTTCGTGATGATAAGAGGCGCAAGTCCCGACATGGACAAGGTTATCTCTTCGTGTTAGTGAAGCGTGAGTCCTGACGTGGACAAGTTTCATTTCCCCAGTAAGTCAAAGGTGCGCAAGTCCTAACGTGGACAGATTTATCTTCCTTCGGGTTGACGCAGCGTGAGTCCTGACGTGGACAAGTTTTATTTCCTCAACAGAGAAGATGTAGTCCTGACATGGACAAATCAAGACGAGATGTGAGTCCTGACGTGGACCAGTTTTTTCTTCAGCAGGTCGAGAGGTGAGTCCTGACGGGGACAAAGTTTTATTTCCCCAGCGGGTCGAAGGTGCATGAGTCCTGACGTGGACAAATTTTATTTCCTCAGCGAGTCAAGAGGTGAGTCCTGACGTGGACAAATCAAAATGAAAAGCGTTTCCTTACGTGGAAAGATTGTATTCCTTACGGGGAAAGATTGGAGTCCTGACGTGGACAAATCAAGATGAAGCGTGAGTCCTGACGTGGACAAGTCTTATTTCTTCAGCGGGTCGAGATTGGAGTCCTTACGTGGACAAATAAAGATAAGATTGTGATTCCTTACGTGGAAAGATTGTGATTCCTTACGTGGAACGAAGGTGGTTTCCTAGCGTGGAAAAAGTTATTCCTTACGTGGAAAGAAGACGTATTCCTTACGTGGAAAGATTGGAGTCCTTACGTGGACGAATCAAGATGAGTTGTATTCCTTACGTGGAAAGAGGCATTCCTTACGTGGAAAGATGTTATTTACAAGATGGAAAGAAGTTATTCCTTACGTGGAAAGATTGGTTTCCTTACGTGGAAAGGTGGGTCCTTACGTGGACGGAGTTGTATTCCTTACGTGGAAGAGTTTAACGAAGAAAGACAGTTTATTCCTAGCGTGGAACGGTGAGTCCTAACGTGGACGATGTATTACTAGCATGAAAGAGTTTAGTCCTGACGTGGACAGATCCAGACAAAGTCTTAGTCCTAACGTGGACGATGTTATTCCTTACGTGGAAGAGTTTATTCCTATCGTGGACGATTTATTTCTGATGAAGTGAAGACGAGTCATCCCCAGCGAAGTCGCGAGATTTTTCGTGTTGACGGCAGGTAGAGTCCTAACGTGGACAAATTTTAGTTGAGATTTCTTCATGTTGACGAAACAGGCGTCCTAACGTGGACAAAATTCTATCCCTGTGATGATAGAATCTTTCTCAGGCTGATGAAAATAATCCCCAAGCAGTGGTGCAGTTTATTTCTGCGGTTGGCAAATTTCCGGGTTCTTAGTATTCAACCGTCTCGTACCTCAAATGTTTGAAGGCCGTTCGCTCTTCACCCAGTCGGGTCCAAGTCTCTTGAATAGGGGCAGCTGTTGCACCCTAAAATTTGCTCAACCTAATTCACTTGGTTTATGTTTCAATATCATTAGCATTTGCATATAGAGTCATGCACATAGTCTAATCATCTGCATAGCATAGCATAGCAAGTCATCCAACAAGGGACCAAGTACCATTCTCATCCCTATGGGCCTATCAAGAGGTTATTATTCTAATTCAATCTCATTCAAGTCATCAGAAAGCATGGGAAAGCTAAGAAGTCAGTGGATCAAGCAGTGAATCTATCTCCTATCTGAGGGTATCTGAAGATCAGCAAAGAAGTTGTGAGCTGTGAATTGAGCATGGAGAGTATGTATACATCATGGGAGACTTAGAAAGTCATTTGGAGAAGGAGACAAGTCATTGATATGATCACAAGAGTTGCAGTTGAAGACAGTCAACTAGGGTTTCATCTGGGTCAACTCTAGGTCAACCCTAGGTCAATTGATTGATTGAAAGGCATTAAGGTCTATTTGAGAGATGTGGGGTTCATCATTTGACAGGTGGATAAGGATATGGTGATGTGCTAAGAAGAAATCAAGAGAAATCAAGGAGAAGAGGAGTTTCTAAATTAGGGTTTCTGTGTAAAATCCCCTAGTTTAGGTCAAACTTCCAAGCAAGATAAGTCAAAATGCAAGCTTCAAATGGATCCTTGGTCAAAATGAAACTTGTAGAGGATCTCAAGAACTTTAACTTGAGTGGTGGAAGACATTAAGGAGATTTATAGAACTCAAGTTATGGTCCGTGCAAGTTACAGGTCATCTGAGGTATCTGAAATTTTGTCTGTAAAAGTTACTTGTCTTCCAAGCAATGTTTACCCCTCAAGGAGATTTCAAATGAATTTCTGGTCAACATAAGCGTTGTTCCTCATTGTATTAGCTTTCTATAATGGTATGGTATGCCTTCATATGATTTGTGGAACTCTACTTATGGTCTTGGAAAGCAAAGGGTATTTTGGTCATCTAAGAATTACAGGTTATTTCAAGCCTATGCCCAAAACTCATACAAGGAGGCTTCAAATGGAAAACTTCACAACATCAAACTTGCTCCAAATGACATTTTGAGTCTATAAAAGTGACCATGAAAGATTGGAAAGACTCATAGCTCAAGGTTTCAAAATTGGTGAATTTAATGAATAAAAAATGACCTAAAATTGAGATTTTTCATAATTTGGCCAAATGGGATGAAATTATAGGTCATTTTGATTGGAAAAAATGTTTTAAGAACATTGGAAAAAGTGGAATTTTGAGTTTGGTTCAAGATTTAGAAGTTATGCATGGTTACTTACAAAGGAAGTTACATAATCCAAATCCAAGGGAAAGTGTGCATGGGAAGTTTCTCCAAGGTTCTAGGACTTTCTATTGTCATCTATATATTGTATTGAATAGCTTCATGCCATGGTTGGTGATTCATTTTGTGCATGATATCAAGTTTCACTTCATTCTTCCAATTTGCAAAAGCATCTCAAACTCCACAAAATCTCTATCAATTTCCATTTTTCTTGATTTGATCATCATCAATATCATTCATAGATCACAATTCACACAAGAATTTGGCTGAATTGAAGAGAAATCGTGCCATACAACTTCGTCATCCAAGGTGCAAGAACTTTGGGATTGCTGAATTCAAGAGGATTGAACAAGAATCTTTGCATACAGAATCAAGATTTGAGTGTGTGGATCAAGTTCAGAGCATTGAAAGCATTGGATCAAGAGAATTCCATAACTGTTTTCACCATTTACACCAGGTTGGTAATCCATTCGAATTGCTTAATTTAGTCAGCATGTTAGAGTTTTGTTAGGTTAGAACTGTTAGGATAGGTTAGATGATGGATTTCACAAAGTTTGAGGAAGTTTCATGAAGGTTATCAATGGTGTACCAAAACTGTTAGAGCTTATAACATCGAGAATAATGCACAATAATCTTAGGTTTATAGCTCATAATGGTGAGTGAAAGGTGTAGATCATGCTAGGTTAAAGATTGGAAGGAATTGAAGTGGTTGATGACAGTGCATAATGATGGATTCAGAATGTTACACCTATCGGGTTTGGAGTTTGGTTGAGTTTTAGAAGAAGATAATGGCATGGCTGTGTAGAGGGAAGAAAATAGAGCAACTTTGCTCTTTGAATCGTGTGATTTCATGGAGAGATGAGGGAGAACAGAATGGTTGAAAATTCGTGCATGGGAGAGGTGATTTCTGGTTCTAGGGTTTCCAGAGGTAGACGATGAACCATGGCCACACGATTGCATGTTTGACTTGGACTTGAGATTTGATCCAATGGCTCACGTTTAAATTGAAATGTGGAGGGAGAGACTGTGCACTAAACGCACTGTTTCATTAATGTTCTCAGACTGGGCTCAATAATTTCCTTGCTAATGCCACCCCCAAACATAAGGCCCAATGTGATTTCAACTAAATTTCTTGCTAACTGCACCGTTTCCATCCTTTTTTATTTTGTCATATTTTCTGTTTGATTGGGCCCAGACGCGCTTGCTATGTGCGCCCCCCAGTCTGGGCCCATCTTATCCTTTTAACTGATTTTATTACTCATGGCATCCCCCTCAGTTCAATTAATTTCATTTTAATTTCTTTCAAAAATTTTAATTCTTTGGAAAATCATAAAAAATTGGAAAATGCATGATTTTAATTGGTTCTTTTTGCATATTGTTCATAATTTTGTTAAGAAAAACATCACATAAAAAAATTGGTATTTCATTTTTTTTTCTATTTTTAGCATATTTTTCTTTTAAATAGGTGTAAATAATGTTTAGTTTAATGCATGAAATTGTTAATTTTGGTTTGATTAGATGCTTTAACATTTTTAATCCATTCTTTTTAGGTTGATTAGCTTAGACCTTTATCTTGTATATACAATTTAGTTCATATTTTTAGAACTTAGTCTTAGGTGATTTGTTTAGGTGTGAATAACATGATCAAAACTAGGGTTTAGGAGATAACATAAGAGAATTAAATCATTCCCCTTAGGAGTTGTAGATTGAATCTTTGGGGTATGGGACTATAGGGATTATGGTTAGATAGTAGACCCCTTAGAAATTGCTAAGTTTCCCTTATTCAGCTATTACTATTAGTATACTGCTTATATTTGTTTGACTGTGTGGTGTGCCCTCTCTAGGGTTATTTCATTTGTCTGTGTGGGGTATTGGGATTGCTTTGGGGATTGGGAGAGCTGAAGACTTGTGATGTTGAAGACCATTGGAGATCAAAGAGATTGAAGACCAACTTCCAGAGTTGATGGAGAGTATCCTTTGCTGGCAGCTGTTGAGGAGTCTAGGGTTTAGGAGCTAGGCAGAGCTTTAGAGTAGAAAGCTTGATTCACAAACATGGAAGGCCTTGTCTGCCTCCATTCTTTCTCTATGATTCAAAGTCTCTTTCAAATATCCACCTCCTTACTTTGGAAGGATCAGTGAATGTATTTGAAAGATAGAACTTTTGAGGGAAAATTGTCTGTATAATGTTAACGGTTAATGAGCCACCCTTGGTAGGCAGTTGACTGATTAACATTCACTCCCTCTTGTTGACTGATATTCCTCTTGGAGTTTGAGACTTGAAGAAAAGCCATTGCAGATGGAAGACTGATGACAAAGACCTTGCTTGAGGAGTTTGAAGATGAAGACTGAGGCTTGCCTGAAGCTTGTAGCTAGTCAAAGACCTTGCTTGAGGACAGATGTTGATGCAAAGCTGCTGTGGCTGTTTATTTTTCTGCTGTTATTCATTTTTGATGTATTGATTGGTTTTCCCTGACTGTATTGTTTGTTGTTTAACCTGTTGGGTTGAAAGTGAATTATGTTCACTTTTGCCTGTTGTTTTCTAGGTTCGAGGTTGAGTGGGACTCCCTTGCCTCGCTTGTATTGCTGCATCCATGCATTTTACCGCTTTACTGTATATATTTGCTATTGTTTCTGTTTCCGTCTACTCCCTTAGGATCTCTGTTTCTCTCTGCGCAAGAGAGTAACATGATAGACATTAGGTCTTAACCCATGCATGATAACATTAGGTCAGTTTGATTCCCTTTTCAACCGTAGGTTAGAGTTCTGTCTCTTCTTTCTCAAAACAAACAGAAAAACACAATAAGATTTCAAACCCAATAAAAGACACTTCTTCCGTAAAAGAATGTGAACTCATCAAAACGTCAGTTTTTGTTCGCTTGGACTGTTAATCAGGAAGACCCTTTTTCAGAAGGAATAAAAACAATCAAAACAGAATTGTGTCGTACGTAGCCCGAACTACGTTTGCTCTGATCTTTCATGCTGCATGAAAGTACGTAGGCATAGGATGCGATATCCTAGCGAGCAACCTCCCCCTCCTTTCCCGTAGGTAGGCGAACTACGTTGACTCTGATTTCTCGTTCCAGACGGGAATACGTAGGCATAAAGTGCGATACTTTTCTGAGTCATTTTACTTTCTTTTTAACCCTTAACCCTTAGTTTAGATAGAATAACAATCCGTACCAGAAAACAAGCGTGGATCCCGTCGAGTACGACAGACGTGAGGGGTGCTAATACCTTCCCCTTGCGTAACCGACTCCCGAATCCAGGATTTGGTTGCGATGACCATTCCTTTCCCTGTTTTGCGGTAGGTTTACCTCGAGCGTTTCCTTTCCCTCCGTTGGGATAAATAACGCACGGTGGCGACTCTTCTGTTCAGCCGGCGCCGATTTTCGCAGTAGCGACACACTGCTGTTTGAAAATAAGTTATGGTTGCTAAGCATGTCAAATATGAACAAGCTTGTTAGGCTGCTGTTTAGATCAAGTGAGTGTTGGTTTGAAAAGTCTAGATGTTTTTTGTTGCCTTTGTGAAAGCATTGTTGTTAGGATCTTGGTGCCCTGTTATGCTAGGTTTGAATCTCCTACTGTAAGTTATGTGTGCTTGATGGCATGAGTTTGTAGCATTTCATTTAGAGCAATTCATTTAGGTGAAGAGGTTGGTAGTAAGTTGTGTATCAATGTTTTGCTTCTGCTCAATGTTGTCAAAAGCATGAAATGATCAAACTGTTTTATCTGTGTGCATAACTGTCATTTCTGTTTTGTTTAGGAAGGTTGAAAACTGTCGTTGAAGTAACCATTTAAGTTGAACATTTACATGATTGCATGATTGATTTGATGTGAACTTACTTAGTCTATACCCTATGTGTGTTTGCATTGGTGACTGTTATGAAGGAAACATGTTTGCAATTTTAATGTAAAACTTGGTTGTTGTTTATGTTTTCTCAAAACCAAACCCTTTTGGTCTGCTGCTTTTCTGTGTTGAATCTATTGAACATGATGCATTGGATTGCTGTCATAAGTCTATGTTTGTCATATGAGACCTATAACGAATTGATGCTTGACATTGTCATGTTAAATTGTTGGGACTGATTTTGTGCTGAAGGTTAGTGTTTGTGTGCTTGCTGATCAGAATGGTTGGATTTAGGATGATGTAGTGTTGTCTTAGAACTTCACCATATTTGTTTAAAGGACTACCAAAACCTGTTGGTACTGAGGAGGTTTAGCTTATGATATTTGGATCTGAACCATGTCATGATGGAATCTGTTTTTGCATCTGATGCCATTAGTGTAGATTTTTCCCCACATTGATGTTATGTCAATGCACTGTAAAGGCAACATTTGGAGCTAGTGTCTGTCTTTTGTGCCATTTTAGTCTAGGTTTCTGCTTCTGGCAAGGTTGTTGGATTTATGTTATTACAAGTATCTGCTATTGGATACAGTGCCTTAGTATACTTGCTAAACATTTCATTTAATGCTTTGTTCCTCAGTAATATAGTTTGTCCCTAGTGCATTAGTTTAGGTGCTACCAGCTTGAGTTTTGGCTTGAATTCTGAAATTGCATGTTGTTGTGGACATCCTAGGCCTTGCATTGTTTAATTCAGTTGTGATGTGTTTATTTTGGTCGAATCATGTCTATCTTCCTGGTGTGTTGACAACTATCTTAAGCATATGACTTGAGTACATAGTTGCCTTGCTTGTATCAACATGTCTTTGTTGATTCTGTTATGAACCTCGACTGCCCGGACTGGACAGTCCTCTAGATTGCTTTCTTCTGCTAGCAGTTGATCAAGAGGTTATTAAGCTTAGGATTTAGCTTGAATGTGTTCCTTTAACATGCTTGATTGTATTTGGTTTGTTGGTTTATCCATTCTGTTTTTACCATGTCCATTATTGTAACTCATGTGCCAAAATCTTGTCCTAATGTCTTTTTATCCATAATTCTGTTGAAACTTGACCTTTTGCACATTTGAAACTTGCATGTATCTTTCTTTAAACCAGAATGCACATGTTTTGATCTATTGAATTCCATTTTCACTTTCAAGTCTTCATTATGCATGTTCATTCGAATTTATATATGTGTGCATAATTTGAGAAAACTAACAATGCCATCTTGTTCCTTGCGAAAAACTGAGTGAGTTTGACTTAAATTTCACCCAATTTAGTTGAGATTTGATTAAGTTATGGCGAAATCGTATGTTGAGTTTTTGCCTTGAGCTTTCCCTCTTGCCTTGCCCAAATTTACGCTTATTTTGGTATTAGTTTTAATGGGGTGGCGTTATACAATAGATGTATCGTCACTCCAGTGGTTAGTAACTTGCCTTGTCATGCCTTGAATCTGTGTTCGAACCCCATTTGGGGCATTTTTATGTTTATTTTCATTATTTTCTTTGTTTATTGTTTTTCTTCTTTCTTTCTCCATCCGTATCACATGTGCGCGTTAGTTGGAGTGGTAATGTTTTAGCTTGTGAACCATGAGGTCATGGGTTCAACCCATGGTGGCGCCCTTTCTTATTTTTAATACCTTGTTTTTTTAATTTAATTTTAGGTCTTTGTATTTTAATTTTATTTTTAATTCTTTTCTTTTTTCTATTTTATTTATTTAAAAGATAACTATAAAAATCGTAAAACACCAAAGATCATTTTGTTCCATATTTTAAAGAGCCATTTTATTTTCCTTCATTTAATTCTTATTTTATTTCTCTTTTGATTTTGGGCTTTTTTTTAGCCCATTTTGAACACTTCCTAAGACAAATCATCTTTGTATTGAATTAAAAAAAGAGGATTAGATGTAGACCTCTTCCTCTCCGCGTGTCGAGATGCTCACTGTAGTGTGGATGGTTTAGACACTCATCTTTCAATGCGAAGACGCTTTTATTTTTAAACCTTCCCTTCTAAAATCTCGGTCCCATACTGAGTCCATTTTCAAAAACATCTTCAATCATAAAGCAATAATTCATCTTTGTATTGAATTAAAAAGAGATGATTGGGTGTAGACCTCTTTCTCTCTGAGTGTCGAGATGCTCATTATAGTGTGGGTGGTTTAGACACTCGTCTTTCAATGCGAAGACGCTTTCATTTTCAAACCTTCCCTTTTAAAGCCTCGGTCCCATACTGAATATATTTTCAAAAACACCTTTCAACACGAAAATCCAATTATCTTTGTATTGAATTAAAAAGAGAGAATTGGGTGTAGACCTCTTCCTCTCCGAGTGTCGAGATTCTCACTGTAGTATGGGTGGTTTTGACACTCGTCTTTCAATGCAAACACACTTGCACGTTTTCAATCCCTTTCAATAAAGATTAAACTTCCTTTTGTATTGAACTAAAAAAGTGGATTGAGTGTAGTCTCCTTTCTCTCTGAGTGTTTGGGATGCTCACTATAGTGAGGGTGGTCTCGATACTCGTCTTTCAATATAAAGACGTCTTTCTTTCCAATTCTTTCCATTTTCAACCTTTCCTCCTAAACACCTCGGCCCCGCGCCGAGTGCATTTTCAAAATCCCTTTCAATAAGAATCAACTTCTCTTTGTATTGGATTAAAGAGAAAGGATTAAGTGTAAACTTCTTTCTTTCCGAGTGTCGAGATGCTCACTGTAGTGTGGGTGGTTTAGACACTCGTCTTTCAATATGAAGACGCGACTTCTTCCACCACCTCTCCTTTCACAACTTCCTTTTGCAACCTTTCTCACCTAAAACCTCGGTCCCGAACCGAGTGCATTTTCAAACTCTTTTCATAACAAAAACTTGAATGGTCATGGAGTGGTTAGGCGTAGGCCTTCTCCTATCCCGAGTGCTTGACGTTTACCGTTGGGTTCCCTGTCGCAAAAGCACTTACCATTCAAAACCAAAAACATCTTTAATAAGAGAACAAAGTTTTCTTTGCATTGAATTAAAGAGAGAGGATTAAGTGTAGTCTTCTTCCTCTCCGAGTGTTGGGATGCTCACTGTAGCGGGGGTGGTCTTGATACTCGTCTTTCAATACGAAGACGCTACGTTCGCCACACCATTTCATAACAAAAACTTTGATATAAAGAATTGGGTGCTACCCGCAAGGGGTTACTATCCGAGGACTTATCTCACCCCTAAAAAAACAATCTCACAAATCAAATGTGACATCTTGCCTCGCATGGCGAAAACCTAATCATTTCAAAAAGGATATGTTACGTCCGTTCTACCGCAAACAGGTAACGCATAAATCTCCTCACATGCGAGCGGAAAAACACCTAAACTTCTAGAATGCGCATGATAGCATCATCCATAAAAACATTAACAAATCGTAGGCCGAACTACGACTGCTCTGATTCTTTGCTTCTTCAAGTAAAGATACATAGGCACAAGGGCCGCAATCCTTGCCGAGCACATCCCCCCCATATCTGTAGTTCTACGAACTATGTGGACTCTGACTTTCTCATATCTGTTGAGAATACGTAGGCCTATGACCGCGAAGTCCTACCGAGTCTATTCTTTCTCCTTTCATCCCCGTTATCTCCTTTTTCCCTGTTTCTAAACCCTTCTCTCTATCTTTTAGATTACTTTTATAGCATAACATTTAAGCAAATAAATTCACACGTCGACAAACAAATGGTTCCCATCGAGTACGATGGATGCGAGGGGTGCTAATACCTTCCCCTCGCATAACCGGCTTCTGAACCCGTTCATGGTTGCGAGACCATCTTATCCATTTCTTTCTTAAGGTTTTCTCGATATTTTTCTTTCCCTTCATGGGATAAATAAAGTTCGGTGGCGACTCTTCTGTCTATCCTTTTCGCCTCCCCGTCGTTGCACGATGCATTTTTCGAGTAGCGACAGCTGGCGACTCTGCTAGAGAGTCATAGCGAGCCAAACCTAGTTTGCTTATCGCATATGTGTTTTATTTGCTTTTGTTTTTTTTTGTGTTGTGTTCTTTCTAACCTGTTAGGTTTATTTGGGATTGGTTCGTGAGAATAAAGCTTCCTACCCGAGCTTTCGAGTATACACTAAGTTAGGAAGTGGATTCTTTCTGATTTGCGAGACTTAGGACTCGTTGAGTTGGATCGAATTCCACCGCTTAGATGAGACCCTGTTGGGATGATTATGTCTTACGTGTAGTCGTAATGGCGTTTTTATTTCCGACGTGGGAGTCCGTGACTCTGAGGACCTTTGTAGAACCTTATTCCAAAGGTTGTTAAGACATAACTCTGTGTTCATCCTTTGAAAGGATTACCATCTTACGAGTAGTCGTTATGATGGAAAGCTTTTGAGGGTTAATGCATGGGACTTTGTTTAAAAGCCTTTGGGATACCCTCTTATAAACCAATAGATTGCCCACCCGATGGGAGAGATGCCTTTTGTGTTGTTTTGCAGGACCTTTGACTTTGATCTCGCTATTGTTCTTTTATCATGTGAATTCATAAAACATTGCATTGCATAGCAATTTTGCATATCAAGGGACTCAAGAGACTATGATTATCTCAGGTATTGGTGAACACAATGACTGATCATAGAAAGAGAAGCACAAATTCCATCAAGTTTAGAGAACCAAAGTTGGAATTGATTCAAGATATTCTGATTGACGTGCCGAAGGCTATCAAGATCAACTTTTAAGGGAAGTATGGGAAATTGCTTGATCTCCTCCATTCTGAGGTAGATACTTGGGCTTTGTTCGCCATGGCTCAGTTCTATGATGCACCTCTTAGATGTTTCACTTTTCAAAACTATCAGTTGGCCCTTACTCTTGAAGAATATTCTCACATTTTGAATATCAAGATTAAGGATCAACCTATCTACACCGGCTTGGAAGAAGAACCAAAGCCTTCTGTCATTGCTCTTACTCTTCGTATGACCAAAGAGGAAGTCAAAGATGGGCTAGCCAATAAGGGAGGGGTCTAAGGCTTTCCTTTAAAGTTTCTTCTAGATAAAGCTGCTTAGTACAAGACCTTGGGAGATTGGGAAAGGTTTGGTATTGTTGTTGCTTTAATGATTTATGGGATTGTCCTCTTTCCAAATGTATACAATTTCATAGACATCGCTGCTATCATTCTCTTCATGCAAAAGAATCCTATCCCTACCCTCCTCCCTGATGTTTACCACTCTATTCATTGGAGAAGTGAAAAGAAGACAGGGATGGCCCAATGCTGTTCTCATCTACTATTCAAATGGTACACCTCCCATCTACCGAAAGGAGGACCGTTCGTGGAAAACAAGAAAAAGTTGAAGTGGTCTCAACGCATTATGTCTCTAGAGGCCAATGATATTGCTTGGTACTCTCATGAGTACTACGATGTGGAGATTATCTTTAGTTGTGGGGAGTTCGGTAATGTACATCTAATCAGTAGGGCTGGTTGCATCAACTACAACCCAGTCATGGCATTGCGCCAGTTGGGATATGCTATGGAAGATGAGCCCGAAGCAGAGAAAGTTCAAGGCTTCTTTTTGCTTGCCACAACAGAAGATCCTGCATTTGCCAGGAAGATCGCAAAAGCATGGGACAAGATTCATACGAAGGGGAGGAAAGAGTTGAAGGCGAAGAATTGTGTGGCGAAAGATCCATACAACTAATGGTTTCTAGCCCGAGTGGCTGAAAGGTTGATTTCGTTTCCCTCAGAACCATCTATGCGAGAAGGACCTCCTTCTCCCACCCATGTATCTATGGAAGAGTACGAGAAACTAAAGCTAGTGGTAGAGAGTTTGACTAAAGAAAATCAGAACCTCGAGGCTGAAATTCACCAAGCTAATGTGGAGAAAGGCCAATATAAAAGGAAAGTAGAGTTTGAACAAGACCAAGCGGCTGAGGATAGCAAGAAATTGAAGTTAGAAACAGACATGAGAGTCAAGTACCAGCAGGGTTTCGAAGTGGATGATACATCATTGAAAACACTTCAACAACGCCTAAAGGAAACTAAGGCTTCTTGTGATAGAGCATGGCATTTCTTTGAACTAGCTTCTGCTGAGAAGAAGGAACAAGAGAGAATCTTGAGGCTGATATTGGGGATCTTGAAAAGCAACTGAGAAATTCCTTAACCCTAGTGGAAGACAAACAACGACTCAAGGAGGAAGCATTAAGGGCTTCATATGTCACTCCTGACATGTGGAACAACAAATGTTTGGAATTGGAGACCGCCTGAGAAACAGCCACTCTGTGGAGGAATCGTTTCAACGCCTTGCAAAGGGATAGTGCACAGTGGCTCAAGAAGGAGGCTCAACTCAATGAATTGTTGGACACCCATGTGGATTCTATTTGTTACTACCAGTCGACTCTAGACATGTGTCACGCTAGGTATAACAATCTGGTGGAGCATTGCAACCTCATGATCCGTGATATCCCATGGAGGTTGGAAAGCGCAATTCAAAACTTGGAAGGAAATGATATCCCTCCTTCTATTCACCAATTTATCCAGCTCTACGACCAAATGGTTAGAAGATTCATGTTCGAGACAAAAAAGCTTGAAGAACGTCTCCAAAAGAAAGAGTTTTAGTTACTCAGTATTTTTTCTTGTAGCATGAATTGTTATTTTCAGCTTATTCAGCAATCGTTTGTATTGAATTTTCTCTCAAATTAATGAAAGTTTGCTCTTTGTTCTAAATTGTGCACTCTTTATTATTCAGTCACAGTTCTACAATACTGATGATAATCATAAGCGTCGAAAGTCTCTTGAACATTGCATATGTTTGCACATCATTTTTTTTTGCATTCCCTACAACCCGACCTTACACGCCGCTTACGTGTTGCACCCCAAAATTTGCCTAACCTTTTCTTACTTGGTTTATGTTTCATTTGCATTAGCATATCATTGGTATAAAATTTGCATAGCATAGCATTGTTCATTTAACAGGGGATCAAGTGAGAAGCTTAGCCAGAGGATTATTCAAGTTGGAGAAGTCACTATAATCATCAGGAAGAGGGTTGGTTTCTCAAGAAGTTCATTCGTTTGCATGGGGTTAGTCTCCTGATTTGAGGACCAATCAAAGATCATCAATGGATGGTGAGGTCTTGACCAAGGTGAGAGGGTGTGAGTAGAGCTCATTGAAGTGCCTTGAGGGTCATGGGGGAGCTCAACCAAGTCATTGTGCCAAGTGTGAAGAGCCACAGTTGAGGGTGTTGCAAGTAGGGTTTTCACCTGAGTAATCCTAAGTCAACTGACCAATTGAGGAGGATCAAAGCTCAATTCTAGGTCTTTATAATCATGGATAGTTGTGTTGAGACACATTAGATGATATTTCAAGATCTATGCAAGAAAAGTTCAAGGTGTGAGGAGTTGCTAAATTAGGGTTCTCAGGGTAAAATCCTCTATTTAGTGTCGAACTTCAAGACCACTTATCTCAAGATGCAAGGTTCATCTCCATTTTTGGCTAACATGAAACTTGTAGATCATGCTCTTAGCTTTAATTTGAGTACTATAAGTCCTCCATTGGATTTATAGAACTCAAGTTATGGTCTAGACAAGTTACAGGTCCTCAGATGCCTCTAAAATTTGTCTGTGAAAATCGTCTGACTTCCAAGCTACTTTTGACCTAGGAGGGTGTTTCTCCTAAACTTTTGGCCAACATGGAAGTTTTTCCTTTTGATCTTATCTTTCCAAATTGTATTAGAAGTCTTCCATCTGGTTTGTAAAACTCAAGTTATGAGGTTTACAAGTTAGGGGTATTTTGGGAAAGTGAGATTATAGGCCATTTTCAATTATAGGTCAAAATCTCCAACTTGCACATCTCAAATGCAATTTTGTTCAACATGGAACTTGCTCAAAATATGGTTTTTAGGTCAACCAATATCTCATGGTGAATTGATTTGGTCCATAGTAAGAGTTGACTTGAAGTGGTTTGAAAGAAAGAGAAATTAAAGGCCTTATTTGGTGAGAAATTCAAATAAATTGTTATGTGCTCAAACAAAGGCAAATGACCACTTAATTTGATCAGAAATTGCATTCTAGAAACATTGGCATTATTAGATTTTTCAATTGACCTATAATTCATGGTGTTTTGACATGTTTCCTTCACAAATAAGCAACATCACAAGAAATCATTCACAAAGCCAATTTGGAAGCTCCTTGTGGTCTGAATTCATTCCAAATGTGTTATGCAAGCTAACCAAAGTTTCCCAAGCAAGATTTTGAGCCAAATTTCGCACATGGCATGTTGAACTTTTTGAAGAAATTTTGAAATTGGATCTTCTGAATTGGGCCTGGGCTGGACCTCTAGAAGGTTCTATCGCACTCTATAAATGTTCAGAAACTCATTTGGGCAAGGGTTGGTGATTCATTGGGGCTGAATTCAGAGATTTCAACTCACATTCTCAAGCTTCAACTCAAATTCGAATTCTTAGTTCAAGCCATTTTCAGATCAAATTGAAGGTTCTACAAGCTTTTACCATCATCACTGAGTAGATCTGGAGATTTTGAGAACAAGAAACGAGCCATAGACACCTCTGTTTGAAGCTTCAAGTCAGGTTGGTAAATCTCAAATTTCCTCTTAATCTAGCATGATGTAGTTAGAAACAAGCATGTGGCTAGGATCTATGTGAAATGTAGCACGTTTTAGGATCAAATTGGTAGCAATTGGTGATGATTGATCATATGGTGCAACTTCTGTTTTGATTCGAGTAGAAGTGATCTTGAGGTTTTAGCACAAGTGAAATAGCTTAGGTTAATCAGTGAAGTATGAGGATCATTTTTGTACCATTAATTAGACATTTGGTGATGATCAAGAACATGACCTATTTTGGATCTTGCTTCGGGTTTGGAAATGCATGAAGATTCAGTCAATTCTAAGTTCATATTTGGATTCAGCGTGGATTTCTGAGTAAAGTGACCTAAGTTTTATTGTCTATCTTGGACCTATAATTCATGCTCGCCAGAGAAGATGGTTGTTTCCGCCGTGGGAGCCACCGTGGACGTTTCCCCCTCATCTGAGTTCCAAGGAAGAAGAACATGTTGTAGCCATTGGATGCGTCTGGATATTGGACTTCTTATGCAAGACCAAAGGCTGAGATTTGAAATTGAGTTTTGCCTCCCATGGACGAAACGCAACGTTTCATTTATGACTCACCAGATGAGTCAGCTCCCCACATGGACATGCGCGTTAGCCTAGGATGTGTTTACTAAGTCTGATGATCCAATGACTCTCATTATTTCCAGCATTTTATTTAGTTTAATTCTTTTTTTGATTTTCTTTTATTCTATTTTCATTCTAAAATCATTTTTAATTTCAATAATTGTCAGAAAAATAAAATAAAAATATGCTCATGTTCCTCTCTTGATTTGTGATTTTTCTATGCTGTTAGATTTGATTTTTGTTGTTTTTTCAATTTAATTCCTATTTTTCTTATTTTGGATGTTTCATTAATTTTGCATAATTGAGCTGTCTGTTTGTTGATTTTTGTTCTATCAATTGGTGTGGAATTTTGTTGTGAATTTTTGATAGCTGCTAGGTTAGAGATGTATGCTCCCATTTGAATTTTTTCACATTTTTTAGAAAACCATAGGTTCTGTTTTAGAGATAGGTTTAAATCCTTTCCCCATTAATGGTTTCCCTTGATACCTTTCAACTTAGGATTTTATTAGAGGACTTAGAAATTGAATTAGGTCCTAATTTTTGAACTATAGATCATTAACAAATGCATTTTCCCATAGAAAAATAATTAGATTTTTAGGATGTGTTTTTCTATTTTAGATAGAATATTCAAGTTGCTTGTTCATTTGGTGCTTCAACCTTGCTGATTGTTTTGGAATGGACTCAAAGTGGGCTTTTCTTGCATGTTGGGCTTCTGGTTCCTCTTGGATGATGTCATAGACGTGATGAAGCTTTTGTGGAGTGGCTGGTGGAGCTTGGTTTGGAGCTTTTCTTTTCTTTTTGTTAGCTTTTTGTAGCTTATAAGATTAGGGTTTATGAGAGAGCTTTAGAAGTAGTTTTTCCTTCAAATAAGCATGGTTGGTTTCACTTGCCTTCCATTCTCATCCTATGATTCAAAGTCCTCATGTAAAAGTCTCATCTCTCCTTTGGAGGGATGTGTGACATTTTACAATGAGTAGAACTTTTGAGAATGTCACAATGAGTAGAACTTTGGTGGAGTGGTTTGGTAAAGTGTGAAGATGGAGCATCCCTTTCCTTCCCTTGAAGATGGTGTGAACTTGAAGAGCAGTTACAGACTTTGGATTGGATTGCTGTCAGAAGATTGCTCTGCTGTGGAGATTGCTGGCTTGTGTTCCCTGTTTGCCTGTTTTCTTCTTGTTCAATTGTATTGATGTGATTTGCTTGGAGTGTTGCATTAGATTTAGGCTTCATGTAGATGATCATAGGCCTAAGAGCATCTTAAGGGTTGAGCTTCTCCCCTTGCTTGTATTGCATTAGAGGTTGAGTTTCTCCCTCTGCTTGTATTTTTACTCTGTGGCTTTGCTTGCTGGTATTTGGTAGAGCTCAACTCCCTTGCCTGTGTGGTGTGTGGCCTTTGTGCCTTGTTTGTTTAGAAGTTGAGCTTGGCTCCTTCTGCTTGTGTGATGCATAACATGCATTTTATTTACAGCATTTTGTTTACAGTAATTTCTTTCCAGTTAATTTGTTTGCTGTTTGTTTTCCTTTGCCACGTTCCCCTAGGAACTCTGACTTCTCTTGTTCAAGAGAAGTTATGACAGACATTAGGGTTCTAACCATGCATGATAACATTATGTAGATTCCCTCCTAACCTCAACCATAGGTCCATTTTGCATGACAACTTTAGGATTGGATCAGTTCCCCTTTAGTGCGTCTTTTCTCTTCTCATCTTCAAACAAGATCAAAATACAGTAATAAAGTTAATTGACGTCGTGCGTTATGAGCCTTAAGCTACTTGAGAAAGGATTGTTGGAGAGTTTCTTTTCAACAGTCTAGATGTTTAGTATGGTACCCTGTGGGTGACATGCGACGCATTCACTCTCAGGTCATAGTCTCTAGTGTGATATCAGTTGCAAACATCCATAAAAGACACTTCTCTAAAAAACAGGAAACAAAGATCAAACTCTTTTTGTCCGCTTGGACCTTTAATCCCTTGGGAAAACTTTTTCAGAAGGAGAGTTCTGTTAACTCCCGGTTCTACCGCAAAACGGTAAACGCCTAAGTCTCCAATGGTCGAGCTGCATACACCAACTGCTGGAACCGTTTGTTAACTTTACTCGGATAAAAAAAGACAAACCTGTGTCTCTCGTGTCCCGAACTACGTTTGCTATGATCTTTCGCGTCGTGTGAAAGTACGTAGGCACAAGATGCGATATCTTGGCGAGCAACCTTCCCCCGTAGTTAGGCAAACTACGTTGACTCTGATTTCTCGTTCCAGACGGGAATACGTAGGCATAAAGTGCGACGCTTTGCCGAGTCATTTTCTTTTCTTTTCAGACCAGACCTTTAGTGTAGATAGATGTAACAAACCCGTCAAGTAAACACAACAAGCGTGGATCCCATCGAGTACGATGGACGTGAGAAGTGCTAATACCTTCCCCTTGCGTAACCGACTCCCGAATCCAGACAATGGTTGCGATGACCTTGTCTTATACCTTTTTGTCAGGTTTTTTCCGATCGTTTCCTTTCCCGTTCTGAGGGATAAATAACGAAAGATGGCGACTCTTCTGTCATTGCCGACCTCGTTTTTCGCAGTAGCGACAGCTGGCGACTCTGCTGGGGACTTCGATGGTTCTCTATGCGAGTCTCGCCTTGGGTTTTCTTCCTAGCTGTCTGGGTCATCCCCAGCAGCTGGCGACTCTGCTGGGGACTCCAACGGTTCCCTATGCGAGTCAATCCTAGCGCTTGTGTGTTTACCTGTTGGGTTTTATTTATCGCATTTACTTTTCGCATTTTATTTTTCAGTATGATTATTATTGTGCTGTTGTGGGAAGGGGATCTGATGAGCGAGAAGCCAGACCCAGGCTTGAGTGTACTTAGCATTAGTTGTGGAAATTAGTGGGCGCGTGCTTGCTTTGCAGGCACTAGTGTCTCATGAAATCCACGCTCAAACGAGGTTCTCCCGGTTGAATTCTTTTCCGGCCCTTTGGGTCTGAGGGGTTGTTGGTTTTGAGGATTGTCGACTTTGGGGACCGATCATTTGTGACTCAGCAGAGTGAGGCCACTTCAAGGGATGATGATGCCACACCTTCTGGGTATCGTATCATCGCTCTTGAAAGTCTGTGACGCTGGGAAACGCATAGGATGCCATACATTGTCTGTGATTTAGGTCCATACCTGTGAGCGGGGTCGGGTTATTGCAGGAAACTTTAACCTTCAGACTACCTGGTTTTCTTGTCAGTGAATTAGTGTTTTTGGGTTCAGAGGTTTTTATCGTCAGAGATGTGGTTGTTCTCGACAGTGTGTATTTATTGGTCCTCTTCAGGGTTGTGCTATCAGAGCAGTGTGGTGATTGTGTTGGATCAGAGCTTTGATCTTCTCAGCAGCCATCTTGATCCCTTTTTGCATTGCATTTTGCATTTTTGCATACTCATTTGCATATCATTAACGTGTGTCTGTGTTGCAGGTACCTTATCCCCCGGTTCAGGTTTTCTTGCCTTCTGTTGTGCTATTATGGGTTCTCTGAGGAGGACTGTAGCTTATAAGCTCCCCACTCCAGATGTTGCTCAGTTGTCCAGTTTGATTGCTTTGGCAGATGATACTGTTAGAGGTGAATTCAGAAAGTCTTATGGGAAGCTCCTCAGTTTGGTCCGTAAACCTTCTGTGTATGAGTTGAATGGGTTATATGCCTTGTTGCAGTTCTATGATCCTCCTTTGAAATGCTTTACTTTCCCGGACTTCATTCTTGCCCCTACGTTAGAGGAGTATGCTGATTTATTGGGTGTGCCTATCAGGAGTCAGATGCCTTTTGTTCATATGGATGCTGAGCCTAATCTGGCTAATCTAGCTCTTTCTCTACATCTGGACGCTTCTGAGTTTATCTTGTCTAGTTGGAACGGGGTTCCTGGTTTTTCTCTGCAGTTCTTAGTTGGGAAAGCCCAACAGTGTGCCAAAGACGGTTGTTGGATTGTGTTCAATGCCATTCTTGCTCTCTGCATATATGGTATCATTCTGTTTCCTAATATGCCTGATTTTGTGGACTTAGGTGCCTTTCATATCTTTGCATCAGGGAATCCAGTTCCTACCTTGATTGGAGATGTCTACCATTCCGTGCATTACAAGAACGAGAATAGAAGGGGTAAGAATGTGTCATGCTGTGTGCCCTTGTTCTATAGATGGCTTGATAGTCACCTACCCAAGAAGGGTCTCTTTGCTTCATCTGCAGCCACAACTGAGTGGTCTGAGCGCTTGATGAGTTTATCAGCAGAGAGTGTTGTTTGGTTTGGTAGAGATATGTTGGGTACTGAAGTTATATTCAGCCGCAGTGGGTTTCCGAATGTGCCTTTGATAGGAAGGAAGGGTTGTATCAACTATAATCCATCTTTGCTTGTCCGACATTTTGCTTATGCTTTGAGGGTTCCGCCAAAGGATGAAGAGGTGCAGGAATCTATGTACCTCACTGGTCTTTTAGAGGGGAATATGTTATCTAAGCTTCAGCATGCTTGGAATGATATCAGTAGACGAGGGAAACCATTGTTGGGGAAAAGTAATAGCCAAGCTTACGCTCCGTATGTGACCTGGATCAGAGCCATAACAGAGATTATAGGGATGCCTTTTCCACTTGCTAAGCAGGAATGCCCTCCAGTGCTGGAAGAGCCTACTACCGTGTCTATTCAGCAGTATAATCAGGTGTTAGCTGAGAGAGAAGAGCTGAAGAAGGCAAATGAAGAGTTAGAGAAAGAGTTGGCACATATCAGAAGCGAGAGAAATGAAGTCGTCCACTCCTTCAAGAGGCAAACAGAGTTGGTGAATAGGTTAGGTAGGGATTTGACTAAGCAGATGGATGAGCATGAGCGCTTGGGTAGGGACTTCAAATCTGTCAATGACGTACTGGCCACTAAGAAACAGCACTTGGATGAAGCGTACCGAAGAATATCCAAGTTTAATCAGCAGTGGAATGCCACCATAGCCAACAACAAAGAGAGGGAGGATAAGCTAAAGCAGCAGATCTCCGAATTGAAGGCTCAGGTGAAGGCTAGTGAGAAGAGGTTTGATGAGGAGACCACTCGCAGATACGCCACTGAAAATTTGTTGAACAAAGCTCTCGCTAACTTGAAGGATCGCAAGCAGAGGTTCGAGTCCAAGAAGCGAAAGCTAGAGGATTTCTTTGGCCAGGGAGCATGGGAAGATTCTGTTAAGGGTCTCCAGTGTACTATTATGCAGAGAGAGTTACTTGTTGAAGGGTTACTTACTTGTCCTGATCACCCCGAGACTATACAGTTGCTGGAGGAGTTTTGTGCCCGCGGTCGCACTTGATTATCTTTGTAGCTCTTTGCTTTTTATTCTTGTTGTAGGCTGACCATCACCAGGCTTGTTGGTTGAGGTCATGCTATGCCCATTGTATTCGTTGACTTTGTATTACCGCCTTGTGGGCCTTATCTATATGAGATGTTATTCCAGTGGATACCTGGACTTCTTGTTATCAGCACTTGCACTCTGGCACTTGAATCGGGGGAAAATCTCCCTAACGCACAGACACACATTTGCATTTGCATAAATCATTCGCATAGCAGGTACCTTGTACTGTTCTCTTAACTCTCTGTTGATGCAGGTTCCAGGATTGCCGACCAGCGAATTCATCGCTATCCTACCAGAAGCAATTGTAAGAAAGTCATGGACCAGATGCAGACCGAGATGCAGGAGATGCGTGACCGTATGGTGCAGTTCATGCAGGTGATGGAGACTGTGGCTAAGGGCCAGGAGCAGCTGCAAACTCTGGTGCAGCCTCTAATTGCTAGGGTTGATAGTTAGGGTGTGCTACATGGCGGTTTTGCTAATCATCCTTCTCGAGTCGGGACTCTGCGAGCAGATGACCCAGTGCCGGTGGTTGTCCTCAATACGACTGAGAATGATAACAGAGCTGAGAATGTGGATGTGACGGGGAATGCTGGTTTCAATGTTGGCACTAGAAATGCTGGTTTCGGTGCTGGGAATACTGGTATGGGTATTGGCAACGTAGGTTTTGGTGGTAATCAAGGCTATGCCAATCAGGGTTACAGAAATCCGGGTTACAGTAATCAGGGCTTCAGAAATGCAGGCATCGGCAATGCAAGCCACAATGGTATGGGAATGGGCGTTCATAATGTTGGTTTTGGGCCAGCCACTGGAAATCAAGGTTTCGGCAACTTGGGATATGGTCCTAGGGTTACTCAGGTTGGTTTTGGTCCTCATAATGCTTATGCTGAGTATGGTAATGAGGATTCGTACTGGGGCGAAGATCGCCAGGAAGATGCTTTCCCTCCTCCAGGCAGGGATTTTGAGGCACCCGCTGACAATGATAGAAGGTTCAGGTTGTTGGAAGAACAAATGAGGAATCTTGCTAATCAGAATGCCACGGGGCTGGATGTGGCTAACATGGGATTGGTCCCTGGCTTGAGGGTACCAATCAAATTTAAAGCGCCCACATTTGACAAGTATAAAGGGGATACTTGCCCGAGAGTTCACGTGCGATCTTACTATAGGAGAATGTCCGCCAACTCTGATGATGAAAAGATGCTGATGCATTTTTTCCAAGACAGCTTATCGGGACCATCATTGGAACGGTACATGGGGTTAGAGCCTACTCAAATTGGTAGCTGGAAGGAACTAGCAGAATCTTTTGTCAAGCATTACCAATACAACAGTGACCTTGCGCCGAACAGGGTCCAGCTCCAAAATCTCTCCCAGAAGAATAATGAGAGTTTCAAAGAATACGCCCAGAGGTGGCGTGAGCTAGCTACCAGGGTGCACCCTCCTATGGTAGAACGGGAGTTGGTAGATATGTTTGTGGGCACTTTCTCTGGGCTGTACTATGACCGGCTCATTAATTATACAACGGCTAATTTTTCCGAGTTGATATTCTTGGAGGAACGTATCGAGAATGGTGTTAAGATTGGTAAAATTCAAGCGGGTGAGTCAACCTCAGCTGGAGGTGGTAAGACGGGTTTCAGGAATAAGAGACAGGGAGATACCAATGCAGTATATAATGATCGGAGAAGGGATAGAAGTCAGAATTGGCATAGGCAGCAGATCGCTGGTGTGACAATTCCTGTACCTCAACAACAACAACAACAGCCACAACAGCAACAGGGACAACATGACGCTGCTCCACATAGATATCAAGGTCGAGATAGGGTTGTGAAAAGAGTTTTTGAAACACCTCCGCTACCTTATGCTCAGTTGCTTCCAACCTTGTTACAATTGCAGCTTTTTGAGAAAAGGACGCTAGCTTCGCCGAAGGGCATGCCTCCTTATGGGTATGATGTTAATGCGCATTGTGACTTCCACTCCGGGGCACCCGGTCATACCATCGAGAATTGTCAAGCGTTCAAACACAAGGTGCAAGATTTGCTAGATAGCAAAGATATAAACTTTGGTAACGAAGCGCCCAATATTGAGAAGAATCCTATGCCGCCTCATGGAACTGCAAAGGTAGGTGCTGTGTTGGAGGATGCTAGTCTAAATCTGGTTATGAATGTGGACGAATTGAAAACACCTTTGGGTTATGTCAAGAGCAGATTGCTGAAAGGGGGAGTGTTCCCTGGTTGTGACGCCGATTGCATTGATTGTTTGGCCCAGCCTGAGGGTTGTAATAACTTGAGAAGAGGTATTCAAGGAATGATCGACGAAGGTACGCTGCAATTTGATTGCACTGCTGAAGAAAAGCTTGTTGAGGCAAAATTTGAGAAGCAGGATGAAGTTGCAACGATTACAATACCGTTCAAAACTGTCACGATATCGGCACCTCCGAAGAGGCCGACTATCACAATTACCAAAGCTGGACCTATCCCGTATGAGAGCATTAAAGCCATCCCCTGGAATTATGGGGCGGAAGTATATTGCAATGGGGAGAAGATTAACTTGCCGAGCCCGCCTGTAGGATCTGTTGATAATCTTGTGGGGGCAGGGGGCATAACCCGCAGTGGCAGAATCTTTACATCGCCAAAAGTAGAAGCTGAGAGAATTGAAAAGGGGAAAGGTAAGGACCGTCGCAGGAGAAAGAAAAAGATGCTTTGACCAAAGATGTAGAAGAATTCATGAGGTTTATTCGGAAGAGCGATTATAAAATCGTCGATCATCTGCAGAAGACGCCTTCTAAAATATCAATTTTGTCATTGCTGCTTTGTTCTGAGGCTCACCGGAACGCGTTGTTGAAAGCTCTGGACGCTGCCTATGTACCCCATGAGATATCTGTGAATCAACTCGAAGGAGTGATGGCGCACGTGAATGCGGGGCATGGCCTTGGCTTTACTAACTTTGATTTGACGCCCAGGGGCCGCAACCATAATAGTGTGTTGCATATTTCTGTCGAGTGTAGGGGCACTTTTATGTCCCACGTCCTTGTTGACACTGGCTCATCCTTAAACGTCTTGCCCAAGAAAGCATTGCTGAAGCTAGATACCCGAGGTGTAATCTGCACGCCAAGTGACTTGGTGGTGAGGGCATTTGATGGGACTAGAAGGTCTGTATTTGGAGAATTGACTTTGCCGATCCAGGTCGGTCCAGAAGTGTTTGACACTGTGTTTTACAGCATGGTCATACAGCCAACTTATAGTTGTTTGCTGGGACGACCGTGGATCCATGCTGCAGGGGTTGTGACATCGACGTTGCACCAAAAGCTTAAGTATGCGGTCGGTGGTAGTATTGTCACTATATGTGGGGAGGAAGACATTCTGGTCAGTCACCTGTCATCGTTTAAGTATGTCAAAGTGGATGGTGAGATCCACGAAACTTTGTGTCAGGCCTTTGAAGGAGTGCAGATCAAGGACAAATCTCCTGTCATCAGCAAGGGGCCGGAAGTGGCTATGTCTTCGTACAAAGAAGCCCAAGCGGTGGTGCAAGCCAGTGAGGTTAAAAGATGGGGTCAGGTTCTGGAAATTCCTGTTAAGCAGGACAAGTTTGGCTTAGGGTATCGCCCGTCATCATCATCTTCACCGAGCAAGCCAAAGTTCCAAGGACCGATCGTGTTCACTCTGGGAGGAGTCAGTTTTGAACAGATCAACGCTGTGTCTGACAGTGAAGAAGGCGATAGCGGCTGTGACATGGAGTCGTGGATCAAGCCCAGCGAGTCAGGACAGAGCCTATACAACTGGTCTATCCAGGACTTTATTCAAGTGACGCCGAAATAGTAATGCCTTGTTTTTTCAATTATTGTACAATCCTGTGTCCTACCCGGGGCATGGTGATTTTATTTCAGGGACTACTTGCTTATGTGTATGCTTTGTTTTAATCATTAAATAAAGGCGTTTTCCTCATGCAAATTTTGTGATCCCTGTTTTTTCTGTTTTTTATTTTTACAATAAAATGGCAATGTGGTCGTGTGTTTCATATCATTTGAAGCATTTAACCCTTTCTCTTGCAGGATCCATATTGCAGATGACACCGATCAAGATCTCCCTATGACTCGCTTCGACTTTAAGCATCCGATATTCCAAGCCGAAGAAGAGGTTGTTAAGGATGACGACTTACCAGAAGAGCTGACTCGTCTGTTGAAACAAGAGGAGAGAATCATTCTGCCTCATCAGGAGGATATCGAGATCATTAATTTGGGTTTGGAAGAGATTGTTAGGAATGTCCGGATAGGGGTTGCGCTGCAAAGTGATATCAAGCAGAGACTTGTCGAGATGCTTCGAGAGTATAGTGACATCTTTGCTTGGTCTTATGAAGATATGCCTGGGCTAGACACTGATATTGTGGTCCACCGCTTGCCATTGCGTGAAGACTGTCCACCGGTCAAGTAAAAACTCAGAAGAACGAAACCAGATATGGCCTTAAAGATTAAAGAGGAAGTACAGAAACAGTGGGACGCTGGTTTCCTGGCTGTTACAACTTACCCTCCTTGGGTCGCCAATATAGTACCTGTACCAAAGAAGGATGGTAAGGTATGGATGTGCGTTGACTATCGGGATCTGAACAAGACGAGCCCTAAGGATGACTTCCCGCTTCCTCATATTGACGTGTTGGTCGACAACACTGCTCAATTCTCTGTGTTTTCCTTCATGGACGGCTTTTCGGGCTATAATCTGATTAAAATGGCGCCGAAGGATATGGAGAAAACAACTTTTATTACCCCGTGGGGAACGTTCTGCTACAAAGTGATGCCCTTTGGTTTGAAGAACGCTGGGGCAACATATCAACGTGCTATGACGACTCTCTTTCATGACATGATGCATAAAGAGATTGAGGTCTATGTTGACGATATGATTGCCAAGTCCCAAACAGAGGAAGAGCATTTGGTGAATCTTTTGAAATTGTTTGAGAGGCTTAGGAAATTCAGGCTGAGGCTGAATCCTAATAAGTGCACCTTCGGGGTGAGATCCGGTAAGCTATTGGGGTTCATCGTTAGCGAAAAAGGAATAAAGGTTGATCCTGCTAAAATAAAAGCAATACAAGAAATGCCAGCACCGAAAACAGAGAAAGAGGTTCGTGGTTTTTTTGGGGAGGTTGAACTACATTGCCCGGTTCATATCTCACCTAACTGCCACGTGTGAGCCAATGTTTAAATTGTTGAAAAAAGACCAGGCAATTGTCTGGAATGAAAATTGTCAAAAGGTGTTTGAAAAAATAAAAGAGTACTTGCAGGAACCTCTGATTTTGATACCCCTAGTAGCCGGGAGACCACTGATCATGTACTTGACGGTTCTTGAGAATAGTATGGGTTGTGTTCTCGGTCAACATGACGAGACTGGACGAAAAGAGCATGCAATTTATTACTTGAGTAAGAAGTTCACAGAATGTGAGTCTCGTTACTCAATGCTTGAAAAGACGTGTTGTGCACTTGCTTTGGCTGCCAAATGTCTGAGACAATACATGATAAATCATACAACCATGCTAATTTCAAAGATGGATCCGATCAAACACGTCTTTGAAAAGCAGGCACTTTCTGGAAGGATTGCCCGATGGCAGATGGTACTGACAGAGTATGATATACAGTATGTCTCGCAAAAGGCTATCAAAGGTAGCATACTGTCAGAGTACCTGGCTGAGCAGCCCATTGATGATTACCAGCCGATGAAGTTTGATTTTCCTGACGAGGATATCATGTACTTAAAGATGAAAGATTGCGAAGAGCCGTTGCATGGTAAAGGTCCCGAGCCGGGTTCCCAATGGCAATTGATTTTTGACGGTGCTGTGAATTCATATGGAAGTGGAATTGGGGCAATCATCACGACTCCCCATGGGACGCACATCTCGTTTACTGCCAGATTGACGTTCCCAGTTACTAACAATGAGGATGAATATGAGGCATGCATCATGGGGCTCGAGGAGGCTATTGATTTGAGGATTAAAAATCTTGATGTGTATGGAGATTTCGCGCTAGTCGTGAACCAGATTAAGGGTGAATGGGAGACACGTCAGCCCAATCTGATACCGTATATGAATTATGCAAGGAGACTGTTGCCTTTCTTTGACAGGGTAGAGTCTCATCATGTGCCACGGGCAGAAAATCAGATGGCTGATGCTCTTGCAACGTTGTCTTCCATGTACAAAGTTAAATTCTGGAATGAGGCTCCCAGAATAGTTATCTCTCGCCTTGATAGGCCCGCCTTCATACTCGCCATTGACCGATGGCAAGCCGTGGTATTTTGATATCCAGAATTTCCTAAAGAACCAAGAGTATCCGACTGGGGCATCCAGCCATGATAAGAAGACTCTTAGGAGATTGGCTGACAATTTCTACTTGAATCCGGATGGTGCTCTGTATAGGAGAAACCATGATTTGGTGCTTTTGCGATGTGTTGATGAGAAAGAGGCTAATTTACTCATGGAAGAGGTCCACGAGGGAACCTTTGGCACGCACGCCGGCTGACACGCTATATCTCGGAAGTTATTACGGGCAGGGTATTATTGGTTGACAATGGAAAGAGATTGCTTTAAGTTTGCAAAGAAGTGCCATAAATGCCAAATTTATGCGGACAAGATTCAGGTGCCGCCGAGCCCTTTGAACGTTATGGCGTCCCCATGGCCTTTCTCCATGTAGGGCATCGATATGATTGGCAAAATTGAGCCCACCGCATCTAATGGACACCGGTTCATCTTGGTGGCTATCGATTACTTCACCAAATGGGTTGAAGCAGCATCTTACGCTAATGTCACCAAGCAAGTGGTAGCCAGGTTTATCGAAAAGGATATCATCTGTTGGTATGCCATCCCCGAGAGAATTATTACTGACAATGGGTCGAACCTGAATAACAAAATGATGAAGGAATTGTGTCAGAATTTCAAGATTGAGCATCACAACTCGTCTCCTTACAGACCCAAGATGAATGGCGCTGTTGAGGCGGCCAATAAGAACATCAAGAAGATAGTTTAGAAGATGGTTGTGACATACAAGGACTGACACGAGATGTTGCCCTTCGCTTTGCACGGTTATCGTACGACGGTACGCACATCAACCGGGGCAACACCTTTCTCACTGGTGTATGGTATGGAGGTTGTCCTGCCATTAGAAGTTGAGATTCCTTCCTTGAGAGTATTGCTCGATGTCCAACTTGATGAGGCAGAATGGGTGCAGAATAGGTTGAATCAGCTCAGTTTGATGGATGAGAAGACACTTGCATCTATCGCATATGGTCGGTTATATCAGAGCCGGATGAAGAAAGCTTACGACAAGAAGGTGCGCCCTCGAAGCTTTCAGACGGGAAATCTTGTGCTAAAGAAGATTCTCCTACCACAGTCGGATCACAGGGGCAAATGGACTCCCAACTATGAAGGTCCATACATTGTGCGAAAGGTCTTCTCCGGAGGAGCCTTACTATTGTCCACCATGGATGGCGAAGATTTTTCATCCCCTGTGAACTCGGATGCAGTTAAAAATACTTTGCTTAAAAAAGACCCGCTGGACAGAAAAAGAGAGTCCAGGCAAAAATGCGGCATCCCGGCGAACCAAAAAGAAAAAGAAAAGGTTCGGGCAAAAATTAGGGATAAAAATTGAAAGGATGTACACCCGCGAAGTCGAAAACCTGAGAAGGCGACTTCGGCAAAAAAGGATATCCCTGTGAATTGAAAACCCGCAAAGGGCGATTCAGGCAAAAGTTAGGGATTGAAAAAGCAAATGACTGCGGTTCGAGTCTGATACTGCATTGCTTAGTGGTTTGGGAGTACCTGAGGGTCGATTATCCAAGTCAATCTCTTCCGAGGATGGAGCATCGGGAAAGCGTCGGAGTCAGGCGAGTCATAGGAGGATCAGCTCATGGTGTTCGTCTGTACCACGTTGCCGACATGTATACCAATTTCTTTGTACCTCTGTACATATTTGTATTTGTTTTTGTAGCTTCCTCTTTTCAGGAGTTGCATTCATTGTACAAAACTTTGCCTATTTACAGGCCCGTTATCTATAAAACGCATACTATTCAGTACTTGATGTTGTTTCTTGTTTTAACTTTTACTGTTTTGTTAGTGGTAAACACCAATGTTTTTGATAAACTTGCATGTGCATAACCTTGCAGGCCTCGGCCAATAATTGTTAAAACTTTGAATTGACTGAACAATTGTCACGAATACTGACCTGGATATTTCCTTTTGTATAGGATATCTTGTTGTTGCTCATGTTTTGCAGGGTTGTTACCTTCGCAGCAAACAGCCCAGGGATCGTGTTTCCCCAGCCGGAGTCCCTTAACGTAGGAGCAGGCTCTAGGTGATCTTACTTCTCCCCAGCATATGGAATTCTCATTTTTATCCCCAGAAGATTTATATGCGAGTTAGCAAGCAGTCAGGCAGTGATGTGCATCCCCAGCGGTGGCCGTGTGTACATTTAATTCCCCACAGGGTACAACCAGGTTGTCCATGATTCGAAAAGGGTCGCCCCCACATAGGGTGGTTCTTTATGTTCTCCAGTAGGATGATCATCCTTAGCAGAGTTCGTAATTCCGAACGGTAACGCTAGTCCCCAGCAGGATTGTTTCTTCTTCCCCAGCGGAGTCGACGTACCTTTCCAGCATGCATTTTGCTGGAACAATTCTGTGATACCCGGTTATCCTCAACGGAGCTAGCTTTGTTTTCAACATTTATTTTGCTGAAGCGGTTCTGTACCCAGTTTTTCTCCAGCAGCTCGGGCCTGCATTTGCATCTCGCATACAACATCATATTTGCAAATACGTAGCATTCCATTTCGTATGGAGCATTACGCCATTATCAACATATGCATTTTGAAGCATAAACCAGGTTGGTTACCTATTTTGCTTCAGGTGTTTCCCTGCAGGTTTGGAATTCTTATTCAGGATGGTTTCGGATGTTCAAATTCTTGACATGAGATATGTGATGATCGCGTTCGTACTATCATGTGTTCCCTCATCAGATTTGCTTGGTTAAGTTTCTCTTCCTCCCCAGCAGAGTTTTCCTCGGATTGCTATTACGTCAGCATTTTAAACCGTTGAAGTCTTTACTTGTCATCAAGGTAAGTGTCTGGCGGTTAATGTCAGCAATTCCCCAGTAGAGTCTTCTTTGGATGGTTGTTACGTCGACATTGAAAGCTTCATGACGATACCTTCGAAGTTGTTACCCATTTTCGATCAGGATGGATGTCTGGAGGCTGATGTCAGAAATTCCCCGCAGATTTGCTTGTTCAAGTCTTCGGATGCTCGTTTCTCGCTTTTATTTAGCGTATGCCCATTTCTTAGGAAATGGAAGGTCATCGATATTGACAATTCTCGCTTTTATTTAGCGTATGCCCGTTTCTTAGGAAATGGAAGGTCAGTGATATTGACAGTACTCGCTTTTATTAGCATATGCCCATTTCTTAGGAAATGGAAGGTCAATGATATTGACATTTCTCGCTTTTATTTAGCGTATGCCCATTTCCGAGGAAATGGAAGGTCAGTGATATTGACATTGCTCGCTTTCTTTTAGCGTATGCCCATTTCCGAGGAAATGGAAGGACAGTGATATTGACGGTTCTCGCTTTTATTTAGCGTGTGCCCATTTCCGAGGAAATGGAAGGTCAGTGATATTGACATTTCTCGCTTTCTTTTAGCGTGTGCCAATTTCCGAGGAAATGGAAGGTCAGTGATATTAACATTTCTCTCTTTCTTTTAGCGTATGCCCATTTCCGAGGAAATGGAAGGTCAGTGATATTGACATTTCTCGCTTTCTTTTAGCGTTTGCCCATTTCCGAGGAAATGGAAGGTCAGTGATATTGACATTTCTTACTTTCTTTTAGCGTGTGCCCATTTCCGAGGAAATGGAAGGTCAGTGATATTGATGTTTCTCGTTTTATTTAGCGTGTGCCCATTTCCGAGGAAATGGAAGGTCAGAGATATTGATGAGATTCGCTTTCATGTAGCGTATGCCCATTTCTGCGGAAATGGAGGATCAAGGATATTAATGTCATGCTTTACAAAGTGCCCTCTTATCGTAGCGTTGGTATGTTGATTCAATACCTGTGGCGTCACGCAGGTGGTTGATATTGAAATCAGGTTCTTTATCGGATGATCAGTTGTTGCTGTGACAACCGGATTCAATTGTTTGGATGCGGTGTTCCCAAGCAGTTTGGAAGTTTATTTCTTCGGTTAGAAAATTTCCGGGTTCTCTGGTATTCAACCGTCTTCTACCTCGATTGCCTGAAAGTCGTTCGCTTTTCATCCAATCAGGTCCAAGCCGCTTGAATAGGGGCAGCTGTTGCACCCCAAAATTTGCCTAACCTTTTCTTACTTTGTTTATGTTTCATTTGCATTAGCATATCATTGGTCTAACATTTGCATAGCATAGCATTGTTCATTTAACAAGGGATCAAGTGAGAAGCTTAGCCAGAGGATTATTCAAGTTGGAGAAGTCCCTATAATCATCAGGAAGAGGGTTGGTTTCTCAAGAAGTTCATTTGTTTGCATGGGGTTAGTCTCCTGATTTGAGGACCAATTAAAGATCATCAATGGAAGGTGTTGCGGTGAGAATCGTGATACCAAGCTATTGACTAACTTGAATCTTTAATTCTTAAATTCACAACCGGACTTTAATTTATCCAAAGGAAAGGTCTAAAGAAAGAAAGAACCTTTTGCGCGATGTTACAACAACGCTAAGAGATTCGGGGATCGGGGGTTGGTTATGCATAGGGTAGGTATTTCACATCCTAAACATCTGTAGTACTCTACAGGAACCTTTTGTTTATTTGCATGCTAAGTTTGCTAAATGTTTGCTATGGATCGAGATTGGGTAAAAGGTGAAGGTTAAAACCTAAAGATAGTTTCTAAGCTTGCTCGCAAAGACATCGCATCCTCTACCTACGTATCCTTACTAGGATAGAATCAGAGCAATCGTAGTTCACCTCACTAGGGTTGAAGAACACTTGATTATGATCAAGGTTCAAAGGGGAACAAACATTACAATGCTTGTGTGGAGTTTAAGAAAACTCTCTAGATCTACATTGTACACTCAAGAAAGGGGAGTAAGTAATCATTTCCATGATTCTTACATAGAGTCAACCAAACTCTATCCTAAAGTTCTACGTTGTAAGACCAATTGGTTCTATCCGGACCAAAAGGTGGGAGAAGGGGGAAGGTTGCTCGTCAAGATATCGCATCTTGTGCCTACGTATCCTCATTGTCCAATGAGAAATCAGAGCGGTCGTAGTTCGGGCACGAACTACAGAATAAGGATCTATTGGTTCTACCCAGACCAAAAGAAGGGGAAGGTTCTATCCAGACCTATGAGTTTAAATTCTATTGGTTCTATCCAGACCAAAAAAGGGAGAAGGTTCTATCCAGACCTATGAGGTTAAATGAGCTATCTATGACCCAAGGGTCAATTGAGAGACTTTCCTTTGGAAGGGAAAAGATGACGCAACTTGGATGAGAACTAAAGAGTTCCATCACTTGGGGAAAGTAAACTTAACAAAGCATAAACGTTCACACATGATGAATATAAGAGATATGGTTACAACCAAGAATGATCAAGAATATTATAATAAGCAAGGATCTAAATCAGGATGAATGGTTACAACCAAAGCAAGCATTTAAGATATTATAATATTAATGATTTCAATCAAGATAGATGGTCACAACCAAAGCAAGTATCAAGATATTACAATATCAAGAAGGGTAAGTTCTTACAAGACTTAAGCATAAGGAAGTCAAAACCACAAACATATCTTAACAAAGATGGGGATATATCTTAACAAAGATGGCAGGGGATCTTAACAAAGATAAAGATGTATCTTGACAAAGAATGGTTTCTTAGAGCTTACAAGATGCCATATGTAATTACAATTATCAAGCGTAATCAAATAATGTCACAACAAATGTAAGTGAGAAGTTTAAAAACTTCACGGGGAAAACTTTCAAGTTTTAAGAGAAGATCAAACACAAAGGCTTATAAGCAAGAGTTTTAGTCAAACTCAAGTACACAAGGATGCTAACAAGCCAAAATCATAACTTTAAAATAAAACTAAAAAGAGAATAAAATTAAAGTTTTGAAATGAATAAATGAGAGATAGGAAGGTGAAAACCCTAAAATCATTCATGGTAGCATGTGAAATGCAAGTAGAAAGTTCACATTTATGAGTTTTAGGTTTACCTCTTGAAGCAAGCTTAAGCAATAAGAAAACCAGAGATATTGAGAGCTCTTACAAGGTCTTCAAATGTTCCTAGGTTGATGAATAGATGCTCCAAACAACCTCCAAGCAAGCTAGTGGACGAAATGCCTTGTAAATGAAGGAAAAACTCTAAAATTCAAAGGTTTCAAAGACCAACTCACTCAAACCTTGTTACATAAGTGTGGAAGTGATTTGGATAGCTTCAATACATCATATTTGATGTGTTTGAAGTGCTTCTTGAGTTGGAAAAAGTTTGGAAATGGTTTTGGAAGGTATTTTGCAAAAATAGATTTTGAGGGATTTTGGAGACTTAGTGAGATTTTGCAAGAATTTGGTGATTGTGTAAGGGAGAGATTTCTAGATGGTTTATGGAATGGAACTGGTGTATTTGTGATGTAGGAAGTGAGTTCTATTTATAGCCAAAGGCCTTGGATCAAGGTATGGGCAAAAGTGAAGCAAATTGTCAATTTTAACCTTCCATCATGAAAATCTTTGAGTTTTCCAATGCAATCTTCATACTTGTCTTTAAGACACTCTACTAAGATATTCTCCATGCCCTATATATTTTTTTCATCATGCTTGATAGGTTAGGAGGTGACTTGTTGAAGTAAAGTTGATGATTTGACAAGGGTAGCCACCTTTTTTCTCTTTCTTCACTATTCACTTTTGCAACTTGCATTAAATAATGATTTCCTTTGATCTTTGTGTCATTTTCGTGGGAATTGATATTAAAAATATTCATTATCAATGCAAACATCATAAATGAGGTTTAGTCTTTGATTAGCATCGATTTGGAGAGGTTTTGGAATTAAAAAACTCATGCTGACCTAGTTTTGCGAATGCGAGTTTTTGCCAACTTTTGGATCTTGGTTCTCTCTAACCAGGAAGAGTTATGGAACCCACTTGTACTTTTTAAAAATACACAATTAGGTACTAAAATATTTATGCTTGTGTTAGGAACTCATTCCCTTTGAAACTAGGTCAAAAACCTTTGTGTGGTTAAGGAGTTATGACTTTGCCCTTTTGAAAACCTTAATTTCCCAACTTTTTGATTACTTATCAATTATTGATCCAATGGTCACAAAACTTCATGGGTAGGTGTAATATGTCATTAGGACCATTTTTGATTCCCATCTTGAGGTCAAATTCCTCATGAGTGAAGAGTTGACTTTTCGGTCAACCGAACGATCGATCGGTGGCTACCGAGTCGACTGTTGATGTTCTGGGTATTTTGAGGCCTTCAAAATTCTTGAGTAGACTTTACTAAGCCATAGGAACTTCATGGACCATGATCCCACCATTGGAACACCTTTTAAATCAAAATTCAAACTACAGTTGACTTTTCCTAATCGAAAACCCTAATCAGGTATCCTGAACTGCACTGTTCTTAATTCCTAGGTGACAACCTCAAATTGGATTCATACTTGATCTAATGGAATACATTTGATGATGTGGAGACTCAATTCAAGGAGAACCAATCTAAAACGCTGACTGATTAACCCTTAAAGCCTCGATTTCGACTGTACAAAACCCTGATTCCTGTATCTTGACAAAGACAAACTTGAAATAGGTTATGGTTAGATAATCAAATGAATATGATCCTAAAATGATGATGAGGATCTAAGGGGTTAAAATTTGGGGTGCAACAGTTGCCCCTATTTAAATATCTTTACTAGATGGCAATGAGAAATGACAATCCTCATTGAATCGTAGTGAAAGGTATTTAAATATAGCAAACCAGAAATTTTGTCCCTTAGATCCGTTGGTATGCAAAAGGACCAATGCAAATATGCCATGAATCTAAATGGTGTTATGATGCTTGAATGCAATACACATGCGGACACACGAGCAACTATAAAAGAACGGAAATACAACGAGTAACCACTCACGGGGACCCAACACACTAGGGAAAGATTCCAAGCGAAGTAAGCGAGATAGTTCAAACATGACTAAAGATGCTTGTTCAAGGAAATCTTTCACGCAGGGGACACAAATTCCACCAGGGAAGACACATCTTCATTGGGGAAAGGAGATACGAACCTCACTGGGGATAACCAGACGAGGAAGCCCACCGGGGAAGATAACAATTCTTCACTGGGGAAACGAAAGAAAAGAAATGCAAACCACACTGGGGAAGGGACCCATTGGGGGAAAACTTTGCTGGGGAACAAAATCCACTGGGGAAGCAAATCTTCACCGGGGAAAAGACGGAACGAAGACACGAATCTCACTGGGGATAACCAGGTGAGAAATTTCCTACAACGAAGAGTTCAAACGGGATCTTCAGGAAAAGGGTTAGAAACAAGATCGGACACGCTGGGGAAACTAGTATCCACTAGATCTCTGAGACTCGACTGGGCAAGCAAAAACTTCAACTGGGGAGACTGGTGACGACCAGAATAACAAATAGCTTCAAACAGTGCTAGTTTTCACTAGACTTACTGGGGAGGATGGTGATGACCAATCCAAAGTTCGGCTTCCAAAAAGTGCTAAATACCATTAGACTTCCTGGGGATATGGTGACGACCAAATCAAAGTTCCAATTACCATTGGGAATTCCAAACATTATTGATCAAAACACAGGACTTCAGTTGGGAATTGGTAACAACCGACTCACGGTACTAAAAACGATTAATTTTCAAGCAATGCCAGTAACTACTGGACTTAGAGGGGACTGGTGATGACCAAATCAGGGTATACCAATAACAATTGATTCTGGATAATGCTAGTAACCACTAGATTTAACTAGGAAGATTGGTAACGACCGAGACCAAGAAGACCAATAACCATTGCATTTGGGTAATACCAATAAATACTGGATTTTCAAAGAGTTTGGTGACAACCAAGTCTACAAACAGGAAGCATAAATATATCCCTCAATACTTTCGGAACAAAAGCTAATATCCTCAAAGCGTTAGGATACAACAAAGACACAACCCTCAACACGTTAGGATTGTACGAAGACCTCAAAACCTTAAGATCAAAAACTAATACCCTCAAAACATTAGGAACGAAAGTTGAACATCCTCAATACATTAGGATATAGAAGAGACACCACCCTCAACACATTACGATTGGACGAAGACCCTCAAAACCTTAGGATCAAAAACTAATACCCTCAAAACATTAGGATATAGAACACTTCATACAAATGCAACCACTTTAGTCTCTGGGAATTTCTGAACTCGGGATTTAAAGTATACATCTCCAAAGATACACAACTTGTGCTCGGGATGGCAACAAACATTTTCCAAAGGTACACAACCTGTGCTCGGGACAGAAATAATTCATCTATCTCCAAAGGTATTCAACCTATGCTTGGAATAGCAACAAACATCTTCCAAAGGTACAAAACCTGTGCTTGGAATCAAACAATCTATCTCCAAAGGTACGAAACCTAAGCTTGGGAACAACAATACATCTACAAAGGTACACAACCTGAGCTTGGGATGACAACCAACGTGACTTAGTTTGGAATGATACACAACCAAATTGTCAATATTTATTGTCCATTGATTTTCATAATGCCAGTTGCCAACGGGCCTTTCTTGAAATATGATTGGTTACCACCAAATGACTTATACCAGTATCCACTGGATTATCAAACAATGCTGGTTACAACCGTGCGTCGACTTTAAGATAACCTTCTTAAATGAGACTGCCACTTATTGCTGAAGACGACTAAATTTCTCCGAAGAGACTCCTATTTATCGCTGAAGACGATTAAACTTCTTCGAAGAGACTGCCATTTACCGTTGATGAAGGTTAAGCTTCTCCTAAGAGACTGCCACTCACCTGTTGAAGACGATTAAACTTCTCCAAAGAGACTGCCATTTATCGCTGAAGACGATTAAACTTCTCCGAAGAGACTGCCATTTATCGCTGAGGACGATTAAACTTCTCCGAAGAGACTGCCATTTATCGTTGATGAAGGTTAAGCTTCTCCCGAGAGACTGTCACTCACCTGTTTAAGACGATTAAACTTCTCCGAAGAGACTGCCATTTATCGCTGAGGACGATTAAACTTCTCCGAAGATACTGCCATTTATCGCTGAGGACGATTAAACTTCTCCGAAGAGACTGCCATTTATCATTGATGAAGGTTAAGCTTCTACCAAGAGACTGCCACTCACCTGTTGAAGACGATTAAACTTCTCCGAAGAGACTACCATTTATCGCTGAGGACGATTAAACTTCTCCGAAGAGACTGCCATTTATCGTTGATGAAGGTTAAGCTTCTCCCAAGAGACTGCCACTCACCTGTTGATGACGATTAAACTTCTCCGAAGAGACTGCCATTTATCGCTAAGAAAGATTAAACTTCTCCGAAGAGACTGCCATTTATCATTGATGAAGGTTAAGCTTCTCCCAAGAGACTGCCACTCACCTGTTGATGACGATTAAACTTCTCCGAAGAGATTGCCATTTATCGCTGAGGACGATTAAACTTCTCCGAAGAGACTGCCATTTATCGTTGATGAAGGTTAAGCTTCTCACAAGAGACTGCCACTCACCTGTTGATGACGATTAAACTTCTTCGAAGAGACTGCCATTTATCACTGAGGACGATTAAACTTCTCTGAAGAGACTGCCATTTATCGCTGAGGACGATTAAACTTCTCCGAAGAGACTGCCATTTATCGTTGATGAAGGTTAAGCTTCTCCCAAGAGACTTCCACTTACCTCTATTGTAATGTAAGATGTTCTTTTTGATAGATAGTGCAAAATAAATGCACGTCCAGGTAGGTTCCGCGACCGACAGGGACCAAAGTTCAATCCAGAACCAAGCTAGAAAGAAACTGTCAAACAAGACTCCAACCATTGAGAAATGAACTCGAATGGTGACTTACCTTATCCAATCATGGAAAAAGATAACTGAAGCAACCATCATCCACGAGGATTTAAACTCTGTGGGGAATTTATAAAGGACGGACATTTTATGCTTAAGAGCTGACAACTCTATTAGAGAGAGACAACACACCCAATCAATGAGGAGGGAACCAAAGTGAAACAGGAACAGGTAACAACCAGAGATAGCAACGATGCACGGATGCTATGCTTTATGCCATGCTTATGTTTATGCTGACGAAACAGACAAAACGAAATAGAAGATGAAATAAACATCTCGACATGGAGACCCAACCAAACTTTACCAAGATTGGACATCAAAGGGATGATCATGAAGAACAACAATTCCACTTCAAGGTTACCACCTTCTTTGGGAGAGAGTAATCTTCTTAGGCCAAAACCTCAGGACTTCACTTGGATTGCCATCATTAGTTTGAATTCTTTCTTGAAGGAAAATTACATCGAGAGATTCCCGGATCAACTAAGGTAACAACTTAACTGGAGAGCTGACAAAGGGCATCATGAGAACAAAACATTTATGCCCCATATGGCAATAGTCATTTTTCAAGTGAGCAACGACTCTTGCGATAAATAGTCTTCAACTTTTTCTGCCCCAGATTGCACAGTCTGTGAGAAGAAGTCATAAGGATGCTTTTAAAAGAAACGGCATAAAGATGCTTCAATGTCTTCAAACACTTAGAGAGATTTTCAAATCTCGACGTGATTGCCCCAGTTTAACGGTGCTTGCACAAAAAAGTCTTCAGATTGTGGAAGTAACGACTGGGTAACAAACTTGCCCCTGCTAGTTGGTAACTGCAAAAGTATTGCCCCAGACTAAACTGTTCATCGAGAGTTTCGTCTAATCTTGACCTGGTTGGATCTGATTAGCTGAACGTTACAACAAATGATTAACAAATCCTTCAAATTGGTTGCCCCAGGCTGAGCTTCCTTTATCAAGTTAAATTCCCTAGCTGACAGCGCTTGTTGGGATTCCTTTGATATTGGATTGTTTTGCATGCAATGCTGTTCATTAAAAATTGGCAATTTTCAATGTAAAATTCATGCAATCTTTTGAAAACATTTTTTGATGAAACACACACGGCGAAGTGATTAAGTGATTAAGTGATCAAAGTGAAAGTGATCCAATCATTTTGCAAATGATGGATAAAGTGATTAACACACACAAACGACAAAGATCATTAGGAGTCAGGTTATCCAACCTTGATGTAATATGCTTTCAAAACAACCTTACCTCAATTAGGTCTTTTAAGGGTTGTAACGTGGCTCAGTTCATGGTTTATGAAACAAAGGATAAAGGCTCAAAGTTATTTGGTCCCACCCACTCTTCATGATGAACTCCCATCCTACGCTCAGTTAACTCAAACTATACATTCAGGTTCTTACAGGCTCTAAGAATTGAACTGATGATAGTTGGTGATGGCTTACAAACCTAGGGTAGTCACAAATCCCTTACAGTATTAGATAGCTTTTTGCTAATTGAGGATTTTAAGTGAAGAATCTTACAAAATTCCTCTCTTTTTATCCCAGACTTCTTGTCTGAACTGCTTTGTTAGAATATACAGTCAATGGGATGCCCCATTTTTACCTAAGTATCCTTCATAGGTTTTGACTTAGCGGGCTTTTTTTCATTTTTCTTCTTTCTTTTGAGAAAGGGGTGACTACCTGGTTTAATGGATACAGTGAACCATCATCGTCTTTTATGCTAAAAAGCGTCTTCGACACTTTCTTGTTGTGTACGAAGGAAAACCTGAGTGCACCACCTTTATATGAAAAGTGTTTTGTATGCACATATCTTCAAGTTAACTGAGAACTACCCGCCCCCAGGTTTGAATTTTAAGGTTTTGTTTTTGTAAAGAAAGAAAACTCCTACTTCTAGGCCCGAAGGGGTTAACGAGGGATTATCTTCCTTATTTCTCCAGTGTTTAGGGATTGAAACAATGCCTTACATCATCGGCAAAGTTAAATTGAAAGCATATCAACAACAGTTATGGATATAATTTTCATCACCCTCCCCAATCTTTGCTTTAAACAACAGTTTAGTAAAGAAATTTTTGCATTTTTCGTTATCTCATAACAATGAAAGGGAAGAGAAAGAGTGAAACGAATGGACTTAATCAAAAGATGCACAAACATTTCATTAATCTTGCCAATTCAAAATGAACAACATCTTACAAGCAATTCAAATGCAAAGAAAACACAACAAAATGCTGAAACAATCTACAGCTGCCAGTCTTAGGGAATTAAAATTGACAAAACAAATTTCAAATTTTAGGCCCATGTGGGGAAGCGCCTTCAACCACTACTTGCTCCTTGTGATATAAAATTATGAGGGGTCTCACGGGTCCTTTGCCTTTGGATTTAGGAATCGCAGCACTGTCATTGGATTTATCCTCATGAGGTTTCAGCAACTCTTGCAGTCTCTGTTTAAAACCTTCACACTCTTCAACTAAGTGCCCTGTTGTCCCAGTATGATATCCACATTCTACTTCTGGGTGGTCTTCCTCGAGGATCAAGTGTTTGTCAATGATTAGCTCTTGTACAAGATAACCCAATGTTATACATGCATCTAAGTTGTGTCCTTCAGCTCCTTTGTGAAATTCACAATTCAGGTTCGCATTATGCCATGGTCCTGGCACAGGATTGGATAATCGTGGAGTCACTAGTGAGTTCTGAATCAGTAGTGGGTAAAGTTTGCTTAACGGTACTAGAGTTGGTCTACCGCAAGTCTTATTTTTCCTGACATGATTTTTCTTGTTTAATTTCCGGCTTTGAGAACCTTGAGGAGGAACAAACACCGACTGGTGAGAGACTTTAGTTGAACGCCCTAGCGCCCCAGCATGATAGTCCCATTTAGCGCTGGTACCACAGTTCAGAGGGTAAGGAGGAATTACTGGTTTCAGCTCCTTTAGTTTTATCAATTCGCCTTGGGTCAAATCTGGCAATATCTGATTGTGTGACTTTGGAAATAGACTTTTTGGTTTCCTTGGTTTTTGTTGGGCATGCTGACGCGGTTGACGATTATCTGGTGGTTGATACCGAGAATGTCCTTGAGTTGGAGGAATCACCGGAGATAATGCAACCCTAGTTTCTCTGGACGTCACATGGTCAAGGTGACCTTCCTTTTTCATCATGTTCTGCAATGTCTCTAGAACCCAATTCATCTGACACTTGAGAATTCTGATGTCCTCTTTCAGCATTTCCTGAGCTGTCAAAAGTCCCCCACTGTTGCCATTTATCCTGGATATGTGCTAGGTATCCCTTCTCTATCTCTGATCAAAAGCGACGCAAGGCTGAGAAATGCAGATGCATAATGCAAATGCAATGCAAAAGCAAACTGGTTTTACAAAACTCAAAAGATTGACTAGGTCAAAACCCTCATTTCGTCAATCGTTGGAAAAGTTACAAATTTTAAAAAATACCAGAGATCGACTGAGTTTTACAAAACTAGTTGCGACATGATATGTTTATGGTGATATGATGAGATGATGCACACATAAAATAAAGGCAAGTATTCATAAATACAATGCATACACAAAGACCTCCTAGGCTCAAGATCAAAGCAAGGAGTTAAAGGTCTAACCATCCTCAAGGATTTATACTATGGGTTAATTTGTACCTGCCGAACGGGTTCTTAACAAAGTTCCCAGAGTCATCAACTCATCTTTCAGAAATTATCAACTTCCCAAATTACTTGGTAATCGATAACATTCTCAAGAGAATCTCGTCTGAGTGTAGTATCGCGTATCAACTATTTTGGAAATACTTCTTTATAGCCATCACACTACGTCCTAATAAGGACAAAGTGGGGTAGAATGTATTCTAAAAGTCCACAGTGTCATGGGTTCCTTCGTTGAAAGTAGCATTGTTTTCACGAATACTCGATCAATAATACTAACTTTAAAGGGGGCCTACACTGAGCGGTGGTTTCTCAAGTTAGCTTGGTCGGGAATCAACTCCCTATAAGCCTTCTTGAATATACCACCATCTTATCATAAGTGCACTCGAGTCCGGGTATAGGACCGTCTCACCACTCAAGTTACCCAATATCCAATATCAAACAAATATATTAGCAAATATACATGTTAAGCAAATATTTACAAATATCGCATGCAATTAAACAAAATAGGCTAAACCCTCAAGTTTCAGAAATCCCCAGTGAAGTCGCCATTTCTGTTGTGGTGAGAATCGTGATACCAAGCTATTGATTAACTTGAATCTTTAATTCTTAGATTACAACCGGACTTTAATTTATCCAAAGGAAAGGTCTAAAGAAAGAAAAACCTTTTTCGCAATGTAACAACAACGCTAAGAGATTCGGGGATCGGGGGTTGGTTATGCATAGGGTAGTTATTTCACATCCTAAACATCTGTAGTACTCTACAGGAACCTTTTGTTTGTTTGCATGCTAAGTTTGTTAAATGTTTGCTATGGATTGGGATTGGGTAAAACATGTAGGTTAAGACCTAAAGATAGTTTCTAGGTTTGCTCGCAAAGACGTCGTGTCCTCTGCCTACGTATCCTAACCAGGATAGAATCAGAGCAATCGTAGTTCACCTCACTAGGGTTAAAGAACACTTGATCATGATCAAGGTTCAGCGGGGAACAAACATAACAATGCTTGTATAGAGTTTAACAAAACTCTCTAGATCTAAGTTAAAACACTCAAGAGGGGAGTAAGTAATCATTTCCATGATTCTTACATAGAGTTAACCAAACTCTACCTAACATTCTACATTGTGAGACCAATTGGTTCTATCCAGACCAAAAGGTGGGAGAAAGGGAGAAGGTTGCTCATCAAGATATCGCATCTTGTGCCTACGTATTCTCATTATTCAATGAGAAATCAGAGCGGTCGTAGTTCGGGCACGGACTACAGAATAAGGATCTATTGGTTCTTTCCAGACCCAAAGAGGGTGAAGGTTCTATCCAGACCTATGAGTTTAAATCCTATTGGTTCTATCCAGACCAAAAGGAGGGGAAGGTTCTATCTAGACCTATGAGGGTATCCTATTGGTTCTATCTAGACCAAAAGGGGGAAGGTTCTATCCAGACCTATGATATTTAAATCCTATTGGTTCTATCCAGACCAAAAGGGGGAGAAGGTTCTATCCAGACCTGTGAGTTTAATGAGCTATCTATGACCCAAGGGTCAATAGAGAGACTTTCCTTTGGAAGGGAAAAGATGACGCAACTCGGATGAGAACTAAAGAGTTCCATCACTTGGGGAAAGTAAATTTAACAAAGCATAAACATTCACACATGATGAATATAAGGGATATGGTTACAACTAAGAATGATCAAGCATATTATAATAAGCAAGGATCTAAAACAGGATGAATGGTTACAACCAAAGCAAGCATTTAAGATATTACAATATTAATGATTTCAATCAAGATAGATGGTCACAACCAAAGCAAGTATCAAGATATTACAATATCAAGAAGGGAAAGTTCTTACAAGACTTAAGTATAAGGAAGTCACAACCACAAACATATCTTAACAAAGATGGGGATATATCTTAACAAAGATGGCAGGGGATCTTAACAAAGATAAAGATGTATCTTGACAAAGAATGGCTTCTTAGAGCTTACAAGATGCCATATGTAATTACAATTATCAAGCGTAATCAAATAATGTCACAACAAATGTAAGTGAGAAGTTTAAAAACTTCACGGGGAAAACTTTTAAGTTTTAAGAGAAGATCAAACACAAATGCTTACAAGCAAGAGTTTTAGTCAAACTCAAGTACACAAGGATGCTAACAAGTCAAAATCATAACTTTAAAATAAAACTCAAAAGAGAATAAAATTAAAGTTTTGAAATGAATAAATGAGAGATAGGAAGGTGAAAACCCTAAAAACATTCATGGTAGCATGTGAAATGCAAGTAGAAAGTTCACATTTATGAGTTTTAGGTTTACCTCTTGAAGCAAGCTTAAGCAATAAGAAAACCAGAGATATTGAGAGCTCTTACAAGGTCTTCAAATGTTCCTAGGTTGATGAATAGATGCTCCAAACAACCACCAAGCAAGCTAGTGGACGAAATGCCTTGTAAATAAAGGAAAAACTCTAAAATCCAAAGGTTTCAAAGACCAACTCACTCAAACCTTGTTACATAAGTGTGTAAGTGATTTGGATATCTTCAATACATCATATTTGATTTGTTTGAAGTGTTTCTTGAGTTGGAAAAAGTTTGGAAATGGTTTTGGAAGGTGTTTTGCAAAAATATATTTTGAGGGATTTTAGAGACTTAGTGAGATTTTGCAAGAATTTGGTGATTGTGTAAGGGAGAGATTTCTATATGGTTTATGGAATGGAACTGGTGTATTTGTGATGTAGGAAGTGAGTTCTATTTATAGCCAAAGGCCTTGGATTAAGGTATGGGCAAAAGTGAAGCAAATTGCCAATTTTAACCTTCCATCATGAAAATCTTTGAGTTTTCCAATGCAATCTTCATACTTGTCTTTAAGACACTCTACTAAGATATTCTCCATGCCCTATATATTTTTTTCATCATGCTTGATAGGTTAGGAGGTGACTTGTTGAAGTAAAGTTGATGATTTGACAAGGGTAGTCACCTTTTTTCTCTTTTCTTCACTATTCACTTTTGCAACTTGCATTAAATAATGATTTCCTTTGATCTTTGTGCCATTTTCGTGGGAATTGATATTAAAAATGTTCGTTATCAATGAAAACATCATAAATGAGGTTTAGTCTTTGATTAGCATCGATTTGGAGAGGTTTTGGAATAAAAAAACTCATGTTGACCTAGTTTTGCGAATGTGAGTTTTTGCCAACATGTGGATCTTGGTTCTCTCTAACCAGGAAGAGTTATGTAACCCACTTGTACTTTTTTAAAAATACCCAATTAGGTAATACAATATTTATGCTTGTGTTAGGAACTCATTCCCCTTGAAACTAGGTCAAAAACCCTTGTGTGGTTAAGGAGTTATGGCTTTGCCCTTTTCAAAACCTTAATTTCCCAACTTTTCAATTACTTATCAATTCTTGATTCAATGGTCACCAAAATTCATGAATAGATGTGATATACCATTAGGAACATAATTGCATTCAATTTTGGGTCAAAACCATGTTGGTCAATGAGTTGACTTTTCAGTCAGACGAACCGATTGATTGAAGAACTCTGAATCGACTGTTGGTGTTCAGGGTATCTTGAAGCCTTGAAGCTTCTTGAGTAGAATTTACTAAGCCATAGGAACTTCATGTACCATGATCCCACCATTGGAACACTTTTTAAATAAAAAGTCAAACTACGGTTGACTTTTCTTGATCGAAAACCCTAATCGGGTATCCTGAACTGCAACGTTCTCAATTCCTGGATGACAACCTCAAACTGGATTCATACTTGACCCCATGTAGTATCCTTGATCTTACTTATAGTTGAATCAATCTAACACATTGATTGATCAAACCATCGAAGCCTCGATTTTGACGGTACGGAACCCTGATTTATCTGCATCTTGACAAAGATAAACTTGAAATGGGTTAAGGTTAGTTAATTAAATGAATATGATCCTAAAATGATGATGAGGATCTAAGGGGTCAAAATTTTGGGTGCAACAGTTGCCCCTATTTAAATATCTTCACTAAATGGCAATGAGAGATGACAATCCTCATATAATCTTAGTGAAAGGTATTTAAATGTAGCAAACCAGAAATTTTGTCCCTTAGATCCGATGGTATGCAAAAGGACAAATGCTGAAATGAAAATGAGTTTTAAATGGTGTTTTATGATGCTTGAATGCAAGACGGATGCAGACACACGAGCAAATATAAAAGAACGGCAATACGACGAGTAACCACTCACGAGGGACTCGACACACCGGGGAAAGATTCAAGGCAGAGTAAGCAAGATAGTTCAAACATGACTAAAGATGCTGTTCAAGGGAATCTTTCACACAGGGGACACAAATTCCAACAGGGAAGACACATCTTTACTGGGGAAAGGAGACACCAACCTTACTTGGGGATAACCAGACAAGGAAGCCCACTGGGGGAGAAGACAATTCTCACCGGGGAAACGAAAAAAGAGAAATGCAAACTTCACTGGGGAAGAAACCCACTGGGGAAAACTTTGTTGGGGAATAATTCCACTGGGGAAGCACATCTTCACCGGGGAAAAGATGGAACGAAGACACGAATCTCAACGGGGATAACCAGATGAGAAATTGCCTATAATGAAGAGTTCAAACGGGATCTTCAGGAAAAGGTTAGAAACAAGATTGGACGCGCCAGGGAAGCTAGTATCCACTAGTTCTCCGAGACTCGACTGGGAAAGCAAAAGCTTCAATGGGGAAACCGATGACGACCAGAACAACGAACAACTTCAACTAGTGTTAGTCTCCATTAGACTTACTGAGGATGATGGTGATGACCAATCCAAAAAACGGTTTCCAAAAAGTGCCAAATACCACTAGACTTCCTGGGGATATGGTGACGACCAAATCAAAGTTCCAATTACAATTGGAAAATCCAAACAATATCGATAAAACACAGGACTTCGGCTGGGAATTAGTAACAACCGACTAATAACGATTAGTTTTCAAGCAATGGCAATAACTACTGGATATTAATTACCGAATTTTCAAAGAGTTTGGTGACGACCAGATCTTCAAACAGGAAGCACAGATATATCCCTCAATACCTTAGGAACAAAATCTAATATCCTCAATACATTAGGATATAGCAGAGACATAACCCTCAACACACTAGGATTGGACGAAGACCCTCAAAATCTAGGATCAAAAACTAATACCCTCAAAATATTAGGATATAAAAGAGAAACAACCCTCAACACACTAGGATTGGACAAAGACCCTCAAAACCTCAGGATCAAAAACTAATATCCTCAAAACATTAGGATAAAGAACACTTCATGCAAATGCAACCACTTTAGTCTCTGGGAACTTCTGAACTCGGGATTCAAAGTAGACATCTCCAAAGGTACACAACCTGTGCTCGGGATGGCAACAAACATCTATCTCCAAAGGTACAAAACCTGTGCTTGGAATCAAACAATACATCTCCAAAGGTACACAACCTGTGCTCGGGATGGCAACAAACATCTATCTCCAAAGGTACACAACCTGTGCTCGGGATAGAAACAAACATCTTCCAAAGGTACAAAACCTGTGCCTGAAATGAAACAATACATCTCCAAAGGTACGAAACCTGATCTTGGGATGGAAACCATCGTGACTTAGTTCGGACTGATACACAACCAAATTGTCAGTATTTATTGTCCATGGATTTTCATAATGTCAATTACCAACGGGCCTTACTTGAAATATGATTGGTCACCACCAAATTACTTATACCAGTATCCACTGGATTTTCAAACAATGCTGGTAATAATCGTGCGTCGACATCCTTAAGATAAACTTCTCAAATGAGACTGCCATTTATTGCTGATGACGATTAAACTTCTCCGAAGAGACTGCCATTTATCACTGAATATGGTTAAGCTTCTCCCAAGAGATTGCCACTCATCGTTGAAGATGATTAAACTTCTCCAAAGACACTGCCATTTATAGTTGATGAAGGTTAAGCTTCTCCCAAGAGATTGCCACTCACCTGCTGAACACGATTAAACTTCTCCGAAGAGACTGTCATTTATCGTTGAAGACGATTAAACTTCTCCAAAGAGACTGCCATTTATCGTTGATGAAGGTTAAGCTTCTCCCAAGAGATTGCCACTCACCCGCTGAAGACGATTAAACTTCTCCAAAGAGACTGCCATTTATCGTTGAATATGGTTAAGCTTCTCCGAAGAGATTGCCACTTACTGCTGAAGACGATTAAACTTCTCTGAAGATACTGCCATTTATCGTTGATGAAGGTTAAGCTTCTCCCAAGAGATTGCCACTTACCGTTGAAGACGATTAAACTTCTCCGAAGAGACTGCCATTTATCGCTGATGAAGGTTAAGCTTCTCCGAAGAGATTTCCACTCACCGTTGAAGACGATTAAACTTCTCCAAAGAGACTGCCATTTATCGCGGATGAAGGTTAAGCTTCTCCGAAGAGATTGCCACTCATCGTTGATGAAGGTTAAGCTTCTCCCAAGAGATTGCCACTTTCCGCTGATGACGATTAAACTTCTCCGAAGAGATTGCCATTTATCGTTGAAGATGATACAAAAATGTCCTTCTTGATAGATAGTGCAAAATAAATGCACATCCAGGTAGGTTCAGCGACTGACAGGGACCAAAGTTCAATCTAGAATATAGCCAAAAAGAAACTGTCAAACAAGACTCCAACCATTGAGAAATGAACTCGAATGGTGACTTACCTTATCCAATCATGGAAAAAGATAACTGAAGCAACCATCATCCACGAGGATTAAACTCTGTGGGGAATTGATAAAGGATGGACGTTTTATGCTTTAAGGGCTGACAACTCTATTAGAGAGAGATAACACACCCAATCATTGAGGAGGGAACCAAAGTGAAACAGGAACAGGTAACAAACCAGAGATAGCAACAATGCACAGATGTTATGCATATGCTTTATGTCATGCTTATGTTTATGCTGACAAAACAGACAAAACAAAACTGGAGATGAAATAAACATCTCGACACGGAGACCCAACCAACTTCACCAAGATTGGACATCAAAGGGATGATCATGAAGAACAACAATTCCACTTCAAAGTTACCACCTTCTTTGGGAGAGAGTAATCTTCTTAGGCCAAAACATCATGACTTCACTTGGATTGCCATCATGAGCTTGAATTCTTTGTTGAAGGAAAATCATAACGAGAGATTCCCAGATCAATTGAAGCAACAACTTATCTAGAGAGCTTGGAAAAAGGTACCCTGAGAACAAACCATTTACGCCCCATGATAGTATGACAATCCTTTTCTGGTGAGCAACGGCTCTTGCGACAAGCAGTCTTCAAACTTTTCTGCCCCAAATTACATGGTCTGTGGGAAGATCATCAAGAGAACTAGCATAAAGATGCTTCAATGTCTTTAAACCCTTATAGTGAGAGATTTACAAATCTCAACGTGATTGCCCCAGTTTAACGGTGCTTGCCCAACAAAGTCTCGGACTGTGGAAGTAACGACTGGGTAACAAACTTGCCCCTGCTTATTGGTAATTGTAACAGAACTGCCCCAGACTAAGTTGTTCATTGAGAGCTTCATCTGATCTTGACCTGGTCGGCTCTGATTAGCTGAACATTATGACAAATGATTAACAAATCCTTCAAATTGGTTGCCCCAGGTTGAGCTTCCATTATCAAGTCAAATTCCCTAGCTGATAGCGCTTGTTGGGATTCCTTTGATATTGGATTGTTTTGCACGCAATGCTGTTCATTAAAAATTGGCAATTTTCAATGTAAAATTCATGCAATCTTTTGAAAACATTTTTTGATGAAACACACACGGCGGGGTGATTAAGTGGTCAAAGTGAAAGTGATCCAATCATTTTACAAATGATGGATAAAGTGGTTAACACACACAAACATCAAAGATCATTAGGAGTCAGGTTATCCAACCTTGCTGTAATATCCTTTAAAACAACCTTACCTTAATTAGGTCTTTTAAGGGTTGTAACAGGGTTTGGTTCATGGTTTATGAAACAAATGATAAAGGCTCAAAGTTATTTGGTCCCACCCACTCTCCATGATGAACTCCGATCCTACGCTCAGTTAACTTAAACTACACATTCAGGTTCTTACAGACTTAAGAATTGAATTGATGATAGTTGGCGATGGTTCACAAACCTAGGGTAGTCACCACTCCCTTACAGTATTTGATAGCCTTTGCTATTTAAGGATCTTTAGAGTGAAGAATCTTACAAAATTCCTCTCTTTTGTTATCCCCGACTTTTGTCTGAACTTCTTTGTTCGAATATATTGTCAATGGGATGCCCCATTTTTGCCTAAGTCTCCTTCATAGGTTTCGACTTAGAGGGCTTTTCAATTTTCTTTTTTCTTCTTCTCTTTTTTTTTTTGAGAAAGGAGGTGACCACCTAGTTTAATGGCTACGGCGAACCATCATCGTCTTTTGAACTTCGAAATTTGCTTGCTGTGTACGAAGAAAAACCTGAGTGCACCATCTTTATATGAAAAATGCCTTGTTATGCACATATCTTCAAGTTAACTGAGAACTACCCGCCCCCAGGTTTGAAATTTAAGGTTTTTGTTTTTGTAAAGAAAGAAAACTCCTACTTCTAGGCTCGAAGTGGTTAACAAGGGATTATCTTCCTTATTTCTCTAGTGTTTAGGGATTGAAACAATGCCTTACATCATTAGCAAAGTTAAATTGAAAGCATATCAACAACAGTTAAGTGATATAGTTCTCATCATCCTCCCCAATCTTTGTTTTAAACAACAGTTTAGTAAACAAAAGAAATTTTTGCATTTTTGGTATTTCATAACAATGAAAGAAAAAGAAAGAGTGAAACGAATGGACTTAATCAAAAGATGCACAAACATTTCATTAAATATTGCCAAATTCAAATAAACAACAGCTTACAAGCAAATCAAATGCAAAGAAGACACAACAAAATGCTGAAACAGTCTACAACTGTCAGCCTTAGGGAATTAAAATTGTTTAACAAAACAAATTTCAAATTTTAGGCCCATGAGGGGAAACACCTCCAACCATCACTTGCTCCTTGTGATATAGAATTATGAGGGGTTTCACGGGTCCTTTGCCTTTGGGTTTAGGAACCGCAACACTGTCATTTGATTTATCCTCTTGAGGTTTCAGCAGCTCTTGCAGTCTTAGTTGCTGTTAAGCTGCACTATAAGAAATAACATTTGATTCATTCAAATGTTACCATGCTAGTTAGCATGAAGTGAATAAAGAAAGAAAGAAGAAAAGCTTAAATGAAAAGAAGCCTTAGTGCTCACACACAGAAAAGCTTTTAAGCAATATGGAAACTATTTCTTATAATCTCTTAAAGATTCATCATTAGATTAGTTTCTGCATTAGGAAGCAAGGAGTTGTTACTCATTACTTGCTATGTGTTTAACTTGGAGTAATTAGCTTACTAGGAAGCACCATTGTAATCTCCGACAACACAACATTCTATTTTAGAATTAGCGGTTCCTCAAGTGATCTTGTGAAGATCAGTATACTTGAGATGACAAGTGACAATAGTCATTTATGGTTTTCTAATAGGAGATCTTTAGAGATCGGATTCTATTAGATGTTAATGAACGTTATATCCTTGGGGATCCCTGAATGTTTCATTGATCTGTTGTTAGTCACTTGCAGTTAGCTTGTGCATCTGTAATCAGTTCGGTTATAGTGGATTAAGTCCTTAATTGATTAAGGTGAAATCACCTTGGAAGGGTGGACTGTATTAGCTTGAGAGTTGCTCAAGTGAACCAGGATATATGCTGTGTTCTTTACTTTTAGTATGCTTTATTATTTATGCTTCCGCAATGTATTTAATATAAGCGCATAAAGCATCAAGTGAAGAAGAAGACAAGAAAAAGAAAAAGTTTTTATTTAGGCATAAACCCAATTCAATCCCCCCTTTCTTGTGTTTATTTCTCACCTTCAATTGTTATCAGAGCTCCGGTTCTGTTATTGATGGATATCAAACACCTAACAGTGTCATAAAAAGATCCATAGGCTGTGTGAAGAAATAGTTTTGGGGATTTTTCACCGTTCTTACAATTTCAGCCTCACATAAGATTTTGAGGATGATGAGTTCTAAAATTGTAATCTATTTGGTTACTTGAGCAAGTCACTGATTCTGTGAAGTTTGAAGTTTGAAGTGTTGAAGCCTTCAACAACAAATCTCCTCAAGTAGATTATGAAAGAAGAATGAAGAATCAGTTGACAAGATAGATTCATCAGACAAGTAGATATATCTATTGAATACTGATCTTCAAATATGTTTGGATTTTCAACGTAGTTGCTCAAAGTTCAAATCTTCAGCAAGCAAGAAACCAAGCTTTCTAAAGATTAATTCTATGTGAGTATGGGATGTTTTCAAGAAACGGACTAGTCCACACTTGACTTTCTCATGAAAACTCATTGGGATTTATCTTAAGTAAGAAAAGATATATTGCTGGCTGGTGAAGTTTAGTCATCAGAACGCCAGAATGTAGTTTGCAGAAAAGGGCAAGTTCAGAAGAATGTTCAAATCTGGAAGAAATGATTCTTCAGATTCGAAGCATTTGAAATTTTCTATTCTTGAAGAAGTTTCAAAGAATTCTGCAGAGGTTTCAAGATAAGCAGTGTTTATCAACTCATCTGGATATGATGAAATTCAAAAGATCTGATATGAAGTAGCATGGACAATTAAGTTCTGTTAACTTGAGATGTTATCTCAGTTAAACAAGCTGAAATTGGTCAGATGTTTTTAGGCATTATTTTTCAGAAATTCTTAATGAATGTTTTGAGAAATAAAGGTGTAAGGAAAGATACAATGACAGTAGTCATTCTGTCTGATGTAAAAAGGATTTAATTCTCTGGTGTTATTCAATCTGAATAAGTCAGTAGATATTCTTTGTCAAGAGTAGTTGTTCTGACAACTCTGATGATCTAACTCTTTACAAGTTAGCTCAGCATTGTAAGAGCATATTGTTAGTCAGACTGTGTCTTTTGATAATCTAAGTTTGATGATTAGTGTATCTAGTTTGGATCTATAATTGTTTCAAGTAGACTAATTCAAATGATGAAGTCTGATGGAAGCTAGATGCTCTCTACTCATGAAGATCAGAATATATGTGCTCTGAGGATGTCTCTCAGAAATCAGATAGATGATGTTGTGTTGGTCAAGATGCTACAGAACGCAACCAAAGGAATTGAGATCAGTTCAAGAAGAGTTATTCTGGAGATTCTACTTCAGATGCTGTTACTGGTTTGTCTTACAAGATGTTGAAGAATCAGAAGCTTTCCCATATGCTATTCAATTAGCTGCTTCTGAAGAATCAACTTTGAGAAGTTTCCCCCAGAATTAAATCTTCTCTTCCAGAAGAGACGTTCATTGGAAAGAAGGATGATTCCAGAAGAACAAGATTCTTTCTTCTCAAAGCTTGTCAGCAAGAAGCTTTTGACTATACAAAAGATAGGTGCTTCTGCGACAAGGTTAGAATTCGTATTCTTGTCAATCTCCTTTGTTAATCTGTATAACATCATATAAATCAGATGAATATTGAAAATACTTTTTAAATGGTTTTTGAAGTAGTATGTGTTCATCAACTTCCCAGTTTTTGAAAACTATTTTTTTGTCAAAAGAAAAGTTTATACTACTCTTTTCATAAGACTATTATGCAAGATATTTTAAATCTGTCAGATTTATGTTAATGATATTTTCTTTAGAAACATATACTTCACTTGGAAAGGAGTTTGTTGAGTGTATGCAGACAGTAGCTAAAACTAGCATTCTAGAAAAGGATAGTGAAGTCAGATCAGTGGCTGTACAGAAGGTTCTGTAACACTGATTTTGCAGAGGCTCTATCAATTATACATCTACTCCTTCAATTGCTAAGCAACGCTACAGGAGATTCTGAAAGTTGTTGAGAAGTAACTCTACAGAAGACTCTGGGCAAAGAGTATAAAGCAATTGGTTAGAAGCTCTGAGGTTCAGATTTTGCATGGCTCTGAAACATCAGCAACATAGCTTACATCTAGATAACAAGGACACCTGAAGAATGAAGATCTGGTTTGATATGAAGAGTACCTCTGGATGAACTATTTGATGAAACATTCACTAGAGCTAAGCTGCATAGATCTGAAGCAGAAGATCTAATGCAAGGAATCATCTCCATCAGTTGGTATCAGACTCTTATCAGTCTCCAACCTTCTATTGATGATCAGAAGAACTTACTAACATAACAGAAATAGTTATGGTTAGAAAGTCTGATGTAGAGAATCTCGTCAGAAGATTAAGCAGGATCTTTGAAGGTTTCTGAAGCTAATTCAGAAAGGAAAATGTTCAGTGAAGATGTTGATACATGATTGTATCAGTTGCTGTTCATCATTCTCTGAACTCCTTTGATCTAGTGGAAGTATGAAGTTGATCTGTTGGAAAGTTATTTCTAACGCTCTAGTTCTTCAATTTCAAGTTCAGACTTTGAAGATTCAAATCATGATTGATTTGATAACAAGTTTGGAATCAGAAACCATAGGTGGAGAAATCTAAGGTGATTTAGCAGAAGATTCTACTCCTTCTGTTGGTACTCAGAAGTTCTCACACCTTCAGTTGGATAAATTCTTGGTGCAAGAAGATATATCTCTCATATGGGAACAAGTCATCTTGGAAGATATAGAGGCGTGATTAGTGAATGATCAGAAAATGAAGACCTAAGGAAGAATCTTATGAAGAATGTGGCAGACAGAAGAATAATATGTCAGAGAGTAGCCAGCTAAGACTCTCATGCATTCAACGTACACTCTGTGAAAGAAAGAGGTTAGTAAAATGATATATCAGAAGCTCTACAAAGGTATGAGTTGTTCTCTTCTATATTTTACTGTTTCTAGTCATGACATTCTTTTCAGTACATGTGTATGTGCTTGATTCCAATCAGGTCCTGAAGAATATCACTTAACAGTTGTTAAGAGATTTATGAGGTATCTGAAAGGTACTACTGACGTGACTCTGTGTTGCAGAAAACCAGATAACTATTTTTAGTAGGTTTCTGTTATGTTGATGTTACTGAAGACAGAGCTAGTTGCAAAAGTACCTCTGAATAGCACTCTCCCCTACAAAAGCAAATACTGCAAAATGCAGATTGAAGTATCAGATGCTAGATGGAGTGTCAAATGAAGGACATTCATTTCCATAAGATTGAAGGATCAGAATGCAAATTGTTGACACATCACCTTCAATTGATATCAGATGCTGTTTAAAGATCTGAGTAAATCTGAAGTCGTAGACTATCAGAAGTTTTGGATCATTTGGAGATCTGGATAAAAGATTCAATTAAAAGATTGCTTGTCAAATCAAACGTTGATACTTCTGAAGTATAGTGTTTTGATGTTGAAGAAACAAGCTGAAATAGTTTCATTATTTCACACCTTCAATTGGTATCTTACATCTTAAATTGGTATCATGTCTCTGACATCCAACCAGAAGCAAAGCGTCAGATGACTCTGAGCGAAACTTCAGAAGATGTTTGAATGAAGACACAGAAGGTTCTGGGCGCAAAACTTTGAAGCAAAAATTCAGAGTAAACCACTAGCACATACCTCTGAATTTCACACCTTCAATTGGGTATCAAACCTTTCAAAAGAAAGAATCAAAGCAAGGCCAGAACAAGCACTTCAACTCTGGAACTTGAGACTTCTTGAGATATTTCTTCAATTGGTATTAGACTCTGAAATTGGATATATTTCAAGTTGTTCTAAGGACTGGAATAATTGGTATCTAGATCAAGCCAGAAGGAAGAAGGAATTTCAACTTTCTTGTCTAAATCTAGCAGAAGAAGATTCCTGAAAAGAAACTTCCAGATTGGTACAAGAAGCTGAAGATGCTAAGAAGACTAAGCAAATTGTTATAGTTGGTTCTTCTTCTGAAATTACTCTTGTACATTGAGAACGTGACATTAGTAAGTATAGAGGAGATCAACAAGCTATGAAGGATGTACAAGTTGTCAGAGAAAGGTCTGCTGATCAGAAACTTGTCAACAATCCTCGTCAGAGCATGCTTCTACAAACTCTGAAGAGTTATCACTCTCAAAGAAGCAGGGGGAGATATAGAAGATGAAATCTGGAAAAGATATCAACCTACCTTATTGGTATCAACCTGTAGAAGTAAGCTCTCAGGGGGAGAAATGAAAGATGATTAAGTTCTCAGGTGCTATCTCTCAACTCCTATCTTTTTAATTTCTGACATTAAAAAGAGAGAAATATTTTTTCTTAAAATCTATTTTTTTCAATGAAAAAACTCTAACTTTTTGATGATGTCAAAAAGGGGGAGAAATGAAGATGATTTTGATATAATCTGGAATAATAGTATATAACAGGGAAAATGAAATGGGGAGAAATGAAAGATGTTTTTAATATAACTTGGGGAGAAATGGAAAATGTTTTTGAGAAATAGAATATAGCTTTGATATATTCTATAACCTGAAAGAGAATGCAAAACATATAAACTGCGTTTATTACTAAATGTGTGTTTGATGTTTTTCCGAGGAACTCTGAACAAGTTCACTAGGCATTCTAAACAGGATAATTGAAAGAAATCTGAGCTCAAATGAACTGGTGTTCATATAATAGAAGTTATACACTTCGTGAACATAGATTCAGAATCAGATGGACCCAATATTGTTCATAGATCTGAAAGTTAAAGTCATCTGGAATCAGAATGTTCAGAAGATGTAAATTGTTTGTGATATGATAATCAGAGCATAAGAATCAGAAATCTTCATAGAAGCAAGATTTGGATTCAGAATCAGAATCATGAGTATCATGTATTGGTGTCAGACTAAGAACCAACATGGGTATCAGATTCAGATTCAATATTAGAATCAGATTCAGAAGTAAACATTCTATTGGTTTCTATTGGTATCAGACTGCTTCAAGAGATCAAAAATCTGAGAAGAAAGCAAGTCTGAGAAAGCAAGAATCAAGACTGTATCAAGATCAGAAGATCCAAATATCTGACATACTGTAATTAAGGGGAGTTCTCCCAGGAAGGTTCACAAGTCAGGATATTTGATTTTCACCCAGTCTGAAACTCAGGGGGAGTTTCTCATCTGTAGATAAACAGATGTGTTGAAGATTAAGAGAAAATGCTTTAGAAGATTCTGAAGTTATATGACTCTAATACGATGCTTAGAGAAGACAAGTTCTAAAGATCTGAAGATGGAAGTTCTGTTGAACTAGTCCAGATGCTGAAGACTTATGCTATCTTATATCGTAGGGAAGTATTCCTTCTATTCTACTCTATTTGATTATGTTTTATCAAATTTATTTTTGTAAGTCTTGGGATCAGAGTATGTCTCTGAACAAGCATAAAAATGTTTTAAAGGTTAACACATTCAGGGGGAGCAGTTGCTTAGAACTCTGAATAGGTTAATGCTTGGTGATTACCCTGTATAAAATGTTCTATCAAAATACATGTTTTTGTCATCATCAAAAAGGGGGGAGATTGTAAGAGCAAGATTTATCTCTACAGGATAATCTCTATGTTTTGATGATAACAATTGAGTATTTGTGAAAGAACCATTTTATGGTTTAATGTTTGTTATGTGCAGGTCATATTAAATTAAATATATTAGACCAAACAAACAGAAGCAACGTGTGCAGCTAGTAACTTATGGAATTACTTAGTGTGACGTCATGAAGCGCTTGTGAGAAGCTAGTTTGCTTATGTATCTGATCACCATCAGTAAAGAACCAAGGGTGCTGGATATTGCAGTTGCAATGCTCCTGTGGTTTCTGTTCTGAAGAAGTGCATCTGATCTGAAAGCAAATGAAGCTCAGTGTAGAAGCAAGTTTGTTTCTACATCTGATCATGTTTAGTAAAGAATCAAGGATGCTGGATATTGCAGTTGCAATTCATCTATAGATTCTTCTCTGAGTTATGCATCTGATTTGGAAGCTAACGAGCGTCTCTGAAGAGTGAGTCCTCTAAAGAACAAAGTGCTAAATACTCTGAAGACTCTGAAGATGGGTTATGAGGCCATGACTCTGAAGACAGGTTCTGAAGGTCAAGACTCTGAAGAAGTGTTCTGAAGGTCAAGACTCTGAAGAAGTGTTCTGAAGGTCAAGGCTCTAAAGATTCTGAAGACATGATTTCTGAAGAATTAGTCATGAAGATTATCAAGATTGTTTTAGAGGAAACTTAATTCTTAGAATACTGAAGACTGGATTCTGAAGTGGAAGATTGTGTCAGAAGAAGATTCATCCAGATGCAAGACGTGTTACATCAGATAAGCTACTGCTGTTCAATCTGATAAACATGTGCTTGAGTTAACAACTCTGATGCAGAAGCTTTCATACCAAAGTAGTTCTGAACTACTCATCAGATAAATCATCAGAAGAATCAAGAAGATTGAAGTACAACGTATGCAATTATTCAAATGTGGTAAAGACGTTGGTACTGTTCAAGCGTAGTTTCCAAGGATTAAATATATTGAAGCTACAAGCTAAAGTCACTGTTCCAACACATGAGCTTATTCTATCCGTTGGGATATGACCGTTGGAATGAGAAAGGACAACTATATCCTCACAACAACTCTATTGGCTGCAATATAAAAAGAAGAATCATTTGATCAAAGTTGTGGCTGGATGGCTGAGTCAAGCAACGTTGTTGCTGTTAAGCTGCACTATAAGAAATGACATTTGATTCATTCAAATGTTACCATGCTAGTTAGCATGAAGTGAAGAAAGAAAGAAAGAAGAAAAGCTTAAATGAAAAGAAGCCTTAGTGCTCACACACAGAAAAGCTTTTAAGCAATATGGAAACTATGTTCTTATAATCTCTTAGAGATTCATCATTAGATTAGTTTCTGCATTAGGAAGCAAGGAGTTGTTACTCATTACTTGCTATGTGCTTAACTTGGAGTAATTAGCTTGCTAGGAAGCACCATTGTAATCTCCGGCAACACACCATTCTATTTTAGAATTAGCGGTTCCTCAAGTGATCTTGTGAAGATCAGTATACTTGAGATGACAAGTGACAATAGTCATTTGTGGTTTTCTAATAGAAGATCTTTAGTGATCGGATTCTATTAGATGTTAATAAACGTTATATCCTTGGGAATCCCTGAACATTTCATTGATCTGTTGTTAGTCACTTGCAGTTAGCTTGTGCATCTGTAATCAGTTCGGTTATAATGGATTAAGTCCTTAATTGATTAAGGCGAAATCACCTTGGAAGGGTGGACTGGATTAGCTTGAGAGTTGCCCAAGTGAACCAGGATATATGTTGTGTTCTTTACTTTCAGTATGCTTTATTATTTATGCTTCCGCAATGTATTTAATATAAGCGCATAAAGCATCAAGTGAAGAAGAAGACAAGAAAAAGAAATTTTTTTTATTTAGGCATAAACCCAATTCAATCCCCCCCTTTCTTGTGTTTATTTCTCACCTTCGGGAAGGGTGATGGCTCGGTTCCCATCGTTGCTATTGTCGAGTCGGTACTGCATATCATGGGTTGAGTTGCATGTGTTGCATTGTTTTATATGCTATGTTGGTGTAGGACAGTAGGTCCGGGTCAATGTATGTGAATGATAATTGTGTGATTTACAGCCTTTTTATTCTTGTACATTATTACTGTTATATTTTGATCGTGATTTCTCACTCCTTTGCTTTTGTTGTGATCTGTGCTTCTTCGGAAGTACAGATAATCCAGGTGTGTAGCTAGCTTGGTTTGTGGCGAGTCATGGGGATGCTCTGATACGTAACACCGGGGCTTTGGGGATTTTTATGTTCATCTGATGATTTTGTGTGCCCTTGTGGCGTATCATGTTTTGACGGGTTCTTTTTGTGAATATATGTCTGGTGTATTTTGGGCAGTTGGTCGAGGTTGATGTACATGACATGTATATGATGATATGTATATATATGATGAAGAATTTTCGCTGTGTTATTTTGTTGAAAATCATTTAATGAAAATGTTTTCGTGATTGAGTTTATTCTGTGACATCCCGTTTTATTGGTGTGAAACTCTGATAATTGTTTACTTTAATTGCATTTATTTGATTTTGGGGAACGGGGTGTTACAAGCTGGTATCAGAGCAGGTCCGTCCGTCCGGCCAGTGTAGTGTTTTGAGTCTGTCCTTAGGATAGAGGTTGTGTGTCTTTTGACCTTGTGTTGTTGTTGTTGAGCAGTATGGCAGGAAGGAATGATGATGCGTTGGCTGCAGCTATGCAAGCGATGACGCAGGTGGTGGCTAATCAGAACCACGCTGCGGGTGCGCAATTCAGGGATTTGGCGCAGTTTTAGAGTAACAACTCGCCGACGTTTCAAGGAGGAATTTTGGACCCTGAAGCGGCGCAGAAGTGGCTTAAGGCGATTGAGAAGATTTTCAGAATGATGGGTTGCAGTGATGAGCAGAAGGTGAGGTTCGGTACTCACATGTTAAAGGGAGAAGCTGAAGCTTGGTGGAACAACAGTCGTCAGAGGTGGGAGACTGCAGGAACTCCAATTACTTGGGATGTTGTTCGCACTGGTTTTTTGGAGAAGTATTTTCCAGAGGATATTCGAAGTGCTAAAGAGATTGAGTTTCTGGAACTGAAGCAGGGAAATATGACGGTGGCCGAAGTATGCAGCTAAGTTTGAAGAGTTGGTGCAGTATTGTCCCCATTACAATACTGATGGAGCGATGACCTCCAAGTGTTTGAAGTTTGAGAATGGACTGCGTCCGGAAGTGAAGAGGGGAATAGCTTGTCAGAAGATCAGGGATTATCCTGAGCTGATAAGCAGGAGCAGGATTTATGATAATGATAACCGGGCGAGGATCGCGCATTACATGGCTGCTAATGATCCTAAGGGTAAGCAAAGGTTTGGTGGTACTCCTTACAGTGTTCCTACTGATAAGGGGAAGTTTAAGGCTGCTGCGAATAAGAAGCCCAGAGAAAGAAGAGTGTCTGCTGGCGGGAAGTGTTTCCGGTGCGGTGGCATGGGTCATCGTGCTGATGAATGTTTTCATGAAGTGAAGAAGTATTTCAAGTGTGGTAAGCTAGGCCATGTGATGGCTGATTGCCGAGTCGCTATGCCTACTTGCTACAACTGTGGTGAGAAGGGCCACATCAGTATGCATTGCGAGAAGCCGAAGCCAGCTCAGGTGCCTCAGACCAGTGGCAAAGTGTTTGCGGTGGTGGGAACTCAAGCTGCTAGTGATGATCGTTCTATACAAGGTACTTGTTTCATCAATAATGTTCTTTTGTCTGCTATGATTGATACGCGTGCTACCCACTTGTTCATTTCTGTGGATTGTGTAAAGAGGTTAGGTTTGGTGCCGACTACTCTTGAGCGGGGGATGACTATTGAGACTCCCTCTACTGGTTCAGTGACTACTTCTTTGGTGTGTTTGAATTTTCCACTGACTATCTTCGGTAGAGATTTTGGTGTGGATCTGATTTGCTTGCCTCTTGGTAAGTTGGATGTTATTCTGGGTATGAACTAGTTGGAGTTCAACCGAGTGTATATTGATTGTTTTCGGAAGGTGTTCTTATTTCTTTCTCCAGAGGAAGAAGCATTGGCGGATTCCTTGTCTGGTAAGGAATTGAGGATCTTGTTGGAGAGTGAAGCTAAAATGTTTGCTTTATTTGCATCATTAGCTGTTGACAGCAAAGCGTCATTGAAGGAGTTGGAGGTGGTGAATGAGTTTCCGGAAGTGTTCCCTGATGATATTATAGAGTTGCGTCCGAAGAGAGAAATTGAGTTTAGCATTGATCTTGTACCTGGTACGAGGCCTATATCTATGGCGCCGAACAGGATGTCAGTAGTGGAGTTGACCGAGTTGAAATCTCAGATTGGAGAGTTGTTGGATAGAAAGTTTATCAGACCGAGTGTGTCGCCGTGGGGAGATCCAGTGTTGTTAGTGAAGAAGAAGGATGGTAGTATGCGGTTGTGCATTGATTATCGTCAGTTGAATAAAGTGACCATCAAGAATAAATATCCTCTTCCAAGGATTGATGATTTGATGGATCAGTTGGTGGGAGCTCGTGTGTTCAGTAAGATTGATTTGAGGTCGGGTTACCATCAGATTAGAGTGAAGGAAGGTGATATTCAGAAGACGATGTTTAGAACTCGATACGGACATTACGAGTATGCGGTAATGCCTTTCGGAGTGTCGAATGTGCCGGGAGTGTTCATGGAGTATATGAACCGGATCTTCCATTCTTACTTGGATCAGTTTGTTGTTGTATTCATTGATGATATCCTGATTTATTCGAAGTCTGAGGAAGAGCATGCAGGACATTTGAGAATTGCTTTGCAAGTGTTGAAGGATAATAGGCTGTTTACGAAATTGTCGAATTGTGAGTTTTGATTGAAGACGGTGAGTTTCTTGGGGCATATGATTTCTGGTGATGGTATATCGGTAGATCCGTCAAAGGTGAGTGCGGTGTTGCAATGGGAACCGCTGAAGACAGCGACGGAGGTTAGAAGCTTTTTGGATTTGGCAGGGTATTATCGAAGGCTCATTGAAGGTTTTTCGACTTTGGCGTTGCCGTTGACTAAGTTGACGAGGAAGAATCAAGTTTTTGTATGGGATGCCGCTTGTGTAGAGAGTTTTGTGAAATTGAAGAAGAGGTTGACTACGGCACCAGTGTTAGTGTTACCGACTCCGAGTGAACCGTTTGTGGTTTATTGTGATGCGTCTAAGATGGGTTTAGGCGGAGTTCTTATGCAGAATGGTAAAGTGGTGGCGTATGCTTCGCGGTAACTAGGGGTGCATGAGCAGAATTATCCTACTCATGATCTTGAGTTAGCTGCAGTGGTTTTTGTGTTGAAGATCTGGAGGCATTATTTGTATGGTTCGAGATTTGAGGTGTTCAACGATCATAAAAGTCTGAAGTATCTGTTTGACCAGAAAGAGCTGAATATGAGACAGAGGAGATGGTTAGAATTCTTAAAGGATTATGATTTTAGCCTAAGCTATCACCCGGGAAAGGCTAATATGGTAGCCGATGCTTTGATCAGGAAGGCGATTCGTATGTCGGCTATGATGGTGAAAGAGATGAAGCTTATTGAGCATTTCCAAGATTTGAGCATGGTTTGTGAAACTTCGGCAGATTGTGTGATGTTGGGCAAATTGCAAGTGAACAATGATTTCTTGGATATGATCAGAGAAGGTCAGAAGCTTGATGTGAAGCTAGTGGATGTGATGTCTGGAGTAGGAAGAGACTCCGACAGTGATTTCAAGTTGGATGGTTCAGGTGTGTTGAGGTTCCGAGGTAGGATTTGTGTGTCGGATAATGATGAGTTGAAGAAGTCGATTCTGAGTGAAGGACATCGTAGTGGTTTGAGTATTCATCCAGGAGCTACGAAGATGTATCATGATTTAAGGAAGATGTTTTAATGGTCAGGTATGAAAAAGGATATAGCTCAATTTGTGTATGCCTGTTTGACGTGTCAGAAATCGAAGGTGGAGCACCAGAAGCCTAATGGATTGATGCAACCGTTAGAGATTCTAGTTTCGAAGTGGGATTGTATCACCATGGATTTTGTTACAGGTTTGTCGAGCACAGAGAGAGGATTTGATGCCATTTGGGTAATTATGGATCGGCTTACGAAGTCTGCATATTTTGTGCCGGTTAATATAAGTTTTCTGTTGGAGAAGCTGACGGAGATTTATATTCGGGTGATTGTGAAGCTTCATGGTGTGCTGTCGAGTATTGTGTCAGATAGAGATCCGAGGTTTACGTCAGAATTCTGGAAGAGTTTGCAGGAAGCTTTGGGTACTAATTTGAAGCTGAGTTCAGCCTATCATCCACAGACTGATGGTCAGTCAGAGAGGACTATTCAGACTCTAGAGGATTTGTTGCGGGCTTGTGTGTTGGAAAGAGGTGGTGCGTGGGATACTCATTTTCCATTGATTGAGTTCACGTACAACAACAGTTACCATTCTAGTATCGGAATGGCACCGTTTGAGGCTCTTTATGGTAGGAGATGCAGAACTCCTTTGTGTTGGTATGAATCGGGTGAGAATGTGGTTTTGGGGCCAGAGATTGTGCAGCAGACTACTGAGATAGTTCAGATGATCCGTGAGAAGATGAAAGCATCTCAAAGCAGGCAGAAGAGTTATTATGATAATTGAAGGAAAGAGTTGGAATTCAGTGAAGGTGATCACGTGTTCCTGAGGGTTAACCCAGTGACTGGTGTAGGTCGTGCGTTGAAGTCCAAGAAGCTGGATTCGAAGTTTATTGGGCCGTATCAAATTCTGAAAAGGGTTAGTGCTGTGGCTTATAGGGTGGCGTTGCCGTCGGAGCTTTCGAACTTGCATGTCGTGTTTCATGTGTCGCAACTTCGGAAGTATGTTGCGGATCCGTCTCATGTGATTCAGAGATATGAAGTGCAGGTCTGGGAGAATCTCACTGTTGAGACGATGTCGTTGAGGATTGAGGACCGCAAGATGAAGCGACTCAGAGGGAAAGAGATACCTTTGGTGAGAGTGGTTTGGGGAGGTGCTGCAAGAGGCAGTGTGACCTGAGAGTTGGAAAGCAGGATGCGGGATGCGTATCCAGAATTGTTTCCATCAGGTATTTTCGAGGACGAAAATAATTAAAGTGGGGGAGAGTTGTAACGCCCATTTTAATTATTTAAGTTTTCCCGTGTTATTTTATTATCGGCATGCCTTGTGTGGAAAGTTGTTGAGGAATAAGTAGCATAGTATTAATATTATATAATCGATAATGATAATAATTAATAATTAATAATAATGTTGATATTATTATTATTATTATTATTATTAATATTATGAGGTTTTAATATTAATTTTGGAATTAAGAAAAATGAGGAAATATATTATTGGAATTAGTGGAATTAAAAAGAGGATTGTTGGGGTATTAGGGGCAATTGTGGAAACTGGAAAAGGAATAGAGAGAAAGAGCACGCATGAGAAGAGAAGCACGGTAGAAGGGAAAAAGAGGAAGAACGATCAAGAAGAACACGCTTGAGCTAGCAAAAGAGAGAGCTGGTTGGAGGAAGAAGCAAGAGGAACTTGGCTGTGGAATTCTTGAAGTTTCTTCGACCAGAGTTGCGTTTGAGGTAGGGGGAATCGGTTTAAATTGGTAGAATACATGAATAATAGGTAGAAGGGGATTTCCCTTAACCCCACTAGGTTGTGATGAATTTTGTTGATATGTGTTGTGATTCTGAGTGTTGATGATATGTAGAATCCATTGCATGTGCTGTAGAATCCATTGCCAGGCGAACTGAGCAGCGAGTGCTGCCAGTAGCCTCTGTCTGGCTTCGCTAGGGGTTTCGCCGGGCGAGCTTCAGCGAGCCTTCGCTACGGGGCTTCGCCAGGCGAATGTGCCAGCGAGCGTGACATAATGTTGTGTTTTTGAGCTGTGTTGTTCGGTTCTCTCGTGATTGTTGGACCCTTGTTGGTCATGGTTGGTTACGTGATTGTTGGTGAGCTGTGGAGAGTATATGTGTGGTGTGGAATATGATTTCCTTGATGTTGTTCAATTAGAATAATTGAATCCGGTGTATGTGATTGCGTATGAATGGGGTATAGTGATATATATATATATATATATATATATATATATATATATATATATATATATATATATATATATATATATATATATATATATATATATATATATATATATATATATATATATATATATATATATATATATATATATATATATATATATATATATATATATATATGATGTGTGATGAAATGTGACCAGTGGAATTGTGTATGCTTAGTGTATCTGTTGTTGTGTGTTGTGCATTGGGGTTATGCATAGCATGGTGTGATGATGTGCTCCTGTGTGAAGGGTGATGGCCTAGTGCCCATCGGTGATTGTGAGGGATAGATCCTGACTCGGGAGAGTGTAAGTGATCTATCCTATTTTTGATGTGCTCCTGTGTGGAGGGTGATGGCCTGGTGTCCATCGGTGATGATAATGTGTTCCTTCGGGAAGGGTGATGGCCCGGTGCCCATCGTTGCTATTGTCGAGTCGGTACCGCATATCATGTGTTGAGTTGAATGTGTTGCATTGTTTTATATGCTATGTTGGTGTGGGACAGTAGGTCTGGGTCAATGAATGTGAATGATAATTGTGTGATTTACTGCCTTTTTATTCATCTACATTATTACTATTATATTTTGATCGTGATTTCTCACCCCTTTGCTTTTGTTGTGATCTTTGCTTCTTCGGAAGTACAGATAATCCAGGTGTGTAGCTAGCTTGGTTTGTGGCGAGAAATAGGGATGCTCTGATACGTAACACCGGGGCTTTGGGGAGTTTTATGTTCATCTGATGATTTTGTGTGCCCCTGTGGTGTGTCATGTTTTGACGGGTTCTTTTTGTGAATATATGTCTGGTGCATTTTGGGCAGTTGGCCGAGGTTGATGTACATGACATGTATATGATGATATGTATATATATGATGAAGAATTTCCGCTGTGTTATTTTGTTGAAAATCATTTAATGAAAATGTTTCCGTGATTGAGTTTATTCTGTGACATCCCGTTTTATTGGTGTGAAACTCTGATAATTGTTTATTTTAATTGCATTTATTTGATTTTGGGGAACGCAGTGTTATATTTGGGCTCCCCAGCAGTTGGCGACTCTGCTGAGGACAGGAACATCCCCTATGCGAGTCAATCCTAGCGCTTGGTTGTTTATCTTTTTGGTGTGTATATATGTGTTGTACTTTATTTTCCTGCATTTACTTTCAGCATTGTATATATCAGTTTTGCTGTTCTGTTGGGTGGGAATGTGCCACTGTGAGATAAGCCAAAACCCAGGCTTGAGTATACACCTAGCATTAGAGCGAAAAGTAGTGACAAACCTGTATGTTTCAGCATGCATTAGTCCTCACAAAATTCACGTTCAGATGAGGTTTTCTGTGAAGGTATCCTATCCTGTACATTAGTCGGGAGGGGTTATTAGATCAGGAAACTGTCGACTCTAGAGACCGATCATTTGTGATTCAGCTAAGTGAGGCCACTTCGTGAGATTATGATGCCAAACTAGAAATGGTGAACGTATCATCATTCTCGAAAGTCTGTGACGCTGATGAACGCATAGGATGTCGAACCTTTGTTAGATTAGGTCCATACCTGTGAGTGGGAGGGTTTTTGCAGGAAACTTGACTTCCAACCAACCCGGTAGTTTGGTTTTCTCTTTAGAGCAAACTTATCCAGTCAGCAGCGCAACAGTTATTTCAGAGCTTTGTGGGATCTTTGATCATTTGTGTGCTGCATCATCATTTTGCATTGCATCTCATTTTTGCATGTCCATCCTCGACCGGAACAGACAGCTTACCTGTCTTTTGTCCAACCCGTAGTTGATTTCCCATTCGCATTGGACTTGAATTAGCCTCTAGAAGGATCATGGACTCAGGAGAGCAGAATTTAGTTGTTACAAGGGCAGAGTTTGAATTGATGAAGAATCAGCTAGGTCAACTCATGGAACCCATGACAGCTATGACCAGAGGAGAGACCAATATTCAGAGGACTCTAGTGAACAATGTTGCTCAAGCTCAGCCTGTGCAGATTCCTGTCGAAGAGCATATCGTTGTCCCAGATAGGCGTTCATCTTCTCTTCATGACTCAGATTATCAGAATTTCACTTTCTCTGTGCCAGATTCTCAAAGGGTTGTTCCGAAGATTAATGCTAAAGATCCACAGACTGTTGAATTTATGAGAAGATGTCGTCTGTTGGGGGAAAAGCTTGATACCCTGATGGGTCAGGATTTTCTTAATATGAATGCTTCAAGCATGTGTTTGGTGCCCGGTCTTGTGATGCCGTTGAAGTTTAAAATGCCAAATTTTGAGAAATACAAGGGGGACAGTTGTCCGAAGCAACATTTGGTGATGTTCTGCAGAAGAATGACCTCACATGTCCATAATGACAAGCTTATGATCCACTATTTTCAGGACAGTCTGAGTGGGGCATCGTTGAGTTGGTACATGTAGTTGGAGAGTGGTTGCATCCAATCATGGTCAGATTTAGCCAATGCCTTTGTGAAGCAGTACAACTATAATCTTGACATTAATCCCAGTCGCAGACAGTTGCAAGAATCATCTCAGGTGGACAATGAATCCTTCAGAGGGTATGTGCAGAGATGGAAAGAATTCGCAGCTCGCGTTCGACCACCACTTTTGGACAGAGAATTAGTTGGCATGTTCATGGATACTTTGCAAGGCCATTACTTTGATAAGATGATCGGTAGTGGAGCAGCAAACGTTTCTGACTTGATGATAATGGGGGAACGCATTGAAAGCGGAATCAAGAGTGGGAGAATTCGAGACACCTCAGATATCTCAATTTATGAAAGCGAATCAGTCGTCATCTCTCAAGAAGAATGGGAAAAAGAAAGTGATGCTACCCAGGAACCTCTGATACCTCAGATTCAGTTTTCAGACATTTCGAGTGTTCAAAGTCAGCAATTTGTTGAGTCTGAGTATCAGATGTCTGTTCCCCTCCAGAGTCAACGGCCATACCGTCATCAACCGCGTCAGCACGCCCGACAAAGACCGAGGAAGCCACAGAGGCATTTCACCCAACTGCCAATGTCGTACAGTTAGTTGTTGCCAGACTTAATCAGAGGTGGATTGATAGTGTCGAAGAAGATTAATCCAGAGATTCCACCATATCCGCTAGGTTTTGATGTCAATACCCATTGTGAGTACCATGCTGGGGCACAAGGTCATTCAACCGAAGACTGAAAGGTGCTTAGGAGCAAGATTCAGACTCTACTTGACTCCAACATGTTCTCAGTCACACCTCAGGGTATCCAGATCAACAATCCCCCTTCATCTAGCCATGTGGATGCATCGGTTCATGGCATGGAGGAATTTGCCGAGAGCAGGTGTTTAGAGGAATATCAGACTGACTTCGACGAGCAATTCTGAAGATGGCTGATTCAGTAGCGAATCAAGATCTGAAAGCCCGGTTCCTCGGAACTGGCAATCTTTTTATCATGTCATTTCATTGCATTTGTAGTTTCTTTTCTGTTTAAATGCAAAACTCATTTGTAAAACTTGTTGTTTTCGATTGATATTGATAATGAAATGAATATGCATGTTTTTGATTAAATCCATTAGTGTTCACTTATTTCTTTTTATTGATGTCGAACGCTTGTTTAAGCGGAATCCGGGGGAGGATGACGAAATTGAAAGACGCGCAAGCTTTCGATTGTATGCTTTTGAATAAAACCTGCTGATGATGTACAAGCATTGTTTCAAATTCCTAAATACGGGAGATATAAGGATGATAATCCCTTGTCAACCCCTTTGAGCCTAGTAGTATGAGTTTCTTTCTGAAAATGAAAAACCCTCAATATTAACCTGGGGAAGGGTAGGTGTCAGTTAATTTGACCGAGCATCCAAATTGCAAAAATAGTGTTCCCGTTCGAGGATCAATCACACCTGTGGAGGTCGTACCTAAAAAACTACAATGGTTATCCATCGCCGACCAAAGAGTGAGACAGTCACAATGCTTTCAACAAGTTAGACAAGCCGGTGTCACATGATTTGTTCTCGAAAAAGAATTAAAAGAACAGAAAAAGAAAAAGAAAAGCCCGCTAAGTCAAATCTTGAAAACAAGCGACTTAGGCAAAAAAGAGGGTATCCCACTGGACTTCGAAATCAAAAGAGGTACTCAGAAGAGTCAGTCCAGGCAAAAATAGGGAAATCAGAAAAATCCTCAAAAAAACAAATCATGTGACTCCAAAAGCTTGTGGTTTCCTGAACCATCGCTCTTGTCATTCAACCTTTAAAAGGTGAGTGCTTGTGTCGAGTTAGCTGAATATAGGATTGGAGAACATCAAGGAGAATGGGTGGATAAAATAAATTTTGAGCCTTATATCCTTTCTTTCAAACCGTGAACCTGGCCACGTTACAGCCTTCAAAAGTCCTAATTGAAGCAGGTTTGTTTCGAAAGCATACTTCAGTAAAGATCGCATCGAAACTGACTCCTAAAAGGATTCCCTTTACCATGTTGGTACTAAGGTTGACATTCTGATGAGTGATTCGTTCGCTATATGTCACAATTTTTTTCAAGTGAACAAACTTGGGTTTCAAAACTGTCATATGCATTGCATTAATATATCTTTTGTGCAAAACAATTTTTTTTACTTGCGGGTAAGCACTTGACATTAGGAGAGTTTCCACAGTGGAAAGTTTGATCAGGATAGAATGCAGAATGCCTGAGTACTCCGTTGAGCAGGGGCAAGCCATATCAGATGAACATATCAGGGGAATCATTCGTCCGAAGATGCAGTTAATCTGGGGCAATCAAGTCAAGATTCGGTAAATCTCTCGAAGGTCAGTTGGTCAGGGGCACTCGTTCAGATTGGAAAATAAGGGGCAAAAGTCATTGCAAGGCTGGGGCATGCCACCCTAAGAGCACGAAAGCTATCCTTATCTAGAAGGTAACGAACCTGAAGCACCTCTCCAAGGGTCAAATGCTGAGGCATTTTATATTTAACCAAAAGGGTACGGAGATTTCAAGTTTCCTTTCGAGGAAGATGTCTACAGAAGTCCCACAGGCTGGGGAAAAATTAGAAGCAAAGGAACAGTTCCTCTCCATATCTTCAGAACCGCTCATATTTATTCAAGCAGGTTAAGTCAATCTTCAAGTTCAAGACGAATGTCGGGAAGTCATGTTAACCATTCCCTGACCCTTCAGCGAGACCCTAAATTCCAATCCCTATTGGCAACCACCAGAAAGCCCAATCCATATTGGCGCATCAGTCCAAAGTCCAATTCCCATGGGTACCCATGAAAATTTCATCTGTCTCCCCAGAAAAAGTCCAATCATGCTTGGCACATCCTGTTATCCCCAGCGGAGTTGGCTTCACCTCTTTGGCATTTATTTTGCTGAAGTGGTTCTTTGCGTCCAACTTTCCCCAGCAGCCCGAGCCTGCATCTGCATTTTTGCATATAGTTATCATACCTTCATCTGCATTTTTGCGTATAGTTATCATCTTTGTATTGCATCCTCAAATGCGTAGCATTTCCATTTCGTATGGAGTATTACACCATAAAACATTTCAAACATGTGCATGCGAAGCATAAGCCAGTTTTGTGTTAGCCTTACGTGGCAACCTGAATCACTCTTCAATCAAGACAGTGGTATATCTCCAGCAGCCTGGTCCAGTCAACTCATCTACTTGCTTATTCTTGTGTTCCGGATCATACGTTAGTCGTACTTTGTCCCTCAGCCCTCTGATGATGACATCCCCCAGCAGGTTTTCCTTCTGTCAATTCCTATTGACGAAGTGATATTTTGGATATGGATGATTTTCCTTATGTCAATTCCTATTGACGACGTGATATTTTGGATATGGATATGATTTTCCTTCTGCCAATTCCAATTGACAAAGTGAAATTTTGGATATGGATATGATTTTCCTTCTGTCAATTCCTATTGACGAAGTGATATTTTGGATATGGATATGATTTTCCTTCTGTCATTTCCTATTGACGAAGTGATATTTTGGATATGGATATGATTTTCCTTCTGTCAATTCCTATTGAAGAAGTGATATTTTGGATATGGATATGATTTTCCTTCTGTCAATTCCTATTGACGAAGTGATATGAGATTCAAGTCTCCCATAGACACTTTCTCTTTGGGTTGAGATACGTATTGAGATTCCACTCCTCGTGAAGTTGCTTTGTTAGCTCCAACACCTTGTCTTTGTAAGCATGAAACTGAGTCTCAAAGGTATCTATTTCCTCCTTCAATTGAATCCAAGACTTCTGCATCTCTTCCAGATCTGTACGCATGTCCGGATGAAGAATAGTATAAGAAACATCTCCTTCAGCAACAAGCTCCACAGTTATTGGTAGGACAACAGGGTATGGCATCATAAGAGTCTGAGCACGAGACTGAACCCATCTAAGATAAGGTTCCATAAGAATGGAGTGCTTTGGTTCCAAAGTATTGCTGTTAATCTTATTCACCATGATCCAAGCTCGTATAAACCTTTTATGGTAATCTTGAAGATCGTTGTCGTAATCAAACACAATACCCTGAATAAGCATTTCATGAGGACCATTTCTCCGAGCGTAACCAAATTGACGTAGTGCTAGAGAAGGATTGTAGGTAATGCCTCCTCTTATGCCAAGGAGTGGAACATTAGGGAATTCTCCGCAACGGTCAATGATAGTGACATTCTCGATAGATCTGGAACACCAATGAATGTCTGAATGAGAAAGTGACATTATTCTTTTAGACCACCTCTAACCTTGCACATTCTTCATCACAGATCGAGGAAGGTGTGAAATAAACCACCTTGATAGTAGAGGTATGCAACACGTCAGAGTTCCTCTCGCCTTCGTAGTACGATTATGAAGAGAGTGTAAGATATCTCCAAGCAAAGTAGGCACCGGATTGTGAGTCAGAAATATGTTGATGCGTGTACATCTATGAACTGGTATGGATTAGGGAACAACACTAAACCATAAATCAATAAGGCTAAGATCTCCTCAAAGGCATCATAACTCATAGCATCTAGGAATATTTGGGCTTTCTCCATCAATACCTTAGCAAGAATACCCTTAGTTCCAATTCTCGTTTCTAATATAATGTCTGACTTCCTTAGATGTAGGGTTGTAGCAATGACTTCAAGTTTAGGCTCTTTCCCTAAGCCTGTGAAAGGTTTCTGATCAAGGATACGCACACCAAGTAATTTGGAGAATTCTTCCATTGTGGGCACCAGCTGATAATCGGGAAATGTGAAGCAATGATGTTTAGGATCAAAGAACTGGAACATAACACTCATCATATCTTCATCAAACCCTGAAGTAACCAAGTCAAGTAGGTGACCTTGCTTCTTGATGAATTGAGAGCTTTCAGAAACTTTAGAGACCAATTCCTTAAGCTTGGGAGGTATCCTTACAAAGTTGACTCGGATAGTGTTCCTACGAGCGGAAGCCATAACTTGCAACAAAGAACAAAGATAAATCCTTTGGTTCTTGAAATGGTTAGTGAGAATGCTATGCTTATGATGTCATGATGTTATGATGTTATGATGTTATGTCCAAACACGAACATGTGGCACACACAAGCAATTCACACAACAACCCTAGGTTTAGAGGCTTGCATGAGGTTTAAAGGTAAGTACCCTCCCACTAAAGTTTAGTAGGTTCATCTTGTCCTAGAAATAGTAACCGAGTTCTACGGGATCTCAATATCATTGATTCTTCTCAAAGGTTGTTGTTCAGTAGGCAACTAACTTGCCAACTAAAACTCTCTTAGAGTAGAATCTCAATGAGTGTAGTATCGAGTATCAACCAACTTCAGTCTTCACCAAAGCCGATTATCTCACTACTTTCTATAGGCCAAGATGGGTCAATTAGGGTTCTAAAAGTTAGTTAGTGTTAATGACAACATATGGCAGCCTCATATTATCCTCAACTGACTTAAGGAACATAAGTACCCACCAAGAAGTCACACTAACTATAGCCACCAGATCAACCATATCGGTATACGCCGTACAGTTTCCTTGGTCTATTGCTACTTACATAAGGTACACTAGATCCGGGTTAGGATCTTTCACACAAAAACCCAACAAGTAAGTAAAGCAAGAAAGACAAACAAATAAGTGATCTAATTCCTAAGGGAACCCCTCTTTTACTAAGTAGTCCCCAGCAGAGTCGCCAGCTCTGTAACACGGTGGGAGAACTGACTTTGTGTTTTTGTTTGAAAAAAACATGTGCGGATAGTAAGAGTCGCCACCGACTTTTATTTTATCCAATAGGAAAGGCTATAAAAGAACAGGAAAGGCCTTTTTGAAAAGATTTTGAGTTCGGGGGTAGGTTATATAAAGGGAAGGTGTTAGCACCCTTTATATCCATGGTTATCCATGGGCTCTTAGTTACTTAGCTCACTTGTTTGTTTGAAAATTAATGTGAAGTGTATGCTTAGAAAAGATTTTTAGAAGTTCTTTGTAGTGATCCGCGTATGGATGTATACAAAGCCTTGAGTTTGGAAATATTTTGAAAGTGGGGTGTAAAGAATGTTTTTTTGAAAAAAGTGAGCAAGTATTTAAGTGCTACCTACCCTAAGTTTGTAAGGTCTTTCTTGTTATTTATTTCCTTTAAGGGTAAGACTCTCCTTATTATTAGTGAGTAAGTAGTCTTTACCTTGGATGTTAAGGGACGGGCGGAGGGTCATCATATGGTCAAAGAAGGCAACATATAGGGGTGTCTTAGTAATTCGACGGGACTATCATCATTTTTGTAGGGTCATCGAGGGACAAGATCATTTATTCTGTAGGCAACTTCAAAGGGACTATGATCCTTTTAACTTTAAAGGAACTTGATGATTTCTCTGTTTGCAGGGACATCGCTTAAGACACCCCTACGTTCGAGGGACTTGACCATATTAAGGCAACTAAGAGGGGTAACCCTAGGAAGTGTAGATGGCGATCATAGGACGATCGACTTACGTGTGTGAGTGATTATTTTCAGATATTTATTTTATTATTGATTCTCTATGTCCAATTTATTCAATTAGATATTTCCACGCCCTAGATTACTAACCAAGCAATTAAATATTTATGGAAATAATAAAAAAAACGAAAAATAAAGCCCTAAACTATTACACGGCTTCGAGGCAGTTACAGACTAATCGGTGCGAAAAAATAAATTACATAAGGAAAATCTTATACAATCTTCTAAATAATATAAATAAAGCAATGAAAATAAATTAAATTAGGAAATTAATTGTTTTTAAAAAAAGATCAAGTTTAGAGAATGAGGGTCTAATTAGGGTTAGTGAAAAATTAGGGTTTTTAAATTAATCTAAACATAGTTATATTCATTTACAATTTTAATTAATAAAATAAAAAAAAGTTATGTGAGAGGAAAAAAACTATAAAATTATATTATAAAATTTAGTTTAAGAAAAATAATTAGTGAGCAGTTAATAAAGACTAATGGTTAATTAAATTAATAATAATGTTTTAATAATAATAACTATAAAACATAAAAAAAAAGGAAGAAATTCACTAAAAATAAATGGGGGAAGGCCTGAAAATGTTCGTACGAAAAGTTTAGACTCTTGAAAAGCTTATGCCTTAACCATGGCACTTCTTGAAACCTGCATCATGTCTTGCAAACAAATGATCAAAACAAACCTAAACATGATTATGAAGATCATTATGAACAGAAAATATGATAAAGTCAATGAAATTAAAGATTTGAAAGCAATAAAAAGAAGAATGAGAGGTGGCATGTTCATGGGATGCACTTCGTGAGGTCTCAACCTTCAAGTCTTTGTGGGATAGGTTCCTAGGATCTTGAGGAATGTGAATGGACTTGTAGAGCTGATTGAATCTTATTGCAAAGCTGTTTTAAGATTTTTCTAAGGTTCTTATAGCTTCCAAATTTTTTTTCTCTCCTCTCTCTTTTTCATTCTGACTTTGTTGTGTATATGAAGTAGTGTAAATTAGGGTAAACAATTGGGCATTGGTTGGAGTTTATGGGTTGCTTGAAGATGAAGGAGCATATTATCATAATTGTCAACAAAATCAAATTAAATCATACCATATTGGTCTTGAACAAATTTGAATAACTTCAATCATTTTGAATACCATATATTTGATCCCAAAATAAATCTTAAATCAAATCTTTGATTTTTTATAATATATTTTAATTAAAAAAGATTTTAAATGATAAAAATAAAAAATAATAAAAATAAATGATAAAAATCATAAAATATGGTCATTGGGTCGTGAGTGACTCTATCTTCAAGTTTGGGTTGCAATCTTATGGGCCGATTTGGAAAGAATTCGAGTTATGACCCTTTTTACTTCATACACCCCTTGAAAAATTACCAACTTTGACAATGCATAACTTTCTCAATTTTAATGCTCTGGACGTGTTCTAATACTTTTTAGAAATCTTAGGGTATCCTCTAATCAACCCTTTTGGTCCCATGTCCATATTTTTTTTACCATTTTCAAATTATGAGCTTTGGAAAAAGTTGACTTTTTGTCGACTTTCAAAAGGACCTATAATGTCTTGGCTCATACCTTTCAAATGAAGCATTTTTAGGCTTAGCTTGTGAGACAAAAAGTTGTAGATAATTAAAATTCCTTAAAATGAGCATTGGATGGGAAATGTTTGATGAAACATGTGAAAGTTATGGCTGGTCAAAGTTCAATTGACTTTTCCTACATAAAACCCTAATTTAGCAACTTCTGATTCTTGATGATCTGAGGTTTCCCTGATGAATCATGATCGACCCTTGATCAAATGATGAATTTCACCTTGTAATATTGATGTTGACCAAAAATCTTGAAGTTTGACTTTGAGTTGACCACAATTGTCCTCAATTGACTTTTTCACCAAGTTAACTGATTTTTAGGTATCTGAGTATCTGATGGCCAAACTTGTGAGGAAAGCTCTGAAACTTGACATGGGGATTCTTTGAAGTATGTGGGATGTTATGAATTCTGTTTTAAGTTTTAGAAGTCCATTTTGCTCGGGGAGACTCAAAACCCTAGTTTCAAGATCCATTATTCAGGAGGAGGCTTTGATGAAACCTTCAATCCCTTTGACCAATTGTGAATCTTGTGACTATTAAGTAACCTCTTAGGACACATTGTCTTGAATATGGGAGGGTAAATTTTGGGGTATAACAGCTGCCCCTGTTCATTTTTCTGAAACCTGAGGAGTTAGATTGGCATGTCCGCCTTTCGTGACTTGAAGGTTGAAGAGGATTGAACACTGAAGCCCAAAAATTTTCACTCGCCGGTGCGTGAAGTAGTGTTGTTGGTTGGTTGTATTGCTTGAATGGGCTTAAAGATGCCATTCGGGGTAAAATGTTCTTCAGATATATCTTTTGGAGGATAAAGCAGTCCAAAACATAGATTGATGTAATCTCGGGGGATGTAGCAGCCCAAGATGTTATTTGATGTGGTCCTGGAGGATAGAGCAGTCCAAGACGTTGTTATGTGTAATCCTGGAGGATAGAGTGGTCCAAGATATTATCCTACAGGTTTATAGAAGCCCAAGATATTGTTTGAGGTAGCCCTTGGGGGAATATAGCAGCCCAAGATGGATACAGATGTAATCTCAGGGGATGTAGCAGCCCAAGACATTGATGGATGTAATCTTAAGGGTTGTAGCAGCTCAAGATATTGTTATATGTACTCCTGGAGGATAAAGAAATCCAAGATATTGTTATATATGTTTCTGGAGGATAAAGCAGTCCAAGATATTGTCTCGGGGGTTTAAAGCAGCCCGAGAATAAGTTGTTGATGACATTCGTCTGCCTAAAAACAAGCTTAGTTCTATGCAATGTCATGATGTATATAAACTTTGCAAAACGATATTCTTATCATAAATGAAAATGTTGTATGCGTATGATATGAAATGATGTACGTATGAATTATGTAGTTGAAGCTTGTCAATAGCTTCATGTGACCACTGCCAGCTGGGGAAAATAAATCTCGATTCGTTGTTGAAGAATATGAAGACATCATTCCCATCTTGTTTCAGCATGTAGTATTTAGGTCCCTTTTCGATTTCTGTTCGTTGTACTTTTTATTGGAAGAATAGATTCCTGAATATCCTAACTGGGGATAAAAAAGATGTATATACCTCTGATGTATTATCTGACCATGTATTAACTCTTTTGGGGACACCATATTTAAGAGGAATCTGTCTGGGATTTTGTAGAACTGGAAGTACAAGAGATTATTTGTAATGCTTTGTTGAAATAAATCCATGAAGATTACTCTGTGGGGATGACCCTGCGAAGATCTGCTGGATATGGACTTTACTGGGGATTCTTACCTCTGATAGTCCTTCGTAAATGTTGTTATTGTAATTTCATATGTATTTTATTTTTTGGTAAACATCAACCATATTCAAAAGCATATATTCATTCAATATAATCAATGGACATTTAAGCTTAAGTAAAACGGGAAAAGAAAACTGAATTGTATTAATTTTGAAAAATGGCCTATAAATAGGCAAGTTTTTGAACAATGAGACAAAAATCCTAGTAAGATGAGTTCGTCGTAGAAAATTTGAAAAGATTACAAGGGAAACAACTATGTGTAAATGATCCTACCAAGTTTCAAATCTGCTATTGCTATTATCTTCAAGCATCTCATCTCTTTGCTGTTGGAAAAGAAACAAGTGGGCTGATCTGCACCGTTTGAACTTGACATTGGTAGTACAACTAGTTAAGGTTACATGGGTGATCCAACGAGACATAGTCGTACGCTTTAATCCCTAACTTTTGCCTGGATCGCCCTTTCGGGTTTTCAATCCACCGGGATACCCTTTTTTGCCCAAGCCGCCTTTTCAGGTTTTCGACTTGCCGGGTGTACAATTATATATATATATATATATATATATATATATATATATATATATATATATATATATATATATATATATATATATATATATATATATATATATATATATATATATATATATATATATATATATATATATATATATATATATATATATATATATATATATATATATATATATATATATCCCTAATTTTTGCCCGAACCTTTTTGGTTCGCCGAGATGCCCTTATTTTTGCCTAGGCCAGTCAACCTAGCGGGTCCTTTTTTTTATGCGTAGTATTTTTTGACTATGTTTGCATTCACGGGTTGTAGGAAATCTTCACCATCCATGGTGGCAAGTATCATGGCACCTCCAGAAAACACCCTCTTGACTAAAAATGGCCCTTCATAAGTGGGAGTCCATTTTCCCCTAGGATCACCCTGTGGTAATATGATACGCTTGAATACCAAATCTCCAGCCTGGTAGACCTGATGTTTGACTTTCTTATTAAAGGCTTTGATCATACGCTTCTGATACATCTGACCATGACAAACTGCTACAAGCCTCTTCTCATCAATCAAATTTATCTGGTCAAGTCGAGTCGGAATCCATTCATCTTCCTCTAAGTCTGCATCTCTCATAATTCTCAAAGAAGGAATCTGAACCTCAACAGGTAAAACTGCTTCCATACCATAAGCAAGAGAGAATGGGGTTTCCCCAGTTGAGGTGCACACTGTGGTACGGTAACCATGAAGAGCAAATGGTAACATCTCATGCCAATCTTCGTATGTCACTGTCATCTTTTGCAAAATCTTCTTAATATTCTTGTTGGCGGCTTCCACTGCGCCATTCACCTTTGGTCGATATGGAGAAGAATTGTGATGTTTGATATTGAACCGCGTGCAAAGTTCAGTAATCATAGTATTTTTCAAATTAGTACCGTTGGCCGTGATAAACCTTTCAGGGATGCCATATCTACATATAAGATTATGCTTGATAAACTGAGCCACAACATTCTTGGTAACAGAAGCGAACGAAGTTGCCTCTACCCATTTCGTAAAGTAATCAATAGCAACAAGAATGAAACAATGTCCGTTGGAAGCTATAGGTTTGATCTCACCAATCATATCAATGCCCCACATTGCAAAAGGCCAAGGAGCAGTCAGAACATTCAATGGAACTAGAGGTACATGTACTTTATCAGAATATATCTGGCATTTATGATAAGTCTTGGAATGTAGATGACAATCAACTTCAATGGTAGACCAGTAGTAACCTGCTCTCAGAATCTTCTTTGTCATCATATGCCCACTAGAATGAGTACCAAATATCCCATCATGCATGTCTTCCATAATCTCCCTTGCTTCCTTCTTGTCCACACAACGGAGCAAAGTCGAATTGTGATTGCGCTTGTACAAAATCCCATTACTCGGGAAGAACTTGGCAGAGAACCTCAGAAATTTCTTGTCATTGATAGATGCCCCTTCTGGATATTCCTGAGCTTCGAGACATCCTTTTACTTCGTGGAACCAAGGCTTTTCTTCTACTCCCTCAGTATCAACCTCATAACAGTATGCAGGTTTAGAAAATCGATCAATAGTAATTCTAGAAGCTTCGTCACCCCCCTGATCTCAAACATAGATGCCATGGTAGCTAATGCATCTGCCAATTGATTCTCGTCTCGTGGAATATATTCAAAAGTAATCTCTTCAAAATATGGAATCAAAGACAACACATGTTCTCTTTAAGGAATGAGATTTTGATGTTTTGTGTCCCATTCTCCTTTAACCTGACTAATTACTAGGGCTGAATCCCCATATACACTTAAGAACTGGATCTTCATCTCAATGGCAGCCTTGATACCCATGATGCACGCTTCATACTCAGCCATATTATTTGTTCAACGAAAACAAAGTTTAGCAGTAAATGGTGTATAACAACCTTCAGGAGAGATAATCATAACACCAACTCCATTACCAAGTGCATTAGAAGCTCCGTCAAAAACCATAGTCCATCAAGATTCTTGTTCGGGTTCGTCATACTGTCTAGGTTCTTTAGCAACAAGCATAATATCTTCGTTTGGAAACTCAAAATTCATAGTCTGATAGTCATCCACTAGTTGATGAGCCAAATGATCAGCTACCATACTTCCTTTAATTGCTTTCTGAGTGGTATACTGGATGTTATATTCTGTCAAAATCATTTGCCATCTTGGTATTCGTCCGGAGAGGGCAGTTTTCTCAAATATGTACTTGATAGGATCCATCTTTGAAATCAATAAAGTGGTATGAGTCAACATATACTGTCTTAGTCGGCGAGCAGCCCATGCCAAAGCACAACAAGTTTTCTCAAGCAATGAGTATCTTGTTTCACAGTCGGTAAACATTTTGCTAAGGTAGTATATTGCTTTCTCTTTTCGACCAGACTCGTCATGCTAGCCCAAAACACACCCCATTGAATTTTCTAGCACTGTTAAGTACATAATCAAGGGTCTTCCTTCAACTGGTGGCATCAGAATCGGAGGTTCTTGGAGATACTTCTTAATCTCATCAAAAGCTATCTAGCATTTGTCGTTCCATTCCATTAATTGATCTTTCTTCAGCAACTTGAAGATTGGTTCATAAGTAGCAGTTAATTGGAAAATAAATCTTGCAATGTAGTTCAGGCATCCCAAGAAACCTCTGACTTCCTTCTCAGTACGGGGAGCGGGCATATCTTGTATAGCTTTTACCTTCGCGGGGTCAACTTCAATACCTTTACCACTGACAATGAAACCCAAGAGCTTACCAGATCTAACTCCAAAGGTACATTTGTTTGGATTCAATCTCAACTTGTATTTCTTCAACCTCTCAAATAACTTGTGCAGGTGGTCAAGATGTTCTTCTTCAGTCTGGGACCTGGCTATCATGTCATCAACATATAACTCTATTTCATGATGAATCATATCATGGAACAAGGCTACCATAGCACACTAATAAGTTTCTCCATCATTCTTCAAACCAAATGGCATTACCTTGTAACAAAAGGTGCCCCATTGTTTGACGAATGTAGTCTTCTCCATATCTTCGGGTGCCATTTTAATCTGATTGTAACCAGAGAAACCATCCATAAAAGAGAATACCTTATGTTGAGCAGTGTTGTCTACCAGAACATCAATGTGTGGAAGCGGAAAATCATCTTTAGGGATGGCTTTGTTCAGATCCCTGTAATCCATGCACATACGAACGTTTCCATCCTTCTCTGGTACCGGTACCACATTAGCAACCCATTGGGGATAAGAAGCGACAGCTAGGAATCCTGCCTCAAATTTTTTAATTACTTCAGCTTTAATCTTTTTTGACATAGTTGGGCGCATACGACGAACTTTCTGCTTTATTGGGCGACAATATTCCTTCATCGGTAGACGGTGAACCACAATATCTGTATCCAGCCCTGGCATATATTCATAAGACCAAGCAAAGATCTCCACATAATCGCGTAGCATTTGAAGTAACATGTTCTTAGCACTGTCTTCTAATTCAGCTCCTATCTTGATCTCTTTTCTGTCTTCCTCAGTTCCTAGATTCACAACTTCGATTGGTTCTTCATGCGGTTGTATAACTTTCTCTTCTTGTCGTAGCAGCTTAGCAAGTTTAGCAGGCACTTCACAATCTTCCTCATTTCCATCCTCGGCATGGTAGATCGGATTTTCGAAGTCATAATTATCAATAGCAGAACTGTTATCAATAGGATCCGGAGTGGATGAGGATCTGCATTTTAGTTACGTGGGTGTGTGTAAGAACACATAGTCATTTTTTGAAAAAAAGAAAATAACAAGAAAGACAGGGAGCGCAATAGTTACGAAAGCAAAATGTCCAATGATTTTATTAATGAAGATATGCAAATGAAATGACAACCCTTAACAAACATACCATTGTGCCACGGGCAAGGCACAAGACTTAAACGTTTTTAAATTGTTCAAAGCTACAAGGCCAAAATAAAGAAAGACAAAAACAACAATTACTCATGACTAAAGGAGATAGGAATGAAATCTTCAGCCTTCCAATTGTTGAGTCCATTTCCAACGGTGGGAAATATCCAATCGTCCAGGTTGCAATCTTCATTAGAGTCTTCCACAACATTGACATTATCTTTATGGATTCCTTGATTGGTAATACGAACAACACAAGCACGACGAACAACCTTCTGAGCCTCTGCAGTAAAACCCAAACCAAACTTGTCAGACTTGTAAGGGATGTTTGGAAGCTGACCCCAGATAGTAATACCACCTTCTTCAACTACAACTCTAGCATCCTTTAGAGAGGCCATGGTGTCGCAACTGCGAAAAACACCCGGCGGAAAACAGAAGAGTTGCCACCTTTCGTTATTTATCCCAAAGAGAGGTAAAGGAAACAATCGGAAAAACCTTACGAAAAGGGAAAAGACGAGGTCATCGCAACCAAGTCTTGGATTCGGGAGTCGGTTACGCAAGGGGAAGGTATTAGCACCCCTCACGTCTGTCGTACTCTATGGGATCTACGCTTATTGTCTATCTAAGGGTGTGTTTAAACCATCTACGCTAGAGGCTTCAGGACAAAAAGAAAAGAAAAGAGACTCGGCAGAGCATCGCCGCTCTGTGCCTACGTATTCCCTCGTGCAATGGGAAAGTCAGAGTCAACGTAGTTCAGCTAACTACGGGAAAAAGGGGGGAAGGTTGCTCGCCAAGACATCGCGTCTTGTGCCAACGAAATTTCATCTGGTATGAAAGATCAGAGCAAACGTAGTTTAGGCGAACATGAAACCACAGGTTGATTAAGTGTTTTATCTAAGTAGGGTTAAACATCCGTTCCAGCAGTTAGGGACAAAGCCTGTTTGCGGTAGAACCGAAGCTTAACAACACTCTTTTCTGAAAAAAGAAGTTTCTGATTAATCCTGAAGGAAAAAGGTTTGACTTTTGTTTTGTGTTTTTTAGTGAAGTGAATTAATTCGGTTTGTGATTCACGTTGCACTAAAGACTATGACATGGAGGCGAATGCGTCATATATCTCCCCCAAACGGGACGTATACTAAACATTCTAGATAAGCGAGAGGAGACCCCTCACACATCATTCCCCTTGTAGCTTAAGACTCGTAGCGCACAACATTTATCTCCTTTATTAAATGAGTTAGAAATGTTTTGAGATGAGAAAGAGAGACACACAGAAGGTCTAAGGGAAACTCGACCCTAATGTTGTCATGCAATGTGGTCCTAAAGTTTGGATGAAAAGGGGAATCATCTACCCTAATGTTAGCATACTTGGATTGAACACCTAATGTCTCTCCTACTCCCATCCTAAACGGAGGGACTAGGAATCCTATGGGGATCATGGCAAAAAGCACAAGAAGAACAAAGGAAGGATCAATCACAAGTAGAAAAATGCAAACATGTAAATGCATATTTAGAATGGTGGGAGGGAGGAAAAAATGTATGGGGCAGTAGCCACCACAAGCGCATCTCGACCTCAACAGCGATGCAAGAATGATGCAAACATGTGGAGAAAGACAAGAGAAGAAAGCAAATAAACATGCAAACAAATGATCAATTCGAACCACATACTCAAGCATGCAAACAATGGAAAAATGATCACACATATCAACAAAATCATGATTAATCAACCACAAACAGTGACAATTACCGAAAACAATTCAATCCTAATGCATCACACTGATCTATGATGATTCGAATCGATACAGCATGTAAACATGCAAGCAAAACAACAAATATGGCATTCTGGCTCAGTGTTAATCGGTTAACACATACTGTTAATCGGTTAACACCTTAAAAGTTTGGAAAAAACTGAAGTTTTGAACAGGTTAATCGGTTAACCATATGCGTTAACCGATTAACACTTTTAACATTTGAAATTTTTTTGAAAGTTTGAAATGGTTAACCGGTTAACCATATAGCTTAACCGATTAACACTGCACCAGAAGCAAAAAACAGCAGCAGAAAATCACTTCCAGCACAGAAACAACTTATCCAAGATTCCAATAGACCAACTTATCAATTAAGCACGAAATTAACAATAGAAAACAGAGATCCAACAGCACGGATACACAATTACACAACAACATCACAAATCGAACGGATCGAAATCAACAAAATTCAATCGAATATGAAGATTAACATGATGAGCTTAAAAATTAAATCGGATCGAGAATTCTAACCTTCAAAGCGGAGATTTGCTTCGGTAAATGTTGATCAACTGAATTTGAGCAGATCAAATGCTAGAAATTCGGAAAACTTCAAGATCCACAATAATTGTTGTTGTATGAATGGAGATCCACCAAATTTGAGTTAAAAATCTTCAAATAATCACTTCTAGATCTAACTCCAGATTCAGATCCAAGCTTGCACAAAAATTGAAAATGAAAATTGATTGAATGGTGATGGTAAATGGAGGTTTATGCTCAAGAATCCATTGATTCCAATGAAGAATCAAGAATTCTAATGAAAATGAGCTTTGAGTGAATTTTAGAAATGGAGAAGTTGAGAGAATTTGAGAGAGAATTCTGATCAATTCTGAAAAATGGATGTGAGAAATGAAAATTGGATGGTTTGGTTTGGAGTGAATCATTTAAATATCACTTAGGTTTGGGATCCAAAGCAAGGATTGGAATTTGGATTGGAAATCAAGGCTTGGAATGTGGAATGGGATTTTGGAGGGAAATCTGAAATTTAAAGATGTTCTAGATCCTTCCCAAATGAAAATTTGAATTCCAAAGTGATCAAAATTGGACCCCAAGTGCAATTGGCTTGCAAAATCATGTACATGGCAAAATCTGCTATGGTTAACCGATTAACCATATGCGTTAATCGGTTAACACTGTTAAAATTACAAATCTGGGCTAATTTTCCTTTGGTTAATCGATTAACCATATAGGTTAACCGATTAACACCTTCAAATTTTGAATTTTGGCGCCTTTTGGTGGGAAATCTGTCCATTTGCCCTGTTTCAGCTGTCTGGAGCTCTGTTTAGCTGCTGAACCTCATTTTTTACCGTTATTTCTGTGAAAATGCTTGTTATGAGCCTGTGTGCTAATTTATGATCTGAAATTAACCTGCAAAATAAAAATCGGTCGCCTGACCGCTGGGCAAAATAAATGCCCCGAAGCTCTTGATGCTCGCTGTTTGCTGTTTAGTCTTTTGCTCTGAAATGAACTTGAGTCAAAGGAATACCCTGATCCCATGCCTCGATAACGAATGCTATGCAATGCAAAATGCTAAATGCAAAGAAACAAAAGCCAGTTACGGTTAAAAACGAATGGCAAATTTTGGGGTGCTACACATGGTAGGAGGTTTTCGGGTAACAACAAGAACTTTCTTAACAGCAGGAACATTCTGAAGAACCACTTCAAAGGTCTGGCAAGGAGTTTCAATAAAATCACCCTTCATTTCTACATACTTGAAATTATTCACGTGATTGACCATATACTCCTCTTCACCATAGATAGTGACAATCTTACCCTTCAATGGATACTTCAACTTCTGGTGTAAAGTAGAGGTCACAGCACCTGCCCCATGTATCCAGGGGCGACCAAGCAAGCAAGAATAAGCAGGGCGGATATCCATCACATAGAAAGTGAAATCAAAAACTTGAGATCCTACTTTGATATGGAGGTCGACTTCTCCATGTACCATTCTTCTTGAACCTTGGTCAAGTTCAGGATTATCTCTTGAAACTGAGCATGCTGAGCTTGAAGTTCTTGGATAGTTTGATCGGGAGCCATTTCTGCTGAAATAAACAGCGAGAAGATGAGAAACCTGTAACGGAAACCCGTTATGCAATGATATGGTATGAAGATGCATATGCAATATTTTTAAAGACCGCAGGATTTAAATTTGTTGAAAACAGGCAGAATTTTTTTTATTAGTAAACATAAAATAATATTACCCCTTGGGCTTACAGATGAAGGAACATAGAAATTATAAAGAAAATAAAGCATATGAGATTCAAGTCTCCCATAGACGCTTTCTCTTTGGGTTGAGATAGGTATTGAGATTCCACTCCTCGTGAAGTTGCTTTGTTAGCTCCAACACCTTGTCTTTGTAAACATGAAACTGAGTCTCAATGGTATCTCTTTCCTCCTTCAGTTGAATCCAAGACTTCTGCATCTCTTCCAGATCTGTAGGCATGTCCGGGTGAAGAATAGTATAAGAAATATTTCCTTCAGAAACAGGCTCCACAATTATTGGTAGGACAACAGGGTATGGCATCATAAGAGTCTGAGCACGAGACCGCACCCATCTGAGATAAGGTTCCATAAGAATGGAGTGCTTTAGTTCCAAAGTATTGCTGTTAATCTTATTCACCATGCTCCAAGCTCGTATAAACCTTTGATGGTAATCTTGAAGATCGTTGTCGTAATCAAACACAATACCCTGAATAAGCATTTCATGAGGACCATTACTCCGAGCGTAACCAAATTGACGTAGTGCTAGAGAAGGATTGTAGGTAATGCCTCCTCTTACGCCAAGGAGTGGAACATTAGGGAATTCTCCGCAACGGTCAATGATAGTGACATTCTCCATAGATCTGGAACACCAATGAATGTATGAATGAGAAAGTGACATTATTCTTTTAGACCACCTCCAACCTTGCACATTCTTCATCACAGATCGAGGAAGGTGTGAAATAAACCACCTTGATAGTAGAGGTATGCAACACATCAGAGTTCCTCTCACCTTCGTAGTACGAGTATGAAGAGAGTGTAAGATATCTCCAAGCAAAGTAGGCACCAGATTGTGAGTCAGAAATATGTTGATGGCGTGTACATCTATGAACTCGTTTGGATTAGGGACAACACTAAACCATAAATCAATAATGCTAAGATCTCCTCAAAGGCATCATAACTCATAGCATCCAAGAATATCTGGGCTTTCTCCATCAATAACTTAGCAAGAATACCCTTAGTTCCACTTCTCGTTTCCAATACAATGTCTGACTTCCTTAGATGTAGGGTAGAAGCAATGACTTCAGGTTTAAGCTCTTTCCCTAAGCCTGTGAAAGGTTTCTGATCAAGGATAGGCACACCAAGTAATTTGGAGAATTCATCCATTGTGGGCACTATCGCTACCGCAAAAATAAGGTGCCGGCAAAACAGAAGAGTCGCCACCTTTCGTTATTTATCCCTCAGAACGGGAAAGGAAACGATCGGAAAAACCTGAGGAAAAGGTATAAGACAAGGTCATCGCAACTAATGTTTGGGTTCGGGAGTCGGTTACGCAAGGGGAAGATATTAGCACCCCTCACGTCCATCGTACTCGATGGGATCCACGCTTGTTGTGTTTATCTGACGGGTTTATTTACTATCTACCTATCAAGGCTGGTCTGAAAAGAAAAGAAAATGACTCGGCAAAGTGTCGCGCTTTATGCCTACGTATTCCCATCAGAGAATGAGAAATCAGAGTCAACGTAGTTCGGCTAACTACAGGTAATGGGATGGGGGAAGGTGGCTCGCCAATACATCAATATTGTGCCTACGTACTCTCAACAGATATGAGAGATCAGAGCTTACGTAGTTCAGGATAATACGGCTTACGGGTTTAGATTCATCTATTTTATCGAGTATGGTTAACAAACAGTTCCAACAGTTTGGTGTATGCAGCTCGACCCTTGGAGACTTAGACGTTACCGTTTGAGGTAGAACTGGGAGTTAACGACACTCTTTTCTTCAGAAAAGCTTCCTTTGAATTACGGGCCCACGGGGCAAAAAAGTTTGAAGTTTATTTTCTGTCTTTTACGGAAGAACTGTTTTTATGGATGTTTGCAACCAATATCGCACTAGACACTATGACCTGAGAGTGAATGCGTCGCATGTCACCCAAAGGGTACCATACTAAACATCCAAGCTGTCGAAAAGAAAATCTCCGACAACCCTTTCTCAGGTAGTTTAAGGCTCGTAACGTACGACGTCAGTTAACCTTTATTACTGTATTTTAATTTGTTTTGAGATGAGAAGAGAGAACAAGCTCAACTAAGGGGAGACTATCAAGTCCTAATGTTGTCATGCCAAGGATTCATCCTATGGTTGAGGTTTGAAACAGGGAGCTCCTAGAAGTTATCATGCATAGGTTTAAACCTAAAGTTCTAATCATCACTTCCTTATCAAACGAAGTGAGATTCCTAGGGGATCATGTCAATGATATACAGAAACAGATAAAGCATCAGCTTAAACAGTAAACAGTAAATAGATAGACAGTAAAATACATGCAATGCAAGTGAGGGAGTAAATGTGTGTGGGGCATCAGCCTCCACAAGCTCATCTCAACCTCAAGCCAAGTATGAATAACTGCAATCACACAGAAGAAATAACATGCTATCAAGCAAACACAATAACTGCAATCATACAGAAGAATTAAAATGCCATCAAGCAAATAACAGACACATAGGCAAAAGGAGCTGGGCTCTACCAAATACCAGCAAGCAAAGCCATACAGTAAAAATACAAGCAGAGGGAGCAACTCAATCTCTAGTGCAATCATGATCCTATTTTACATCAGTCTAAATATGAACTTATTCTAATGCATCAAGCAAATCAAACAAGCCACATCAATACAGTTGCACAACAAGCAAACAAACAGGAAAGAAAACAGATCAACAGCCTCCTCAACTTCACAGCAAAACTCCTCTAACAGCAGCTCAGTCCTCAGTCTTCAACTGCTCTTGATTGGTATCATCTTTAATAGCAAGTGTCAACTTGCTTCTTCAAGCTTCCAATACATCAAACACAAGTATCAGCTTGTTCTTCACCTTCTTCAAGCTTCAGCTCTTTAGTAGACTCCACCTTCAGGCTTCCATCCCAATAGCAAGTATCAACTTGTTCCTTCAGGCTCTCAATGCATCAAACATAAGTATCAACTTGTTTTCCTCAAGCTTCAGCTCTTTCTTCACTCTCAATTTGATCTTCTTCACAAGTGTCAACTTGTTCTTCCTGATCTTCAAGCTTCAGCTTCAATGGCAGTCTTCAAACACTGGGAAGTACAACCCCTAGCATCTTCAGTCTTCTAGCAAGGACCTCCATCCTCTAGCAAGGGAGAAAGATTCATCTAACGAGAGCAGGGTTTGGATAATAGACAACAGAGTGAAGACCAAAGGTCACCACTAAGCACTCCATCATCAAAGAAAGGAACCCTCAAAGGTTCTACCAACTTGTGAAGAGCCACACATCCTACCAAAGGAGGGATGAGGCCTTTACAAGGGGACCTTACATCATAGGGAGTAATGGAAGTGATCAATATCTTCCATGTTTATGAAAGAAGAGAATCTATCTAGAAGCCCTGCCTGCAAACCCTAATCTTAACACCTAAACAACACTCAAACCAAAAGAAGGGAAACCTTCACATCCAAGCCTCTTCAAGCATTCCTCAGCAACCCCAAGCTTGTCTTCAACATCATCCAAGAGCAAGCAAAGCAAAACCCTAATCTAAAGGGACTAAAGAAATCAATCTAGTTGAACTAGCAAGTTAGGATCACCTAAAACCTAGTACTAAAGTTAATCCTAACTAAAATACTAAAACCAATTGTAAAATCTTACAAAAATAACTAAGGGAACCTAATTCAATCATGAATCTACCATATTAATCTCAGGGGTTGAATCATCCACAAAGCTCTAGAAATAAAACCTAAATCACAAGGTACTAAGCACAAACCCTAAAATTAGAGCACCTAAAGTTTCAACTTAAAACTAGCCCTAAACTTCTTCACAAAAATGTGAGAAAATTACTAGGGGAGCATGCATATCTATTCTAGCTACACACAAAAAATCAAGGCAAGAATCATCACCAAATGCTCAAACCAAATTCAATAAAACAAGGTATCAACCATGGCCATTTTAATATCAATTAATATTCAAAAAAATGCAAATAAAATCACAAATGCATGAATTCCTAATATCTTTAATCTACAAAATTCTAGATTCAATCATGAATCAGGGTAAAAAAGTTTGGAATTAATTGAGTTAATTTCCTATTTTTTATGAATTAATTCCTAAATCTTATGAAATGATGAAAAATAAAAGAAAATAAAAGAAATTAACAAACAGCGCGTGGTAAATAGCAATCCAATGCAGTTTAATTCTCAGGATTGGGCCAAAGGGGGGTGTGGATATCACTCTGAGTACTAGGCCCAAAACACCAATTAAATGAAACGGTGCGTTTCATTTGGAAATTTCTCTTCAGAGCTGAGATGCAATCGTGGCCTTCCATCGCTTGCCTGAGTCAAAGGTCCAACACTCATCCAACGACCATGGCTCATCGTCCCCATTTGAACTCAGCTTGGGGGGAAAATACATACGGTGGCCTGAACAGTGGCGCCACCGTCTTCTCCGGTGAGACAACCTCCACAGTTCATCAAAACTCACAAAACAAATAATCATTTCACTCCAAATTTGATGCTGATGAAGAATATCAACTCTAAATCATCTAAACCCTTCTCTAACTCAAAACACGATAACATTTTCAGAATTCATTCAAATCTTGAATTTCACCATTCTTCAAATTAAAGCTCTCAATTCAATCCTCACTCTTCACTGATCAATTTCCACTATCCCATCGTGATTATTCCTTCAAGAATCTTGAGATATCAACCTCAACAGAAAATGATCACACACCTATTTTGTCTCTAATTCACCAATTTCTGATCCTAAATCCAACTACATCAATAGGGGAACCTAACCACATATGAATTTCTAAGCATCTCCCTAAAGTTTAAGCATAAATTCAAAGTATACCAACCTGAGTTCAGAGAGGTAACAGAGATGGTTTTTGATCACTTGAACTTCCAAGATGATGCAGACACACTCCAAATTCACTCCTAAAGCCTTTGCACACCTTGATTTGCCTTGATTCTTCCTTGAACTCAAAACCCGATTCTCACTTACACCTCCAAAAATTCAATGGCTCTTTCTGCAACCAGCTTCAATTCCTTCCAAAAAATGAACTGCATTCACTCAATGACTTATATAGAAGTGATTGGGATTGTCTAGAACTTTCTGGAATCATCCAAATGAGATTTTGGATTTTCAAAATCTCTTCAAAATCTCATCCATGGCAATCACTATTCTGGCTCCGTTTGGGCATGGCTATGCTTGTAATCAAATTCTCATGAGATATTGAATGAGTTTGATGAGTTATTTTCCTTGTTTGCAAGCCAAAGGTGGGAGTTTGATTATGTTGCTTCATCATGAAGAAATGAAATGGAATGGTATGCAAATGATCTCAAATCAAAATTCTAACATTGCCATTGTTTCTAAAATCATTTTTCCAATCAATTTGACCTATAATTTTGTTTCATTTGGTCACAAAATGAATTATTTGAATTTTTGGCCATTAAATCCTTTTAATTCTTTCTTTTTCAAAATTTCTTGAACCAAGTCTCTCCTTGAGCCATTTCAATGCCTCCTTGATGCATGGTCAAGGTTAAAACCCCATTTTGAGCAACTTTCTAGTTGAACAAAATTTCATTTGAGGCCTCTAAGTTGGTGAAAATGGCTTATGATCACAAATGACCTATAATCACCAAATGTCCAAATACCCTTGACTTGTCCAAGCCATAAGTTGAGTTCTACAAATCCTATCAAGGACTTCTAGTACTCTCTAGAAATATAAGAGGATAAGGAACAACATTCATGTTGACCAAAAGTTCATAGGAATCATCCCTCTAGGGAAAAAGTTTCATGCAAGTTGGGTAACTTTCAAGCTCCAAATTCACATTCCTCAGATGACTTGTAACTTGTCAAAGCCATAACTTGAGTTCTACAAATCCTATCAAGGACTTCTAGTACTCAAATTAAAACGAAGATCATGCTCTACAACAATCATGTTAGGGGTAAGATGATATGACAATCACATCTTGAGCTAAATTGCCTTGAAGATAGGGGTCAAACTAGGGGATTTTACACTGTCAAGTCTTAGAAACCCCAGCCTGAAACTTCTCAAACTCTTCAATCATGATGAGTTAACCTTGGAATCATCCTTATAACATCTCAATGTATCAAACCATGATCACATGGCTCTTGGATTAGGTCTCAAACTCCTCCAAATCATCAGTTGACTTAGGGTTGATCCAGTCAAACCCTAGCTGCACCACTCATGGCTGAGTCTTCTTAATCTTACATAATGACCTGTCTAGGCCTCAAAGTGATCTTCAACACTTCTCATGAGCTATCTCAAGACCTCAAGTCCATCTCCATGACCTCAGAACCATCTGATGGCTCTCCACAACTCTAAAGTTAGGAGACACACCCTCTTGGCTTCAATCACTCTCTCTGAGGATCTTTTAACTTCTCTGACAAGGATATCATCCCTTGAACACCTGAATAACCTTCTTAGCTAGCTTCATAGTCTTATATAGCTCTTGATTGGTACTCATACCTCTTGATCTCCTGCACACAAGTCAATAAAATGCAAATGATAATGCTAATGTGAATGAAATGAAACATAAGCTAGGTAAAGAAATGTTGGCCAAATTTTGGGGTGCAACAGCTGCCCCTATTCAAACGGCTTGGACCTGACTGGGTGAGAAGCGAATGGCTCTCACACAATCAAGGTAAAAGACGGTTGAATACCAACAAACCCTGAAATTTTCCAACTGCACAAGTACACGGTACTCTGATGAGACAAATCTACGGAAACTGAAACAGTAGCTGCACGACAACTAGATGGAGAATACTGATCTGAACCTCCGTCAGGATGATTCTCTGATTTATCTGATATCATTGCATCCTCAAATCATCGAGGGATCACTGGTTACACGGTAACGGGTGATTTGCCAACCACGCACAGGTAAACGATACTCTGATTGTTAGGAACATCTTCAAAACTGAGCATGACAGTTGCACGGCAACTTGCTGGGGAATTGGTCACACGGTAATTGGTGAAGGGTCTAATCTCAAATCTCCATCAGGATGATCATCTGATTTTGCTGTAGATATTCGTCCTCAAGTCATCAAGGGGTCACCGGTTATTCAGCAACCGACGATACATAACTGATATTGTCGTCAGACACTCTGCGGCACTCCGGCAGAAGGATTCCTCGGGACTCATCAGGTCATTAGGAACTTTTTAACAATCAAGTGAATCATGCCATCGGGCATTCAAAAACATTTTCGGGCGTCAGCCGGACTTCGTCAGTAAGTCAGGAATAGAATTCTCGGTCAATCATGAACCAAATAAGGATATACAATCTTTTACCGTCAGGCACTCCGCATCAGCTGAGAGAACTGCTTCGTCAATACAGTTGGACTTCATCAGTAAGTCTGGGGTTTCGGCACCGCTGCCGGACTTCAATCATCAAGTCTTCCAGGAAATTTCAACTTCTCGGTTTAGAACCTGCTGGGGATGACACATCTCCACTGGGAATTCTGGAGAACTATCAAGTAACTCTGCTTCGGGGATCCAGAAATCATTCTGGGTGAATCAACTCTGCTGAGGACTTCAAGAGTCATCTTGGACAAATAACTCCGCCGGGGACTTCAAGACTCATCCTGAACCAATAACTCTGGTGGAGATTTCAGGAATCATCCTGAGCAAACACTCTGCCGGGGACTCTAAGCATCAACTTGAGCAACCAACTCTGGCAAATTCACTGGGGATTTTAAGAATCATCTTAAGCAAACCACTTTCCTGGGGAATTCAAGAATCATCTTGAGCAAACCATGCTGCGGAGGAACACCTGCAAAACAAGAACGGTAACGACCTAGCTCATGTTTCATATGCATATGTTTGACAACAGCGCAATGCTCCACACGGTGGAAATGCTACGCGTTTAGGATAAATGCTATGCAATCATGCAAAATGCTATGACCCCATCAGCAAAATAAATGCCGAAGGGAAAATCCTCCTGTCAAGGAAACAGGACCACTCTGGTGGAGGGAGGACTCATCCTGCCGAGGAGAAGGAGTCACGCCAATCCCAATTGGATTCCTCCTGGGGAAACGAACTTCAGTTGACTGCTGCAGGGGAATAAAGCTCTACGAGAACCTGAACCTTCTCATCTAGGTGTGCGAACCACAACTGCTGAGGAAAATGATGTCAATCGCAGAAATAAACTGCACGGCCTTCACAGCAAAACTTTCCTGGAGATAACGACTCCGATGGGGAAAACCAGCATCAGCTATTCAACACTCTACTGGGGAAAACCAATCATGTCCTGAACGTTTTCCAAGGACTAGGCTCTCCTGGGGATTCACAAACTCAGCTGGGGAAGAAGGAATCATCCTGCTTACTAGGGAGAGTACGACTCTGTGGGAAATCTCAATTCTCCTGGAGACTTCAGTCTGTACTATCGAGTGCTGCACGCTTCAGTATATGACTCAGCTGGGGAGACGACGATCCTTCAGGATACATCTGATTGGGGAGAGAATCTTCTCTGTTCGGGGAGATATATCAATGCTTACGATCTAATGTTTAGACTCCACAGGGAGATGCTGCTACACTGGCTGGAGAAGAAGGAATCATCCTGCTTGGGGAAACATACGGCGTCCTGCTTGGAATATGCTATACCTGCGACAACACAAACAAACAAACAAGATACCCTTCTCAAAGGGACCTATCGAGGTTATCATCTTGTGACAATGTTCAAGTAATTCATTGTTTCAACAATCAGCGGCCTAGGCCAGTAAGTTTATGTATGTGCATTTTATCAAATTATCGGCGTTCTTTTATCGCAAACAAAACAGATAGATGCTAAACATACAAACAGAATTGCTGAATAGTATACATTTTATTGATAACGAACCCCTGAATGGGCAAAAATGTTTTACAACAGATGCAAGCTCCTGGAATGAGGAAGCTGCGCAAATATAAAAAACATAAATATACATCAGTATATACACAAATGTCGGCAATGAGGCGTAGACAAACACCATGAGTTGATCCTTCTATGACCCACTCGACTTCGATACTTCTTCGACGCTTCAGCTTCAGAAGAGATTGATTTAGATAAACGGCCCTCAGGTCTTCCAAACCACTAAGCGAATACGGTCCACACGCGGAATGCAGTCATTTGCTTTTTCAAATCCCTAACTTTTGCCTGAATCGCCCTTTCGGGTTTTCGATTCACCGGGATACCCTTTTTTTGCCAAAGTCTCCCTTCTAGGTTTTCGACTTTGCGGGTGTACATTCTTTTCTTTTATATCCCTAATTTTTGCCCGAACCTTTTTCCTTTTTTATGGTTCGCCGGGATGCCCCATTTTTGCCTGGATATTCTTTTTCTTTCCAGTGGGTCACCTTTTAAGCAAAGTATTTTTTAACTGCGTCCGTGTTCACCGGGGATGCAAAATCTTCGCCATCCATCGTGGATAGCAACAAGGCCCCTCCCGAAAAGACCTTGTTGACGACGTACGGACCTTCGTAATTGGGAGTCCACTTGCCCCGGTGATCGGAGTGTGGAGGAAGAATCTTCTTCAGGACGAGATCACCCGTCTGAAAGCTTCTAGGACGCACCTTCTTATCATAAGCTTTCTTCATTCGGCTTTGGTACAAACGACCATATGCGATCGATGCTAATGTCTTCTCGTCTATCAGGCTGAGCTGGTTTAGTCGGTTCCTGATCCATTCTGCCTCATCGAGTTTCACGTCAACCAAAACTCGCAAAGAAGGAATCTCAACTTCTAGCGGTAGGACAGCTTCCATACCGTACACCAGTGAGAAAGGAGTTGCCCCGGTTGACGTACGTACCGTTGTACGATAACCGTGCTGTGCAAATGGCAACATCTCGTGCCAATCTTTATAGGTCACAACCATCTTCTGTACAATCTTCTTAATGTTTTTATTGGCCGCTTCAACAACGCCATTCATCTTCGGCTGGTAAGGAGATGAGTTGTGGTGTTCAATCTTGAAACTCTGGCACAGCTCCTTCATCATCTTATTATTCAGATTCGAACCATTATCAGTAATGATCCGCTCGGGAATTCCATATCGACAAATGATGTCCCTCTTTATGAATTTAGCCACCACCTGCTTGGTCATAGTAGCATACGAGGCTGCCTCCACCCACTTGGTGAAGTAGTCGATAGCTACTAGAATGAAGCGATGACCGTTAGATGCAGTAGGCTCGATCTTGCCTATCATGTTGATGCCCCACATGGAGAACGGCCACGGGGAGGACATGACATTTAACGGGCACGGCGGCACATGAATCTTATCAGCATAAATTTGGCATTTATGACATCACTTCGCGAATTTAAAGCAATCTGATTCCATAGTCAGCCAGTAATATCCTGCTCTCAGGATCTTTCTTGTCATAGCATGCCCGCCGGCGTGCGTACCAAATGTGCCTTCATGGACTTCTTCCATGAGCATACCCGCCTCTTTCTCATCTACGCATCTGAGTAGCACGAGATCGTGGTTTCTCTTATACAAAACTCCATCAGGATTAAGATAAAAATTTCCAGATAGCCTCCTCAGAGTCTTCTTATCCTGGGTTGACGCTCCCGCAGGATATTCCTTAGTCATAAGGAAGGTCTGGATATCATGGAACCATGGCTTGCCGTCAGAGGCTTCCTTGATCGCAAAGACGAATGCAGGTCTATCAAGACGAGAAAGGACAATTCTTGGAGCTTCATTCCAAAAATTGACTTTATACATCGAAGCTAATGTGGCTAAGGCATCATCCATTTGATTCTCTGCCCTGGGCACATGATGGAGTTCCACTCGATCAAAGAACGGAAGCAGCCTTCTGGCATAGTTCATGTACGGCACCAAATTCGATTGACGAGTCTCCCACTCCCCTTTAATCTGGTTGATCACAAGCGCTGAGTCACCATATACATCTAGGTTCTTGATTCTCAAATCAATTGCTTCTTCTAGCCCCATGATGCATGCTTCGTACTCCGCTTCGTTATTGGTGACCGGAAACGTCAGTCTCGCAGTGAACGGGATATGGGATCCGTGGGGAGTCGTGATGATCGCCCCAATGCCACTTCCGTAAGAATTAACCGCCCCGTCAAATATCAATTTCCACTGGGATTTCCTATCTGGACCCTCGTCGGGCAACGGTTCATCGCAATATTTCACCTTGAGAAACATGATATCCTCATCAGGGAATTCAAATTTCATCGGCTGATAATCCTCGATTGGCGGTTCGGCAAGGTATTCAGACAATACGCTTCCCTTGATGGCCTTCTGGGAAACGTACTGAATGTCATATTCCGTCAACACCATTTGCCATCTGGCAATCCTGCCCGAAAGCGCTTGTTTCTCGAAGACATACTTGATCGGATCCATCTTCGAAATTAGCATGGTTGTGTGATTGAGCATGTACTGTCGTAAACGTTTGGCAGCCCAGGCTAGTGCACAACACGTTTTCTCCAGCATCGAGTAACGAGATTCACAATCTGTGAACTTTTTACTCAAATAATAAATGGCATGCTCCTTTCTGCCCGTATCGTCGTGCTGACCGAGGACACACCCCATACTATTCTCAAGAACTGTCAAGTACATGATTAAGGGTCTTCCAGCCACTGGGGGTATCAAGATCGGAGGTTCCTGTAGATATTGTTTTATCTTATCAAATGCCTTTTGGAAATCTTTGTTCCATATAATCGCCTGATCTTTCTTTAGCAGTTTGAACATCGGTTCACACGTGGCCGTGAGCTGAGAGATAAACCTTGCAATGTAGTTTATTCTGCCCAGGAACCCACGAACTTCTTTTTCTGTTTTTGGCGCTGGCATTTCTTGTATCGCTTTTATCTTCGCAGGATCAACCTCAATGCCTCTTTCACTCACGATAAACCCCAGTAGTTTTCCGGACCGTACTCCGAAAGTACACTTGTTAGGATTCAGCCTCAACCTGAACTTCCTAAGCCTCTCAAAAAGCTTCAGCAAATTGACCAGATGTCCCTCCTCCGTTCGGGACTTCGCAATCATGTCATCAACATAGACTTCAATCTCATGATGAATCATATCATGAAACAAAGTAACAATTGCTCATTGGTAAGTGGCCCCTGCGTTCTTCAGACCGAAAGGCATTACCTTGTAGCAAAATGTCCCCCAAGGGGTGATAAACGTAGTTTTCTCCATGTCCTCCGGCGCCATCTTGATCTGATTGTAGCCGGAGAAGCCATCCATGAATGAAAATACGGAGAACTGAGCCGTATTGTCGACCAACACATCAATATGAGGGAGTGGGAAATCATCTTTAGGGATTGCCCTATTCAAATCCCGATAATCGACGCACATTCGCACCTTACCGTCCTTCTTCGGTACAGGTACTATGTTGGCGACCCACAGAGGGTAAGTAGTGACCGCTAAGAAGCCAGCATCAAGCTGTTTCTGCACTTCTTCTTTGATCTTAACGGCCATATCTGGTCGCGTCCACCTAACCTTCTGCTTAACGGGAGGATAATCTTCTCGCAGTGGCAAGTGATGGACCACAATGTCAGTGTCAAGTCCGGGAATATCTTCGTATGACCAAGCAAAGATGTCACTATACTCTCTCAGCATCTCGACTAATCTTCGCTTGACATCACTCTGCAATGCGGCCCCTATCCTGACGTTCCTGACCAGTTCTTCAGAACCCAAATTCATAATCTCAATCTATTCCTCGTGAGGCAAAATAACTTTCTCTTCTTGTTTCAACAAGCGGGCCAACTCTTCGGGAAGGTCTTCGTCTTCATCAATCTCTTCTTCGGCTTGATAGATCGGGCAATCAAAGTCGAAGTGAGTCGTAGAAGGTCCAGAGTCGATGTCATCTGCTATGTGGATCCTGCAATAACAAGGGTTAAGCTTAAAACAAGGATATGCAGGTTAGCACAAACCCCATTGCCATTTTATTGTTTTTCAAAACAAATATAAAACAGGAATAACAGAGATCACAACATTTGAATGCGAAGACGAACGCCTTTTGATTTATTGGTAAAATGCATGTACATAATCAAACAAGGCCCTGACAATAAAACCACTATGCCCCCGGTAGGACATAGGGTTGTACAACAATTGGAGAAAGTAAATCATTACTCTTTGCCTGTCACTTGGATGGTATCCCTGATGGACCAGTTGTTGAGGCTCTCGCCTGGCTTGCTTGGCTGGATCCAAGAGTCTAGGTCGCAATTGCTTTCTTCGCCATTTTCAGACACTGCGCTGACACTTTCGAATATCACCCCGCCACTGGTAAACTGGATTGGCCCTTTACCTCGCGACGCACTGCGAGAAGAGGAGGCTTCAGCCGCAGGAGAGTATCCTAACCCAAACTTGTCCTGCTTGTTAGGTATCTCTAGAATTTTCCCCCAGCCTGGGGTAGATCCGACTTGAACAATGGCCCGGGCTTCCTTGTAGGAAGAGAGAGTCATCTCTGGTTTTTCAGTCATTACAGGAGCCACGTTCTTGACTTTAACATCTTCGAACGCCTGACATAGGGTTTCGTGGATTTCCCCATCCATCTCAATATACTTGAAGGACGACAAATGGCTCACCATTATGTCTTCCTTGCGACAAACGGTCACGATGCTGCCTCTCACAGCATACTTGAGCTTCTGGTGCAACGTGGAGGTCACGGCGCCAGCAGAGTGGATCCATGGCCGGCCTAGGAGATAGCTGTAGGCTGGCATGATGTCCATAATGTAGAAGACTGCGTCGAAAGTTTCCGGCCCAACTTGGATTGGTAGCGTCACCTCCCCAAAAACATGACGCTTGGTTCCATCGAAAGCCTTCACAACCAGATCACTGGGTGTGCAAATCAATCCTCGAGTATCTAACTTCATCAATGCTTTCTTCGTAAGGACATTGAGCGACGACCTAGTGTCCACCAACACGTGAGACATAATCGTTCCCCTACACTCTATCGAGATATGCAGGGCGCTGTTGTGGTTTCTTCCCTTCGGCGTCAGCTCCAGGTCAGTGAACCCTAACCCGTTTCCAGCATTCACGTGGGCTACGACCCCTTCCAACTGGTTGACCGATATTTCCTGCGGTACATACGTGGCATTCAAAACCTTTAACAACATGTTGCGATGTGACTCCGAACACAGCAACAAATTCAGGATGGAAATTTTCGAGGGTGTTTGATGGAGGTGATCCACGATCTTGTAATCACTCTTCTTGATCAACCTCATGAACTCTTCAGTGTCCTTAACAAGTAAGTCCTTCTCTACCCCACGAGGGGTTTCCTCGACGACTTTACTCTTTCCCTTATCGGTTATTTCAGCTTTGTCCGCTTTGTCCGCCACAATCTCAGGTGGAGCAAATACTCTTTCGCTGCGCGTGATTCTACCAATTCCCACCAGGTTATCCACAGACCGCCCAGATGGTTCCAATTCTAACTTTTGTCCGTTACAGTAGACGTCTGCCCCATAATGCCATGGGACAGCATTGGTGCTTTCAAAAGGTATCGGCCCAGCCTTGGTGATGGTAATCGTGGGCGGTCTGGGTGCAGAAATAGTGATCGTCCGGCGAGGGATGGTGATGGTGGCAACCTCATCATCTTGCTTCAGCATTACCTCTCCAGATCCACATTCGGCCCTTCGGCTAAACTGCAAGATTCCTTCGGTCATTAGACTCTGAATCCCTTCTATCAACTGTTCACATCCGTCAGGACGAGTCACACAGCCCATACACAGTTCTCCGCATCCCGGAAAGAATCCTCTCTTCATTAGCTTGGCTTTAACGAAGCTAAGCGGTGTCTTCAGATCCTTGACATCAGTCAACAAATCTAAGCTCTCGTCTTCAATAATGGCATTCACCCCACCTCCCCTATGATTCGGCATAGGGTTCTTCGTGACGTTTGGCACATTATCTGAGAAATTGATGATCTTAGCATCCACCATATCTTGCACCTTGTGCTTGAAGGATTTGCAGTTTTCTATCGTGTGGCCTGGTGCCCCCGAGTGAAACTCACATGTTGCATTTGCATCGTAACCTGGCGGAGGTGCCCCTGTCAAGGGAGCCAGGGTTCTCTTCTGGATTGGCTGTAACTGAAGCAGAGTCTGTAACAGCTGAGCATAAGACATGGGCGGCATCTCGAGGTGACAGCTTGACAGAGGTGCCCTGTTCTGATAGTTTCTGTACCCTTGCTGGTTCGGCTGCTGCTGTGGCTGGGGTTGTTGGACTGCATGGATGGTTATGCTAGCCACCTGCTGGCGAGGGCCTTTACCTTTCCTTCGAGTGTTGGACACGGCGCTCGTCTCTCCTTCCCGCCTTTTGCCACCATATGGTTTCTTTCCTCCTCCAGCCGAGGATAGATCAACACCTTGAATTTCCCCAATTTGATCCCATTTTCCACGTGCTCGCCGGTGATGATGAGATCTGAGAAACTTCCATACATACCGCTGACCAACTTCTCGTTATAAACCCTGGGAGGGTGGCTACAAACATCTCAACAAGCTCCCGTTCAACCATCGTCGGCTGAACTCTAGCTGCCAATTCATGCCACCGCTGGGCATACTCTTTGAACCCCTCGTTGTTCCTCTGTGACAAGTTCTGCAGTTGGACTCGGTTCGGAGCCAAGTCACTGTTATATTGGTAATGGTGCACGAATGCCTCAGCAAGTTCCTTCCACGTGCGCACGCTGGTAGGTTCCAAACTCATGTACCATTCCAAGGATGGCCCGGACAAGCTATCCTGAAAGAAGTGCATCAGCAACTTCTCGTCTTCAGAGTGAGCGGACATTTTTCGGTAGTATGACCTTAGGTGGACGCGAGGGCAGGTGGTGCCCTTGTATTTCTCAAAGTCGGGTACCTTGAATTTAGGAGGCACCTTGAAATCAGCAATCAATTCCAATTTAGACATGTCGACACCCATAGTGTTCAGGTTCTCGAAATTCCTCATCTTGTCCTCGAGTGCCTTAAACCTCAGACGTGCTTCAGCAGTCAGCTCTCCTTCCGCACCCTTCTAGGAGAACAAAGATTCTTGTCGATCTTCTAGCCATGGCTGAGGCCCATACAGATTCCCAACACCTGTGTTGCCGTTGCCCAGTCCAGCATTGACATTAGCTTCAAAATTTCCATTACCGACGCCAGTCGTATTACGATTGAGCCCCATGTTAGCGATTACATTGTCGTTACCACTACCGTTCCCCCCGGTCATGGGGATGCCGTTCTGAGGAGTTTCAACAGGTGGAGATGTAACACCCATTTTAATTATTTAGTCATTTTATTATTATTTTAAAAATTATACGTTGGTGTGTCCTTTGGTGGGGGTGTATTTGGTGATGTTTGGTGGGTGTCCCTAATGTGGGAGGACTATTGGTGGTATTTTGATGTGAAATATAATAATATAAAAATAATAATAACATTGGTGGGGGTGTTATTATTATTATTATTATTATTATTATATTTATTATATTTGTTAATATTATTAATATTATTATTATTTTGGTGAAATAATGATAATATTATTATTATTATTATATTTATTATATTTGTTAATATTATTAATATTATTATTATTTTGGTGAAATAATGATATTAGTATTATTATTATTATTATTATATTTATTATATTTGTTAATATTATTAATATTATTATTATTATATTTATTATATTTGTTAATATTATTAATATTATTATTATTTTGGTGAAATAATGATATTATTATTATTATTATTATTATTATTATTATATTTATTATATTTGTTAATATTATTAATATTATTATTATTATTGGTGAAATAATGATATTAGTATTATTATTATATTTATTATATTTGTTAATATTATTAATATTATTATTATTATTATGGTGAAATAATGATATTATTATTATTATTATTATTATTATTATTATTATTATTAATAATGAGTATTATTATTATTATGATTATTATTATTAGTAGTAGTATTATAATATTATTAGTATTAATAATAATATTGTATTATTTTATTAAGTTATTTTATTAATTGGGATTAGATTTAATAAAGAAAATAGAATGTGAAGGGGTGGGGAGAGTGGTACGATACATTTTAGAAATTGAGAAAAAGGGCGATAGAAAAGGGAGAAGAGAAAAGGACGAAAGAAAGGAAAAAGAGCGAAGGAAAAAGGGAACGAAGAACGGAAGAGAAAATGGGAAGGCCAAGAGACCAATTCTAGGAGGATTTCTATCGATCAACCAATTGATAAGGTAAGGGGGGAGAAATTTGATTGGGAATGGTTTATACATGTATAGGGTAGAGGGGATTCTTTAACCCCGTAGGAATTTATCGTTATATAAAGTTTTATATTGGCATGCTATGATTATTGTTGATGTTGGGGGATTGATAAATGTTGATGATGCATTTTGGTGTATATATATATATATATATATATATATATATATATATATATATATATATATATATATATATATATATATATATATATATATATATATATATATATATATATATATATATATATATATATATATATATATATATATATATATATATATATATATATATATATATATATATATATATATATATATATATATATATATATATATATATATATATATATATATATATATATATATGGTGATGATAGTAACTGTAATGTTGATCCATTTTGTTGGATTGTTGATGTTACTGTAGTATTGATCCATTTTGTTGGATTGTTGATGTTACTGTAGTGTTGATAGTAACTAGGAATATAAAGCTGATGAGATTCTGTGTTGTTACCGTAGTGTTGGCAATGACCATGATTATAGCTTTGGGAAAGTTATGTGTTGTTTCCCTATAGTCTTGTTAACGACTATGGTTAGGACCTTGGTGAGATTCAGAGTGACTCTGAAGTGTCGGTAATGTACCATAATGTCGGTTCTAGAGTAGAAATTATAGGATAATTGGTAAGTATAATATCTATTGGCATGTTTGTGATTGTGGATTGATGTTGATGAATTGTTGATTTTGGTGTATAGGCTGAGGTGTTGGTTTAGGGAGGTAATGAGTAACCTCAGAGACTTTTGGTGAGATGTCTGAATTGGTCTCGTGTGATCCTTCTAGCCTTGCTGTAGTGTGAAAATGATGAGTATGGGATATAACTTGTGTACTTGGTGATAGTACGCATTTCCCTTAATATTGTTAGTGAGCAATTAGTTGATGTATGTGTGTGTAGTGATCAGTAGGATCGTGTATTTCCCGAGCGGTGAGATGTGTTTATATTTGGTGTTAGAAAGTGAGACTACTCACTGTGTGATTGAATTATATGATGTTGGTGTATGTTATATCTATACATATGCATTGATGTATGATGATATGATCAGGAGGATCGTGTGCACTTAGTGTGCCAGAATGTAATAGTTATGCATTGGTGTCTTGCATATCATGGTGTTTTGGTGGGATGAATCATGTCTCAGGAGGAGCGTAAGTGATTCATCCGTACTCCTTTGTGGAGAATGGTGGGGGGATAGATCATGTCTCAGGAGGAGCGTAAGTGATCTATCCAGGTTCGATTGAATGAACCAACGAGTCGGTACCGCATGCATGGTGTTGAGTTGCATAATTGCATTATAAAATGTTATATTGTAATTTGAACAGTAGGTTCGTTATATGGTGTTGTTGGGGTGAATAATTGATGTGTTGGTGTGTTTTACTGCCTTATTACATGTATTACATTACCATTATATTTTTGATCATGATTTCTCACCCCTTTGATGTTGTTGTGTCTGTGCTTCTCCGGAAGTACAGATAATCCAGGTACTTAGCTAGCTTGGATTATGGTGTGACAGTCGAGTCTAGGATGCTCTGATACGTAGCACGGGACTTGGGCGCTTTTATTTGTTTTATGAAGAACTTATATTTTATTTTCCTGTGAACGTATCAAACTTTTATTGGGTTTTATATTTAATATTCCGCTGTATTTGGAGAAAAACCTTTTTATAAGGAAACATTGTTTTCATGTGATATCCCACTTGGGAAATTGGAACTCTGATTTTGTTTATTTATAATGTTTATTAATTTAATTGATTTTGGGAAGTGGGGTGTTACAATTGGTATCAGAGCAGGTCGGTCCGTCCGGCCAGTGTTGTTGAGTCGAGTTGATGTTTGTCCTTTATGATGTAGTTGAATATCTTTTAACTTGGTGTTGCTATGTTTGAGCAGTATGGCAGGAAGGAACGATGCTGCATTGGCTGCTGCTATGCAAGCAATGGCGCAGGCGGTTGCTAATCAGAATCAAACTGCAGATGCCCAATTCAGGAGTTTGGCGCAGTTTCGGAGCAACAAGCCGCCAACGTTTGAAGGAGGAATTCTGGACCCGGAAGCTGCTCAGAAGTGGCTGAAGGCAATTGAGAAGATCTTCAGAACGATGGAATATACTGATGAGCAGAAGGTGAGGTTTGGTACTCACATGTTAGAAGGTGAGGCTGAAGCCTGGTGGGACAATAGTCGCCAAAGATTGGAAGCTGCTGGAACCGCCATTACTTGGGAGGTGGTTCAGAAAGGTTTTCTGGAGAAGTATTTCCCGGAAGATATCCGAAGCGCTAAGGAGATTGAATTCCTAGAGCTGAAACAGGGTAGTATGACTGTAGCAGAGTATACTGCTAAGTTTGAGGAGCTGGTGCAGTATTGTCCCCACTATAATGTGGAGGGGGCAATGACTTCTAAGTGCTTAAAGTTTGAGAATGGACTGCGTCCAGAGATTAAGTTGGGGATTGCTTGTCAGAAGATCAGGAGCTATCCTGAGCTGGTAAGCAGAAGCAGGATTTATGATAACGATAACCGAGCAAGGATTGCGCACTACAAAGCTGTTAATGACCGTAAGGGTAAGCAGAGGTTTAGTGGTACTCCTTATAGTGTTGCTGCTGATAAGGGAAAACGTAAAGCTGTTGTTGATAAGAAGCCTAGAGATGGGAGAGCATCTGCTGAAGGGAAATGTTTTCGGTGCGGTGGTATGGGACACCGTGCTAATGATTGTCCTAATGAAGCCAAGAAATGTTTTAAGTGCGGGAAACCAGGTTATGTGATAGCTGACTGCAGAGAAACTATGCCGACCTGTTATAACTGTGGTGAGAAGGGTCATATCAGTACACATTGTGAGAAGCCGAAGAAGCCTCAAACGTCTCCGGCTGGTGGAAAAGTGTTTGCCTTGGCAGGAACTCAAGCTGCCAGTGATGAGCGTGTTATCAGAGGTACTTGTATTATCAATAATATTCCTTTGATTGCTATTATTGATACGGGTGCAACGCACTCGTTTATTTCTGTAGATTGTGTGAAGAGGATAGGTTTGGTGTCGTCCACTCTGGAGAGACGGATGACTATTGAGACACCCTCTATAGGTTCAGTGACTACTTCTTTGGTATGCCTGAAGTGTCCGCTGACTATTTTCGGTAGAGAATTTGGAGTGGATCTGATTTGTCTACCACTTGGTAAGTTGGATGTTATTCTGGGCATGAACTGGTTAGAGTTCAACCGAGTCTACATCGACTGTTTTCGGAAGGAATTGTTGTTCTTGACCCCTGAAGAGGAAGCTTTAGCAAGTTCTTTGTCTAATAAAGAATTGAGGGCCTTGTTGGAAGATGAAACTAGAGTGTTTGCTTTATTTGCAACATTATCGGGGGATAGCAAAGTGTCAATAGAGGAAGTAGCCGTGGCGAATGAATTTCCGGTAGTGTTTCCTGACGACATTACGGAATTGCCTCCGACGCGAGAAGTGGAATTTGGTATTGATCTTGTTCCTGGTACGAGGCCTATTTCTATGGCGCCGTACAGGATGTCTGCAGTGGAATTGGCTGAGTTGAAGTCTCAGATTGGAGAATTGTTGGATAGGAAGTTTATTAGGCCAAGTGTATCGCCGTGGGGAGCTCCAGTGTTATTGGTGAAGAAGAAGGATGGTAGTATGCGTTTGTGCATCGATTACCGTCAATTGAATAAAGTGACTATTAAGAATAAGTATCCTCTACCTAGGATTGATGACTTGATGGACCAGCTGATGGGAGCTCGTGTATTTAGTAAGATCGACTTAAGATCGGGTTATCATCAGATAAGAGTAAAAGAAGGTGATGTTCAGAAGACTGCCTTTAGGACTCGATATGGACATTACGAATATGTTGTAATGCCGTTTGGAGTGACTAATGCGCCGGGAGTATTTATGGAGTATATGAACAGAATTTTCCATTCTTATTTGGATCAGTTCATTGTAGTGTTTATTGATGATATATTAATTTATTCTAAATCTGATGAAGAGCATGCAGGACATCTGAGAATTGCCTTGCAAGTGTTGAAGGAAAATAAATTATTTGCTAAACTGTCAAAGTGTGACTTTTGGTTGAAGAAAGTAAGTTTCTTGGGGCATGTAATATCTGAAGATGGAATAGCGGTGGATCCGTCAAAAGTAAGTGCAGTATTGCAGTGGGAACCGCCGAAGACATCGACAGAGATTAGAAGTTTTTTGGGGTTAGCCGGTTGTTACCGCAGGTTTATTGAAGGGTTCTCTAATTTGGCATTGCCATTAACTCAGTTGACGAGAAAGAACCAAGTTTTTGTATGGGATGCTGCTTGTGAAGAAAGTTTTGAAGAGTTGAAAAAGAGATTGACTACGGCACAGGTGTTAGTGTTACCGACTCCGAGTGAACCGTTTGTGGTGTACTGTGATGCGTCTAAGATGGGATTAGGCGGGGTTCTGATGCAGAATTGTAAAGTAGTAGCATATGCATCGTGGCAATTGAGAGTGCATGAGCGAAATTATCCGACTCATGATCTTGAATTAGCTGCGGTTGTTTTTGTGTTGAAAATCTGGATAGCGGTGGGATATCACATGAAAACAACGCTTCCTTATAAAAAGGTTTTTCTCCAAATACAGCGGAATATTAAATATAAAACCCAATAAAAGTTTGATACGTTTACAGGAAAATAAAATATAAGTTCTTCATAAAACAAATAAAAGCGCCCAAGTCCCGTGCTACGTATCAGAGCATCCTAGATTCGACTGTCACACCATAATCCAAGCTAGCTAAGTACCTGGATTATCTGTACTTCCGGAGAAGCACAGACACAACAACAGCAAAGGGGTGAGAAATCATGATAAAAAATATAATGGTAATGTAATACATGTAATAAGGCTATCCGACCAGACCAAAATAATAATATTATTAATAATATTAACAAATATAATAATAATAATAATAATATCATTATTTCACCAAAATAATAATAATATTAATAATATTAACAAATATAATAAATATAATAATAATAATAATAATAATAATAATAATATCATTATTTCACCAAAATAATAATAATATTAATAATATTAACAAATATAATAATAATAATAATAATAATAATAATAATAATAATAATAATAATAATATCATTATTTCACCAAAATAATAATAATATTAATAATATTAATAAATATAATAATAATAATAATAATAATAACACCCCCACCAATGTTACTATTATTTTTATGTTATTATATTTCACACCAAAATACCACCAATAGTCCTCCCACATTAGGGACACCCACCAAACATCACCAAATACACCCCCACCAAAGGACACACCAACGTATAATTTTTAAAATAATAATAAAATGACTAAATAATTAAAATGGGTGTTACAGGAGGGGTTGGAACACTCCCACCGTGGAGTACACCATTGCTGTCAACCCTTGAAATCAGAGGCTGGACCAATGTTCTGAGCTGGTCTTGGCCGTTGGCAACCACTTGCATGAGCTCCATGAAGCGGTCCATCCTCTCTCGGAGTTCTTGAACATCAGCCTGCACTTGCTCCATTGCTCTAGCTTGATTTGCTCTGGTCGGATAGCGGTGGATTGGTCTTTGATCAATCCTGGAACAACCTGCATACACAAAGGGTTAGAAAAACGACAAAGTGCTCGTTATGCAAATGCTTCATGCGAATGCAAACGTGTGTCTGTGCGTTAGGGAGATTTCCCCCCGGTCCTAGTGCCTGAGTGCCAGTGCTGATAATAAGAAGTCTGAGTCCAGTCATGGAAATAACATCTCATATATATAAAGAAAACCCATCAAGGCGGTACACAACGTCACTGAGTACAAGCAGAATCAATAGCATGACCTCGACCAACAAGCCTGGTGATGGTCAGCATACAACAATAATAAAAAAAAAGGATTACAAATATAGTCAAGCATGGCCACGGGCGCGGAACTCTTCTAACAGATCCCTCGTTTCTGGATGATCAGGCCGAGTGAGCAACCCTTCACGAGTAACTCCCTCTTTGTAATAGTGTATTGAAGACCTTCAACTGAGTCTTCCCATGCTCCTTCGCCGAAACAATCTTCTAACTTCCGCTTCTTGGATTCAAACGTCTATTTGCGCTCCTTCAGGTTAGCAAGAGCCTTGTTTAGCAGGCCTTTAGCGGCATATCTGTGAGCGGTTTCTTCATCAAACCTCTCCTCACTAGCCTTCACCTGGGCTTTCAACTTGGAGATCTGCTGTTTCAGTTTATCCTCCCGTTCCTTGCCGTTGGCTAGGGTGGCTTTCTAATGCTGATTAAACTTGGATATTCTCCGGTACGCTTCATCCAAGTGCTGCTTCTTAGAGGCCAGTACGTCATTGACAGCTTTGAAGTCCCGACCTAAACGCTCGCGCTCAGCCATCTGCTTAGTCAAATCTGTCCCTAACTGGTTCACCAGCTCTATTTGCCTCTTGAAGGAATGGACGACTTCGCTTCTCTCGCTTCTGAGTTGAGCCAATTCTTTCTCCAGTTCTTCATTTGCCTTCTTCAGCTCATCTCTCTCAGCTAACACCTGATTATGCTGCTGAATAGGCACGGTGGTAGGGTCTTCAATCATTGGAGGGCTTTCTCGCTGGGCAGGTGGAAACGACATCCCTATAATATCTGCTCTGGCTCTAATCCAGGTCACATACAGAGCGTAGGCTTGGCTATTACTTTTCCCCAGCAACGGTTTTCCCCGCTTACAAATACCATTCCAAGCGTGCTGAAGCTTAGATAACATAACCCCTTCTAGGAGACCAGTGAGGTACAGAGATTCCTGCACCTCTTCATCCTTCGGCGGAGCTCTCAGAGCATAAGCAAACTGTCGGACCAGCAGAGATGGATTATAGTTGATACAACCCTTCCTGCCTATCAGAGGCACATTCGGAAACCCACTGCAGCTGAAGATAATCTCAGTACCCAACCTATCTCTATCAAACCAAGCAATATCCTCCGCTGATAGACTCATCAAACGCTCAGACCACTCAGTTGTGGCTGCAGACGAGGCAAAGGGACCCTTCTTAGGTAGGTGACTATCAAGCCATCTATAGAGCAGGGGCACACAGCACGAGACATTCTTGCCCCTTCTGTTCTTGTTTTTGTAGTGGATGGAATGGTAAACATCTCCTATTAAGGTAGGGACTGGATTCCGTGATGCAAAGATGTGAAAGGCGTCGAAGTCTACAAAGTCGGGCATATTGGGGAACAGAATGATGCCATATATGCACAGAGCAAGGATGGCATTGAACACGATCCAACATTCGTCTTTGGCGCACTGCTGGGCCTTTCCCTCTAAGAACTGCAAGGAGAAACCGGGAATCCTGTTCCATTTAGACAAGACCAACTCGGAGGCATCCAGATGAAGTGAAGGGGCTAGGCTAGCCAGATTAGGCGCAGCATCCATATGAACAAAGGGCATCTGACTCTTGATAGACACACCTAACAAATCAACATACTCCTCTAGCGTGGGTGCGAGAATAAAGTCCGGGAAAGTAAAGCATCTCAAAGGAGGGTCATAGAACTGCAGTAGGGCGTGCAACCCGTTCAACTCAAACACAGAGGGTTTACGAACCAGGTTGAGCAGTTTCCCAAAAGACTTTCTGAATTCACCTCTCACAGAATCATCTGCCAAAGCAATCAAACCAGTCAGCTGAACAACATCAGGAGTGGGGAGCTTATAGGCCACAGTCTTCCTCAGAGAACCCATAATAGCACAATAGACGGCAAGAAAACCTGAACCGGGGGAAACGGTACCTGCAACACAGACACACGTTAATGACATGCAAATGAAGTATGCAAAACAATGTAAAATGAAATCATGCAGCAGGAGATCAAGATGACTGTGTTGTTGAAGAGATGAAGGTTCTGTATCAACAAAACCACAATACTGCTCTGTCAAGAACAACCATATCTCTGATGAGGAGAAAACCCTGATATCGGACCATAAATCTGCTCTGTCAAGAACACACATAGATCTGATGACAAGATCTTCTGGTACAGGACCCTAAATCTGCTCTGTCAAGAACAAATACACCTCTGATGATGAGATCCTCTGATACCAACCAAAACTGATTCTCTATCAAGAAAACCGAGTAGTCTGAAGGTTATGGTTTCCTGCAACACCCGACCCTGCTCACAGGTATGGACCTAAACTGACACAAGTTCGGCATCCTATGCGGTCATCAGCGTCACAGACATTCAAGAGGGGTGATACAATACCCAGAAGGTGTGGCATCACCGTCTCCTGAAGCGGCCTCACTCAGCTGAATTTCAAATGATCGGTTCCCAGAGTCGACAATCCTCCAAACCAACAACCCCTCAGGCCCAAAGGGCCGGAAAAGAAGTCAACCAGGAGAACCTCGTCTGAGCGTGGATTTCACGAGACACTAGTGCCTGCAAAGCAAGCACGCGCCCACTAATTTCCACAACTAAAGCTAGGTACACTCAAGCCTGGGTCTGGCTTCTCACTCATCAGAATGCCCCTCCCACAACAGCACAAATAATCATATCATACTGAAAATAAAGTGAGAGAAATGAAATGCGATAAATAAACACAACCCAACAAGTAAACATACAAGCGCTAGGATTGACTCTCGCAGGGGACGTTGGATCCCCAAACTGACTCGCATAAGGGACGTTGGATCCCAGGAAACTATCAAGTCCCCAGCAGAGTCGCCAGCTGTCGCTACCGCGAAAATAAGGTGCCGGCAAAACAGAAGAGTCGCCACCTTTCGTTATTTATCCCTCAGAACGGGAAAGGAAACGATCGGAAAAACCTAACGAAAAGGTATAAGACAAGGTCATCGCAACCAATGTCTGGGTTCGGGAGTCGGTTACGCAAGGGGAAGGTATTAACACCCCTCACATCCATCATACTCGATGGGATCCACACTTGTTGTGTTTATCTGACGGGTTTATTTACTATCTACCTATCAAGGCTAGTCTGAAAAGAAAAGAAAATGACTCGGCAAAGCGTCGCGCTTTATGCCTACATATTCCAATCAGAGAATGAGAAATCAGAGTCAACGTAGTTCGGCTAACTACAGGTAACGGGATGGGGGAAGGTGGCTCGCCAATACATCAGTATTGTGCCTACGTACTCTCAACAGATATGAGAGATCAGAGCTTACGTAGTTCGGGATAATACGGCTTACGGGTTTAGATTCATCTATTTTATCGAGTAGGGTTAACAAACAGTTCCAGCAGTTTGGTGTACGCAGCTCGACCCTTGGAGACTTAGGCGTTACCGTTTGCGGTAGAACTGGGAGTTAACGACACTCTTTTCTTCAGAAAAGCTTCCTTTGAATTACGGGCCCACGGGGCAAAAAGGTTTGAAGTTTGTTTTCTGTCTTTTACGGAAGAACTATTTTTATGGATGTTTGCAACCAATATCGCACTAGACACTATGACCTGAGAGTGAATGTGTCGCATGTCACCCAAAGGGTACCATACTAAACATCCAAGCTGTCGAAAAGAAACTCTCCGACAACCCTTTCTCAGGTAGTTTAAGGCTCGTAACGTATGACGTCAGTTAACCTTTATTACTGTATTTTAATTTGTTTTGAGATGAGAAGAGAGAACAAGCTCAACTAAGAGGAGACTATCAAGTCCTAATGTTGTCATGCCAAGGATTCATCCTATGGTTGAGGTTTGAAACAGGGAACTCCTAGAAGTTATCATGCATAGGTTTCAACCTAAAGTTCTAATCATCACTTCCTTATCAAAGGAAGTGAGATTCCTAGGGGATCATGTCAATGATATACAGAAACAGATAAAGCATCAGCTTAAACAGTAAACAGTAAACAGATAGACAGTAAAATGCATGCAATGCAAGTGAGGGAGGAAATGTGTGTGGGGGCATCAGCCTCCACAAGCTCATCTCAACCTCAAGCCAAGTATGAATAACTGCAATCACACAGAAGAAATAACATGCTATCAAGCAAACACAATAACTGCAATCATACAGAAGAATTAAAATGCCATCAAGCAAATAGCAGACCACATAGGCAAGGGAGCTGGGCTCTACCAAATACCAGCAAGCAAAGCCATACAGTAAAAATACAAGCAGAGGGAGCAACTCAACCTCTAGTGCAATCTTGCTCCTATTTTACATCAGTCTAAATATGAACTTATTCTAATGCATCAAGCAAATCAAACAAGCCACATCAATACAGTTGCACAGCAAGCAAACAGACAGGAAAGAAAGCAGATCAACAGCCTCCTTAACTTCATAGCAAAGCTCCTCTAACAGCGGCTCAGTCCTCAGTCTTCAACTGCTCTTGATTGGTATCATCTTTAATAGCAAGTGTCAACTTGCTTCTTCAAGCTTCCAATACATCAAACACAAGTATCAGCTTGTTCTTCACCTTCTTCAAGCTTCAGCTCTTTAATAGACTCCACCTTCAGGCTTCCATCCCAATAGCAAGTATCAACTTGTTCCTTCAGGCTCTCAATGCATCAAACATAAGTATCAACTTGTTTTCCTCAAGCTTCAGCTCTTTCTTCACTCTCAATTTGATCTTCTTCACAAGTGTCAACTTGTTCTTCCTGATCTTCAAGCTTCAGCTTCAATGGCAGTCTTCAAACACTGGGAAGTACAACCCCTAGCATCTTCAGTCTTCTAGCAAGGACCTCCATCCTCTAGCAAGGGAGAAAGATTCATCTAACGAGAGCAGGGTTTGGATAATAGACAGCAGAGTGAAGACCAAAGGTCACCACTAAGCACTCCATCATCAAAGAAAGGAACCCTCAAAGGTTCTACCAACTTGTGAAGAGCCACACATCCTACCAAAGGAGGGATGAGGCCTTTACAAGGGGACCTTACATCATAGGGAGGAATGGAAGTGATCAATATCTTCCATGTTTATGAAAGAAGAGAATCTATCTAGAAGCCTTGCCTGCAAACCCTAATCTTAACACCTAAACAACACTCAAACCAAAAGAAGGGAAACCTTCACATCCAAGCCTCTTCAAGCATTCCTCAGCAACCCCAAGCTTGTCTTCAACATCATCCAAGATCAAGCAAAGCAAAACCCTAATCTAAGGGGACTAAAGAAATCAATCTAGTTGAACTAGCAAGTTAGGATCACCTAAAACCTAGTACTAAAGTTAATCCTAACTAAAATACTAAAACCAACTGTAAAATCTTACAAAAATAACTAAGGGTACCTAATTCAATCATGAATCTACCATATTAATCTCAGAGGTTGAATCATCCACAAAACTCTAGAAATAAAACCTAAATCACAAGGTACTAAGCATAAACCCTAAAATTAGAGCACCTAAAGTTTCAACTTAAAACTAGCCCTAAACTTCTTCACAAAAATTTGAGAAAATTACTAGGGGAACATGCATATCTATTCTAGCTACACACAAAAAATCAAGACAAGAATCATCACCAAATGCTCAAACCAAATTCAACAAAATAAGGTATCAAACATGGCCATTTTAATATCAATTAATATTCAAAAAAATGCAAATAAAATAAAAAATGCATGAATTCCTAATATTTTTAATCTAAAAAATTCTAGATTCAATCATTAATCAGGGGAACAAAGTTTGGAATTAATTGAGTTAATTTCCTATTTTTTATGAATTAATTCCTAAGTCTTATGAAATGATGAAAAATAAAAGAAAATAAAAGAAATTAACAAACAACGCGTGGTAAATAGCAATCCAATGCAGTTTAATTCTCAGGATTGGGCCAAAGGGGGTGTGGATATCACTCTGAGTACTAGGCCCAAAACACCAATTAAATGAAACAGTGCGTTTCATTTGGAAATTTCTCTTCAGAGCTGAGATGCAATCGTGGCCTTCCATCGCTTGCCTGAGTCAAAGGTCCAACACTCATCCAACGGCCATGGCTCATTGTCCCCATTTGAACTTAGCTTGGGGGTAAAAATACAGACGGTGGCCTGAACAGTGGCGCCACCGTCTTCTCCGGTGAGACAACCTCCACAGTTCATCAAAACTCACAAAACAAATCATCATTTTACTCCAAATTTGATGCTGATCAAGAATATCAACTCCAAATCATTTAAACCCTTCTCTAACTCAAAACACGATAACATTTTCAGAATTCATCCAAATCTTGAATTTCACCATTCTTCAAATTAAAGGTCTCAATTCAATCCTCACTCTTCACTGATCAATTTCCACTATCCCATTGTGATTATTCCTTCAAGAATCTTGAGATATCAACCTCAACAGAAAATGATCACACACCTATTTTGTCTCTAATTCACCAATTTCTGATCCTAAATCCAACTACATCAATAGGGGAACCTAACCACATATGAATTTCTAAGCATCTCCCTATAGTTTAAGCATAAATTCAAAGTATACCAACCTGAGTTCAGAGAGGTAACAGAGATGGTTTTTGATCACTTGAACTTCCAAGATGATGCAAACACACTCCAAATTCACTCCTAAAGCCTTTGCACACCTTGATTTGCCTTGATTCTTCCTTAAACTCAAAACCTAATTCTCACTTGCACCTCCAAAAATTCAATGGCTCTTTCTGCAGCCAGCTTCAATTCCTTCCAAAAAATGAACTGCATTCACTCAATGACTTATATAGAAGTGATTGGGATTGTCTAGAACTTTCTGGAATCATCCAAATGAGATTTTGGATTTTCAAAATCTCTTCAAAATCTCATCCATGGAAATCACTATTCTGGCTCCCTTTGCGCATGGTTATGCTTGTAATCAAATTCTCATGAGATATTGAATGAGTTTGATGAGTTATTTTCCTTGTTTGCAAGCCAAAGGTGGGAGTTTGATTATGTTGCTTCATCATGAAGAAATGAAATGGAATGGTATGCAAATGATCTTAAATCAAAATTCTAACATTGCCATTGTTTCTAAAATCATTTTTCCAATCAACTTGACCTATAATTTTGTTTCATTTGGTCACAAAATGAATTATTTGAATTTTTGGCCATTAAATCCTTTTAATTCTTTCTTTTTCAAAATTTCTTGAACCAAGTCTCTCCTTGAGCCATTTCAATGCCTCCTTGATGCATGTTCAAGGTTAAAACCCCATTTTGAGAAACTTTCTAGTTGAACAAAATTTCATTTGAGGCCTCTAAGTTGGTGAAAATGGCTTATGATCACAAATGACCTATAATCACCAAATGTCTGAAATACCCTTGACTTGTCCAAGCCATAAGTTGAGTTCTAGAAATCCTATCAAGGACTTATAGTACTCTCTAGAAAGCTAAGAGGATAAGGAACAACATTGATGTTGACAAAAAGTTAATAGGAATAATCCCTCTAGGGCAAAAGTTTCATGCAAGTTGGGTAACTTTCAAGCTCCAAATTCACATCCCTCAGATGACTTGTAACTTGTCAAAGCCATAACTTGAGTTCTACAAATCCTATCAAGGACTTCTAGTACTCAAATTAAAGCTAAGATCATGCTCTACAACAATCATGTGGAGGATAAGATGAGATGACAATCACATCTTGAGCTAATGTGAATGAAATGAAACATAAGCTAGGTAAAGAAATGTTGGGCAAATTTTAGGGTGCAACAGGCACCAGCTGATAATCGGGAAATGTGAAGCAATGATGTTTAGGATCAAAGAACTGGAACAGAACACTCATCATATCTTCATCAAACCCTGAAGTAACCAAGTCAAGTAGGTGACCATGCTTCTTGATGAATTGAGAGCTTTCAGAAACTTTAGAGATCAATTCCTTAAGCATGGGAGGTATCCTTACAAAGTTGACTCGGATAGTGTTCCTACGAGCGGAAGCCATAACCTGCAACAAAGAACAAAGATAAATCCTTTGGTCCTTGAAATGTTTAGTGAGAATGCTATGCTTATGATGTCATGATGTTATTATGTTATGATGTTATGTCCAAACACGAACATGTGGCACACACAAGCAATTCACACAACAACCCTAGGTTTAGAGGCTTGCATGAGGTTTAAAGGTAAGTACCCTCCCACTAAAGTTTAGTTGGTTCATCCTATCCTAGAAATAGTAACCGGGTTCTACGGGATCTCAATATCATTGATTCTTCTCAAAGGTTGTTGTTCAGTAGGCAACTGACTTGCCAACCAAAACTCCCTTAGATTAAAATTGAGTTCGGGGGGTAGGTTATATAAAGGGAAGGTGTTAGCACCCTTTATATCCATGGTTATCCATGGGCTCTTAGTTACTTAGCTCACTTGTTTGTTTGAAAAGTAATGTGAAGTGTATGTTTAGAAAAGATTTTCATAAGTTTTTTGTAGTGATCCTCGTATGGATGTATACAAAGCCTTGAGTTTGGAAATATTTTGAAAGTGGGGTGTAAAGAATGATTTTTTTGAAAAAAGTGAGCAAGTATTTAAGTGTTATCTACCCTAAGTTTGTAAGGTCTTTCTTGTTATTTATTTCCTTTAAGGGTAAGACTGTCCTTACTATTAGTGAGTAAGTAGTCTTTACCTTGAATGTTAAGGGACGGGTGGAGGGTCATCATATGGTTAAATAAGGCAACATATCAGGGTGTCTTAGTAATTCGACGAGACTATCATCATTTTTGTAGGGTCATCGAGGGACAAAATCATTTATTCCGTAAGCAATTTCGAAGGGACTATGATCCTTTTAACTTTAAAGGGACTTGATGATTTATCTGTTTGTAGGGACATCACTTAAGACACCCCTACGTTTGAGGGACTTGACCATATTTAGGCAACTAAGAGGGGTAACCCTAGGAGGTGCAGATGGCGATCGTAGGACGATCAACTTATGTGTGTGAGTGATTATTTTCAGATATTTCTTTTATTATTGATTCTCTAAGTCCAATTTATTCAATTAGATCTTCTCACGCCCTAGATTACTCCCCAAGCAATTAAATATTTACGAAAATAATTAAAAAAAACAAGAAATAAAGTCCTAAACTATTACACGACTTCAGGGCAGTTACAGAATAATCGGTGCAAAAAAATAAATTACATAAGGAAAATCCTATACAATCTTCTAAATAATATAAATAAAGCAATGAAAATAAATTAAATTAGGAAATTAATTGTTTAAAAAAAAGATCAAGTTTAGAAAATGAGGGTCTAATTAGGGTTTTTAAATTAATCTAAACCTAGTTATATTCATTTACAATTTTAATTAATAAAATAAAAAAAGTTATGTGAGAGAAAATAAAATAAAATTATATTATAAAATTTATTTTAAGAAAAATAATTAGTGAGCAGTTAGTAAAGATTAATGGTTAATTAAATTAATAATAATGTTTTAATAATAATAACTATAAAACATAAAAAAAAGGAAAAAATTCACTAAAAATAAATGGGGGAAGGCCTGAAAATGTCCGTACGAAGAGTTTCGACTCTTGAAAAGCTTATGCCTTAACCATGGCACTTCTTGAAACCTGCATCATATCTTGCAAACAAATGATCAAAACAAACCTAAACATGATTATGAAGATCATTATGAACAGAAAATATGATAAAGTGCAACGAAATCAAAGATTAGAAAGCAAAAAAAAGAAGAATGAAAGGTGGCATGTTCATGGGATGCACTTCGTGAGGTCTCAACCTTCAAGTCTTTGTGGGATAGGTTCCTAGGATCTTGAGGAATGTGAATGGACTTGTAGAGCTGATTGAATCTTATTGTAAAGCTATTTTAAGATTTTTGTAAGGTTCTTATGGCTTCCAAAATTTTTTTCTCTCCTCTCTTTTTCATTCTGACTTTGTTGTGTATATAAAGTAGTGTAAATTAGGGTAAACAATTGGGCCTTGGTTGGAGTTTAGGGGTTGCTTGAAGATGAAGGAGCCAATTATCATAATTGTCAACAAAATCAAATTAAATCATACCATATTGGTCTTGAACGAATTTGGATGACTTCAATCACTTTGAATACCATATATTTGATCCAAAAATAAATCTTAAATCAAATCTTTGATTTTTTATAATTTATTTTAATTAAAAATGATTTTAAATAATAAAGATAAAAAATAATATAAAATAAACGATAAAAATCAGAAAATATGATCATTGGGTCGTGAATGACTCTATCTTCAAGTTTGGGTTGCAATCTTATGGGCCTATTTAGAAAGAATTGGAGTTATGGCCCTTTTTACTTCATACCCCCTTTGAAACATTACCAACTTTGACAATGCATAACTTCCTCAAATTTAATGCTAAGGAGGTGTTCTAAGACTTTTTATAAATCTTAGGGTATCCTCTAATCAACCCTTTTGGTCCCATGTCCATATATTTTACCATTTTCAAATTATGAGATTTGGAAAAAGTTGACTTTTTGTCGACTTTCTAAAGGACCTATAATGTCTTGGCTCATACCTTTCAAACGAAGCATTTTTAGGATTGGCTTATGAGACCCAAAGTTATAGAGAATTAAAATTCCTTCAAAATGAGCTTTGGATGGGAAATTTTTGATGAAACATGTGAAATTTATGGTTGGTCAAAGTTCAGTTGACTTTTCCTACATAAAACCCGAATTTAGCAATTTCCGATTCTTGATGATCTGAGGTTTCCCTGATGAATCATGATCGACCCTTGATCAAATGATGAATTTCACCTCGTAATATTGATGTTGACAAAAAATCTTGAAGTTTGACTTTGAGTTGACCACAGTTGTCCTCAGTTAACTTTTTCACCAAGTTAACTGATTTTCAGGTATCTGAGCATCTGACTGGCCAAACTTGTGAGGAAAGCTCTGAAACTTGACATGGGGATTCTTTGAAGTATGTTGGATGTTATGAAGTCCATGTTGCTCGGGGAGACTCAAAACCCTAGTTCTAAGATCCACTGTTCAGGAGGAGGCTTTGATGAAACCTTCAATCCCTTTGACCAATTACGAATCTTGTGACTATTAAGTAACCTCTTGGGACACATTGTCTTGAATATGGGAGGGTAAATTTTTGGGTACAAAAGATATGATTTTCCTTCTGTCAATTCCTATGAACGAAGTGATATTTTGGATATGATTTTTTTCGTCTACCATTAGACGAGGTGATATTTTGGACATGATTTTCTTTCTGTCAATTCCTATTGATGATGTGATTAATCTGTGTGGTTTTCTCTCTGCCTATCCTTAGATGATGTGAGCTTTGGATTTAGTTTTCTCTCCGTCTACCCTTAGACGATGTGGTTCTTTGAAGATGGTTTTCTTTCCATCAATTCCTATTGACGAGAAGATTCTGAAGTTCTTTGACGTGATCTGTGGATTTGGCATTTCTTTCTGTCGATTCCTATCGACGAAAGAGTTCTAAAGTTTGCTGATGTGATTGTTTAGGATATGATGTTTGCTTTCCGTCTACCATTAGACGAGGTAGTTTTCTGGATGATTTTCTTTCGGTAAATTCCTATTGACGATAGGATCTCCGGATGGTATTTCTCTACGTCTACCCTTAGACGATGTGAACTATGGTTGTCTTCCTATCTACAATTAGACGATGTGAACTTTGGATATTTCTTTCTGTCTACCTTTAGACGATGTGAACTTTGGACATTTCTTTCTGTCTACCATTAGACAATGTGAACTTTGGATATGTCTTCCTATCTACCATTAGACGATGTGATTGTTCTGGATATGATATTTCTTCCTGTCTACCATTAGACGACATGAGTTTCATGTATCGTTTGTTTCGTCAATTCCTATTGGTGATGTGTTTACTTTGGGTATGTTTTTTATCCGACGACGTGTGACCGGGCTCCAATTGCATACGTCCCGATCAGACTGCAAATTTCTAAATTCTTTTTGTATTCAATCACCTTCTACCTTGAATGTCGAAAGCCGTTCACTTTTCACCCTTCAGGTCCAAGTCGATTGAATAGGGGCAGCTGTTGCGCCCCAAAATTTGCCCTTCCGTTTTAACCTTATCTGGCTTTTGTTTCTATGCATTTCTGCATTTCTGCATATCATAGCATTTATTCTTGAGGCATGGGATCAAGGCATTTCTGTGGCTCAGGGCTCTTTTAGTGCAAGAGACTGAACAACAAGCATCAGTTCCGACATTTATTTTGCCCGGCGATCAAGTGGTCGATTTTATTTTGTTTTGCAGGGCTATTTTCAGCTCAGGAGGCAGCACCCGATCCATCTCAAGCATTCTCATGGTTATAATCTTCAAGAGCAAGTTTCAGAGGTTGAACAAGGCTTAAAACGGTTGAAAACGGGCAAATGTGCAGATTTCCCTCCAAAAGGCGCCAAAATTTAAATTTTGAAGGTGTTAATCGATTAACCAAATGGTTAACCGATTAACCAAGTCAAAAACAGGTAAAATTCAAATATTCAAGTGTGTTAATCGATTAACCATATGGTTAACCGATTAATTAGTGCAAATTTATGCTCTGCACGTGAATTTTTAAGGCAATCCACTTTGGGGTCCAATTTGATCACATGAGGAGTTGATTTTGCACCTTGGGAAGGATCTAGAACCACTTCAAATTTTGGTTAATTTCATTTTCCCTCCAAATTCCCATTCCTAATCCCAAACCAACTTTAACAAACCATATTCCAAACCTCATTTGGATCCAAACCTAAGGGGTATTTAATTTATTTACTCCAAACCTCACAAGGAGAAACCTCATAATTTCATTCTCATTTCAGAATTCACTCTCATTCTCTCAATTTGCTCTCAACTTTCTCCATTCCCAAACTTCACCAAAAGCTCTTCTAACATTGAATTCTTTGATTCTCCATTGGAATCATTGAATTCTAGAGCTCAAACCTTCATCCTTCATCCTTGTTGAATCATTTTCACCATGCAATTTTCGTGTAATTGTAGATCTGAATTTTGAAGTGGTTCTAGAGGAGCTTATTTGGATAATTCTTGCTTAATTTTGGTGGATCATCACTTCTACTATAAGAACTCAATTGGATCTTGAAGGATTTCCGGATTTCTTGCTTGGATCTAATCAATTGAAGTTGAATCAACAATTACCGAAGCAATTCTCCGCTTCGTAGGTTGGAATTCTAGATCCGTTGCTATTTCGAGCTTATTTTGCATATTCAATGTGGATCTTCATTTTTGATTGACTTTTGGTTGATTCGATCCATTTGATTTTTGATATTGTTGTTTAAATGTGTTTACATATTGATTAGATCACTGATTTCTAGTTTAATTTCGTGCTTAATTGATTGTATGATCATTGGAATGATTGCACAATGGATAAGTTGTTGAAAAGTGCTTCTGAACTGCTGTTTTCTGCTGTTGACACAGTGTTAATTGGTTAACCAATTGGTTAATAGATTAACCAATGCAAATATTCAAATTTTCCAACATTTTTAAGTGGTTAATCGATTAACCCCTGGTGTTAATCGATTAACACTGTGCCAGCAGGCCTGCTTTGTTGTTTTTCATGCTTGATTGGTATAGTTTCACTTCGAATCTTCACGGATCAGTGTGAAGCATTAGGAGTGAGATGTTTTGGATATATGTCGCTGTTCTTGATTGTTTAATCATGATTTTATCGACGCTCGTGTTCGATTTCCACTTGAATGCATACTCTCATATATGTTGTTCAAAGTGATGATGTGTTTGCATGTTCATATTTGCTTGCCTTCTTGCATTTTCTTTGTTGTTCTTGCATACTCTCATTTGCATGCTTGAGGTTGAGATGTGCTTGTGGCGGTATTTACCCCACACTTTTTTCCTCCCTCACTTTCATTCTAATTGTGCATTACATGTTTGCATACTTGCATTTTTTTATGCTTTCTTCTTCTTCTTCTTCTTCTTTGCCATGTTCCCTTAGGACCTCTAATCTCTCTTGTTCAAGAGAGATTATGATAGACCTTAGGCTTGAACCCATGCATGATAACATTAGGTAGCATTCCCTTTTCATCCCGATCATAGGTGCACTTTGCATGAGAACATTAGGTTGAGTCTTAGTCTCCCTTTAGAGTGTCTTTCTCTTCTCATCTTCAAACACTTTAAAACATATAATAAAGGTTAAGGATTATTGTACTTACGAGCTTTAAGTACTTGGGAAATGGTGATTGGGGGGCCTCCTCTCAATTATCTAGAGTGTTTAGTGTATGTCCTTAGGACGATATGCGACACATTCGCTCCTAAGTCATAGTCTTTAGTGCAACATGAATTACAAACAAATAATCAATGCACTTATTCTCTAAAAAACACAAAAACAAACTTCAAATAATTTTATCCTTCGGGATCTTAATTTGGAAAACCTTTTTCATAAGGAGAGTTTTGTTAACTCTTGGTTCTACCGCAAATAGGTAACGCCTAAGTCTCCAATGGTCGAGCTGCACACACCTAATTGCTAGAATCAAGTTTTAACCCTACTCGGGTAAAACATTTTGAACCAACCAGTGTTCATGTTAGCCCGAACTATGTTTGCTATGATTTCTCATACCAGATGAGAATATGTAGGCACAAGACAATGATGTCTTGACGAACAACCTTTCCCCACTTTCACCCGTAGTTTTCCGAACTACGTTGATTCTAACTTTCCCATAGGCATAGAGCGGCAATGCTCTATCGAGTCTCTTTTCTTTTCTTTTGTCCCTGAGCCATAGCTTAGATAGTAAACACCCTTTTAGATAGACAATAAAGTGTGGATCCCGTCGAGTACGACGAACGTGAGGGGTGCTAATACCTTCCCTTTGCGTAACCGACTCCCGAACCCGAGATATGGTTGCGATAACCTGTCTTCTCCCATTTTCGTTAGGTTTTCTCTGATCGTTTCCTTTCCCTCTTTTGGGATAATAACGAACGATGGCGACTCTTCTGTCATTGTCGGACCCTCTTCGCAGCGATGCGACAATGAGTCGACACATGAAGGCCAGAAAGTTACAAGTGTGATTCTTTCAATATGCGTCCACCTACATAGGGGTTGTTGAAATTCTAGTATGCAGATCTCATATGTCCCAAGAACATTGATCTCTGCTCAACAAGGACGAGGACAAACCATGACCAATTTAAATTTCTTTAAATTGTCCCAATGTCATGACCAACGTCATGACGTCTGTTGTGACATCTGCAGGCTGACAGACCTATTTATCTAACCACTTAAATTGTGCAGAATTGTAAATGCTGAAAGATAAATAACACAGTAATTGTTTACCCAGTTCGGTGCAACATCACCTACATCTGAGGGCTACCAAGCCATGGAGGAAATTTCATTATTAGCAAAATCAATTCAAAGTCAAACAACCAGTTTGCACTTCTCACTTAATCTCTACCCAATGACACTTCAACCTAGAGACACTCTAGACCTGAGTATACCCACTCACTCCCCCTCAATCACAACACAGTGATACACAATTACATAACAGTTATGGAGATACACTTCAAACACACACCATGGTCTTGTTTCACAGCTTTGATCAAGTGAGACACAATCTTGCTTAAAAGCTTTGAGTGACACAATGAACACACCTGTTCATACAATTAACCAGGGCAATCATACAACCTACAATTGCTTGGTACACAAGGAATCCTAAGATCCCTAGATACACGTGAGGAACCAAGTTCATCACTCACACACCACACGTGAAGAGCTAGACTCTTCACCCACAAATATGTCTACCACAATGTATCAAAAGATACAAAGGGTGACTTACACAAGGGACTCTCAAACCCTAGACCTTTATTTTACACTTTGGTTTTTCTTAATGTGAGTGATTGATTTCCTCTGCTTCTGCTCCTCCTTTTATAGTAGTGTAGACTGGGCTTGGGCTGATTAAAAGTAACAAACATTAGGTTTACCAAAGTAAAACTAATTTCCATAAATCAAGGTGCTGTCAAATTAGGTCACAGCAGCTTCATGTTATGTCCAGCCCTGACTAGAATCTCGCCTGAGATTACTAAGAAACCATAACAGGTTTCCTGAAATTTAGCCTGAGATATATCAGGTATTATAACAGAAAAACAAACCCTGCACGACTGATGTCATACGATCAATGCCATAACATTGGTCATGACATTCAGCTTCACTTAAACTTGCATTCCAGCTTGCCCTGCTGAACACTTCTGCATAATCTTCTTCATGACAGTAGAAACAAATGTTTTATAGTTCCCTAAAAAGTATCAAAGATCCTTTTTATGAACACATTAAATCTGCACTTTGTTCCTAATGATTCTTTTTGGCCTGTACATATTGATGAGGAATGTCCAACAGTACCAAAACAATTCTGTCAAGAGATATAACATAGCAACCCCTGCTGTACCAGACATTTATGTCATGACACTCAATATGACATCCATGACAACAGTTATGTCATCAGCTCCTGCTGCACCAGTAGCGATGTCATGACATTGGTAATGACATCCATGACATCAGTTTTGTCATCAGCTCCTGCTAGCTCCTTCTGCATCCATGACAACAATTATGTCATTAGCTCCTGCTAGCTCACAACTCCTGCTGTTTATAACTCATGAAATTAGTTCTGTCATGACAACAAATGGATGTTGTGATGGATGTCACGGCATTCAGCATGACATGCACATTAAAACATTCCACAATAGTTCTGTCACCACAGCAGATGGAGATGTTATAACATCCTGCTTAACATCAGTGCAGGATTATGTTTTACTAAAATTTAGCCAATCATAGAACCATGGACAATTTTATATCATAGAACCATGGGACTAATGGATAATTCTATATCATAGAACCATGGAACTAATGGACAATTCTATATCATAGAACCATGGAACTAACAATCTCCCCCTTTGGCAAATTTTGGCTAAAACAACCAAACACCTTATCAGGGCACCAATAGTAGTTTTTCCAGCCTCACAGTACTATCGTACTCCCCCTTGATAGTTGCAACAGATAACAGTGCTTAACAACACTTTACTCCCCCTTGGTTTAGTCAAAAATTGACAAAAATTGGAGTAAGTGTACATACTGCACATTTGTGTCCAAACATCCAGTCATCACACAATCTCTCAAGAGATGCACAACCTGCTTGATCCCCATCACTATGAAGACTGCACCACTGAAGCAATAAACCATGGACCAGGTCTTAAACCTTCTTGCACACGAAGGTCTCAGCAGCAGCTTACCAGATCATCACACACCAGAACATCCTAGAGAGAAATAAACTCTCATGAAGCTTCCTCAGAGGCACAATGTTCAGACACACTGTCTGACATTATAAAAATTATTCTTAAGCACCTTAAGAATTAATTCCTTTATTTACCAGTCAGACTGTAAGCACCAAGACATGGACTGCATCTTCTATTATCCAGATCCATCAATAGCTGGGACACACAACCATGCTTCGTCCTGATGAGCAACACCCTCCACAACATCAACTTCTCATGATCATTGTCATTGAGTTCTTGCCTTGTCTGAAGCTGCACCTTCAGAAGTTATACTTTTGACATCACCAATTAAAGGATAATCAATTAACTACTTGCCACAAGTAACAATTGATTTTAAATCCCCAATTTGAGACACAAAAATTCTACAGAACACAAGCTTGCCTGAGAGTCACACCTCTTGCATACAGCTCCATATTAGCACTTGTACACAGCTCCCCCTGTCATGCATACTCAGTACCCCCCTGAAAGAGAGAATCCAAACATATGAAGACTTTCTTCAACATCTTCATACTGCAGCTTTACATTCCTATAAGCCATACTGGAATAGATAGTAGAAGAGTTGCAGAATAACTATCTGGAAGATCTCCAAGATGTCAGGGTAAAGGTCCTTCCATCTGCACAGGATCAAAGCTGATAATGTCTTGATCTTTATCTTCACCAGACACACTTGGATAGAGGCCTACAAACTTGACTGGATCCATGGACATCCTAAGGAAAGAACCAAAAGGAAGGCACTTGTCATGTTCACCATAAGCTTGGAGCAGTAACCCAATGTCAAAACATCTTGTCTGACATTCTATCTTCAGAAAATCCAAAACTGTTTGAAACCATAAACAATCTTGGTACATAACTGCACTTTTGCAGCAACACATCCTAGATAGAAGTATAACTCCTCGTATCAAGGGTAACCAGTGCACGTGAATGGAAAACATAAGACGCATCTTCATGTCTTCAAGAACTCATTTTCTATTCAACACACAAGTTGAACGCATTCACTTACTGCTTGAACCACAAGCAAAAAGTACACCCATCAAACATAAGCTCTCCCCCTATCTTTGATAAAAGTTGCTCCAAGGTCACCACATTATGTCTTCAAGACTTACCTCATGCTCATACAGTAAGAAGACACAAGACAGATCCACTTCTTTCTAGATTTACTTGCAGCAAAGGAACCCTTTTTCCACAAGTATTTTGACCTCAGCCTAAGGTGGACATCCCATAATCCAAGGAATTATTTACCTCATCATTCTTCTGTATGATGGGTTAGAACACTTCTGAGTCGCCTAGTGACTTGATTACTTCCATATGCCACATCAGGATACAATCAGCCAATGATCCACTCCAGTCTTGTATAATGTCTTCACGTCATCCTCCAAGACAGTCCTTTTACCTCATCATTCTCCCGTATGACAAGATAGAGTACTTCTTAGATGTGAATCATAAGTTCCACAACAGATCTTTAAGTCTTTTGCCAAGGAAAACCAAACCATATCCACTGGTTCACAACTGGACTTACTTCTTCCTAGTAATACAACTGAAGATCTTCAGAGAACACAGCTCCACCAACTTGATCAAATACATCTCTAAAAGAAGGTAACCTTCCATACACAACTTAGGGATTCTACCACAAGCTCCAATATATGAACAGAAAAAGATCATCCTTTGGTCTTCAACCAACTACCCTTCTGCACAAGAGTAATTAGTTCCAAGTATGAACAGTCCCAGAACCTTATGTGGTCTTCAAATAACTACCCTTCTGCACAAGAATAGTTTTCTAAAGGCACACTGCTTAAATAGCCAAATGCCACTGTTTGGTTATTCAGCATCTTTCAGAGCTCTAGAGAATCTGTTAATCCACCAAGCCACTTTGATCTTCAAATTCTTCTTGCTCTAAAGCAAGGCATCTACTCCTTCACACAGCTCCTGCAAACTGCACGAGATAAAGCATTACTTCCATTCATACCTGAGAAGATCAACTTATCTTCACTACTTTGGAGTTTCTGCTTGATGTCACAACTTCGGTTAAGACATCCAACTGGTGAATTCAGTCCTTCATTATGCCATTTAGAAGAACTTCATCAAGAGTTCCATGCTCACACATACTTGATTACTGATAGCAGGTTTGAGTAGGCAGCCTGTATTCTGCTTTCTTGTACCCTAACAACTCCCTTTGAAGTGCATTTTCTTCATAAAACTCCTCTTTAGAGAAACCAAACATGCCAAAACTTGATTCTTTAGAGAAGATTAGTCACAAGAGATCTTTACAGAAGGAATACCGCTTTCCTAAGGTCAGAGATAACTGCCACTTATCCTTGTCCTCCAAGATGAGCATGGTCACATGATCCTATGCACTTAGATCAGAAATAACCTGACCCAAGCAATGCTATTACCAACACCAAATTCTAGACAAGTTTCTTGCCAGAAAACTTTCTAGATAAAGATCAGAGGCTTCCGCTAGAACACACCTGCTGCACTCCAATGAGCTGATTCAAGAGAACTGTCTTCATCTCCACTTCCATCAGCACTACATTATAGTCTTAGTTTCTTGCCAAGAAACTTACTAGAATAAAGTCAGATCCTACCACACCTGCGCATGGTACCTTTGATTCACTCCTTGAATCAACAGAATTCTGCACAATCTCTGCTGATGGAATGTCTCAACATCTGGTTGAACATCATATTCTTGAAGTAGATCAACCAAATCAGGGGCCTGATGCTTGTGCTGCTACTGATGAGACATCTTGATCATTAACTAAGGATAATTCATTAAATATTTGTGAAGATCTCAAATAGAAATGAATCTTAAATTCTTATAATCAATCCTTCTCTGAACTTCATGGATAATGTAGTCCACACATAGCATCTGATCTTAAATCCACACAACTTATTGAGAAGACCATCTGATAGATATTTATACTTCAGTAATACCAAAAGTATTCTTCAGTATAAGTATATCTAGTGTTGAAACATCAAGGCTTCCACCTTTGACTCAACCTCTCTATGACTTCCTCTACTGATAGAATACTTGCAGGTCATGAGTGATAAAAATAAATCACCTCCCACACAACAGAACAACCCACTCACATAAGCAACAGCTCAAGCACAACAACATCCAGCAGGATCCACATTTTGTAAGACCAATCAGAGCACTAGAGACCACCACCTTGCAACCATATATCAGCATATATATATATATAGGCCAGTCTTCTCCCAGGGCTACCAGAGTTCTTTCATCAGAAAAATATGCAGCGGAACCACCAACAGAACATCTTCAACATGCCCTAAATAAGATGTCAGAACATCTTATAGGTCATCACACAGAAGTAACCACTCCTTATTTAAACCACCAGAAAGTATCTCCCAAGATCTCATCGCGAACAGACAAGATGCCTGCTCTGATACCAATTGAAATTCTGGTATGCAGATCTCATATGTCCCAAGAACATTGATCTCTTCTCAACAAGGACGAGGACAAACCATGACCAATTTAAATTTCTTTAAATTTTCCCAATGTCATGACCAACGTCACGACGTCTGTTGTGACATCTGCAGGCTGACATGCCTATTTATCTAACCATTTAAATTGTGCACAATTGTAAATGCTGAAAGATAAATAACACAGTAACTGTTTACCCAGTTAGGTGCAACATCACCTACATCTGGGGGCTACCAAGCCAGGGAGGAAATTCATTATTAGCATAACCAATTCAAATTCAAACAACCAGTTTGCACTTCTCACTTAATCTCTACCCAATGACACTTCAACCTAGAGACACTCTAGACTTGAGTATTATAACACCCCACTTCCCTAAAATTAAATAAAATACAATTATTTCAAATAAACATCAGAGTTTTCCTTCACAAGTGGGATATCACATCAAATAGTTCAACATAAATCTTCATCAGTTGGTTTTCAAAATAAACAGCGGAAATAATCATTAATCCAATATTCTCGGCCATCCGCCCAATTTACATAAAATTATTCATTAATAAGCTCACCAAACATGATACGTCACAGGAGTAAAGCAAGTTCAACATAAAACAAATAAACACCCAAGTCTCGTGCTACGTATCAGAGCATCCTAAGACTCGACTCGCACACCACTATCCAAGCTAGCTAAGTACCTGGATTATCTATACCTCCGAAGAAGCACAGACCACAACAATAACAAAGGGGTGAGAAAACATGATCAAAGTTATTGGTAATAAGATACATGAAATAATGGTAGCAATCATATAAAATATCACCCAACACGCACACACCACGACCTACTGTCCAGCATCAAACACAACATACAATAATGCAAAATGCAACTCAACACCATGCATGCGGTACCGACTCATTGGTTCATTCAATTGAACCCCGAATGCATCACATACACCCCTCCTTGGCAATGATCTATCCCCCATCATTCTCCACATAGGAGTACGGATGATCGCATACACTCCTCCTGAGCAACGATTTCATCCCACCAAAACACTTTGATGTGCACGACACCAAATGCACAATAAATAACTCAAGCACGCTACGTGCACATGATCCAACTGATCACATCACCATACACAACCAATGAATTCAAGCATACTAAGTGCACACGATCCTCCTGATCACATCACCATACATCATATATATATATATATATATATATATATATATATATATATATATATATATATATATATATATATATATATATATATATATATATATATATATATATATATATATATATATATATATATATATATATATATATATATATATATATATATATATATATATATATATATATATATATATATATATATATATATATATATATATATATATATATATATATATATATATATATATATATATATATATATATATATATATATATATATATATATATATATATATATATATATATATATATATATATATATATATATATATATATATATATATATATATATATATATATGTATGTATGTATATATATATATATATATTGTACACCAATTAATCATATCAATTAAATCAAATATCATGGGAATTCATATTCAATCACCCAATATACACTCTTCAACACCAAACATCATCTCTATACCCATCATGATCAAAAGGGATCCTACACCACAAGATCACCGTTGCATGGAAACAACAAATTAAAACAAGTTCTGCCATGCTCGCTGGCCTACTCGCTTAGCGAGTCCCTAGCGAGCGTTCGCTACCTGCTCGCCTAGCGAATATGCTAGCGAAGGCAGACAGTGGCTACTGGAAGTGTTCGCTACCTAGCTCGCCTAGCGAGTCCCTAGCGAATGCTCGCTACCCTGCTCGCCTAGCGAACCTGCTAGCCAGCGTCTGTTATAACACCCCGCGTCCCAAAATAAATAAAAATAAAATAAATAGCAATTAAATCAAGCAATTATTAGAGTTGCCACACCAAAGCGGGATATCACAAAAGAAACTCAACAAAACACTTCATTAAAAGGTTTTCAATAGTAAACAGCGGAAATATCATATATACATATATACATCGTATTCGGCCATCCGCCCAAAATATACAAAATATTCACCAAATGTTCCAACAAAACATGATACGCCACGGAGGGAAAAAAATCATCAGAAAACAATAAACTCCCAATGCCCCGTGTTACGTATCAGAGCATCCCTACGACTCAACTCGCACGCCACTATCCAAGCTAGCTACGTACCTGGATTATCTGTACTTTCGAAGAAGCACAGACCATAACAACAGCAAAGGGGTGAGAAATCATGATAAAAAATACAGCAGTAATAATCTAAATGAATAAAAGGTAGCAATCATATGAATATCATTCAACATACATCAACCAGGACCTACTGTCCAACACCAACACATCACACAAGACAATGCAAAAATATGAAACTCAACACCATGATACACGGTACCGACTCATCAACACCGATGGACACTTGGCCATTAACCCTCCATAATGGAGCACATCATAAACAGGATAGATCACATACACCCACCAATGGCAATGATCTATCCCTACCATTCTCCTCACAGGAGTACGGATGAATCGCATACACTCCTCCTGAGCAACGATTCATCCCACCATTCTACACAAAGGAGTACGGATGGATCGCATACACTCCTCCTGAGCAACGATCCAACCCACCAAAACATCATGATATGCACGACACCAATGCAGAACAACAATTCAAGCACACAAGGTGCACACGATCCTCCTGATCACATTTTATACATCGCACATACATATTCCACACATCACCACATTCATACATAATAACATACACCAATTTAATTATTCTAATTAAATGAATAACAAGGAAATCACATTCCAACACCACACATACACTCTTAACTGTTCAACACCAATCTTATATTCAATCATGACCAACAAGGGTCCCAAAACTCTTCTTATAATTCTAAATCCTTATTTCACTTATTCCATCCACTAATAATACAAATAATAATAATATTAATAATAATAATAATAATAATAATAATAACAATATTACTACTAATTATTAAATTATCATCATTATTAATTATATTATCTTAATATTAAACTCTATAGCTTATTAAATAATCCCTATAAATTAAGGACACCCACCAATGCGCTCAGACACACCCCCCCACATAAGGACACACCAAAAATAGAATAACACCAAAAAGACTAAATAATTAAAATGGGTGTTACAAGTATACCCACTCACTCCCCCTCAATCACAACACAATGATACACAATTACATAACAGTTATGGAGATACACTCCAAACACACACCATGATCTTGCTTCACAGCTTTGATCAAGTGAGACACACTCTTGCTTAAAAGCTTTGAGTGACACAATGAACACACATGTTCATACAATTAACCAGAGCAATCATACAACCTACAATTGCTTGGTACACAAGGAATCCTAAGATCCCTAGACACACGTGAGGAACCAAGTTCATCACTCACACATCACACGTGAAGAGCTACACTTTTCACCCACAAATATGTCTACCACAATGTATCAAAAGATACAAAGGGTGACTTACACATGGGACTCTCAAACCCTAGACCTTTATTTTACACTCTGGTTTTTCTTGATGTGAGTGCTTGATTTCCTCTGCTTCTGCTCCTCCTTTTATAGTAGAGAAGACTGGGCTTGGGCTGTTTAAAAGTAACAAACATTAGGTTTACCAAAGTAAAACTAATTTCCATAAATCAAGGTGCTGTCAAATTAGGTCACAGCAGCTTCATGTTATGTCCAGCCCTGACTAGAATCTCGCCTGAGATTACTAAGAAGCCATAACAGGTTTCCTGAAATTTAGCCTGAGATATATCAGGTATTATAATAGAAAAACAAACCCTGCACGACTGATGTCATACGATCAATGTCATAACATTGGTCATGACATTCAGCTTCACTTAAACTTGCTTTCCAGCTTGCCCTGCTGAACACTTCTGCAGAATCTTCTTCATGATAGTAGAAACAAATGATTTATAGTTCCCTAAAAAGTATCAAAGATCCTTTTTATGAACACACATTAAATCTGCACTTTGTTCCTAATGATTCTTGTTGGCCTGTACATACTGATGAGGAATGTCCAAAAGTACCAAAACACTTCTGTCAAGAGATATAACATAGCAGCCCCTGTTGTACCAGACATTTATGTCATGACACTCAGTATAACATCCATGACAGCAGTTCTGTCATCAGCTCCTACTAGCTCCTGCTACACCAGTAGCAATGTCATGACATTGGTAATGACATCCATGACACCAGTTCTGTCATCAGCTACTGCTAGCTCCTTTTGCATCCATGATAGTAGTTCTGTCATTAGCTCCTGCTAGCTCACAACTCTTGTTGTTTATAACTCATGACAGTAGTTCTGTCATGACAACAGATGGATGTTGTGATGGATGTCACGACATTCAGCATGACATGCACATTAAAACATTCCACAACAGTTTTGTCACCACAGCAGATGGTGATGTTATAACATTCTGCTTAACATTCGTGCAGGATCATGTTTTACCAAAATTTAGCCAATCATAGAACCATGGACAATTCTATATCATAGAACCATGAAACTAATAGACAATTCTATATCATAGAACCATGGAACTGACAGTTGTGTGTCGATGCACAAAGGCCATAAGTTTTTCTCACTTTTTCATATTATTATGTTTTGACCTGAGGCAATCCTGAGTCGACACATGCTTGCCAGAATGTTCCAAACTACATTTTTCTTTGTTGTGAGTCGACCTAACTCATGTGAGTGTCGACCCAATGCACCAAAACTGACTTAAAACACATTTTTAGACATAGAGTATGATCCTATATGCCTAAGTTCATGTATGTAGGCTTTTATGCACATTTGAAAAAGATGGATGCATTGCTTATACGAGGTGACATCGCCTAAAATACACAAGTACAAAATTTCCTAGTTTTGACATCATTAAGACAAAGTAATAAAAGAACTTTTCCCTCACACACTCCCCCTTTTTGATGATGGTAAAACCTTGCAAAACTTTCCACACATTGAGTACTTTGTGAAGTACATTCTCCCCCTGACTGTATGCATTCCCCCTTTGTGAAATTATGATCTTTGTGAAACTTGATTTTGCATTCTCCCCCTTTGACAACATCAAAAAGAATGAAGCAAATGGTCATTTGTAATCAAATCATACACATACGTACACAAACATATGCTTTACAACAGATAAGTCATCAACAAAACTCCATATATAATATTGCTAATGCAAGAAATATAGAATTTAATAGCACAAGAATCATATAGAAGTAATATTAATGCATTAAACACCATAATTTGTTCAATACATGTCTCAAGACAAGCAAAAAAACATAAATAAAGAACACTCATATTGAGCGTGTTGAAGCTAACTGAAAGAGCACGATGTTAACTTGCTGATGTTTCAGCCATTGCATCAAACCTGCCCAAAACTCTTGACGCAAATAGATCAAAATTCTCATTTTGTGCTCGAATCTGACCCTACATAGCTTCACACATTTGTTCTTGGAGGGCTGTAAAATTTTGTTGCTCAAGTTGCATGTTTCGTAGCATATCAAGAACTTCAAAATTATCAGTTTGATATTTAGGTGGAGAATGAGGCATATAAGATGTGCCTTAGTTAGTCTAAGCATTTTGTTGCCAAGATCCCTATCCTTGGTCAACATAAGGATCCTACACTGGTGAGCTACCCAACCAAGTACTATTGTCATGACCATCAAAAGGAACCTCAGTATACATATGATGAGTTTCCTCATCTTCATCATGTTCTTCCTCCTAAGCTTCATCTAAGTTCTGAATCCTTGCACTTGAACCTTTAGGCTAGGTCAGATACCTCTTCTATTGTTTGTCCCAATTGTAACCCATAAGAGTCATAGTATTTTGACTAAACTCTTCGTCAGATGCCATGGAAAGGTAAGGAACACCTTGTACAGTAACTCCAATGATCTAATATGCTCTGGATAAATGACCCATAGTATTTGGATGATCCTCTTTCGCTTTCCTTCAGCACAAAAATGTGACTAGCAATATAATAGGGCCATAATACCTTCTTTTTACTCTTGAGCCGATAAACCGAGTGCACTTTGGCTTGATCAATTCTAGAATACCCTCCTTTCTTTGGACGAATAATATGGAAGACAATCCACTGTAGGATTTGATCCTCCCGCTTCAAAAGACATGTAGTGATAGTTTTGGGAAAAGTATCACTTGCAACAAATTCCTCTGGATATGAAACCTTTTGCATGAAATTTAAAGTTGAATTAAATTCATATCCAAGAGCCAAGTCAATATCTTTTATATAAAGATCATGAGACAAAGGAGGACACATATCAAATAAGTTGTGCCACACCTCACTATCGACCTTGTAAGTTCTACCCCTTATCACATATGCAAACTCAACCAATAAATTTATCCTCCAAACTCGCGTAAAACAGTCTAACTAAATTCTCATTGTTGTTAGTACTACATTCCAAGAAATTATTAAATTTTTGATGATTTAGCATGTCAATATTTTCAGGAATGTGCATTCTTTCTGCTACCTTAGGATAATAGAAAAACTACTTAATAACGAACCTTTTCACAAAATCTTCTTCATAAACCTCAGAAAGTTCATCAGAGAGAACATACATAGCGTTTATCGGAGTTTGAGACGGAGTTTGAGACTGAGTTTGTGAAGTGGATGCTCGAGAAGTAGATCCTCTAGTTGACCTCTTACCAGTTACCCTTGAAGTTGCCATTAAAACACCTTTGTTGAGGAAGATGGATAGTACCCACAATAGATGAGAGTGTAGAAAGACCAAATTTCTCACTAATTTGGATTGGAATTAGTAATTTGAGAGAACTCTAGAAAAGGGGTTTTAGGGTTTTTTGGAGAGTTAAGAGAGTTCTTGGTGTGGTGAGATATGAGAGAGATGCAAATGATAAGATGAAATGAATAGAAAACCACAAATAATGATATGTAATTCCCAATGCAGAACATGAAATGTTTTAGTTTTTAAAAAATTCAAGAAGCACAAATGATGCGTCGACCTACAACATGTAATGTGTCGACGCATGAGAATTAAATTTTAAAAAATTTGAAACGTTCAGTATGTGTCGAAGCATGAGGAACCCTCAGGTCGACGCATGACTGGCAGAAACATTTATGTTTAGATTGGGATGATCATGAGTCGACACGTGCAGTTGAGACATGAAAAAATAGAAAAACTATGATATGAATGCAACAGAAAAACATAAATAGCAACCCCATACTATTTCAAAACATCAAAATGGTCTAAGAAGAGAATCTAAAATATCATTTAAGCAGTAAAATAACACTTCAAACATAGTACAAACACATATTTAGTCAAGATAAACAAATAGATAGGAACGATAGTACCTCAAATGGTGATGAACAATGAATACCCTCACATAGCTTAAGCTTACCAATATGGTTAATCAATGTAAAGACAAGCATATATAAAGAGCATGCAACCCTATCATTTAAACCTGATCCGAGATATCGAGAACACAAAGTTCCCTACGAATGTTAAAGAAGGGATCCGTCACAAGTGGTTTTGTAAAAGTGTCGGCAAGTTGGTTTTTGCTATTAAGGTGCTCGAATACGACATCACCTTTCTCAACCTGATCCCTAAGGAAATGGTGGCGAATTTCAATATGTTTGGTGCGTGAATGTAGCACTGGGTTTTTGGTCAAAATTAATGGCACTCGTGTTGTCACACAAAATAGGAATACGATCAAGTTTAACATCAAAATCGAGTAATTGTTGCTTGGCCATAAGATTTGGGCACAACAACCACCGATTGCAATGTATTCCTCCTCGGCAGTTGCTTTTTGCTATGCCAACTCACTAAGGAATTTGAAAAATAATGACAAGTGCCACTAGTGCTTTCCTTATCCGATTTGTAACCGAAAAAATCGAAATCGGAATAGCCAACCAAAGTACCATCACTTCCCTTGGAAAACCAAAGCCCAAAATTAGGTGTACCACAAAGGTATTTAAGTATGCGCTTTACCACTTTCAAATGCGATTCCTTGCGACATGATTGATATCTAGCACACATACAAACACTAAACATGATATCTGGTCGAGAAGCAGTGAGATATAGAAGGGAATATATCATACTTCTATACCTTTTCACGTACATGACCTTACAATTCTCATCTCGATCTAAGTTCACACTTATTCGCATTGGTGTATCAATAGCTTTTGCGTTGGCTGTATTAAAGCGCTTGAGTAACTCATGGAAATACTTTTTTTTGGCTCACAAACGTTCCTTCTTCGAGTTGTTTGATTTGAAGTCCAAGGAAGTAGGTTAGCTCTCCCATCAAACTCATCTCGAACTCACCCTGCATTAACTTTGAGAATTCCTTGACCAAGTGCATGCTAGTAGATCCAAATATAATGTCATCTACATAAACTTGTACTAGTATAGAGTGATTTCCTTGAACCTTAATAAAGAGAGTAGTATCAACCTTCCCCTTGAGTATCCTTGATTGAGTAAAAATTTTCTAAGTCGCTCATAACAAGCTATAGGAGCTCGTTTGAGGCCATACAAAGCATGTTTAAGTTTATAAACATAATTAGGATACTCATGACTTTCAAAACTGGGAGGTTGAGATACATAAACTTCTTCATCGATGTATTCATTTAAGAAAGCACTATTTACATCCATTTGATATAATTTGAAATTCTTAGAACAAACATAGGCTAGCAAAAGGTGTATAGCCTTAAGTCGGGCAATGGAAGCTGTCATACCCCAAATTTTGACCCCTTATACCTTCATCATCATTTTAGGATCATACTCATTTGATTATCTAACCTTAACCTATTTCAAGATTGTCTTTGTCAACTTACAGGAGAATCAGGGTTTTGTACAGCCGAAATCGAGGTTTCGAGGGTTAACCAGTCAATGTTTTGGATTGGTTCTCTTTGAGATAGATATCCACATCATCAAGTATATTCCATTGGATCAAGTATGAATCCAATTTGAGGTTGTCACCCAGGAATCAAAAACAGTGATGTTTAGGATACTCGATTAGGGTTTTCGAGTAGGAAAAGTCAATTGTGGTTTGACTTTTGATTTAAAATGTGTTACAATGGTGGGATCATGATCCATAAAGTTCATATGGCTTATTGAAGTCCATTCAAGAAGTTTCAAAGCCTCAAAAGGCTCGGAGCATCAACAGTCGACTCGGTAGTCACCGGTCGATCGTTCGGTTGACCGAAAAGTCAATTCTTCACTCATAAGGAATATGACCTCAAGATGTGAATAAAAAATGTTCCTAATGACATATTTCACCTACCCATGAAATTTCATGACCATTGGATCAAGGATTGAGGAGTAATCGCAAAAGTCGGGAATTAGGGTTTTGAAAGGGGCAATACCATAACTCCTTGACCACACATCTAATTGAGTTGGTTCAAAGCTCATTGGAAAGCTCTTGATATGTCCTACAAAAGTCCCAAAGTGGTACGTGATCAGAAAATGTATAGATTTGGAGTTATGACCAAATTCATTACAAGAAGAAAAATAACTTAGAAAAATTTCACTTTTAGGCTTGTTTTTTAGCAACTTTGAGAGGTTTTTGGCCAAGTTCCTTTATGAATATGAAACTCATGAAAACATGAAAGTTTTAGAGCTACATGAGGGCTTTCTAAAATGTAGTAGAACTCCTCCATAGCCCTTATGAGTTGAGAGTTATGAATTTAGCAAGATGAGCTTTTAACACTTGAGTCCCACATTGACAATTTTTCACAAACTCATCCTTTGACCACTTGAGCTATTCTCAGCCCTTGGATCATGTTTGTATCTGATATTTAGAGAGTATAGTGAAGGAAAATGCAGAAAAAGTGAAGGATTTGAGGGAATAGCAAGTTGCAAGCAAGTGGCATTAAAATAATGAAAGAATTCAAGAGAGGAAAGAGAAACTTTTTGACATCTGCACTCTATGCCCTATTCAATCATCTCACGCATCTCATTCCACTTGATTTTCTCCTCAGATTGAGCCAAGAGAGTGATGTATGCAGCTGTACCAAACCTCAAGCCAAGGGTTACCTTTTCAAAATCCCTCCAAAAAATGCCAAGATTACAAATTTGTCCTCATCCTTCATTTTCCTATAAATAGAGGCTCCCTCTATGTCATTTACACACCAGAGCTATCAAGAATACCAGAAAACTCATAGCTCTCCCCTTTCTTTCTTTGCTTGAAAGTGCAGAATCTCTCAAAGTCACCAAAATTCACCATTTTGCACTTTTCATACCATTTCTTGTTCCAAACACCAAAACACTTCAAAGACCATATACACACCCTTAAAATGGCCATTTGAATCTGTTCCCATCATAACTTTCCTTAAAAAATTCATCAATCTAAAAGTTAACCTTCACACCTGCATATTTTAACTTTTATGCATTTTGAGAGCCAAATCACTACTTAAGTCCATTCCTACCACTTCAACATCCCCAACACCTCATATCCATGATATTTTAACTGTCTAAGAGCTCAAAGACTAGCTGGAAGTTTGTTTATTCAAACTGTCCCAAAAAGTCACTTATTGCTTCAAGAGGAAGTAAACTTCAAACTTGTGCCAAAAAGAGGATCTCTGGGTTTCTTTGCTTTTAAGCTTGCTCAAGGAGGTCTACAAGAGGTATGTAACCCTAAGCCTTTTCACTATGCATCATATGTCATTGATTGAGTATTGTTCTGAAAAATGATGTTCATGATGTCCAAAATCCATTTGGAATGATGTTTTTGTCAAGGAGGTGTTTTTATTGCTATGTCATTACTTTTGTCAAAGTAGGAGATTTTTATGACTTAGGAGATTATGTGTTGACATGATTCTACCAAGATTGTGCCTTGTAATGTTCCAACTGTTTTTTTATGAAAACTGTCCACAAGAGGAGCCTTAGGAGTTTTAACATGGAACTTTGATTTGTTGATTTGAATCTGTTCAGCTTTTATGCACTTGCATTGGCAACTGTCTTGAAAGATACATGTTTACATTGTAATGAAAAACTATGTTGTATACTTCTCATTTGGTATATGTGGTGATGTGGATCTATTAAGAATAGTAGCATGGTCATAAAGCTATTTTGGTTCTACCTAAGATTGTTTATTCATTTAAGTTTGTTAACTTATTTAGATTGTCACTAGGGCAATATAGTTTTGTTGTTTCTGCTAGACTGATGAGGTGTATAAGCATTGGTATGTGTGGTAATGAAATCATGTTTTTGGATACCAAAACTATTTGAAAGGGAGCTTGTCAGTTTCCAATGCTTTGTTGTTTTTAAAACTGGTTTTCATACTAAAATTGGTTGGTATTTTACAATCTGGTGGCTTTCATTTCAAAAAAAAAGAGCAAAACATTTGGACATGACCACTATTGAGGATTCTCACATGTTAAGGCATAAAGAGATCAAAACTGCTATTCTTGTCCTTTTCAACCATGATACTTTGATGTTTCCTTTATTTCAACATTTGCCATGATGAGATGACTAACTGCTACATTGTTACTTTCATTTATCATCACCAGAATTTGTAGTAGGTTGGAACCAGTCAATATGTTTAGAGTTATCAACTCTTTATGTCAGCTTCCCTTGGCATTGTGATGTCAGTTTCTTAGTGTTAGCTTGTTATGCTTGGGCTGTCAAGTTCTAGTTGTTTGATTTAAGATAGATTTTGACATGTTCAGGTTGTGTTCACTGCTACCAATACCTGTGCTAGAGGTTTTAGTGATAGTTATTTTGATTCTTGTGGAGTTACACAACTGCTGTTAGTTTGTCTCTAGGGCCATATATGCAGTCTGTTGCTTTTGTAAGAGTAATGTTATACATTGTTGAAACCAAGGGTGAGCCTTAACATTTTTGTGCCAAACTTATGTTGTTGCTGCCAGAACTTATGTCCCTCACTGCCAAAACTTATTTTTTTTCATACTAAACCTTTTGAAGTGGCAGTTGCCCCAGTCATGTAGGTTTTAGTTGATTTGAACTTGGTAATTTACAATCTTGCTATCAGTTCTGTTTCCTACTCCAAGTTAATATGCCATCAATTGTGTTAAAGTTCTGGCATATTGTTGAAGCATTGATTGTATGTACATAATTGCATTTCGTATGATAGAAGGTTAGGCTGTATCAGTAATTATTTTCAAATTGCCAACAACATTTTAAGCATATTATGCAAACCATGACAGTCACACACCAGATTTTGTTTGAGGCATCTCTCTATGATTTTTACATCCTAAATTCCATGAGCATATCATTTGTGACTTGTGCATATCATCACAAACCTTTAAAACTTCTGTCATGAGCTGGAATTCACACTTTGCACACCAAGCATGTTTTGCAATTTACATGACAACTTTTGAGTTGGATCTATTTCTGTTTGATTTGTGCACTTAGAATCATTAGATAACATGTGTATAAGATGTTCACACTTTCATTTGAGCATGTTTCCTCTTATGTTGAACTTTGGCCATCATCATGCATTTTCAAGGCATTCTTTGCAATTGACATGTCATTTTTTGATTGGACTTGATTTGGTTTGAGTTTTGCATCAAAAATTATTGGATTATATGTTTATGAGTTGTGCACACCCTCACATGTTCATATTTCTTGTTGTTCTGAGTTGTGCCTTTCAACTTGCATTTTCAAAGCTTTACACTACCAATCACATACCAGTTCCTTGTTTAAAGTATTTTTGTTTGGCCTTGGCACCTAGAAGGTTTAGATCACATATTTGAAAGTTGCTTTAGCCCTTACCTGTCATTAAATCCAACTGTTTTGAGCTGTGATATCCATAATGCATTTCAAAGCTTCAAATTGCATGTTCATTCGAATTTCAAAAAATATGCATGTTCTTGAAAAACTGAGATCACCACTGAATTCCTCATGAAATTTCACTCAGGATAGGCTAAAATTTTGTTGCATTTGGTTGAGTATTGATGAAGTTGTGATGTTGTCGTATTCTTTGTTTTGCTTGTTTCTCATGAGTGTTGCCTTGCCCAGGTTTTTATACATTGTTAGGTATTTAAATTTTAGGGGTGGAAAAATACATGGATGTATCGCCACCCCAATGGTTGTCTCATGCGCCTTAAGTCTCCTATCATGCCATATTGCCTGGGTTCGATCCTCAGTGATGACCCTTTTTGGCATTTTTATGATTTTCTTTGTTTTATCATTTTCTTCTCCTTTGTCAATTGTTTAACATGCACGTTTAGTGGATGAGTGGTAAGGCTTTGTGTTGGTGGGCATGAGGGTGTGAGTTCAACTCCTCCCATGGCCATTTCTTTCTTTTTTATTTTTATTTGCTCGTTTATTTCTATTGCCTTCACAAAAATCAAAAATTCATAACTTGCTCATATTTTACTATTTTCAATCCATTCTTTTTGCAAAATACTCAAAATATTGTCTAGTTTCATTTGATGAAAAAACGATTTCAAGTTGTTCATGTTCGCAATGCCTTTTTCCTACTTGGAAATTGCTTATCCTTAAGGGTTGTTACCTTGCTCCTTGTTGAAAATTCTCTTAAACCATGCTTGATTTATCTTGTAAGATTTGTTTGTGATTGATTCCTTTGAGTTTGTTAACATGTTAAGGCTTTGTCCTCTTTTGGTTGTCACCATGAATTTATCTATTTTCCTCCTAAAACTTTGAGCTCAAACTGTTGTGACATTCTTTATATGCTTGTTTATTCTTGGTTGTAACCATGTTTCTTGTATTTATCCCTGTTTGATATTTATGCTTTGTTAAGTTTAGTTTCCCCAAGTGATGGAACTCTTTAGTTCCCATCCAAGTTGCCTCCCTTTCCTTCCTTCCAAAGGAAAGTCTCTCTGTTGACCCTTGGGTCATAGATAGCTCATCTCCCTCCCTCGACTTTGTCAAGTCATTCACCCACTTAGTTAAGTTAGAACCTGTCCATTAGACTTTGCTTAAGTCTAAAAAGCCTACCCTTGTTAGGAGTGCTCTTTCAACTAGAACTTAGGATAGAGTTTGTTAACTCTATGTAAGAATCATCGTCATGATTATTTACTTCCCTTTCTTGAGTGTTCAACTTAGATCTAGCGAGTTTCCTTAAACTCTACACAAGAATTGTAATGTTTTTTCCCCTTGGAACCTTGATCATAATCAAGTGTTCTTCAACCCTAGTGAGGTGAACCACGATTGCTCTGATTCTATCCTAGTTAGGATACGTAGGCAGAAGATGCGATATCTTTGCGAGCAAACTTAGTGTATATCTTTAGGTCTTAACCTACACCTTTTACCCAATCCATAGCAAACATTTAACAAACTTAGCATGCAAACAAACAAAAGGTTCCTATAGAGTACTACAAATGTTTAAGATATGAAATACCTACCCTATGCATAACCAACCCCCATCCCCGAATCTCTTAGCGTTGTTGTTACATCGCGCAAAAGGTTCTTTCTCTCTTTAGACCTTTCCTTTGAATAAATTAAAGTCCGGTTGTGAATTCAATGAATTAAAGATTCAAGTTAATCAATAGCTTGATATCCAATTCTCACCGCAACAGAAATGGCGACTTCACTGGGGACACTTAAACTTGAGGGTTTAGCCTATTTTGTTTGATTGTGTGCTATATTTGTGAATACTTGCCTTACATGTATATTTGTATATATTTGTTTGATTATTGGATCTTGTGACTTTTGAGTGGTGAGACGGTCCTATACCCGGACTTGAGTCCAATTGTGATAGGATGGTGGTATATTCAAGGAGGCTTATAGGGAGTTGATTCCCGATCAAGCTAACTTGAGAAACCACCGCTCAGTGTAGGCCCTCTTGAGAGTTTAGTAATGTTGATCGAGGATTCGTGAAAACAATGCTACTTTCGACGAAGGAGCCCATGACACTGTGGACTTTTAGATTACATTCTACCCCGCTTTGGCCTTACTAGGACGTAGTGTGATGGCTATAAGAAAGTATTTATGAAATAGTTGATACGCGATACTACACTTAGACAAGACTCTTTTGAGAATATTATCGATTACCAAGTAATTTGGGAAGTTGATAATATACGAAAGATGGGTTGATGACTCTGAGAACCATTTAGCACCCTGCTCTACAGGTTTGAAATCCCTAGTACGCATCTTTTAAGGATGGGTAGACCTTGGATCCTCGCTCGTCCTTTAAACCTAGGTTTGTGTTTGTGCATATGTATGATCTTTGTATCTACCTGTGTTCGTGCATTCTTGCATTCATGAATATCATATCATAAAGTATCATGGAAATCAAATTCTTTTGTTTGTAAACATCAGAGATCGCTATGGATAGTGAAAGAAAGAAAACGTTGAAGTACACTTACAAAGGTTTTAAACTAGATGACCTAAGGAGGTTGGGTACCTTGGTGACAGATCCAGAGGGTTTTCAAAGTAGGTATGGGAAGCTGTTGTTACAATTGAAGATAAAAGTGGATAGTGGACTTCTTTCTACGCTTCTCCAGTTTTATGATCCGCTCTACCACTGTTTCACTTTCCCCGATTATCAGCTAGTGCCCACACTAGAAGAATACTCTCAGTTGGTTGGTTTGCCCATTCTTGAAGATTCTCCTTTTCCGATCATGTAGAAGGACCCTAAGGAACAAGATATCACCAAAGCTATGCGTTTGGGATTAGTTGATATTTAAAAGAACATGACCACAAAAGGAGGAGTTTTTGGGTTGAGTGCAGAATTCTTGGTTGAAAAGGCTCAGTACTACGCAGATCATTTGAGCATGGATGCATTCGAGGCTATTCTTGCCTTGCTCATTTATGGCATCTTTCTGTTCCCCAGCTTTGAAAACTTTGTAGACCTCAACTCCATTAAGATTTTCTTGAAGAAAAACCCTGTACCTACCCTGCTAGCAGACGCGTATCATTCTGTTCACCTCAGGAATTTCCACAAGGGAGGGATGATCACTTGTTGTGCTCCTTTATTATACAAGTGGTTTATTTCACACTTTCCTAAAGCTCACGCCTTTTGGGATCCGAAGAAAGGGTGGTGGTCACAGAAGATTATGGCTCTCACGCACTCTGATATTGATTGGTATAATCATGAATATGATGGGATAATGATCATTGATAGCTGTGGAAAATTTGGTAATGTACCTCTTCTTGGTGCCAATGGAGGAATCAGTTACAGCCCGGTCCTTGCTCGTTGACAGTTGGGATATCCCTTGAAAGACAAGCCCAACAGTGTTCATGTGGAAAGTGTTTTCTTCAAGGAAGAGGGTAATAATCAAGAGTAGAAAGAGAGAATTCTAAAAGCATGGGGCCGTTTGAACAAAAAAGGAAAGAAAGACTTGGGAAAACCTAATTGTGTCTCTTTGGAACCTTATCTCTAATGGGTCCGAAAAAGAGCCATTGAGTTGAAGATGCCCTATTCTCAACAAGAACCCATAGCTTTAAAAGAGGAGCCCACCTTGATCTTCATGTCTGAAGAGGAGAAGCTAAGGATTGCTTTGAACAAGGCACGACAAACCGAAGACGCTTGGAAGCACTAGTACCAAGTGGTTATTGAAGAGAACGCGGAGCTCCAGAAGCAATTAGAGTTGAAGAAAGAAGAAGTACTCTCCTGCAAGAAGAGAAAGGCGCAAGAAGATTTATTTTCCTCTAGTCCTCAGTCGACTCCATGGAAGTTAATCGTGGATAATCTCATTCTTGAGAAAGCACAGATGGATAAGGAGATTGAGAAGCTCAACTTGAGGCTGCTAGGAGAACCTTCTTAGGACTTTTGTTAGCTTTTATTTAGCTTTCTGTTTAAGACTTTTGTGAGATGTACTAAAATTTTGTAATCCAATGAAATTAAGTCTATGACGCTTTGATGTTTACAAAAGCTGAGTTCCATGATACTTTGCGCATTTGCATTCACATTTATTAATCATTCAAGGAACTAAAGATTGTTTTGCAGATATTATAGGATGGATTCTGGAACGAAGGAAGAGATTGTGTTCCGAAGCCCAAATTTGGAGAACCTGAAGAAACTGGGAAGTTTAGTAGAAGACCCCGAGGCGTTCAAAGAAAAGTATGGAAATATGTTGTCTTTACTAGAAGTTCAAGTAGATGAAGAGATGTTGTCAGTGCTCGTGCAGTTTTATGATTCAACTTATCATTGTTTCACGTTTCCAGATTACCAGTTGCTGCCAACCTTGGAAGAATATCCTGCCCTGATGGGAGTAGGCGTCACTCCTAGATCATTTTCTGGAAGAGAAGGGACTCCTAACGAAAGAGTAATTGCAAAGGCCGCACATTTGGAGGTGAATAAAGTACAATCTCATATGACTGCTAAGGGAGGGCTATATGGATTTCCGGCTATGTTCCTGTATGAAAAAGCTCAAAGTTATGCCGAGTCGAGGAATTCTGAAGCATTTGAGGCCATTCTGGTTTTGCTAATTTACGGACTTTTCCTGCTTCCGACCGTTGATGATTTTGTGGACGTGAATGCAATCATCCTCTTCTTAATCAAAAATCTCGTACCCACTTTGTTGGCTGATGTGTATTTTTCCATCCACCGCAGGAACCGTCATGGAGTTGGATAGATTGAGTGTTGCACCATTCTCCTATACAAGTGGTTTATTTCACACTTTCCAAGGCTTCCAACACTCTGGGATATGCAGAATGGACTCTCATGGACAGAGAGGTTGTTGTTACTCAAACATTCAGATATTAAGTGGTATAACCCTATGTATGGAGGGATTGCCATGATCTAGAGTTGTTACCATTTCCCAAATGTACCGCTTATCAACATTGATGGTTGCATTAGCTATAATCCTATTTTACCTCGTCGCCAGTTGGGACACCCGATGGAGAATGAACCAGACCCAGCCCTTTTGAGAGGTTTCTACATTGAAGAAGGGAAGGATCCAGCCTACAAGGCTCGGACTGTGTATGCTTGGCATCACATACACACAAGGGGAACGACTGCTTTGGATTACCCTGACATCGCTGTTTCAGAATCTCACTTATCATGGGTGAGAGAAGCCGCATTGAAGATGTCCTATATCCGTTTTGAGCCTAAACTTACTCTTGTGGAAGAATTGAAAGCTGCCTTGGCAAAAGCTGAAAAAGAAGGAAACGTTTGGAGAGATAAGTATTTCGAGGTTATGCAAGAGAAGGAAGAGCTTCAAGAGTTGGTCCATCAAAGTGGAAAGAAGAGTCAACCAGAAGACGAAGGACCCTCCAGCCAGAAGATCTAGGATCTTTTTGTTTTCTGTTGTTTTATCATGTACCTGTATTGGAGATTTGTGTTTCAATTTCGAATTTTTGTTGTTGTAAGACTCTCAATTATGAATCTATGAAGACTCTGAATTTTCTTTATTTCCCCATTGTTATAATTTTTGCAAATATTTATTTGGTTTTTTTGAATGATTAATTTTGCATCTTGCATCTGCACCCATAGCATTTCATGTGCATTTCCCGTGTTGTGTCTCATCTCACTGTCTTATCTCCAGAATCATACTGAATCCTCGCCATCAATACAACACACGAGCCCAAGCTCGTCAAAGAATGGAAGAACACAATTTGGCTCTGGATAGGGTTGACAATGAACTTGAAGACTTACAAGGAAGCGTAGGACGAATCATGGAGGTCTTACAAGTCATCAATGTAAAAATGGACACTCAGGCCACTGTAGTTTCCGAGATCACTAATGTAGTTGTGGAACCGATCCCAACAGCAGCCACTGTTGCAAGTATTCCCCCGTATGGGTTCATACCAGGTTTTGTACCTCCGCCACTAGTCAGTCAACAATCAGTTCCTCTAGGGGCAGAGATTCCCTGAGTTGTTCCGACTTATACTCCAGCCTCTGTACAAACTCAAGTACGCCCTATTTTTCACAGCCATCCACCAGTGTTTGAAGTTCCTGATGGGTCTGAAGAAGGAAGTGGACGACATGATAAATTGAAGGAGAATTTAGAAACTATAGGGAGGAAGGTTAGAGCAATGGAAGGGAATGATATCTTTGGTACTGATGCCAAAGATATGTGTTTAGTGTCTAGATTGGTAATTCTGCCAAAATTCAAAATCCCCAACTTTGATCAGTACACCGGTGCTACTTGTCCTCAGACGCATTTGATCATGTATTACCGAAGAATGGCTGCCCATGTAGAAGATGATAAGTTGATGATCCATTGTTTCTAGGATAGCTTGAAAGGAGACCCTGCTAAGTGGTATTTGAGCCTAGATCAATCTCGCAATCACTGTTTCCAAGACTTGGCCGATGCTTTCATAAAGCATTACAAATACAACATGGACTTGGCCCCAGACAGAAGACAATTGTTGAGTATGACACAAAAGAATTTCGAATCATTCAAAGAGTATGCACAACGATGGAGGGAGACTGCCTCTCAAGTGGAACCTCCTTTAAACGAGAAAGAATTGACAGATTGGTTTGTGGATACGGTGAGACCTGAATTTTATGAGAAGATGATTAGCAGTGTAACATCGAGTTTCTCTGACATAGTGTCCGTGGGGGTGAGAGTGGAATTGGGATTGAAGAATGGAAAGATGACTAGTAGTTCCAGTGGTTCCAACATCAACAACGTTAAGAAGTTCAGTGGTAATTTTCATAAAAAGAAAGAGGGAGAAACAAACACCATAACAGTGGCGAAAAGGAATCAGACTTGGAAGCAGCCCTATCAACGATATCAACGGCCTCCACAAGGTTATATTCAGCAGCCTCCACAAGGCTATATTCAGCAACCTCAACAGAATTTGACACAACAACCGATGTATCCAGTACAGTATGCTCAACAACCATATGTGGCAGCTATAGCACCTGCTTTCAATCACCTTGTTCTAAGTTATCAGACAGTGCAACCAACACCCATGTATCAACCAATTCAACAACAAGGGTATCAACGAGCGCCCAACGCTCCACCCTATCAGCAATATCAGCAGCCCAGGGCTCAGGCACTAAGGCAGAATTACCAAAGTCGAAGACCAGCAACCAAGCCTCCATTTCCTCAGATACCAATGACTTATACAGAGTTGTACCCGGCTTTGGTGCAACAAGGGTTAGTAACAACACGACCATTGAATACACCTTCAGACACTTCATCACCTCATTACAATCCAAATGCTCATTGTGCCTTTCATGAAGGTGCTGCCGGTCATGACTTAAAGGGGTGTCTTGCCTTGAAACATATTGTCAGGGAGCTCATAGAGAAGAAGATTTTGTCTTTTGATGATGTACCGCCTAATGTTAAAAGTAACCCATTGCCAAATCATGGAGGAGTTAATGCTATAGAAGAAGCTTCAGAGGAAAGGTTAGTTTGTGATGTGTCAGAGATCAAGACTCCGTTGAGGTCACTTCATGAGAAACTGTTGAAAGCAGGGCTGATTAAAGGTACCCATAGTAACTGTGAAGAGTGTTCTGTTAATCCTAAGGGGTGTGGTGTAGTACAAAAAGATGTGCAAGGTATGATTGATGATGGATTATTGCAAGTAGGTATCAAGGTAAAGAAGGAGGAAGTTTCAGTGGTTGAGCCTGTTTTCAATCTACCAAAGAAAAGCGAGAAAGTCCCTGTATTCAATATGATCAGCAAGAATGTGAAGCCTGTTTTTGACAAATCTGTTGTTGGTCAGCCTCGACCAGTTGTTATTCAGAAGCCGAGATCGTTTCCTTTTGAGAATAAAAAGGCAGTCCCATGGAAGTATGATATGGTTGTGTTGGACCAAAGATCTGGGAAGATTATTCAGAATGAGAAGGTAAAGGATGACCAGGTTGATGTGACAAATATTACAGGAACGAGCAAGATGACTCGTAGTGGTCGAATATATCAATCCAAGATAACTTTAGTTGCTCCAAAAGAGGTTACCCCTGCCGTGACGGCCAAAGACAAAGAAATGCCCATCACAGAAGGAGATGCTGAAGAGTTCTTAAGGATTATCTAAAAGAGTGATTACAAGGTTGTTGATCAGCTTCATCAAACCCCCTCAAAAATATCAATTTTGTCTCTCTTGATGAATTCCCCGACCCACAGAGAGGCTCTACAAAAGGTGCTAATGTAATTACATGTGACGAAGGATATAACCCCTGGCCAATTTGATTCGGTAATAGCCAATATTACAGCCTGCAATACTCTGAGTTTCAGTGATGAAGAGTTGCCAAGTAGAGGACGTAATCATAACCGTGCTTTGCACGTATCTATCAGATGTCAAGAGGACACGTTGGCACGAGTTTTAGTTGATACTGGATCTTCGTTGAATGTGTTGCCTAAAAGGTCGCTTGCCAAGTTAGCATATCCAGGGGCAGAGATGAAGCCGACATCGTTAATTGTGAAAGCTTTTGATGGTTCGAGAAGAACGGTTGTTGGGGAAGTGGAGTTGCCAATTATGATAGACCCTCACGTGTTTGATATCACATTTCAGGTAATGGACATTAACCCGACTTACAGTTGTTTGTTAGGACGACCTTGGATTCACGTAGAAGGGGCAGTGACTTCCACTTTACATCAAAGGATGAAATTTGTTGTAAATGACAAACTGGTAATTGTGCATGGCGAAGAGGACTTGATGGTGAGTAATTTATCGTCATTCAGGTATATTGAGGCAGATGAGGATGCGTTGGAAACTTCTTTCCAAGCGCTTGAAATAGCTAACGCAGTAATGATAGAAAACACAGTGGCAAAGAGTGGTCCATCTTTTGCATCCACTCAGAGCATCAGGTCTACGTTAGAAGAGGGTACTCCTGCAGGTTGGGGAGAGATTATTGAAGTGAAAGCAAGATTGGGATGCCAAGGGTTGGGTTACAAACCAACTCATGTTGAAGCGTCAACACAGACCGAAGAACGTCCGAAGACTATCCAAGAGGTGTTCATCAGTGGAGGATTCCAAGTCAATGCCGTGGGAGAAGATTATGAAGACGAAGACATTGAACATTTGGTATATCATGGTGAAGCTGCTTTAGGCAATTGGGAGGCTATTGAGATTCCCGTAATCTTTCCTGTGTCGAAGTAATTTGTTTGTTTTTCTTTACTTGTTGTTGTTTTTATCTTTAAACCTCCATGGCCATGCCCAAGGCTATAGGATGCATTTTTTAAGGGCCCTGTGCTTTCAAGAATTTTATGATTAATGAACTATTTTGTTAAAACCTTTTGTTGTTGTTCCCTTATTTGCTTTTGATTCAATGTTAAAAAAGAAGATGGCATGTTTTCTAAAAAATCATCAAAACTTTTTTTTGATTGCTGCATTTGTCCTTGTGTGTTTTAATAAATTAAGCCATTCCAACATGTAGTGACACCCCAAAACCTGTTGAATCCGTTGACTTTGCTTTCCCTCATAACCTTGACTCACCAATATACCAAGCCGAAGATGAGGATGAAGATTTTGAGATCCTTGATGAACTGGCGAAAATGGCATGTTACGAGCACCCAGAGCTTCAACCTAACAAGGAACAGGTAGATGTTATTAATCTTGGCACCGAAGAAGACAAGAAAGAGGTCAATATTGGGGCAACACTTGGGGGAAGAAGTCAAGCAGCATTTGGTAAAGCTTTTAAAAGAGTATGTGGATGTATTTGCTTGGTCATATCAGGATATGCCAGGTTTGGGCACAGACATAGTGGTCCACAAGTTACCGCTCCGACCAGAATGCACGCCAGTCAAGCAGAAGCTCCGAAGAACTAGACCTGATATGGCTCTTAAGATTTGAGACGAAGTGAAGAAGCAGATTGTTGCAGGTTTCTTGGCAGTATCCAAGTACCCTGAGGGGGTAGCTAATATTGTACCTGTGCCAAAGAAAGATGGGAAGGTCAGAATGTGTATGGATTATAGGGATTTGAATAAGGCCAGTCCAAAAGACGATTTCCCTTTGCCGCATATTGATACAATGGTTGATAATACGACTCGCTTTACGGTTTTCTCGTTTATGGATGGTTTCTCCGGATACAACCAAATCAAGATGGATCCAGATGATATGGAAAAAACCACGTTCATTACTCCTTAGGGAACTTATTGTTACAAAGTCACGCCTTTCGGTTTGAAGAATGCTGGTGCCACTTATCAAAGAGCCATGGTGACCTTGTTTCATGACATGATGCATAAAGAGATAGAAGTGTATGTTGATGATATGATCGCCAAATCTCAAAGTGAGGAAGACCATTTGAATCATCTGTTGAAGTTGTTCGAGAGACTCAAAAAGTATCAGTTGAGACTAAACCCAGCCAAGTGTACTTTTGGGGTGAGATCTGGGAAATTACTTGGTTTCATTGTTAGTCACCGAGGAATTAAGGTCGATCCAGATAAAGTTCGAGCCATTCAAGATATGCCGGCTCCGCAGACTGAGAAACAAGTCAGAGGTTTAGTTGGAAGATTGAACTACATATCCAGATTTATTTCTAATATGACTCTTACTTGTGAACCCATTTTCAAATTGTTACGCAAGGATCAGACAGTTATTTGGAATTTAGATTGCCAACAAGCTTTTGATAAGATTAAAGGCTACCTTCAAGAGCCTCCGATCTTAATACCTCTTGTTCCGGGAAGACCTCTTTTCATGTATTTGACAGTACTCAAGAATTAAATGGGTCGCGTGTTGGGTCAGCAGGATGAGTCAGGACGAAAGGAACATGCCATCTATTATTTGAGTAAGAAATTCACCAACTGTGAGAGCTGATATTCACTTTTAGAGAAAACGTGTTGTGCTTTGGCATGGGCTGCCAGACGTTTGAGGCAGTACATGATTGGTCATACTACTTTATTGATTTCAAAAATGGACCCGATAAAGTATATTTTTGAGAAGCCCGCTCAGACAGGAAGACTCACCCGTTGGCATATGTTGTTATCAGAATATGACATCCAGTATGTGGCCCAGAAGTCAATCAAGGGTAGTGTTTTATCATATCATCTTGCAGATCAGCCAGTTGAAGATTATGAGTCTCTCAAGTTTGATTTTCCGGACGAAGATATTATGTTGGCAAAAGATTATGAAGAGCCAGGTCCTGATGAAGGTCCCGAGCCGGGTCTTTGGTGGAAGATGATGTTTGATGGTTCCTCAAATTACAGTGGGCATGGCGTAGGCGCCGTTCTGATGAATCCCGAAGGTGGGTATACCCCATTTACAGCATGGTTAGACTTTGAATGTACAAACAATATTTCCAAATATGAAGCATGCATTCTTGGCCTCAAAGCAGCTATTGACCTAAGAATCAAACTTCTCGAAGTAAGTGGAGATTCAGCTTTGGTTATTTATCAAGTTACAGGAGAATGGGAGACCAGACATGAGAATTTGATCCCTTACAGAGCCTACATCGTTGAAATGATTGAATACTTTGATGAGATCACTTTCAAGCATGTTTCGAGATCTGAAAATCATATTGCCGATGCTCTAGCCATGTTAGCCTCAATGTGGAAAGTCAGGTATCTCAATGATGCTACTCTCATTCGCATTGAACGCAAGACCGAGCCTGCCTACTATCAGATGGTTGAAGAAGAAGTTGATAACAAGCCCTGGTTCCACGACATAAAGAATTATCTGTTAAAGCAAGAGTATCCAGCTGATGCTATGTCACTTGACAAGAAAACCTTGAGAAGATTGGCATCTAAGTTCTTTCTCAGTAATGATGTGCTCTATAAAAGAAATCATGATATGGTCCTGCTTAGATGTGTCGACAGACGAGAAGCAGATTTATTAATGCAAGATATTCATGAAGGAACATTTGGCACTCACGCCAATGGATATGCCATGTCCAAGAAGATTTTGAGGGCTGGGTATTACTGGTTGACTTTGAAAGCTCACTGTATTCAATATGCCAGGAAATGTCACAAATGCCAAATTTATGCGGATAAGATGCATGTGCCTCCAACATTGTTAAATGTGTTGACATCACCTTGGCCGTTCTCTATGTGGGGCATTGATATGATTGGGGAAATCGAGCCAAAGGCTTCTAACGGACACCGATTCATTCTGGTCGCTATTTATTACTTCACAAAGTGGGTTGAAGTTGCATCATATGCCAATGTTACTCGGTAAGTGGTGGCCCGTTTTATAAAAAAGGAGATTATCTGTCGATACGGAATCCCAAGCCGAATCATAACAAATAACGATACTAATCTGAATAATAAAACCATGAAAGAGTTGTATGGTGACATCAAAATTGAACATCACAATTCTTCTCCTTATCGTCCCAAGATGAATGGAGCGGTCGAAGCTGCGAATAAAAACATCAAGAAGATTTTGCAAAAGATGGTGAAAACATATAAGGATTGGCATGAGATGCTGCCATTTGCCTTGCATGGATATAGAACGTCCGTTCGCACTTCAACAGGGGCAACACCTTTTTCCTTAGTGTATGGGATGGATGCAGTGCTTCCTATTGAGGTTGAGATACCTTCCTTAAGAGTCATAATGGAAACCGAATTTGAAGAAGCAGAATGGGTGAGGGAAAGATTTGATCAGTTGAACCTTATTGATGAAAAACGCATGACTGCAGTATGTCACGGTCAGTTATATCAGAAAAGGATCAAGAGAGCTTTTGACAAGAAGGTTCGTATCCGAGAATTCCGAGAAAGGGAGCTTGTACTCAAAAATATTTTGCCAGTTCACAAAGATGCACGAGGAAAATGGATGCCCAATTTTGATGGCCCATTTGTTGTAAAAACAGTATTCTCAGGAGGCTTGTTAATTCTCACAACAATGGATGGGGAACAGCTTACACACCCGGTGAATTCTGATGTAGTACGAAAATATTACGCCTAAAAAGAACCAGATAAGTCGAAAACCCGCAGGGGCGGCTTATGCAATAATGGGTATCCCACTGGATCATAACCTATGAAGGAGGTCCAGGAAAAAGTTAAGGATGAGATTAAAAAAAATGATGAGCTCGCTAAGTTGAAAACCTGAAAGGGCGGCTTAGGAAAAAAAGAGGGTCCTGGTGGATTGAAAACCTGAAAGGGCAATCCAGGCAAAAGTTAGGGACAAAAACGTTTCACTGCATCAGATGGGTTGTCACCTCTGCAGAAGATCTTACAGGAAGTCCATTTCAACCACTCTTGTCAGAAGCAAGGTTTTGGAAAGTTTTAGTCATTAGGGGTAGAATTGTCAGTGGATTCAATGTAACCTTTTTCATATTGCCATTTTCAATTGTAAAAGTTCCATGGAGTTCTGTCATTGACAAACTTCCATTCTTAAATAAAATCAGTTTTTGGACCATTCTTTTGCAATTTACCATTTTTCTTTATTTCTTTTGTTATGCAAAACATCGTTTATTGATCAATGATAATTTTGAAAGCACCAGGTTCAAACTTTAAAATAACTTTTAAAGATTAACAAAACATAAAGTACTTTGGCTCACGGAAAGATTTGGTGGAAATCATACCTCTCGAAAGTCTTAAAGTGGCAGAAGCTTTGATGTGCAATCTCAGTACATCTCCCATTGAAACATCAGTTGATTTTGATTTGTTAGGTTGCTTATTCTGTCGTGTGTAGTTACCAAGATTGAAGACCCTCTCCCCAAGTTTATTTATGAGATATGTGTTAGAACACAAATTGGTTCTTAATAATATCTCTTTGTTTTGATGATAACTATTAGGAAATTTTGTATTTAAGAATTATATACTCTAAAATTTGCTTGAGAGTTTTTACTGCAGATAGTAAAGAAATTAACACTCCAGAAGCAAATCAGAATTGAATTCAAGAAACTAGCTAGAATATGTAGCGCCAGATGCATACATTAGAAGATTCTGATTGCTGCTAACAGAAGATCCTGAGCGTAGCCTCCAGAAGATTCTGAAGCAGAAGCTCCAGAAGAATCTGAAGCAAGCAAAAGCATCTGAAGCAAGTCAGAAGCATCTGAAGCAAAGAAGAATACTGTATGAAGAGTTTTTCAAAGCATAGTTTCTACAGAAGATTCTGAAAGTACTAAAGCTGCCAGTACTGAAGTTCTGTTTCAAATATGCTCTGATGTTTAACACGCTGAAAGCACACATGCTACAGAAGACTCTGATACAACAAAGTTCTGATCATCATTAGAAGACGCTGACCCAATCAGACTCTGATGAACTTGCTGAAAACTGAAGAAGAAATATTCAAAGATTATATCCGTTGGAGTAAATCAAACGTCTCTTTCCTCATTAATGCTAGACACAAGAACACATACAAAAAGGATTTCTCTGTGCTTTCTTCTTCTAGGAAAGGTCACTTGATGTGAAGACAAAAAGGCTCAGACCTTTTGGGACACTCTTCTCAACGTGCAGCTCACCTTGGATCAGCTGCCTATAAAAGCAAGTCTCCACCAAATTCTTCAGTTAGACATTTTTGCTGAAAAGAAATTAAAACATTCAAGCTCTCATACTTTCATATTCATTCTTAGAATTAATTTCATTGTACTTAAACTTAAGAGAAATATCACTGTTGTGATAAAAGCTTTTTAGAAGCATTCTTACTCTTGTATTAGATTTACATTGATTGTAAAGGATTTCCTTAAGAGGATTCAGTTGGAATCAGTAGCTCTTGAGAAGACTAAGAACAGTTGTTCTTAGGTGTTACTATTGTAATCTGTTTGATTAAATAGTGGATTAAGTCCTTGTTAGAGAAAGGCAAATCACTCTAGGAAGGGTGGACTGGAGTAGTTGAGTTCAATGAACCAGGATAAAAATAATTGTGTTTTAATTCTAAGTTTTAATCTTTCATACTTATTCAACCCCCCTTCTAAGTATTATCTCACCTTCAGTTGGCATCAGAGCTCCGGTTCTGTGTGTGCTACCACTTAACAGTGACAGTAAAGATCCAGAGAGAAATACTTTGATATATATTTATTTGTTACAATGGCTGATAATACAATATCCAACATTAACAATAAATATGAAGAAAGGGACAGAATCAGCACCTAACCCCCTATGTTTGATGGGGAGAAATTTGATTACTGGAACGACAGAATTGAAAGTTTTTTCCTTGGATATGATGCTGATTTATGGGATCTAGTCATAGATGGATATGTTCATCCCACAGATGGGAATGGCAAGAAGATAGACAGAAAATCTATGACAGATGCTCAGAAGAAAGATTTTAGAAATCATCACAAAGCCAGAACAATATTATTGAATGCAATTTCTCATACTGAGTATGAAAAAATTACAAACAGGGAAACTGCCTTTGATATGTTTGAATCCTTAAAGATGACTCATGAGGGAAACTCTCAAGTCAAGGAAACAAAGGCTCTGGCTCTGATCCAAAAGTATGAGGCCTTCAAGATGGAAGACTCTGAATTTGTTGAAGCTATGTTCTCCAGATTTCAGATCCTCACTGTTGGGCTAAAGGTTCTGGACAAGGGATACTCTACATCAGATCATGTAAAGAAAATCATCAGAAGTCTACCTACCAGATGGAGACCAATGGTGACTGCCTTGAAGATGGCTAAAGATCTGAACAAGATCTCTTTAGAAGAACTCATCAGCTCACTGAGGAGCCATGAAATTGAGCTTGAGGAAGATGAACCTCAGAAGAAAGAAAAAGGTAAATCTGTTGCTTTAAAATCTAATAAATCTGCTAAAGCTTTGCAGGTTATTGAAGAAAGCTCTGAAGAATCTTCTTTTGAAGAAGAAGATGAATTATCCATGCTGTCCAGAAGGATCAACAGACTCTGGAAGCACAAGGGAAAGAAGTTCAACAACTTCAGAAGATCTGATCATAGAAAGGAATCTTCTGGGCACAGAAGATCTGGAAAGAAAGAAGTTGTGTGCTATGAGTGCAAAGAACCTGGGCAGTACAAGAATGATTGCCCCAAACTTCAAAAAGAAAAACCCAAGAAGAAGTTTAACAAAAAGAAGAAGGTTATGATGGCAACATGGGATGACTCAGATGAATCTGAATCATCTTCTGAATCAGAAGAAGAATGTGCCAATGTTGCACTGATGGCCAGCACAGAAGATCAGGAGGAAGGAACCTCAGGATATGAATCAGATTCTGAATCTGATGATGACGCTGAAGAGGTAATGGCTAAACTTACTAAAGAAGAACTTATAAAAGTTTTATCAGAAGTTCTTAAAAGTTATAACAATATCAAACTCAAATACAAGAAGCTGAAAAGCAATCTTGAATCTGAGATTGATCTTCTGAAGACAGAACTTGTTGAGCAAAAATAAATTAATCTGAAAATCAAAAATGACTTTGAAATAACTCAACAAGAATCTGAATCTGAGACTAAGTCATGTGAAAACATTTTAGAAAAATATGACTCTAGCTTTCAGAGATTCCTTACTAAGAGCATAGACAGAAGCAAGATGGCTTCTATGATCTATGGTGTTAGTGGGAACAACAAAAGAGGTATTGGATATGAATCTTCATCTGGAAGTAATCCAAAATCTGTTGACAAACTTTTCATCAAGAAGACACCTCTGTATTCTCAATTTAAATTTGGTCACTTAAATGACATTAAACACACAAGCTCTGAGAAGAATACTTATGTGTTTAAACCCAAGGCAAGTCAGAATAAACATTATGTTGAAAAATAGAAGTTTAGACAAACCTACAAACCAACTATCCCCAAAGGACCCAAGAAGATCTGGGTACCTAAAAATAAAATAATTCCTGTTGCAGATGTTCTTAGCAGCAAGGTCAGGATGCCAATCATGGTACCTGGACTCTGGATGCTCACGACACATGACAGGAGAAAAGTCTATGTTCCAAAGCCTGGAACTTAGATCTGGAGGTGATGTGAAGTTTGGAGGGAACCAGAAGGGCAAGATCATTGGATCTGGCACCATTGGAAATGGTAAACTTCCCTCTATTACTATTGTTTTACTTGTTGAAGGGTTAAAGCATAACTTATTGTCCATAAGTCAATTAAGTGACAATGGTTATGATGTTACCTTTAATCAAAAATGTTGTAAAGCTATAAGTCAAAAGGATGGCTCTATCCTATTTAGTGGTAAGAGGAAAAACAACATTTATAAAATAAATCTTTCAGAACTTAAAGTTCAAAATGTTAAATGCCTCTTGTCTGTTAATGAAGAGCAATGGGTCTGGCACAGAAGATTGGGCCATATTAATATGAGACGTATATCTCAGATTAATAAACTTAATCTTGTCAGAGGACTCCCTAATCTGAAGTTCACTTCAGATGCTCTTTGTGAAGCATGCCAAAAAGGGAAGTTTTCAAAATCTTCATTTAAATCAAAAAATGTTGTTTCTACTTCCAAACCACTAGAATTACTTCATATTGATCTGTTTGGACCAGTGAGAACTGCATCCATCAGAGGCAAGAAGTATGGATTAGTCATTGTTGATGACTATAGTAGATGGACATGGGTAAAGTTCTTAAAACACAAGGATGAGTCACATTCTGTGTTCTTTGACTTCTGCAAGCAAGTCCAGAATGAAAAGGATTTCAAAATTATAAAAGTCAGAAGTGATCATGGTGGTGAATTTGAAAATAAATATTTTGAAAAATATTTTTCTGAAAATGGCATTGCTCATGATTTTTCCTGTCCTAGAACTCCACAACAGAATGGAGTTGTAGAGAAGAAAAACAGAACTCTGCAAGAAATGGCCAGAACCATGATCAATGAGACAAATCTGGCAAAACACTTTTGGGCAGAAGCAATCAACACAGCCTGTTACATTCAGAATAGAGTGTCTGTAAGACCTCTTCTGAAGAAGACTCCATATGAACTGTGGAAGAACAGAAAGCCCAACATTTCTTATTTTCATCCTTTTGGATGTATTTGCTATATGTTAAATACTAAGGAAAATTTGAACAAGTTTGATTCCAAAGCACAGAAGTGTTTCATGCTTGGATATTCTGAACGCTCTAAAGGCTACAGAGTATACAACACTGAGACACAGATTTTGGAAGAATCCATTCATGTCAGATTTGATGATAAGCTTGGGTCTGAAAAGCCAAAGCAGTCTGAAAACTCTACAGATAGAGAAGTAGTCTTCATTGACTCTGAAGTCCCAGAATCAGACAAAATTCAAGTGAAGGAACCAGAAGCAACGCCGGATGTTATTCCTTTAACTTCTCAGATGAACAATCTAAACATTTCTGAAGAATCAACTGTTAGAGGATCATCATCCAGAATTAAAGCTTCTCATCCAGAGGATGTTATTATTGGAAATAAGGATGATCCCATCAGAACAAGATCCTTTCTAAGATCATCTGAAGCATCACTATTTGGACTGGTGTCAGAAATTGAACCATCTTCTGTAGATGAAGCTCTGCAAGACAATGATTGGATTATTGCTATGCAAGAAGAGCTAAATCAATTTACCAGAAATGATGTATGGGATCTAGTTCAAAGACCACAACGATTTAATATAATTGGTACAAAATGGGTCTTCAAAAATAAGCTAAATGAGAAAGGAGAAGTTGAAAGGGATAAGGCAAGGCTGGTTGCTCAAGGGTACAGTCAACAAGAAGGTATTAATTACACTGAAACTTACGCTCCAGTGGCAAGGTTAGAATCTATACGCCTTCTTATTTCATTTGCTGCACAAAATAACATCACTCTGTATCAGATGGATGTTAAAAATGCCTTTCTTAATGGTATTATAGAAGAAGAAGTTTATGTCCACCAACCTCCTGGTTTTGAAAATGAAAAATTTCCAGATCATGTTTTCAAATTAAAGAAATCTCTATATGGCTTAAAACAAGCTCCCAGAGCTTGGTATGAGAGATTGAGCAATTTTCTTCTGGAGAAAAATTTCATCAGAGGCAAAGTGGATACAACACTCTTTTGTAAATCAATTAAGAAAGATCTTCTAATTTGTCAAATTTATGTAGATGATATTATTTTTGGATCAACAAATATTATGCTTGGAAAGGAGTTTGCTACATGTATGCAGGCAGAATTTGAAATGAGCATGATGGGAGAACTCAGATTCTTTCTAGGAATCCAAGTTAATCAAACTCCAGAGTGCACTTACATACATCAGACCAAATATGTTAAAGAACTTCTGAAGAAATTTAACATGACTGATAGTAAGCTGGCAAAGACTCCCATGCATCCTACTAGCTCACTTGGCAAGGAAGAGGTAAGTAAGAAAGTAGACCAGAAGCTCTACAGAGGTATGATTGGTTCTCTTCTTTATCTAACTGCTTCTAGACCTGACATATTGTTCAGTGTTTTCCTGTGTTCTAGATTCCAATCAAATCCTAGAGAATCACACTTGACAGCTGTCAAGAGGATTCTAAGGTATCTGAAAGGTACTTCTAATGTGGGTTTGTGTTACAGAAAATCTGATGATTTCAAATTAGTTGGATTCTGTGATGCTGACTACGCTGGAGACAGAGTGGAAAGGAAAAGTACTTCTGGAAGTTGTCAATTTCTAGGAAGAAATCTAATCTCCTGGTACAGCAAGAAGTAACCCACAATAGCACTTTCAACCACAGAGGCAGAATATATTGCTGCTGCTGGATGTAGCACGCAGATGCTCTGGATGAAGAGTCAACTAGAAGATTATCAAATTTTTGAAAGTAACATTTCTATCTTTTGTGATAATACTTCTGCTATATGTTTGTCCAAGAATCCCATTTTACACTCTAAGGCAAAACATATAGAAATTAAGCATCATTTCATCAGAGACTATGTTCAGAAGGGAATCATAAATTTAGCCTTTGTTGATACAGATCATCAATGGGCAGATATTTTTACAAAACCCCTTGTTGAGGATAGATTCAAATTTATTCTGAAAAATATTGGTATGGATTTTTGTCCCGAATGATATTTGTCAGAAGCAAATTTTTACAGATGCAAAAATGCCTAATGCTCTGAAGTATTTCTTCTGATTGCTTATTTATTCTGCTTAATATTTTTTGTGAAACTCTGAACTAACAATCCTTAAGAGGATTTGAATGTTGGTTAACGTTTCATTTCTCAAAAGAATTCAGAACACATGCAAGCAAACACGTGTCACACCAAATCTGAAGAGGTGGCGTGTACATTACTGAAGAGACGTTTGAGGTGAAGTTTGAATAGTGAAAATATTGATTTTCCCCCCAATTTGTCAGAAGCAATAAATGTTTGAAATGATTATTATTCTTTGTATTTAATGCTTGCTCAAACGTGCAAAAATTCTGACTGATGGTATGCCTAAATGTTTTAGTATAAATACTTGACCTATCTTCACTTTCACACTTTTCACAATCTCAAAATTTTTTATGCATTTTGATCTTCTCTTCTCTCTGCATAAAAACCCTAAGCATGTGACAAAGCATTCTTCAATGGCAACTTCATCTTCAACAGCTGCTCAATTCCAATCTTCAATGGCTGCAGTTACTTCTGCAAACATGGGTGTTGCTCCATATTCTCCTCCCAAAAGAACTCTTTTAACCCCTGTTGAAAAGTTGGAGGTTTTGTGTGAATCAATGGTAGAATTTGATTCACTTGCAGAAAATGGCTTTGAGTTTCGTTCTATCATTGGTGCTCAAGGATGGGTAAAGTACTTTGATAGACTCTTTGGACCAGTTTACCCCCTCCTTGTGAAAGAGTTCTGGATCCATGCCTCAGTTTACCCTAAGTTCATCCTATCTTCTGTACTGGGAAAAGAAATCATTATAACAGAAGATCTAATTAGAAAGTTAATTGGATATGAAGAAACAGATGGTGTTTCACACTTGCCAGCTGGGCGTGTGGACATGGATGAAGTGTATGAAGAAGTGATGACTGCTGGTCAAGCTTCTAACAAATTCAAGGATCTGAAGCCTGATTACAAGATATGGGCCAAGATCTTCATGGGATGCATCCACCATAGGAAGTCAACAAATTCTCCAGACTATGTCAATAATGAACATCTCTATTTCGTGTATTGCCTCAGTCAGAGCACCAAGGTAGATCTTCCATATTCTTTTTATGCATCTGTGGAACCATATAAATGCATCTAGAGAGTATGTGAAAGAAAAAGGACAGAAGATCAGAACCTAGATCCCTTTTGGAAGGTTGATCTCAGATCTTCTAACTGAAAATGGATTGGTCACTGCTCTGTACGCTGCTGGAGTTACAGAGGAATTGGAATTCATAATGGGAAAGCCTCTGAATGCCAAAAGTCTTCAGAGACTCAAAATAGTTGATGAACTCACAACAGCTCCCAAGTAGCTGAATGTGTCTGAACTGAGTAAGAAGAGGATTCCTGTAGATGACTTTCCACTGTTCTTTGCTGAAGAGCCAAGACACATTGTTGTGATGTACATTGATGAATGTAAGAAGGAAGGAAAGCCTGTTCCTGCAAACGTGATACAGCTAGCAAGACAACCCCTACCTGATGTAGAAGAAGAAGAAGAAGAAGAAGCACAACTACAGAGGAAAAGGACTCAGCCAGAAGCAGAACCTGCACCTGCTCAGAAGAAGGTCAAGATTACTGAGAAGCCACAGAAGCTCTTGAAGAGAAAAGAATCTGGAGACACTACTTCTGTACCAGCCAAGAGGATCAAGATAAAAGGTACTAAATCTTCTGTATCTTCTGCAAATACAATTGCTTTAAATGATTCTAATATTAAGTCTGTTCCAAAACCACCCTCAACACAAACTACCTCTGTTACTGCTCCAAGTTCTAAATCACCACAAAACAAGCACTTGTTCCAACACCAACAACAACAAAAACAATTCCAACACCAAAAGTCTCTGTACCACAATCATCTCAACCAAAAATACAAATCAAACAGTTTGTTCCACAAAAACAATCTTCACAGAAACAACCATCAGAACAACAACCTACAGAACAACAACCACAACCTTCTATACAACAAAAATCATCTAAACCATCTAAACAAAAGACATCTGAACAACAAAAGCACCCACAAGAAAAACAACTAGAAAAACCACAAGAATCTCAACCAGAAAAAGCCTCTGAAAATCCACCATCAAAATCATCTGAACCCATTGCAACTGTTATTTCTGAACCTACAAAAGTAACTTCTGCTCCAATTTCATCAGAACCAATCACAATTCCATCTGATTCACCCATCTCAGAACAACCATCAAAACCATCTGAAATTCCTTCAAAACCAACCAACACTTCTGAACCCCACATTCCTGAGACAGAAGTTCTTGATGTCACACCTTTAAAAACTGTGTTTCAAGTATCTTCTACTTCCTGCAAACCAACCACCTCCTCAAACTCCTCAGAATCAGACATCCACCCAGACTTTCTAGTCTCTCCATCTCACAGAGACTCTGAGGTAAACCAACCTGAACCTATTATACCTTCAAAAGCTCCCATTCCAGATCCTATTCCCACACCTGCACCATCCTCTGAAATATTGATTCCAAATTCAAACCCAAGATCATCTATATCTTGTGCCCAAGTATCGTCTCTATTTCATAATCTAGCTTATGGTTTCAAACTCAAAGACTTTTATGACAGAGTTGAACCATCTGACCCTATCAACCCTCTGAAACCAAAACTCACCATGACCCTTCCATCTGTGATTCTTGACTATATAAAATCCATGTCAGATGTAAGATCCTTAGCAACTATATCCTGTTCTGCAAAATCTGATAAAGCTGTTGCTTCAGCTCTACTAATTACATCTGATAACAATGTTGCATCTGATGAACCACCCAAATCTGCCTTCCAAACCTACTCAAATAAACCTTTTGATGTAGTTACCCTTCACACCAAAGCAAAACCTCATTTGTTAAATGCCTTAATCAGATCCAAAGAAAAAGCTCCTGAAATACCTTTTATTCCATACTATCCTCCTCCTCTGATCTCCATCCAAAAATCAATTTTTCCACCAACTCCCCAACCAAAACCTGTAACTCTGGAAACTCTGTTACATCCTAAGCCCAGACTTAATATTAATCCTTTATTTCAATCATTTTTTTCAAGAAATACAGTTGTATTTAGGTACTGTACAGAAGAAATGCTCAGCAACAATGGATGCCAAAGAATCTGACATCATCTGGAATGGATTCATCAAAAGATTCAACTCTGTGGCCTCAAATCTGAAGAACATCTGTTCTGATGATGCGAAGCTCAGATTTGCTGAGGCTACAAGGACTCTATTCTGGACTGTCAAGAAATCTGAACCTCTGCTCCTTACAGATGCTCCTCCACCTTCAGCAGAATCTACTGACATTGCATCTGAGGAAAATCCATTAGCTATGACTCTAGTAGACCCTCCTTCTAACTCCAATGCTCCAGACTCTACAGAACCCATGGAAATTGACTCTGTTCAAGCTCTAGAACCTGATCATACTTCTTCATCTGAGATAAAGAAAGAACATCCAGATTTTGAAGATAAGATTGCTGCTCTGGAAGCTGGCCAGTCAGAGATCAAGTCCTGGATGGCAAAACAGGATAAGAAGTCTGAGGATATGACATAATGGATGTCAAAGCAAGATCAAAAGAATGAAACTATGGCTAAGTGGATGTCCCAGCAAGAGCAATCCTCCTCTGAGATTACAGATCTATTGAAGATGCTTTTGTCCAAACACTCTTAGATTTTCATTTTTTTCATTCTAATGTTTTTGCATCTGATGTTTGCCTATGTACTTTATTGATATATCTTCTGATGCATGTACTCTTGATCTTCTGAATGAATCAAAGTTTTCTCCATTGAATTATCTCATTTACTGTTTCCTTTTATTTGTCCTTTTAAAGTTTTTACTTTTTGCTAATGACAAAAAAGGGGGAGAAAATATAGATCTGAACTGTTTAATATAACTTCACCAGAATGAAACTTCAGACATATTTATTCTATCTAACATTTAATCTGACTATTTCAGAACATTAGATAAGTACATTCTATAAAAGAAACTCTGAATCTCTCAGATCATTTGACCATTATCAAACTCTGAATATTAAATCTGCAAGACATTCTGACTTTCAAATGTTAAAAGAACAAACAAGATCTAACTCTGAAGATTACTCAAGACAAAAGGGAAGTTTCTATTCCTTATTTGTATTTAACTCAGGGGGAGATTCATCATCTCAGGGGGAGTTATAATTCTAATATTTTCAATTAAACAAAATTTCTGATGCTTTTTGTCATCATCAAAAAGGGGGAGATTGTTAGAACACATATTGGTTCTTAATAATATCTCTTTGTTTTGATGATAACTATTAGGAAATTTTGTATTTAAGAATTATATACTCTAAAATTTGCTTGAGAGTTTTTACTGCAGATAGTAAAGAAATTAACACTCCAGAAGCAAATCAGAATTGAATTCAAGAAACTAGCTAGAATCCGTAGCGCCAGATGCATACATTAGAAGATTCTGATTGCTGCTAACAGAAGATCCTGAGCGTAGCCTCCAGAAGATTCTGAAGCAGAAGCTCCAGAAGAATCTGAAGCAAGCAGAAGCATCTGAAGCAAGTCAGAAGCATCTGAAGCAAAGAAGAATATTGTATGAAGAGTTTTTCAAAGCATAGTTTCTACAGAAGATTCTGAAAGTACTAAAGCTGCCAGTACTGAAGTTCTGTTTCAAATATGCTCTGATGTTTAACACGCTGAAAGCACACATGCTGCAGAAGACTCTGATACAACAAAGTTCTGATCATCATTAGAAGACTCTGACCCAATCAGACTCTGATGAACTTGCTGAAAACTGAAGAAGAAATATTCAAAGATTATATCCGTTGGAGTAAATCAAACGTCTCTTTCCTCATTTATGCTAGACACAAGAACACAGACAAAAAGGATTTCTATGTGCTTTCTTCTTCTAGGAAAGGTCACTTGATGTGAAGACAAAAAGGCTCAGACCTTTTGGGACACTCTTCTCAACGTGCAACTCACCTTGGATCAGCTGTCTATAAAAGCAAGTCTCCACCAAATTCTTCAGTTAGACATTTTTGCTGAAAAGAAATTAAAACATTCAAGCTCTCATACTTTCATATTCATTCTTAGAATTAATTTCATTGTACATAAACTTAAGAGAAATATCACTGTTGTGATAAAAGCTTTTTAGAAGCATTCTTACTCTTGTATTAGATTTACATTGATTGTAAAGGATTTCCTTAAGAGGATTCAGTTGGAATCAGTAGCTCTTGAGAAGACTAAGAACAGTTGTTCTTAGGTGTTACTATTGTAATCTGTTTGATTAAATAGTGGATTAAGTCCTTGTTAGAGAAAGGAAAATCACTCTAGGAAGGGTGGACAGGATAGGATGTCTCTAAAGAAAACCTCGTTTGGACGCGAATTTCGTGAGGGCTCTTGCATGCCAAACATGCAAGGGCACACTACTCTCCACACTAATACTAAGTGTGTACTCAAGCCTGGGTATTGGGCTTACCTCTCAATGAAACAACCCACCCAACAACACAACAACAACAACATAATATAATATGCAACAATAAAATGCAAATGCACTAATATACAATAGATAATGTACATAAAAGCAAATAACTGCACAAAATTAAACACCCAAAGAACAGAAACAAACAAGCGCTAGGATTGACTCGCATAGGGAACCAGATTCCCCAGCAGAGTCGCCAGCTGTCGCAACTGCAAAAAACACCCGGCAGAAAAATAGAAAAGTCGCCACTGAACAAGAATAAAAGAAAAAGAAAGATACTCGATAGGACATCGTCGCCTTATGCCTACGTATTTTCCTTTGTGCAATGGGAAAGTCAGAGTCAACGTAGTTTGGAAAACTACCGGTGATGGGGGAGGGTTGCTCGCCAAGACATCACCATCTTGTGCCTACGTATCCTCATATGGTATGAGAAATCAGAGAAAACGTAGTTCGGGTAAATGAAACCACAAGTTGGTTAACTATTTTTTATGAGTGACGCTAAGTTCCCATTCCAGCAGTTAGGGACGATGCATGTTTGCGATAGAACAGAAAAGTAACATACTCTTTCTAAAAATGAAGTTTGAAACAACGATCCCGAAGGATAAAAGGTTTGAGTTTTGTTTATGAGTTTTAGTGAAGTGAGTTAATTTGCTTTGTGATTCATGTTGCACTAAAGACTATGACATAGGAGCGAATGCGTCGCATATCGCCCAAAGGGCATACACTAAACACTCTAGACAAGTGAGGAGAAACCACCCACTCATCATTTCCCACGTACTTAAGGCTTGTAGCATACAACGTTCATCGTGTTTATTAGATGAGTTAGAATTTATTTTGAGATGAGAAGAGATACACACGGAAGGTCTAAGGGAAAACTCGACCCTAACGTTGTCATGCAAAGTGGTCCTAAAGTTGGGATGCGAAAGGAGATTCTATCCTAATGTTAGCATGCAAAAGATGGACCTAAGGTTGAGGTTAAAAGGGACTAGCCTACTTGTTATCATGCTTGGATCAAAATCCTAATGTCTATCTTACTCCAAATTCAATCGGAAATTAAATTGGAATAAGAGTCCTAAGGGAACATGCAAAGACAAGGCAAAAAGCAAGAAAACAAGGTAAAAACAGCAGCTACAACAGTGCCTCCTGCACTAAACAGCAATAATATCCAACACACAAGCAAGACAACATATAACATCACATGTTTCAGCACAAAAACGGATGTGAAAAGCGAGGCAGCAAGCAAGTAAAGCAAAGACAGCATGCAAGTTCAAAGCATGGACAACTGTGGAAAGTATGGAGCAAGCAAGCTTGAATGCAATTAATCAATAACAAACACCAATCATGGGTAGACATCATGTAACAATGGACATGCTTCAACCATCAAACATAATCAATCAACAAGAATGCATCAACAAAAATCAACAAGATCAACATGTTCTTTTCAAATTAAATTGGACGGTCGATGCATATTGATTATTATTTCTGTTTGTCTAAAAATACAGACTTTGCATCGATGCATGGTCCTACTTTGGTCGACGCATAGTGTCGCTAATGTGAAAAACGAGGTCGGCAATGACAGAAGAGTTGCCACCTTTCACTATTTATCCCTCAGAACGGGAAAGGAAACGATCGGAAAAAACCTGACGAAAAGGTATAAGACAAGGTCATCGCAACCATTGTCTGGATTCGAGAGTCGGTTACGCAAGGGGAAGGTATTAGAACCCCTCACGTCCATCGTACTCGATGGGATCCATGCTTGTTGTGTTTATCTGACGGGTTTGTTATATCTATCTACAATAAAGGTCTGGTCTGAAAAGAAAAGAAAATGACTCGGCAAAGCGTCGCACTTTATGCCTACGTATTCCCATCTGGAACGAGAAATCAGAGTCAACGTAGTTCGCCTAACTACGGGTGAAGGTTGCTCACCAAGATATCGCATCTTGTGCCTACGTACTTTCACACGACGCGAAAGATCAGAGCAAACGTAGTTCGGGACATGAGAGACACAATTTGTCTTTTTTATCCGAGTAGGGTTATTAGACGGTTCCAGCAGTTTGGTGTATGCAACTCGCTCGACAGAGACTTAGGCGTTTACCGTTTGCGGTAGAACCGGGAGTTAACAAAACTCTCCTTCTGAAAAAGGCTTCCAAGGGATTAAAGGTCCAAGAGGACAAAAAGAGTTTGATCTTTGTTTTCTGTTTTTTAGAGAAGTATCTTTTATGGATATTTGCAACTGATATTGCACTAGAGACTATGACCTGAGAGTGAATGCGTCGCATGTCACCCAAAGGGTGCCATACAAAAAATCCAGATTGTTGAAAAGAAACTCTCCAACAATCCTTTCTCAAGTAGCTTAAGGCTCATAGCGTACGACGTCAATTAACCTTTATTACTGTATTTTGATTTGCTTGCAGATGAGAAGAGAAAAGACGCACTAAAGGGGAACTGATCCAATCCTAAAGTTGTCATGAAAAATTGAACCTATGGTTGAGGTTAGGAGGGAATCTAACTAATGTTATCATGCATGGTTAGAACCCTAATATCTGTCATAACTTCTCTTGAACAAGAGAAGTCAGAGTCCCTAGGGGAACATGGCAAAGGAAAACAAAACAGCAAAAGAAATAACTGTACAGAAACAACTGTAAATAAAATGCATGCAATGCAACACACAAGCAGAAGGAGCCAAGCTCAACTTCTAGAGCAAACAAGCCCAGAGGCAACACACAAACACAGGCAAGGGAGACAACCTCAACCTTAATCCAACAAGCAAAGCCAATCAATAACAGTCAAGCAGAGGGAGACAGACTCAACCTCTAATGCAGCCAAGCAAAGGGAGCTATTCTCAACCTTTAGGATGCTCTTAAGCCTAGATTACTATATGAGGAACCTAGTCTAATGCAACACACAGTCAATCAGTCACTCAAGCAACAACAGAGCAGTCAGAAAAACAACAGACAAAACAGCTCAACAGCAGAGCAGATAAACAGCAAACAGACAAATAGTCTGCAAACAAACAACTTCAAGCAATCTTCAAGAGAAGTCTTCATATTCATGCTCCAACAAGCTCCAACACAATAGAAGAGAATAAACATCAAGATTATTGGATTGATGATAGGAAGCAGGAAGGAAACCAAAGGAATCCCTCCTGACACTCAATCAGTCATCAGAGAAAGGCATCCTCAAAGGTTCTACCTCTTGTAAAATGCCATACATCCTTCCAAAGGAAAGATGAGGCTTTCACATAGGGACCTTTAATCATAGGATGAGAATGGAAAGAAATCAAAGAAATCCATGTTTTATGTGAAAAAGGAGATAACAACTAAGCTCTTCATAAACCCTAATTGAACAAGCTCAAAGAAAGCTTCCAAAAGATGGCCTAAACACCAAATCAAACATCACCATCAAGCAAACATAAGCTTAAACATGTCTAAGACACCAAAAAAGAAGATTAGCAAGCTTATCATGCACTAAAGGCAACCATTGGGGTCAATCTAACGCAAGTGCTAGGTTATGAACATGTTAAGACTAGCTTAAGTATTAATTCAATCTAAAATACCTAAACTACTTCTAAAAATCTATGAAATTTTCTAAGGGAAACTAAACATGTCATGGACCTATAGTAGAAAGATCAGGGATCAAACCTGATGGGATAGTCTCTAAACAATTCATAAATCACAAGGCATCAATATAAAACCCTAAAATGGAAGGCCTAATGTTCTTGAATAAAAACAGAATCTAATGTTGTCTAAAAAATCTAAATTAAATCATAGGGGATCATGCATCTCTAATCAACCAGCTAGCAAAAACTCAGCCCAAGATTCAATACCAATTACAAGAACAAAAATCAACAAAATCATGTATCAAATATACAAAATTAAAGAAATTAATAAAATGGAAAAAATCAAATTAAATTAAAAAATAAGCAAACCATAAATGCAACATTACAGAAAAATCACAAAATAAAAGAGGATCATGGACATATTTTTAGATTATTTTTCTGATGATTTATGAAATTAAAAAGAATTAAAGAATGAAAATGCAATTAAAATAAAAAAGAAATGAATTAAAAATCAAAATAAGAAAATAAAAATCAGAATTAAAAGGGGAGCGTTGGATGGTTGACTTGGTAAGCTAATCTGAGGTCTCAGGCACTGCCACCTCATTAATGAAACGACTGTGTTTCATTCCAAAACTCAAATGTTGAAAACAAGTCGTGTCCACACGATCTAATGACAAAGTCAAGTTCCAGACTAGATCCAAGGGTTCAGACATCATCTTCTCCATTTGAAAGCCAGTTGGAGGGAAAGTCTCAGGCACGGTGGTCCGGTGGTCCTCAGCCTTCTTCTCCGGCGAGCAGGCATTTACAGGTGATCAAAACTCATCAAAAATTATGTGATTCCACTCCAATTTCCACACTGATTCCAAATATGACATTCATTTCTCTCAACTCTCAACAGAAAATGAAACACGAAGAAGATCTCAAAATTCACCTCATCCTGAACTCTCACCAATCCTTAATTCAAGACCACAGATCTGTTCCTCTTGTTACACTGATCATCCTCAACTAAATAGATCATGTAGAATCCTCAAGATCAGGCCAAACTAACTCTCAACAGAAATTACATCGCATCCTATTTTGTCTCTAATCAACCAAATTCTTATCCAGATTTCATCTATGTTTCAATCCAAAGCCTATCCACATACTATCCATGCCTAAATCATGATAGAATCAGTGGAAATTTGAAAGTTACATACCTGACTTTGAGCTTCAAATTGAGGTGGTTAGGAAGCTTCTCTTGGTCCAATCTCTTGCAGATACGTTCAATGGAGTGTGATAAAGCTTCCAGGAACCTTGATATGGCTTGAATCCTTCTTAATCAGAATTCACGATTTCACTTGGAGCTCTTGAAACTCAACTCTCTATCTTTGCTTCCAACACGAATTGATCACCAAAATGGAGCAAAACCTTCTTCTGAACTTATATACAAATGGTTTATGGGCTTTTGTGGTCCAATTGAGGCCCAAATCAGAAAATCCACTTTTGAATTTTCTTTCAAAACTTCAACAATGGTGTGCATGTGTTTTGGCTTAAAACTTCTCTTGGAAGCTTTCATTCTTTCCCTTGTAGTCTGTTGAGGGAGTCTAGAGTGATTAGAATGCTTGAATTCATCATAGGAACAAATTAAGAAGTGTTGCTTACTTGTGAAGTAACAAACCACAACACCATGAAAAAGACCTCAAATGAAAAATCCAATATTGCCAATGTGTTTAGGATGTTTTTTCTGATTAAAATAAGTATTCATATGGCCTATTTTGAACACAAATGAAATAATCATGAATTTTTCAATTAAATGCCTTTAAATTCTTTCTTTTGCAAAATTTCTCAAACCAAGTCTCACCCTAAGCCAAATCAATTCATCATGAGGACATGTTTGACCTAAAAACATAATTTTGAGCAAGTTTTGTGTTGAACAAAATCTCATTTGAAGCTTGCAAGGTGGTGAAAATGACCTATAATGCCAAATGACCTATAATCTTACTTTCCCAAAATACCCCTAACTTGTAAACCTCATAACTTGAGTTCTACAAATCAGATGGAAAACTTATAGTACAATTTGGAAAGCTAAGATCAAGACCTACAACTTTCATGTTGGCCAAAAGTTTAGGAGAAACACCCTTCAAGGTCAAACGTTCCTTGGAAGTTGGTGAACTTTCACAGACAAATTTCACATTCCTCAGATAACCTGTAACTTGTCTGGGTCATAACTTGAGTTCTATAAATCTAATGGAGGACTTATAGTACTCAAATTAAATCTAAGAGCATGCTCTAAAAGTTTCATGTTGGCCAAAAGTGGATATGTGTTGCACCCCAAAATTTGCCCAACCTCTTTTCTTATTTGGTTTATGTTTCATTGCATTAACATTTGCATAGTTATATCATTTGCATATCATAATATCATTCATATAGAAGGGGATCAAGTGTAATTCTTATCAAGAGGAGACTAGCTAGAGGTTTTATTCAAGCTTGAGAAGTTATTAAGGTCATCAGGAGGTGATTTGATGACCTAAGAGTTTAGATGTTTGCATGTAGATTTTCTCCTAACTTGAGGATCAATTGAAGACCATCAGAGGGATGTGAAGTGTTGAATATGAGAAGAGGATGTGTATGGAGCTCATAGAATGCCTAGAGGGCCATGGGAGAGCTCAATCAAGTCATTGTGTCAAATGCAAGAGCCACAGTTGTGGTGCAAGCAATTAGGGTTTCATCTGGGTCAATCCTAGGTCAACTGTGCAATTGAAGAGTATCAAAGCCTACTTTTAGGTCATGGAGTTCATGAAATGATATGCTGAGACATTTGTGGTGTTGTGCCAAGATCAAGTCAAGAAGAGTCAGGAGTGTGGGAAGTTGCTAAATTCGGGTTTCAATGTCAAATCCTCTATTAAATGCCTAACTTCAAGACCATATAAGTTAAGATTCAAGTTCCAAATGGATCTTTGGACAACATCGAACTTGTAGAGCATCTCAATAACTTTAATTTGAGTACTATAAGTCCTCAAGGGGATTTATAGAACTCAAGTTATGGTCCAGACAAGTTACAGGTCCTCAGATGTCTCTAAAATTTGTCTGTGAAAATCATCTGACTTCAAAGCTATTTTTGACCTAGAAGGAGGTTTCACTTGAAATTTTGGCCAACATGAAAGTTGTTCCTTATGATCTTAGCTTTCCAAATTGTATTAAAAGTCTTCCATATGGTTTGTAGAACTCAAATTATGAGGTTTACAAGTCAGGGGTATTTTGGGAAAGTGAGATTATAGGCCATTTTCAATCATAGGTCAAAATCTCCAACTTGCACTTGTAAAATGGATTTTTGTTCAACATGGAACTTGTATAAAATGTTGTTTTTAGGCTAACCAAGAATTCATGATGAATTGATTTGGCTCATATCAAGATTTGGTTTGAAATGGCTTAAAAAGGAAGATTTTAAAAGGATTCAAAGTTGAAAAATTCAAATTAATGGTTAAGTGACCAAAACATGTCAAGTATATACTCATTTTGATTGGAAATATCATTTCAAATACAATGACATTGGTAGATTTTTGAGTTAGGGCAGAATTTCACAAGTTATCATTTGGTTTCTTCATATGCAAGTTACATGACCAAACCATTCACCAAGGCATTTCAAGCAGTCCTTTTGGTCCCATTGCATTCACAAGGCATTTTGCAATTGAAAAGGAAGCTTCTAGAGCAATTTCCATGGCCAATTCACGACTGTCACATGGGAATTTTGAAGAGAAAACAGAAAATTGGAATTACTGGATTGGGCTTCAATTGAACCTCTAAAGCCCATAGACATACTCTATATAAGTCATTTGATGATTTCAGACTCTGGTTGAAGCTCATTTCGTGGTGGAATCAGAGATAACAGTTGGAATTGCAAGGGAGCAAGTTGAAATCGTGGTTTCATTTCCAAGCAAATTCAGATCAAATTGAAGCTTATAACATCTTTCTCTTGCATCCTTGAGTGATTCTGGAGAGTTTTGAAGGCTGAATCGTGCTCTAACTACATCTGTTCATAGATCTACACCAGGTATGTAACCTTCAAATTTCTCACAATTCTAGGAAGATGTAGTTCCTTTTGCATATGTGGTTAGGATCTAGTTGAAGCATAGATCGTTTCTGGACAAAATTCTGAGCAATTAGAGACAATTTAGGTTGAGGTGCAATTTCTGTTTGGACACGGTTTAGCTTGATCTTAAGGATTTAATATGATTTGGATAGATCAGGTTAATCTAGGAAGTGTGAGGATCATTTCTATGCAATTAAATTATGATTTGATGATGATCAATATTGAAGTGTCATTTGAACTTTGAATCGGATTTCAAAACCTAGCCTGATCTAGAGAAATTGGAGATGATATTTGAGATCCTCGTGAATTTCTGAGTGAGATGATATCAAGTTTGTTGAGTTTTGGCTACCTGTGAACACCTACTCATCGGAGAAGATGACCGGAGGTCTTCTCCGGCCACCACACCTGGCTTCCCTCCATCTGAGGATTTGAACGAGGACGATAACGCATTGCCGTTGGATTAGTCTGTTGAGAAGACTTGGTAGGATCATCTGATGGTCATGATTTGAACTGAGGATTTGGCTCCAAATGCAAAATGCATCGTTTCATTAATCCCAGTCAGCGTGTGACTGGGATGCCTGCGTGGACATGCTCTCTGACCTTGGATCTGCATACCTTGTCAATTCATCCAACGTTCATGACATTTTCCTAGTTTTAATTTCTTTTATTTCATTTTTATATTATTTTAAATGCATATTGATTCCAAAAATCATAGAAAATTCATCTTTGATCATAAAAATATTTTAAAAATATGTCCATGTCCCTCTTTCAATTTGGGATTTTCTGGGATCAATAAATTACATTTTCATACATTTTTCAATTGAATTTGCATTTTTCTCTTTTATGTTATTTCTTTAATTTTGCATATTTACCTATCTGTTTTGTTGATTTTGGTTTGATCATTTGGTTTGGTTTCTGAATTTTATTTTTGAGTATGTTGTAGGTTAGATGTGCATGCTCCCTTAGGATTTTTATTAGATTTTTTTAATAATTGTAGGTTCTGTTTTAGGTGAGATGTTTAGAACCTTCCCAACTTATGGTTTATCTTGACACAATTCAACTTAGGATTTATTTAGTGGACCTAGAATTTGATTTAGGCTTTGATATTTGAACCCTAGAATGTTAAAACATGCATGTTTCCTTAGGAAATTTCTTAGATTTTTACAACTTAGTTTTCTATTTTAGATTCATTTCACAAATAGGTGTTGCTTTTGGTAATCCTTCTTTGGTGCCTTGTCTTGTTTGATCTTGTTGGTGGCTTTGGAGCTTGAAGAGCTTAGTTTCTTTTTTGGAGGAGGGGTTGGACATCTTGTAGCTGCTGTGGATTGGCTTGTGGAGCTTAGCTTGAAGCTTTATTTCTCTTTTAGGAGCTTTTTTAGAAGCTTATAGGATTAAGGTTTTAGGAAGAGCCATTAGAACTAGTTCTTTTCTTTTCCTCAAAAATAGAATGCATTGTTTGCTTCTATCCTCATCCCATGATGCAAAGTCCTCTTAAGGAAGCCCCATCTTTCCTTTGGAGGGATGAGTGGCATGCCTTAATGAGTAGAACTTTTGAGGATGCACTTTCTTTCCATGTTGGTTCCTGATGAATTCCTTTGGTCTTCATCAGGTTTCCAAGCATTGTAACTTGATCTCAATGATAATTTCTCTTCTTGTGGAGCTTGCTAGAGTTTGAAGATGAAGAATTGAAGAAGCTTGAAGATAGGAGCCAACTTGAAGATGAAGACTCTTTGCTGTCAATTCAATTTTGCTGACCACAGCTGCTGTTAAAGGTTGAAGTTGCTGTCTGTAGAAGATTGTTGTTGTTGCTTGGGCTGCTTCCTCTGTTTTTTTTGTTGTATTGTCTGTTTGCTTGTGTTGCTTACCTTTAGGTTTGAGGTGGAGCTTGTATCCCCTTGCCTGTTGTTTTCTTAGGTTTGAGGTTGAGCAGGACTCCCTTGCCTCGCTTGTACTGTTGCATAGCATGCATTTTACTGTTTACTGTTTATTGCTTGCTTTCTTTTGTTGTTTTCCCCTAGGATCTCTGATTTCCTCTGTGCAAGAGGGAATTATGACAGACATTAGGTTTTTAAACCATGCATGATAACTGTAGGTAGATTCCCTTTCAACCATAGTTTTAGGGCGTCTTTCTCTTCTCCTCTCAAAACAATTCAAAAATACAATAATAAGGTCAATTGAAGTCGTACGTTACGAGCCTTAAGCTATCTGGGAAAAGGTTGGTGGAGGGTCTCTCTCCAGTAATCTGGATGTTTAGTGTGGTACCCTTTGGGTGACATACGAAGCATTCACTCCTGGGTCATAGTCTTTAGTGCGACAGAGATTGCGAACATCCTAAAAAACAGTTCTTTCGTAAAAGATTCAAACAAACATTCAAACTTTATTTTTGTCCTCTTGGACCCTTAATCTGGAAAACCCTTTCATAAGGAGATAAAAAACTGTCAGACAAACTTGTGTCTTTTGTAGCCCGAACTACGTTTGCTCTGATCTTTCATGCCGTATGAAAGTACGTAGGCACGAGATGCGATATCTCAGCGAGCAACCTTCCCCCATAACCCGTAGTTAGGCGAACTACGTTGACTCTGATTTCTCGTTCCAGACGGGAATACGTAGGCATAAAGTGCGATACTTTGCCGAGTCATTTTCTTTTCTTTTTAGATCAGACCTTTAGAGTAGATAGATAAACACACCCTTAGATAGAAAACAAGCGTGGATCCCGTCGAGTACGACGGACGTGAGGGGTGCTAATACCTTCCCCTTGCGTAACCGACTCCCGAATCCAGGATTTGGCTGCGATGACCATTACTTTCCCTCTTTGCGTTAGGTTTTCTCTGAGCGTTTCCTTTCCCTCTCTTGGGATAAATAACGCACGGTGGTGACTCTTCTGTCATGGTCGGCGCCGATTTTCGCAGTAGCAACAATATGAAACTTGCATCTTGAGATAAGTAGTCTTGAAGTTAGGCACTAAATAGGGGATTTTACCCTGAGAACCCTAGTTTAGCAACTCCTCACACTTTGAACTCTTCTTGAATTGATCTTGGAATATCATTTTATGTATCTCAACACAACTATCCATGATTACAAAGACTCAAAAATGAGCTTTGATCCTCTTCAATTGCATAGTTGACTTAGGATTATCCAGATGAAAACCCTAATTACAATACCCTCAACTGTGGCTCTTCACACTTGGCACAATGACATGATTGAGCTCCACCATGACCCTCAAGGCACTCTATGAGCTCTATCCACACACTCTCTCCTTGATCAAGGCTTCACAATCCACTGATGATCTTCAATTGGTCCTCAGATTAGGAGATTAACCACATACAAACAACTGAACTTCTCAAGAACCCAACCCTCTTCCAGATAACTTTGGTGACTTCTCAAGCTTGAACAAGACCTCTAGATAGGCTCCTCTTGATATAAACCACACTTGATCCCCTGCACAAATGAACAATGCTATGCTATGCAAGTGTTAGATCAATGATATGCTAATGCAATGAAACATAAACCATATAAGAAAAGGTTAGGCAAATTTTGGGGTGCAACAGCTGCCCGTATTCAAGCGGCTTGGACCATGACTTGATGAAAAGCGAACGACTTTCGAACAATCGAGGTAGAAGACGATTGAATACCAGAGAACCCGGAAATTTGCTAACCGAAGAAATAAACTGCAAAACTGCTTGGGGAAAAAGATCCAGAAAGTTGAATTCGGTTGTCACGGCAACAACTGATCAATCATCTGATACAAAACATGATTTCAACATCAACAACCTGTGTGACACCACAGGCATTGAATCCAAACAATCAACTTCAAAATACGCTACAAAAAGCGGGCACTACGTAAAGCGCGTCATCCCTGTACTATCCGAGATCTCCCATTTCCGAGCAACTCTGCGGGGAAAATCTGGCAACAAACTCCAAAGTCTAATTATGAAGTCATCCAATGCCAATAACAACAACTTCAAAGTCTAATTATGAAGCTATTCAACATTGACAACAACTTCAAGGTCTAATTATGAAGCTGATGTAATGCTGACGTAACAGCAATTAGAGGAAACTCTGTTGGGGAATTGCTAACGACGACTCCAAAGTCTAATTATGAAGCCGTGTAATGCTGACGTAACAGCTACTCGAGGAAAACTCTGCCGAACTTCAAAGTCAAATTATGAAGTCTGCAATGCTGAGGTAACAGCTACTCGAGGAAAATTCTACCGAACTTCAAAGTCAAATTATGAAGTCTGCAATGCTGACGTAACAGCTACTCGAGGAAAATTCTACCGAACTTCAAAGTCAAATTATGAAGTCTGCAATGCTGACGTAACAGCTACTCGAGGAAAAACTCTGCCGAACTTCAAAGTCAAATTATGAAGTCTTCTAGAAGTTTTCCGAGGAATTTCTAACAACAACTTCAAAGTCTAATTATGAAGCCATTGACAACAAGTGATGACTTCAACCGTCAAATCGCTGAAATCTTCTCTTAAAATGCTGACAAAAACTTCAAAGTCAAATCATGAAGCCTTGACAACAAGTGATGACTTCAACCGTCAAATCTATGAAATCTTTCTTTTAAAATACTAACAACAACTTCAAAGTCTAATCATGAAGCCGTTGAATGCTGAAAGCAACTTCAAAGTCAAATTATGAAGCCTTTTAGAACTGACAATAACTCCAAAGTCTAATTATGAAGCCATGTCATGATGACGAACTTCAAAGTCAAATTATGAAGCCGTATAATGCTGCTAACAGCTTCAAAGTCTAATTATGAAGCAATTTAGGACTGACAACAACTCCAAAGTATAATTATGAAGCCATGTCATGACGGTAACAACTTCAAAGTCTAATTATGAAGCCGTAACAACAAGTAATGATTTCAACCGTCTAATTGCTGAAATCTCCCTTTAAAAATGCTAACAACAACTTCAAAGTCAAATCATGAAGCCTTGACAACAAGTAATGACTTCAACCGTCTAATCACCGAAATCTTTCTTTAGAATGCTGACAACAACTTCAAAGTCAAATCATGAAGCCTTGACAACTAGTAATGACTTCAACCGTCTAATCGCCGAAATCTTTCTTTAGAATGCTAACAACAAACTTCAATGTCAAATCATGAAGCCTTGTAGCGCTGATATAACAAACTTCAAAGTCTAATTATGAAGCCTTTTAATATTGCCAACAACTCCAAAGTCAAGTTATGAAGCCTTGACAACAATCTTAGGAGAACTCTGCCAGGGAAATTCTGACGTCGAATGCCAGACCTTGACGACGAGTAATGACTTCAGATGTCTAATCTCTGAAATCTTTCTCTTTGAAATGCTGACGCGACAGCAACCCTGAGGAAAACTCCGCTGGGGAATTTTCGATAACAACTCCAAAGTCTAATTATGAAGCTGCGTAAAGAAAACTCCGTCGGGGAAGAAGAGAAACTTAACCAAGCAACTCTGATAAGGGAACACATGATAGGACGAACGTCATCATCCCATATCTAATGCCAGAAATCTGAATATCCGAAAACTACCCTGCATAAGAATTCGAATTACTTGCAGGGAAGAACACTTGAACACAAAGAGACAACCAACCTGGCTTATGTTTCAAAATGCATATGTTTGAAAATGGCGTAATACTCCATATAAGATGGAATGTTGCACATTTGGGTAGATGCAATGCAGATATGATGCAAATGCAGGCCCGACTGTCGGAGAAAAGTTGGATACAGGACCGTTTCTGCAAAATAAATGCTAAAGACAAAGCCAACTCCGCTGGGGATAACCGGGTATCACATAATTATTCCAGCAAAATAAATGCTGGAAAAGTGAACCGACTCAGCAGGGGGAAGAAACAATCCTGCTGGGGGATAGTTTTACGATCCGGAGTTACGAACTCTGCTGAGGATAATCAACCTATTGGAGGAAAGACAACCTGCTGGAGAAACAGAAAAAGCCATGGACAACCTGGTTGTGCCCTGGGAGGACTTCACTGGAGATTACATGTGCACGCGACCACCACTAGGGATGCATATCACTCGCATACGACTCCTGTGGGGACAAAAATGTAACTTCCATCTGCTGGGGAGGAATAAAATCACCTAGAGCCTGCTCCTACGTTAAGGGACTCTGGCTGGGGAAACACAACCCCTTAGCTGTTTGTTGCGAAGGTAATGACCCTGCAAAACATGAGCAACAACAAGATATCCTATACAAAAGGAAATATCCAGGTCAATAGCCGTGACGATCGCTCAGTCAATTCAAAGTTTTAACAATTATTGGCCGAGGCCTGCAAGTTTATGCACGTGCAAGTTTATCAAAAAGATTGGCGTTTTCCACAAACAAAATAGTAAAAGTTAAAACAAGCAACAACATCAAGTACTGAATAGTATGCGTTTATTGATAACGGGCCTGTAAATAGGCAAAGTGTTGTACAATGGATGCAAATCCTGAAAAGAGGAAGCTACAAGATAAATACAGATATGTACAGAGGTACAAAGAAATTTGTATACATGTCGGCAACAAGGTGCAGACAAACACCATGTGTTGATCCTCCTATGACTCGCCTGACTTCGACGCTTTCCCGATGCTTCGTCCTCGGAAGAGATTGACTTGGATAATCGACCCTCAGGTTCTCCCAAACCACTAAGCAATGCAGTATCAAACTCGGACCGCAGTCATTTGCTTTTTCAATCCCTAACTTTTGCCTGAATCACCCTTTGCGGGTTTTCAATTCACCGGGATACCCTTTTTTTCCGAAGTCGCCTTTTCAGGTTTTCGACTTTGCGGGTGTACATATTTTTCAATTTTATCCCTAATTTTTGCCCGAACCTTTTCTTTTTCTTTTTTGGTTCGCCGGGATGCCCCATTTTTGCCTGGACTCTCTTTTTTCTGTCCAGCGGGTCTCTTTAAGCAAAGTATTTTTTAACTGCATCCGAGTTCACAGGGGATAAAAAATCCTCGCCATCCATGGTGGAAAACAGTAAGGCTCCTCCGGAGAAGACCTTTCGAACGATGTATGGACCTTCATAGTTGGGAGTCCATTTGCCCCTGTGATCTGATTATGGTGGGAGAATCTTCTTCAGCACAAGATCGCCCGTCTGAAAGCTTCGAGGGCACACCTTCTTGTCGTAAGCTTTCTTCATCCGGCTTTGGTATAACCGACCATATGCGATAGACGCAAGTCTCTTCTCATCCATCAAACTGAGCTAATTCATCCTATTCCGCACCCACTCTGCCTCATCAAGTTGGACATCGAGCAAAACCCTTAAGGAAGGAATCTCAACTTCTAATGGTAGGACAGCCTCCATACCATACACCAGTGAGAAAGGTGTTGCCCCGGTCGATGTGCATACCATCGTACGATAACCGTGCAATGCGAATGGCAACATCTCATGCCAGTCTTTGTATGTCACAACCATCTTCTGAACTATCTTCTTGATGTTCTTATTGGCCGCTTCAACAGCGCCATTCATCTTGGGCCGATAGGGAGATGAATTGTGATGCTCAATCTTGAAATCCTGGCACAACTCCTTCATCATCTTGTTATTCAGGTTCGAACCATTGTCAGTAATGATTCTTTCAGGAATGCCGTAGCGACAAATGATATCCTTTTTGATAAACCGGGCTACTATTTGCTTGGTAACATTAGCGTAAGACGCTGCTTCAACCCATTTGGTGAAGTAACCGATAGCTACCAGGATGAACCGGTGTCCATTGGATGCGGTGGGCTCAATTTTGCCGATCATATCGATGCCCCACATGGAGAAAAGCCACGGGGACACCATAACGTTCAAAGGGCTAGGTGACACCTGAATTTTGTCTGCATAAATCTGGCATTTATGGCACTTCTTTGCAAACTTGAAACAGTCTCTTTCCATTGTCAGCCAATAATACCCTGCCCGTAATAACTTCTGAGACATAGCGTGTCCACCGGCGTGCGTGCCAAAGGTGCCCTTGTGGACCTCCTCCATGAGTAGATTAGCTTCTTTCTTATCAACACATTGCAAAAGCACCAAATCATGGTTTCTCCTGTACAGAACACCATCTGGATTCAAGTAGAAATTGCCAGCCAATCTCCTAAGAGTCTTCTTATCGCGGCCGGATGCCCCAGTCGGATACTCTTGGTTCTTTAGGAAATTCTGGATATCAAAATACCATGGCTTGCCATCGGAAGCTTCCTCAATGGCGAATATGAAGGCAGGCCTATCAAGGCGAAAGATAACGATCCTGGGAGCATCATTCCAGAAGTTAACTTTGTACATGGAGGACAATGTTGCAAGAGTGTCAGCCATCTGATTTTCTGCCCGCGGCACATGATGGAACTTGACTCTGTCAAAGAAAGGCAACAACCTCCTTGCATAATTCATATATGGTATCAGATTGGGCTGACGAGTCTCCCATTCACCCTTGATCTGGTTCACGACTAGTGCGGAATCTCCATACACATCAAGATTTTTAATCCTCAAATCAATAGCCTCCTCGAGACCCATGATACACGCCTCATATTCAGCTTCATTGTTGGTAACTGGAAATGTCAATCTGACCGTGAACGGGATGTGCGTCCCATGGGGAGTCATGATGATTGCCCCAATTCCACTTCCATATAAATTTACAGCACCGTCAAAAATCAATTGCCATTGGGAACCCGTCTCAGGACCTTCACCATGCAACGACTCTTCGCAATCTTTCATCTTTAAGCACATGATATCCTCGTCAAGAAAATCAAACTTCATCGGCTGGTAATCATCGATTGGCTGCTCAGCCAGGTACTCTGACAGTATGCTACCTTTGATAGCATTTTGCGAGACATACCGTATATCGTACTCTGTCAGTACCATTTGCCATCGGGCAATCCTTCTTGAAAGTGCCTTCTCCTCAAAGACGTACTTGATCGGATCCATCTTCGAAATCAGCATGGTTGTATGATTTAGCATGTATTGTCTCAAACGTTTGGCAGCCCAAGCAAGTGCACAACACGTCTTTTCGAGCATAGAGTAACGGGACTCACAGTCTGTGAACTTTTTACTCAAGTAATAGATCGCATGCTCTTTTCGTCCAGTCTCGTCGTGTTGACCGAGAACACAACCCATACTGTTCTCAAGAACCATCAAGTACATGATCAGTGGTCTTCCTGCTACTGGGGGTATCAAAATCGGAGGTTCCTGCAAGTATTCTTTTATTTTTTCAAACGCCTTCTGACAATTTTCATTCCAGACAATTGCCTGGTCTTTTTTCAACAGTTTAAACATTGGCTCACACGTGGCAGTTAGGTGAGATATGAACCGGGCAATGTAGTTCAACCTCCCCAAAAAGCCACGAACCTCTTTCTCTGTTCTTGGCGCTGGCATTTCTTGTATTGCTTTTATTTTAGCAGGATCAACCTTAATTCCTTTTTCGCTAACAATGAACCCCAGTAGCTTACCTGACCTCACCCCGAAGGTGCACTTATTAGGATTCAGCCTCAGCCTGAACTTCCTAAGCCTCTCAAACAATTTCAGAAGATTCACCAGATGCTCTTCCTCCGTCTGGGATTTGGCAATCATATCGTCAACATAGACCTCGATCTCTTTATGCATCATGTCATGAAAGGGTGTCGTCATAACACGCTGATATGTTGCCCCAGCGTTCTTCAAACCAAAGGGCATCACTTTGTAGCAGAACGTTCCCCACGGGGTAATAAAAGTAGTTTTCTCCATGTTCTCCGGCGCCATCTTAATCTGATTGTAGCCCGAAAAGCCGTCCATGAAGGAAAACACGGAGAATTGAGAAGTGTTGTCGACCAACACGTCAATATGAGGAAGCGAGAAGTCATCCTTAGGGCTCTCCTTGTTCAGATCCCGATAGTCAATGCACATGCGTACTTTACCATATTTCTTTGGTACAGGTACTATATTGGTGACCCAAGGAGGGTAAGTTGTAACAGCCAGGAAACCAGCGTCCCACTGTTTCTGTACTTCCTCTTTAATCTTTACGGCCATATCTGGTTTCGTTCTTCTGAGCTTTTGCTTGACCGGCGGACCGTCTTCACGCAATGGCAAGCAGTGAACCACAATATCAGTGTCTAGCCCAGGCATATCTTCATAAGACCAAGCAAAGATGTCACTATACTCTCGAAGCATCTCGACAAGTCTCTGCTTGATATCACTTTGCAGCTCAGCCCCTATCCGAACATTCCTGAAAATTTCTTCCGAACCCAAATTAATGACCTCGATATCCTCCTGATGAGGCAGAATGATTCTCTCTTCTTGTTTCAACATACAAGTCAGCTCTTCTGGTAAGTCGTCGTCCTCAACAATCTCTTCTTCGGCTTGGAATATCGGGTGCTTAAAGTCGAAGCGAGTCATAGGGAGATCTTGATCGGTGTCATCTAAAATATGGATCCTTCAAAAGAAAGGGTTAAATGCTTCAAATGATATGCAAACGAAGCATACGACCACATTTCCATTTTATTGTAGACATAAAAATAGAAAAACAGGGATCACAACATTTGCATGAGGAAAACACATTTATTTAATGATTAAAACAAAGCATACACATAAGCAAGTAGGCCCTGAAATAAAATCACTATGCTCCGGGTAGGACATAGGATTGTACAATAATCGAAAAACAAGGCATTACTGTTTCGACGTCACTTGCACAAAGTCCTGGATAGACCAGTTGCATAGGCTCTGTCCTGGCTCGCTGGGCTTGATCCACAAATCCATGTCACAGTCGCTATCGCCCTCTTCACTGTCAGACACAGCATTGATCTGCTCAAAACTGACTCCTCCCGGAGTGAACACAATCGGTGCTTTGAACCTTAGCTTGCTCTGTGATGCAGACGACGACGACGGGAGATACCCTAAGCCGAACTTGTTTTGCTTAACAGGAATCTCCAGAACCTTCCCCCAACCTTTGGTCTCACTGGCCTGAACTACCGCTTGGGCTTCCTTGTATGACGACATAGCCACTTCTGGCCCACTGCTTATGACAGGCAATTTATCTCTGATTTGCACCCCTTCATAGGCTTGGCACAGTGTCTCATGGATCTCACCATCCACTTCAACATATTTAAACGATGACAGGTGGCTAACCAGAATGTCCTCCTCCCCACATATGGTGACAATGCTACCACCGACCATATATTTAAGCTTCTGGTGCAACGCCGATGTTACAGCCCCTGCAGCATGGATCCATGGTCGTCCGAGCAAACAGCTGTAAGCTGGTTGTATGTCCATGATGTAGAACATGGTATCAAACACCTCTGGACCGACCTGGATTGGCAAAGTCAATTTTCCGAATACGAACCTTCTCGTCCTGTCAAATGCTCTCACTACCAAGTCACTTGGCGTGTAGATTACACCTCGGGTATCTAGCTTCAGCAATGCTTTCTTGGGAAAGACGTTTAGGGATGAGCCAGTGTCAACAAGGACATGAGACATAACAGTGCCCCTACACTCAACAGAAATATGCAACACACTGTTATGGTTACGGCCCCTGGGCGTCAAATCAAAATCAGTAAAGCCAAGGCCATGCCCCGCATTCACATGCGCAATCACTCCTTCAAGCTGATTCACGGATATCTCCTGGGGTACATAGGCAGCGTCCAGAGCTTTGAACAAAGCATTCTGGTGAGCTTTAGAACAAAGCAACAGAGACAAAATTGATATCTTAGAAGGCGTCTGCTGCAGATGGTCGACAATTTTGTAATCGCTCTTCCGAATTAATCTCATGAATTCTCCTACATCTTTGGTCAAAGCCTCTTTTTCCTTCTCTTGAGAAAGTCCTTTCTCGTTGACTTTGCATTTCCCTTTAGCCATTCTCTCAGCTTCTACTTCGGACGACGAAAAGATTCTGCCGCTGCGGGTTATGCCCCCTGCCCCACAAGGTTATCAACTGACTCCACCGGCGGGCTCGGCAAGTTAATCTTCTCCCCATTGCAGTAAACTTCCACCCCATAATTCCAAGGGATGGTTTTAGTGCTTTCATACGGAATGGGTCCAGCATTGGTTATTGTGATAGTTGGCCTCTTGGGAGGTGCCGATATCGTGACAGTTTTGAACGAGATCGTAATCGTTGCAACTTTTCCCTGCTCTTCAGCTATTGCCTCAACAGGCTTCTCTTCAGCAGTGCGGTCAAATTGCAGCGTACCTTCGTCGATCAGCCCTTGAATACCTCTTCTCAAGTTATCACAACCCTCAGGCCGGGCCAAACAATCTATATATTCTGCATCACAACCAGGGAACACCCCCTCTTAGCAATCTGCTCTTGACATAACTCAAAGGCGTCTTCAATTCATCCACACTCATAACCAGATTCAGACTAGCATCTTCCAGAATTGCACCCACCTATGTAGATCCGTGAGATGGCATCGGATTCTTCTCAATATTGGGCGCCTCATTGCCGAAGTTTATAGCCTTGCTATCTAACAAATCCTGCACGTTGTGCTTGAAAGCATGGCAGTTCTCGATGCTATGACTGGGAGCCCCGGAATGGAAGTCGCAATGTGCATTAGCGTCATACCCGAAAGGAGGCTGCCCTTTAACGGAGCCAACGTCCTTTTCTCGACCAACTGTAACTGTAACAAAGTTGGAAGAAGCTAAGCATATGGCAGTGGAGGTGCATCAAATACCCTCTTCACAGCCCTATCCCGACCTTGATATCTCTGTGGAGAAGAATTCTGTCGTCCTTGTTGTTGTTGTGGCTGTTGTTGTTGCTGTTGAGGCACAAGAATGGTCACGCTAGCAATCTTCTGCTGACGGTATTGGTTTCGACCTCTACCTCTTCCTCGAGAGTTGTACACTGAATTAGTATCCCCCTGTCTCTTGTTCCCAAAAGCCTTCTTGCCACCTCCAGCTGAGGTCGACTCACCCGCTTGAATCTTACCAATCTTAACACCATTCTCAATGCGTTCCCCCAAGAGTATCAACTCAGAAAAGTTACTCGTCGTACAATTGATAAGCCGGTCATAGTACAACCCAGAGAAAGTGCCCACAAACATATCCACCAACTCCCGCTCTACCATGGGTGGGTGCACCCTGGCAGCTAGCTCATGCCACCTCTGGGCGTATTCTTTGAAACTCTCGCCATTCTTCTGAGAAAGGTTTTGGAGTTGGACCCTGTTCGGCGCAAGGTCGTGTCATACCCTAAATTTGTCCTACCCATTTTCAATTATTTTCACTTTTCGATTTTATTTTCTATTTTTTGCGTTGTCTGCTTATTTTTTTTTATTTAGACACGTGTCCGCTTGCAATTGGTCGTTTTTTTTATCTTCATGACCAATTAAGGCGTGACACGTGGCCTAACAACCTTTTTTTGTGAATTTTATTTTCTTAAACTTTTTCTTTTTCTAAATATTACTAATAATTTTTCTTTAGTAATTATTTTTCGTTTTTTAAAAAAAAATATTTCAATCTATTTTTATATTTCTTTCAATACTTATTGAAATGTTATTGTTAGTATTTATTTTATTATTTAGTTATGTTAATATATTAGTTTGCTCTATGGTTATGTTAATTAATGTTAATTAAATAAAAAAATTAACAGAATTAAGAAAAAGAGAAGAAAAAACGGAATGGGTTAAACCCGTGTTTGAGGCCCATTAAAGAGGGAGGGAGATCACACTGTTATAAAGAGAGGGGAAAGTTCCTCTGAAAAATCGAGGGTTACTGTTCATCCCCTTTCGAACCCTAATTCGGCGCATTCCCAATCCCCTTTCCAAAAAACCCTAAGCTACTGTTCACTAAAAAACGGTCGCCCCAATTCACTAGGGATATCAATGAAGCCAAATCGCGGTAGTTTCCATTCAAAACATCAAACAACTCGCAGCGACACAACAAGTTATGACGGTTGCAGTTCAATTCGACGGATGACGATCTCACACACATCTTTTGGCGTCACATCCAGCTTCGGCAAACAAGAGGTGCTCAACTAGCTCCGTTTTCTCTTTTTTCTCATCTCGGCGAAGATAAAACACGGCGTAAAGGTAAAACCCTGAGTTATCTCATTGGAATCGAGTGAAGTTTCTAATATGTTTTTTTACATCGGTACCATCGCTTTTAGCATAGCATGTTTCTTCAAGTTAGCATATGGTTCAAACTGTTAAGAGCTTCCCATTGTGATGTTTGTTTTAAAGGTTGTATTGAACTTACAGTCATGCTGTTGAAATAGCGTTTATCATTTTCCTGTGTTTTTGTTTCACATTCCATTTGTTATAACTTGAGTATACACTGCGATTTGGTTTGTGCCATTTTCTGCCGTTAGATTATGAATCTCGATTGATTTACTATTATTTTATCTGAGCTATTCCTAACTATTGTCATGCTCACGAAGGGGGTTTTGGTTTTGGTTCCAGTTTTTTAATCACTGTTGTAATTGATAGCTGCAAAAGAAGGAGACGGTGTCAAGATTTACGATTAAATTCAATTTTCCCGCAGCCACACTAACAACATGATTTACATTCAGTCCCGTTTTCATGAAGATTGTGTTGCTGTCTATGTTAATTTCATGTGCAGGTGATACAAATTGTTTCTCGGCACCGATACTCGATACCGTTGCAGTCAGAGCTGAAACAACGCGGTAACAACTCAGAGTAATGTGTCGCAAGCGAGAACACCTTAGCAGTCACTACAACAGCATTGCCATAACTACAGCGAGATGATAACAACGGAAGCTACAACGTTTTGCGGCTCAAATGAAGTGCGGTGACTTCGACACTGTCTTAGTTTTCGAGTTACAACTGAACTCAATTTCACCAATCTGTTCCTAGCTAGGATGCGACATCCCTAGTTAGTAGCGACAAATTTCAGGTCTGAACTGGGCCAATTCCGGCATTGCCGACAAATTCTGTTATTTCTCAGTTTCCAACACCACTTCCAATGACAAGGCCGCACCACAGTTGTAATCAGTAGTATCTCACTCGCATCTTCAATTCAACTCTATTTTCATGAATTCTATAATTGCTTGTTATCTTGTTTGGGTGGTTCTGTTTTGTACAGGTTATGCATTCAAAATAAAATTTGGATTGAAAAGCTTCCTTATGGGACTGGTGTTGATAAGTTCTAGGTTGCGACTTAGTCGAATTTCGACAACAGAAATATGAAGTCAAAGTGTATAGAGCAGCTTGAACTTATTAGCACGTCCTGAAAAGTTGAGAAGTAGCGGTCCGAATTTGATCATAAGGTGTACAGGGGTGACTCATTGAGAACCGCAGCCACCGACATCAACATCGACACATTCAGTTCAACATCTTTTCAGCTCACGGCGATGACTCGACAATGATACTACATCAACAACAATTTATGATGACTGGCTCAATTCCATTTCAAGTTCACAAAGAGTTTGTATTATTGTCTGTGACTGTTTTTATGTGCAGTGATTACAACATGACAGCAAAACGGCAGCGGTTTACAGCTCGAGTGAGTTGTCACGATTTCGCTAAATTAGCTTATCTTTTCTACAAAAGGGAATCAGTTTGTAGCATCAGTCTTACGGTAATGATGACTCACAAGCAGCCCACACCAAGTAATATGTTGGATTCGGTTCAGTTGGTCCAAGATCCATAATTTTCACCACCGCCAGCAATGTTTCAACACGCAACACAGCATCATCTCGGCAGACATGTACTGGATTCGAACACAACAACTACTTTTGAGCTTATTGGTTGGTCATGTATTTTCTTTTCGCTTAAACTCAACATATCTCGTGATTCAATTCTGTCTGCTATTTATTAGCTCATCTGCTTAGAATTGTTCTTTGGTTGTTTAAATTTTAATAGTTACTTGCTTAAGAACAATGCTAGTTTGGCATGTTTTATCAGGTAGTTTGGGTATCTTCATTATGTACTTATTTCTTATCCGATTCTTGCTCATGTTGTGATTGTGAAATCTGATTTTTTTTAAGATGGCTAGAATGATTAAAAATATTGATGATTGTTTGTTTCGAGCTATCTGTTCAATGAGTGCATCATTAAAATATCAAGTGTACCTAGTGTTGATACAAGCTTCACCTATTTAAGATATTGATGATTGTACTGCTTCTGGCTTTGTGTGTCAATTCTACAAGTCATTAGATTGAATTCCATGAAGGTTCTGTTTCGCAGCTTGCAAAGCTTGATGTTCTCACAGTTGCGTCGGTAAATCTCAAGTTCTTATTGTGTGTAGAATAAGCTTTGACATGTTATTTATTGCTTATACTTCTTAATTCAACCGCCCAAATGCCGTAATTGTTAACAAAACGGGATATTTGTTCAGACTGATGTCGACTTTAATTTGGTCTGTATAGTTTGGTTCGATTAAGAAGTCGGTTATGTTACCTTTTAATACTGCTTGCACTTTGATTCTGATTTAGAGCAATAAATTATGTAGATGTTGTTGGGTTTTCAAAATGTAGTGGTTCTGCAATGTTTTGATATGTCATAAATAATGTGTTGTTGTGAGTTTATTTTACAGTATTATGTGTAATTAGTGAAGCATTTTGTGCTGAAACAAGTTGTTGATGCGTTTCGATCCAATCGCGTGCGAGTTCATTTTCAAATCCATCTGCTGAACAACAATCTAGATGGTCACCTTCATCAGCCGAGCACGATTTGTCTTACACAGCAATTGCCACACTGGTCCAGCAACACCGCCAAACTTTTGATGACGCATCCGATTACATCGCAACGGTTCGAGCTTGTTTTGGATGGTTCTCAAATCCCTTTCGTATCCTTTTTGAAGTTCAGCTGACAATATATAATCCTGATGTTGTTACTGTTATGAATTTTTTTGATTTATGTTGTCATTTCGTTGTGACCTCATGACACTGCAATGTCTTGTAAAACAATACAAGTATCAAAGTTTTAGGTACTGATTTATGGCCTAAGCTGCTGGGTATTACATCATTTGCATTATGGAGTTTTTTGGATGAAACTATAATTATGTTAGAATTTCAATCTGGATGTTGATTTAAAGTTTGTGCTGTTTTGTAGAGTTGCTATATTTATTTCTTTTGATTTAATTTTATATTATTGATAGGCTTCTCATTATCCATCAATCTTGCTCTTGTTATATTATTTACTTTTTTTTGACGTCGGTAAATCCGAACAAATTTTTTTCTCCATACTAATGCACAGTGCAGGTTGAAGATTGTTACCAAATGATGGTTTCTTTGTGCCGTGACTCCCGAGTATCAAAATTATGTATAAAGCTTCATTGGTTTTGATTAAGCTTAATAGATTCAAAAATTATTTTCACTTAAATAATTGATGATTTATATACTTAATCAAGCCTTTTATTTTATAATCAATCACGAAAATTAAACTCTCAAGGTCTAGCACCTCTTGGGTTTTTGAGTAATTATTATTGGGGCGTACGCCTTGGATAATATTGTTCATTTTTCGTTTTAAAGTATGCTCTTAATTATTTGAACAAAAATATATCATAGGAGTCTAGCACTCCGTGTGATATTTTCATTGTTTATTCAAACAATATTTCTTGAATTAAATCAAAACCATTCCTCCGTTTATTAAGTAGTTTATTTTATAAGACAATTTCAAAATACTTTTTTTTTAAAATAAAACTTTAGAATATTTTCAAAGATTATTTCTAAAATTTAAGTAGATATTTTTTCAAATCTTGATGGAATCTATTTCTAATATCAAAATTCTTTTTATTTAAAATATTTTAATAGTCCATTTTCAAATCAATTTTATAAACAAAAGTCTAGAGTTATTTTTATTATTTTTCTTTCTTTCAAATTTGAGTTGTTGAATCATTTTCAAAATTAATGTTTTTCTAACTTTATTCAACTTATGTTCTTTAACCAAAATATTTTCTTAAATCAAAACTACGAAAAACTAAATCCTTGAAGTCTAGCACTTCTTGGATTTTTGGACAATCATTATTGAGGTGTACACCTTAAATAATGTGTTTTTTTTTTATTTTTCGATTTAGCATTCTTTTTTGGATAAAGAAATATCATAAGAATCTAGCATTCCGTGTGATATTTTCGTGGTTCATCCAAACATTTTTCAAATGAAAAAGGCGTTGTCGAGATCTAGCATCTCGATGATACCGCAATTAATTGGTTGTGAGGCCTACGTCTCATTTATCAAATAATTGTCATTTCTTCTATTTTAAAAACCCAATATCGTATTCTCACCTCTCGTACCACAATCCTTTTTCATACCCTCGATTCAATTCTTCAAAATATCTTTCTCGACCGAAAGAAGAAGGTTCTTGGAATCTAGCATTCCTTGAATTTTCGAGTGAATAGCTCTCGAGGCACGCTCTTGAGTTGTTATTCACTCAACCTTTCGACTTTCTTTTCAAACTCAAACATTTTCAAACATATCCTAAGTCGAGTGTTCATACGCATTCGCAACCGTTGACATTTCGCACACACTTCACAATTCCTAGTGGTTTCGATATTAGGGGCACCCTTAGGGACTAATATCGTTTCTCACAATCTTAACCCTTGACACGTCGTCAAGTCGGTTTCATCTTCAATCAAAATCATCGACACGTCGTCGAGCCATTTTCAAACCAACTTCCTTTGGCCTCACATGCCATTTTCTCAATTCGATCCTTTCAAAAACACTTTTTTTAAAACTTACGAAAGAGAGATATTCTAAGAATCTAGCATTCTTTGAATATTCGAATAAGTAACTCTCGAGGCGTGCCCTTGAGTTGTTACTGGTTCACTCTTTCGATTTCAAAATATCCAGCTCTTTATCTTCAACTTATTCAGTCAATTCCCGAAAGAATTGAGTTCTTGGAATCTCGCATTCCTTGAATTCTTGAGTGATAAGCTCTTGAGGCGCGCTTTTGGGTTGCTTGTCAGTCACTCTTTCACCTCTTTCTCAAACTTCAAACCCGTTTCGGACTTCATCCATTTCGTGGTTGTTACCACGAACTACGATTGCTCTGATTCTTCATTCTCGTCCGAATGTAAGATACGTAGGCACAAGATTGCGATGATCTTGGCGAGCTACCTTCTACCCATTTCTCCCATTTCCCGTAGTCGAACTACGACGCTCTGATTTCTCATTCTCGTCCGAATGAGCATACGTAGGCACAAGGGCCCCAATCCTTGGCGAGCACCCTATTCTCTAACCACCCATCTCTCCTTTGCGTCTTTAACCTTTTACCCTACTAATTCTACCTTTAACAGCGAGAAGAAAACAAGTAAACCTAAACAACACTCCCCACAATTACCTTAAGAGGTTCCCGTCGAGTACGACAGACGTGAGGGGTGCTAATACCTTCCCCTCACGTAACCGACTCCCGAACCCGGAACATGGTTGTGACAGCCCTGTTCCTATCCTTTCGTTTTAAGAGGTTTTCTCGATATTTTCCTCTCCCGTTCATTCGGGAAAAATAAAGTTCGGTGGCGACTCTGTCGAACCGCATTTCCGCGCCTTTCGCGCGAGGGTCGTGTTCTCCGAAATGTCTCCGTGATTTTTCGAGGTACGACAGCTGGCGACTCTGCTAGGGACATTTTTTGCTCCATGCAAAGAGAGAGTCAAGCCTATCTTTTGGTTTATGAGGAGTGTTCGTTTTTATTTGTTTCCTTTTCGTTTATGTATTTGTTCTCTTGTGGATTTTATTTATGCTTGTTATCTTGTTTGCCTGTTGGTTCTTGGGATGACATCGTGAGTAAGGCTCTGCACCCGAGCTTTGGTAAAAGCAGAGAGAACACGTAGTTTAGAATTGGTAGTCGAGTAGTGTTAGTCTCTGAGGACTTGCTCCTTATGGGCCTAGCAGGAAAGCTCCTCCAGAGGAGACCTATTCGTAGATCTCGTTGTAACACAGCTAGCCTGTTGCACGACTTGATTAATGAAGGGTCCGTGATTCTGGGAACCTTTTGTTAGCACCAGTTCCGATATTGGTGGTCGTGTAGTGTTAGTCTCCAAGGACTCGCTCCTTGTGCGCCTAGCATGAGGACCCCACTCAGGAGAGACCTTATCGTCATTATCGTCACAATACAGCCAGCCTGTTGCGTGACGCTAATACGACTAGTGTTTGTGATCCTGGGAACCAAACGTAGAAACCATCCCGTAAGTGGGTTTATGGGTAGAATGTTTAGATCTTCCCGCATAGGTCGTACCTGTCAATTTTCTTTGAGCAGGAATTATAGTTACTTATCTGTTACAGTTACCAGCTTCAGGAGTTGTTTGATTGTGATCCTGTGATCCTGGATCTTGTCTTGCATTGCATCTCGCATATCATTTGCATTGCATTTCATATGTTGTGCGTTTTGCATTTCCAGTCCTTCAACAGAATCTCATGTCTTCGTTCCTTCCTCTCCAGTAAATCAAGTTGATTCCCGACACTAGTACGCAACTAGAGCCAATACAAGACGAATAATGGAGCAGATTCAACAAGAACAAATTGCTATCAGGAAGGAGCTGGAATCCCTTAACAGAAAGATGGATCAGATCTTCGAAGCCCTCTCCATAACTGGAAAGGAATCAGAACAGCAAACCGTTCAACGACCGCGTCAGCAAAATCAACACAGAACATGGAAGCCAGAAAGAGTATTTGATAGTCTTCCAATGACATATGCAGATATCTTTGCTCAATTAATGGAGAAAAAGGCTATCGTCTCAAGAGATCTAGCTCCCCCAACTGTCCTTCCTGCTGATTATGACGCGAATGCTCATTGTGAGTTCCATAAGGGCGCTCCAGGTCACAACATTGAGAACTGCAGGTTTCTCAAACACAAAATTCAAGACCTGATTGACAAGGAAGCTCTCACCTTTGATGGGAAGTATCTCGGTGCCATCAACGACCCGATGCCGCCAGCCAAATAGTGCCAACATCGAATCCAATCAAGTCAAGTCCATTCCCCGAAGAAGGCCGTCATGCTGCCATTTCATATTTCACATTTCTTATGTTTTGTCTTTGTTTATTTAAGTATTGTATGCTTTGAACAATTGCCATTTCGTATTTGGTTTTCATTAATGTATCGTTTATGCATGTTTTGAATTAGTTATGTCGTATTCACTCATTTTTACTTATCACCGACACATTTATTCGCTCCACTCTATTCACTGTTGTTTAGCATGATTTGAGGGAGGATGATGAAAACAAGATACCCATAATTGCAAATCGTATGCTTTCAGACCGAATCTCGTCAATGATGTACAGGCATTGCTTCAATTCCCCAAACGCTGGAGATATAAGGAGTTAATCCCTAGTAAACCACTTCGAGCTTAGAAGTAGCAGTTTCCTTCGGATATTCAAACCCTTACACTCAACCTGGGGCAGGGTAGTGTTCAGTTAATCCAATCCCGTATTCGAATCAATATCTAAAAGTCGGTTGTTCATCAAAGACCCATGCTATGGCAGTCACAACAAAATCCAAAAAAATCAAAAGCCTGCTAAGTCAAACACCTTAGAGGGGACTTAGGCAAAATCAAGGCAATCCCGATGGATTTGACAAACAAAATCAATCCATGCAAAAGTTAGGGATCAAAAACAAAAGCAAAAGAGGACCCCGAAACCCTCAACAAAAAAAAAAGATTCAGTGGCCACCCAAATCAAAGGGGCACTGACATTCATCAAAGCCAAAATAAAGTGATTGCCACGTCGAGCAAACCTTGAACCTTCAAGCTTACACCGTCCAGACAAGTGTAGAATTAACTGAGCATAGGACTGGAGATCATTACGAAGAAGGGGTGGGTACAAATCATACTTTCAGCCTAATAACCTTTTGTTTTATAACCGTGAACCAGACCACGTTACAACCCTTGAAAGACCTAATTGAGACGAGGTTTATTCTGAAAGCATATTATCGCAAGGTTGCGTAACCTGACTCCTCACATGATTTCTAATCACCAGCATTGGTGTCATTTCTCTTGATATATCTTTCACACCAATCAAAATCAGCACAACGTTTGAGATAATTCGTCTCACTACCAAGACACTCTAAATAAATGACACACTTTTTCGAAACTTACATTGAACTGTGCATTAATACTACCATTTATGAATGTACAATTTTAATTGCAAATCAGTGCTAGGTATTCAAAGGCACTCCAGCAAGGGGAAATCGAGGAGGAACTTGACTTTCACTAGCATACACGAGGCAAGACTACCTCAAAACCCACAGGCTGGGGCAAATCATTCAAACAGCTCGAGCAGGGGCATATCATTACCATATTCAGACTGGGGCAAGACCAAGTTACCCTAATCATCAGGCAGATCTGCAACCTTCTCTGAAGTAAATTCACAACAAATCACCAAGTACCCAGACTTGGGGCATACAGAGTGTCTTCGCCTGTGTCAATCATGGCATCTTCAGTAAACTGCGTGTCGAGGAAGTCAATCCCTCCCACCACCCGAAGTCCAATCCGCATTGGCAATTACCCAAAGACCACCAAGATGGCGTCTCCACCTGCATTTCCAATTACCTGTCTGCAATCACGCGCATTACATTCGCTATCATAAGCATCTTGCATCATATGCATACCTAACCATATCATACTTCCCCAATTCTTGCATCTCCGCACGTCAGCATTTGCATTTGCACGTCCACTCATATGAAATACTATTTATCATCCAGCATTCATATATGCAAGTCAAGGTCCAGGATCAATCCCGAAGATTTCCAAGACCATTGGTAGCCCAGTCAGGGGCATCTTCTGCAAGATGGTGGGTTTGTCCCACGATTTTCAAGAGCTTCAAACAATCATCAACCCAGTCAGAGGCAATCTTCTGCAATTGTGGGTTTCCCTCATCAAAATTCGAAGTTGTTCGAAGCAAGATTCAGCCCAGTCAGGGGCATTTTTTCAAAGACCATGGGCGTCTCCCACGACGTATTTCAACCGCGTGGTTGATCAAATATGCAAATCAACATTCAGCCCAGTCAGGGGCATACCATTCAAGACCATGGGCGTTCCCCACGAAGTTGTTCAACCTTTTGTTGGGCAAATCCAAGAAGTTCAGTGCAAGATCCAACCCGAGCAGGGGCATCTTCAGCAAAACCGTGAGCGTTCCTCATGAAGTTGTTCAACCTTTTGTTGAGCAAACCAAGACATCAAGACAAATTCAGCCCAGTCAGGGGCATCCTCTTCAGAATTCATGGGCGTAACCATGAAATCATTTCAGCAAAACTATGATCTCCAAACAAGACGGTGGGCGTACCCCGTTGACTCATTTCAATTCAATCTTCTTCTCAGGGGTTCCCCAATGAGTTGTACCCAGCAAGTGTGGCCGTTGTCAATTGCCTTACTATCATCCTTTTGGTGATAGTCGAACTTCATCAGTTCAACCTAGCCTGCATCCTTTTGGTGTTGGTAAACTTCAAATCTATGTTGTCCTATTATCCTTTTGGTGATAGCGACCTGTGTGTTGTGTTTCGCTCTGCCATCCTTTTGGTGGTGGGTCTGGCATTTCGTCGATGTCAGATTGTGCGATGTTGTGTGTTGTGTTTCGCTCTGCCATCCTTTTGGTGGTAGGTCTGGCATTTCATCGATGTCAAATTGTGCGATATTTTTGTTTGTGTTTCGCTCCGTCATCCTTTTGGTGGTGGGTCTAGCATTTCGTCGATGTCATATTGTGCGATATTTTGTTTGTGTTTGTCATATCATCCTTTTGGTGGTAGTGGCTGGTGTGAGTTTCGCTCCGTCATCCTTTTGGTGGCGGGTCTATCATGGTCATTAATGATAGATTGCGCGATATGTTTTGTGTTTCGCTCCGTCATCCTTTTGGTGGCGGGTCTATCATGGTCATTAATGATAGATTGTGCGATGTGTTTTGTGTCTCGCTCCGTCATCCTTTTGGCGGGGGGTCTATCATGGTCATTAATGATAGATTGTGCGATGTGTTTTGTGTCTCGCTCCGTCATCCTTTTGGTGGAGGGTCTATCATGGTCATTAATGATAGATTGCGCGATGTGTTTTGTGTTTCGCTCCGTCATCCTTTTGGTGGGGGGTCTATCATGGTCATTAATGATAAACTGTGCGATGTGTTTTGTGTCTCGCTCCGTCATCCTTTTGGTGGGGGGTCTATCATGGTCATTAATGATAGATTGTGCGATAGTTTGTTTGAGTTTCGCTCCGCCATCCTTTTGGTGGAGGGTCTATCATGGTCATTAATGATAGATTGCGCGATGTGTTTTGTGTTTCGCTCCGTCATCCTTTTGGTGGGGGGTCTATCATGGTCATTAATGATAGATTGTGCGATGTGTTTATGTGTGAGTTTCGCTCCGTCATCCTTTTGGTGAGGGGTCTATCATGGTCATTAATGATATATTGTGCGATGTGTTTATGTGTGAGTTTCGCTCCGTCATCCTTTTGGTGAGGGGTCTATCATGGTCATTAATGATAGATTGTGCGATGTGTTTTATGTTTCGCTTCGTCATCCTTTTAGTGGGGGGTCTATCATGGTCATTAATGATAGATTGTGCGATGTGTGTTGTGTTTCGCTCTGCCATCCTTTTGGTGGGGAGTCTGTCGTAGCCATTAATGTCAGATTGTGCGATGGTATTGCTCTACCGTCCTTTTGGTGGTAGTAGCCGTGTTCATTTCTTTCCATCATCCTTTTGGTGATGACGACCTTTTGCCTATCATTTACCGTTTACTTCGAGGTTCACATTTATCAAGTATTTTCAATTCTCAAACATCTGTTTTCTTTTGGATAAACTCAGGGTCTTCTTTATATCTAATTGACTTCTACCTCAGGAAAATGAACGTTGTAGTAGTTCATTTCCCTAGGCTTAAGCCAATTAGATAGGGGCATCTGTCATACCCTAAATTTGTCCTACCCATTTTCAATTATTTTCACTTTTCGATTTTATTTTCTATTTTTTGCGTTGTCTGCTTATTTTTTTTTATTTAGACACGTGTCCGCTTGCAATTGGTCGTTTTTTTTATCTTCATGACCAATTAAGGCGTGACACGTGGCCTAACAACCTTTTTTTGTGAATTTTATTTTCTTAAACTTTTTCTTTTTCTAAATATTACTAATAATTTTTCTTTAGTAATTATTTTTTGTTTTTTTTTAAAAAAATATTTCAATCTATTTTTATATTTCTTTCAATACTTATTTAAATGTTATTGTTAATATTTATTTTATTATTTAGTTATGTTAATATATTAGTTTGCTCTATGGTTATGTTAATTAATGTTAAGAAAATAAAAAAAATTAACAGAATTAAGAAAAAGAGAAGAAAAAACGGAGTGGGTTAAACCCGTGTTTGAGGCCCATTAGAGAGGGAGGGAGATCACACTGTTATAAAGAGAGGGGAAAGTTCCTCTGAAAAACCGAGGGTTACTGTTCATCCCCTTTCGAACCCTAATTCGGCGCATTCCCAATCCCCTTTCTAAAAAACCCTAAGCTACTGTTCACTAAAAAACGGCCGCCCCAATTCACTAGGGATATCAACGAATCCAAATCGCGGTAGTTTCCATTCAAAACATCAAACAACTCGCAGCGACACAACAAGTTATGACGGTTGCGGTTCAATTCGACGGATGACGATCTCACACACATCTTTTGGCGTCACATCCGGCTTCGGTAAACAAGAGGTGCTCAACTAGCTCCGTTTTATCTTTTTTCTCCTCTCGGCGAAGATAAAACACGGCGTAAAGGTAAAACCCTGAGTTATCTCATTGGAATCGAGTGAAGTTTCTAATATGTTTTTTTACGTCGGTACCATCGCTTTTAGCATAGCATGTTTCTTCAAGTTAGCATATGGTTCAAACTGTTAAGAGCTTCCCATTGTGATGTTTGTTTTAAAGGTTGTATTGAACTTACAGTCATGCTGTTGAAATAGCGTTTATCATTTTCCTGTGTTTTTGTTTCACATTCCATTTGTTATAACTTGAGTATACACTGCGATTTGGTTTGTGCCATTTTCTGCCGTTAGATTATGAATCTCGATTGATTTACTATTATTTTATCTGAGCTATTCCTAACTATTGTCATGCTCACGAAGGGGGTTTTGGTTTTGGTTCCAGTTTTTTAATCACTGTTGTAATTGATAGCTGCAAAGGAAGGAGACGGTGTCAAGATTCACGATTAAATTCAGTTTTCCCGCAGCCACACTAACAACAGGATTTACATTCAGTCCCGTTTTCATGAAGATTGTGTTGCTGTCTATGTTAATTTTATGTGCAGGTGATACAGATTGTTTCTCGGCACCGATACTCGATACCGTTGCAGTCAGAGCTGAAACAACGCGGTAACAACTCAGAGTAATGTGTCGCAAGCGAGAACACCTTAGCAGTCACTACAACAGCATTGCCATAACTACAGCGAGATGATAACAACGGAAGCTACAACGTTTTGCGGATCAAATGAAGTGTGGTGACTTCGACACTGTCTTAGTTTTCGAGTTACAACTAAACTCAATTTCACCAATCTGTTCCTAGCTAGGATGCGACATCCCCAGTTAGTAGCGGTAAATTTCAGGTCTGAACTGGGCAAATTCCGGCATTGCCGACAAATTCTGTTATTTCTCAGTTTCCAACACCACTTCCAATGACAAGGCCGCACCACAGTTGTAATCAGTAGTATCTCACTCGCATCTTCAATTCAACTCTATTTTCATGAATTCTATAATTGCTTGTTATCTTGTTTGGGTGGTTCTGTTTTGTACAGGTTATGCATTCAAAATAAAATTTGGATTGAAAAGCTTCCTTATGGGACTGGTGTTGATAAGTTCTAGGTTGCGACTTAGTCGAATTTCGACAGCAGAAATATGAAGTCAAAGTGTATAGAGCAGCTTGAACTCATTAGCACGTCCTGAAAAGTTGAGAAGTAGCGGTCCGAATTTGATCATAAGGTGTACAGGGGTGACTCATTGAGAACCGCAGCCACCGACATCAACATCGACACATTCAGTTCAACAGCTTTTCAGCTCACGGCGATGACTCGACAATGATACTACATCAACAACAATTTATGATGACTGGCTCAATTCCATTTCAAGTTCACAAAGAGTTTGTATTATTGTCTGTGACTGTTTTTATGTGCAGTGATTACAGCATGACAGCAAAACGGCAGCGGTTTACAGCTCGAGTGAGTTGTCACGATTTTGCTAAATTAGCTTATCTTTTCTACAAAAGCGAATCAGTTTGTAGCATCGGTCTTACGGCAATGATGACTCACAAGCAGCCCACACCAAGTAATATGTTGGATTCGGTTCAGTTGGTCCAAGATCCATAATTTTCACCACCGCCAGCAATGTTTCAACACGCAACACAGCATCATCTCGGCAGACATGTACTGGATTCGAACACAACAACTACTTTTGAGCTTATTGGTTGGTCATGTATTTTCTTTTCGCTTAAACTCAACATATCTCGTGATTCAATTCTGTCTGCTATTTATTAGCTCATCTGCTTAGAATTGTTCTTTGGTTGTTTAAATTTTAATAGTTACTTGCTTAAGAACAATGCTAGTTTGGCATGTTTTATCAGGTAGTTTGGGTATCTTCATTATGTACTTATTTCTTATCCGATTCTTGCTCATGTTGTGATTGTGAAATATGATTTTTTTAAGATGGCTAGAATGATTAAAAATATTGATGATTGTTTGTTTCGAGCTATCTGTTCAATGAGTGCATCATTAAAATATCAAGTGTACCTAGTGTTGATACAAGCTTCACCTGTTTAAGATATTGATGATTGTACTGCTTCTGGCTTTGTGTGTCAATTCTACAAGTCATTAGATTGAATTCCATGAAGGTTCTGTTTCGCAGCTTGCAAAGCTTGATGTTCTCACAGTTGCGTCGGTAAATCTCAAGTTCTTATTGTGTGTAGAATAAGCTTTGCCATGTTATTTATTGCTTATACGTCTTAATTCAACCGCCCAAATACCGTAATTGTTAACAGAATGGGATATTTGTTCAGACTGATGTCGACTTTAATTTGGTCCGTATAGTTTGGTTCGATTAAGATGTCGGTTATGTTACCTTTCAATACTGCTTGCACTTTGATTCTGATTTAGAGCAATAAATTATGTAGATGTTGTTGGGTTTTCAAAATGTAGTGGTTCTGCAATGTTTTGATATGTCATAAATAATGTGTTGTTGTGAGTTTATTTTACAGTATTATGTGTAATTAGTGAAGAATTTTGTGCTAAAACAAGATGTTGATGCGTTTCGATCCAATCTCGTGCGAGTTCATTTTCAAATCCATCTGCTGAACAACAATCTAGATGGTCACCTTCATCAGCCGAGCACGATTTGTCTTACACAGCAATTGCGACACTGGTCCAGCAACACCGCCAAACTTTTGATGACGCATCCGATTACATCGCAACGGTTCGAGCTTGTTTTGGATGGTTCTCAAATCCCTTTCGTATCCTTTTTGAAGTTCAGCTGACAATATATAATCCTGATGTTGTTACTGTTACGAATTTTTTTGATTTATGTTGTCATTTCGTTGTGACCTCATGACACTGCAATGTCTTGTAAAACAATACAAGTATCAAAGTTTTAGGTACTGATTTATGGCCTAAGTTGTTGGGTATTACATCATTTGCATTATGAAGTTTTTTGGATGAAACTATAATTATGTTAGAATTTCAATCTGGATGTTGATTTAAAGTTTGTGCTATTTTGTAGAGTTGCTATATTTATTTCTTTGATTTAATTTTATGTTATTGATAGGCTTCTCATTATCCATCAATCTTGCTCTTGTTATATTATTTACTTTTTTTTGACGTCGGTAAGTCCGAACAAATTTTTTTCTCCATACTAATGCACAGTGCAGGTTAAAGATTGTTACCAAATGATGGTTTCTTTGTGCCGTGACTCCCGAGTATCAAAATTATGTATAAAGCTTCATTGGTTTTGATTAAGCTTAATAGATTCAAAAATTATTTTCACTTAAATAATTGATGATTTATATACTTAATCAAGCCTTTTATTTTATAATCAATCACGAAAATTAAACTCTCAAGGTCTAGCACCTCTTGGGTTTTTGAGTAATTATTATTGGGGCGTACGCCTTGGATAATATTGTTCATTTTTCGTTTTAAAGTATGCTCTTAATTATTTGAACAAAAATATATCATAGGAGTCTAGCACTCCGTGTGATATTTTCATTGTTTATTCAAACAATATTTCTTGAATTAAATCAAAATCATTCCTCCGTTTATTAAGTAGTTTATTTTATAAGACAATTTCAAAATACTTTTTTTTTTAAAATAAAACTTTAGAATATTTTCAAAGATTATTTCTAAAATTTAAGTAGATATTTGTCGCTACTGCGAAAATCGGCGCCGGCTGAACAGAAGAGTCGCCACCGTGCGTTATTTATCCCACGGGAGGGAAAGGAAACGCTCAGAGTAAACCTCGCACAACACGGGAAAGGTATGGTCATCGCAACCAAAACCTGGGTTCGGGAGTCGGTTACGCAAGGGGAAGGTATTAGCACCCCTCACGTCCGTCGTACTCGACGGGATCCACGCTTGTTTTCGGGTATGGATTGTTATTCTATCTAAACTATAGGTCAGGGGTGAAAAAGAAAATAAATGAAAATAAAAATGACTCGGCAAAGTATCGCACTTTATGCCTACGTATTCCCGTCTGGAACGAGAAATCAGAGTCAGCGTAGTTCGCCTACCTACGGGAAAGGAGGGGAAGGTTGCTCGCTAGGATATCGCATCCTATGCCTACGTACTTCCACACTGCATGGAAGATCAGAGCAAACGTAGTTCGGGCCACGTACGACACCAGTCTGTCTTGATTGTTTTTATTCCTTCTGAAAAAGGTTTTTCTGATTAACAGTCCAAGAGGACAAAAATGACGTCTTGATGAGTTCACATTCTTTTACGGAAGAAGTGTCTTTTATTGAGTTTGAAACTTTATTGTGTTTTTCTGTTTGTTTTGAGAAAGAAAGAGACAGAACTCTAACCTACGGTTGCGAAGGGAATCAACTAACCTAATGTTATCATGCATGGATTAAGACCTAGTGTCTATCATGCTCCTCTCTTGCACAGAGAGAAACAGAGATCCTACAGGATAGGCGAAAACAGAAACAATAGCAGATATATACAGTAAAACAGTAAAATGCATGAATGCAACAGTACAAGCGAGGCAAGGGAGTCCCACTCAACCTCGAACCTAGAAAACAATAGGCAAAAGTGAACAGACTTCACTTTCAACCCAGCAGGGTAAACAGCAAACAATACAGTCCAAAAAACCAATCAATACATCAGCAATGAAATACAACAGCAAAAGAAACAGCATCAGCAGCTCTGAATCACCATCTGGCTTCAAGCAATCTCCATTCAGCTACAGGCTTCAACAAGCATCAATCTCCATCTTCATGACCTTCAGGCAAGGGCTTTGATCATCAGTCTTCTATCTGCAATGGCTTTTCTTCAAGCTCAAACCTCCAGGATGAGGGATCAGTCACAAAAGTGAATTGGATGTTAAGCAATCAGTTGACTACCAAGGGTGGTGAACAGACTGCTTCTAACACAAGAGACATTTTCTCTCAAGAGTTCTATCTCATAGACACTATCACCAAGCCTTCCAAAGGAAGGGGGTGAGTGTCTTAGAGAGACTCTGAATCATAGAGAAGAATGGATGCAGACAAGGCAATCCATGTTTGAGAAACAAATTTTCTAACCTAGAGCTCTGCCTAGCTCCTAAACCCTAATCTCCTCAGCATCTGCTAGCAAGAACCTCCTCTTCAACTCTGGAAGTTGATCTTCAATCTCTGGATCTCCAATGGTCTTCATCTTCTCAAGTCTTCAGCTCCCCAGGGCCCCAGACAAACCCAATACCCAAGCAAACAAGCAATAGACCCCAGAGGGCACACCACACCAGTCAATCAGATATACAGACAGTATTAATAGCAGTAGGGGAATCCTAACTTTTCTCTAAGGGATCTAATAGCTACCCATAGCCCCTATAGTCCCATAACTAATCTATTAAAACCCTAAGTCCTAAGGGAAAAAATTGAACTTCCTAAGTTGTCATCTAAAACCCTAGTTTTGTACATGATGTTCAAGCATTCATTAATCACCTAAAATTAACTCCTAAAAATGGGAACTAAAATATTTCTACAAGTTGAATATCTCATCTAAACAATATAAAAAGAATGCCCAAAAAATATTAAAGCATGTAAGAGAACAAAAATTATTAAAATGATGCATGAAATGAAACTATTTAATATGACATTTATTTAGAAAATATGGAAAAAATATGAAATAAAAATAAAAATGCAATTTTATTTTCCTATAATATTCTAGACATCCTAAAGAAAATGTTGTAAAAAGAATGAAGTGAAAATGATTTTTTATGAATTTGTTATGAATTTATGAAAATTGGTAAAAATTAAAATGAATTAAGAAATTAAAATGAATTAAAATGAGGGAGGGGGGTATGAATAGGAACCACGCCCAGTTCAATTCTGGATGGGCCACACAGACAGGGGTGCAATTAGCGCTTTGGGTTAGGCCCAGAAAATACTCAGAATTGATGAAAATAGAAAACGAGCTGGGGGGTGAAACTAGTAAGCATAACACGTTAAGATTGGTTTGGGCTCAAAATAGGGGGGTGGGGATAACAACATAAACTCAGGCCCGCCCGTTTCAATTAATGAAACGGTGCGTTTTGGCCAACACACTCCCTCCAAATTCTGCTTCAAATCTCAGCCGTCCGATCTTCCTCTAAGTCAACGGTCCAACGTGAAATGAACCATCACGATTTCGTCTTCTTCCTTGGTTCCTGAATTAGGGTTTCACTCCATGAACATCCATGCACGAACCAAACTTATACCAAGCTGTTCTCCCTCTCCAATCCATGAAATGCCACGCCATAAAAATGAAAAATGCTCAGAATTCTTCCCTCTACAATCCTATGGTCTCATCTTGCTTTGAAACTCAACACATCAACAAACCCGCGCGCCACAAACTCTGGTTATCATGAGATTACTCTGAGATGCACCATCACAATTCTCCCTCAAACTTGCACTAAGCTAACCTACAACTAATGGTAATTAATCTGCACTATCAAGCTAACACTCTAATGCACTAACCTAATAGATTCAAGCCCTAACAGTTTATGGCACCTGCTAACTATAGTCACCAAATCACTCCAAATTCATACTAATTGTTCTCCTAACCACCTAGATCAAATCTAAACTAACAACAACATGCTAAACTAACTAGATCGAGCTGTGTGAATGAATACTCACCTGGTGTGAAAGCTTGAAAACAGCTATGGAAGATTGAGGATCTGAGGCTTCCAAGGCTTGAATCTTGATCAAATTACTCAGGTATTGATTCTGTATGCAGTGTTGTGATGATTCTTGGCTTGAATTATGCTGTCCACTTGAAACTCCAATTTTGATGTTGATGAAAAAGGTGCTCGAAAATGGATGATTCACACTTGATTCTTGATTGAATTGGGATCTATGATGATGAAACAGTATGAGAAAGTTGATTATGATGAATGTTTGGTGAAGAATTTGTGAGATTGGAATGAAACTTCAATGAAAAAAAGAATGTGAAAGCTTGTGAAATTCTTGGTGAAAATGAAGCCAACCCTTGATCAATGCACATTTCATGAATATATAGACCTCATATGAACATTCTAGATCCATCTTGCACATTCCCTTGTTTTCCAACTTTGATCCATTTTGGTTATGTTTCTTCAATTACAAGTAACCAAAGATAACTTCTTGTTTTCCTTCTAAACTCAAAAAAGTGTTTGAACCATTGTTCTTAGAATTGTTTTTCCATTCAAAATCATATATTGGAAGTCTCCATTTGGACTCATAAATCTCCCAAACCATTTTCCATCTTGAATTTATTCACTTTATAAGCCATTTTAGTTCATATTTTGACCAATTATGCAACTTCATGCTATGAGCTTCTCCAATAATTTGTGACCTTCTTTCTAGACTTAAAATCCCATTTGGAGCAAGTTTGATGTTGTAAGTTTTTCCATTTGAGGCCTCCTTGTATGAGTTTTGGACATAGGATAAAATGACCTGTAATTCACAAATGCCCAAAATACCCTTTGCTTGCCAAGACCATAAGTTGAGTTCCACACATCATGTGAAGGCATGCCATACCATTCTGGAAAGCTAAGACAATGAGGAACAATTCTTATGTTGACCAAGAATTCATTTGAAATCTCCTTGAGGGGTAAAAATTGCTTGGAAGTCAAGTCACTTTCACAGACAAAATTTCAGATACCTCAGATGACCTGTAACTTGCAAGGACCATAACTTGAGTTCTATAAATATACTTGATGTCTTCCACCACTCAAATTAAAGGTCTTGAGATCCTCTACAAGTTTCATGTTGGCCAAGAAGCCATTTGAATCTAGCATTTTGACTTATCTTGCTTGGAAATTTGACCTAAACTAGGGAATTTTACAGAGAAACCCTAATTTAGTAACTCCTCTTCTCCTTGATTTCTCTTGAATTCTCCTTGTCATATCTCCATATCCTTCTTCATATGTCCAATGATGAACCCCACATCTCTCCAATAGACTTGAATGCCCTTTAAATCAATCAATTGACCTAGGGTTGACCTAGGGTTGACCCAGATGAAACCCTAGTTGACTGTCTTCAACTATAGCTCTTGTGCTTTCATCAATGACTTGTCTCCTTCTCCAAATGACTTTTTAAGTCTCTCATAATGTCTAGATACTCTCCATGCCTTCAATTCACAGCTCACAACCCTCTTGTTGATCCTCAGATACCCTCAGCTAGGAGATGGACTCAAGGCTTGATCTGCTGAACTCTTTGCTTTCAAATTCTTTCCTGATGACTTGAATGAGGTTGAATTGGGATAATAACCTCTTGATAGGCCTCTAGAGATGGGAGTAATGATTGGTCCCCTGTTGAATGACTTGCTATGCTCATGCTATGCAGATGGTTAGTCTATGCACATGACTCTATATGCAAATGCTAATGATAATGAAACATGAACCAAGTGAATAAGGTTAGGCAAATTTTAGGGTGCAACAGCTGCCCCTATTCAAGCGACTTGGACCCGATTGGGTGAAGGGCCCGGAGCCTTCAGACATTCGCGGTACGAGACGGTTGAATACTAGTGAAACCAGAAATTTGCCAACCACAAAACTAAACTGCGCTCCTGCTTGGGGAACGACATCCATCAGCTGAATCTGACTATTACAGTAACCCACTGATCTCGCGCGACCGTGCTGGGGATTGTCTTCATCGTTCTGAAGAGGATTCTGTCATCACAGATTGCTTGCTTGTCCACGTTAGGACTCTGTCTATCGTCAACACGAAAAATCTCAACTGAAACCTGTCCACGTTAGGACTCCACCTGCTGTTAACCCAGAAAAATCTCGGCAACTCCGCTGGGGATAATTCGTCCGCATTTCCATAAACCGAATCGTCCACGTTAGGAATAATACTCTTCCACGTTAGGAGTAACACTTGTCCACGTTAGGAATAACACCGTCCACGTTAGGAATTATTTCTTCTGCATCTGTCCACGTCAGGACTAACCCTTTCATCTTTCCACGTTAGGAAGCAACCTTCTTTCCGCGTAAGGAGAACTACATCACTCTGTCCACGTAAGGACTCCAATACCACTTGACATATCCGCGTCAGGACTCCAATCTTTCCACGTAAGGAGACAATTTTGGTTCTGAACCTGTCCACGTCAGGACTCAACTTCTTTTCCATCTGTCCGCGTCAGGACTAAACTTTTCCACGTAAGGAATAACTTCTTTGATCTGTCCGCGTCAGGACTAAATTCTTCCACGTCAGGAATAATCTCTTTCTTTCCACATCAGGAATCAATCTTGATATGTCCGCGTGAGGACTCAATCTTTCCACGTAAGGAATAAACTCGTCTTTCCACGTAAGGAAACCATTTTTCTTCCACGTAAGGAATGCTCTTGATATGTCCACGTGAGGACTCTGATCTTTCCACGTTAGGAATCAAACCTTGATCTGATTTGTCCGCGTCAGGACTCATTTTTCCACGTAAGGAAGGCCATCTTACTCTGTCCACGTCAGGAATGCTGCCATTTCCACGTAAGGAAACCTCTTCTGATACGTCCGCGTAAGGACTACATCGTCCACGTTAGGACCCACTTCTCCATGTTAGGAATAATAATTTCTTTGATTTGTCCACGTCAGGACACTGATCTCGTCTTGATATGTCCACGTTAGGACTTAGGCGTCTTCGACCTGCTGAGGAAATAAGACTTGTCCACGTAAGGACTCATGCACCTTTGACCCACTGGGGAAATAAGACTTGTCCACGTAAGGACTCATGCACCTTTGACCCACTGGGGAAATAACTTGTCCGCGTCAGGACACCAACACAAAGAGTAATCACTTTTGTCAACGTCATGACCTCCCATTCCACTAATTTCAAGAAACTGAATCTGCCCACGTCAGGACTAACACACCTTACCAATCCGGTAAAACAAACCTGTCCACGTTAGGACGCCCACTTCTGAAGAAATCCCGTCAATATAGGAATACATTGTCCGCGTCAGGACTTAGTTTTCCAATGATCCTCACCCACAAACTTCTTAGCACTGACGTGACAGCGACTTTGAGATGAACTCTACTGGGGATATCTGGAAACCAACTATCGGACGCCTATTCTGATAACCGGCGGTGGCCTCTGAAATTCTGACTCATGGAACCCGCTGATGACAAACAAACTCTGCTTGGGGATAAGGAGACACTTATCCTGGCAACTCTGGTGGGGCAAATAAGAGACATTTGCATAAATGACTCTGTTAGAGACAAAGAGAATCTCATCATGCTGACTCTGTGGGGGAATACTGCCGAAACTGACATTATCATTGGATGTCTCCTGCCGAGATCTTGAATGTTTGGTAATTCATTTGAGCAAGCGCTCTCTTCGCCTGAACTACTAGAGTACATAAACTGCTTCAGCAAAATAAATGCTGGAAGGGTAATGCCGACTCCGCCGGGGATAGCCAGATGCTACAAAATCATTCCAGCAAAATAAATGCTGGAAAGGTGAAGTCGACCCTGCTGGGAAATTGGGAACTCAACCCACACGTCTTGCTGAAGTAACCCCCTGCTGGGGAAAATAACTTCGCTGAGGAATAGCAGATGCGCCTAGTACGATCGGACTTTCTGCTGGAACGTGAACTGATGTCACCAGTATCTCTGACAAAATAAATGACTGGAACCACCACCAACTCTGCTGGGGAGAGTCTTAATCTTCGAGTTCCACTAGAAGGAATGAACACTTGCTGAAAAGAGAATTCCGCTGGGGATGGGATGATTCTCTTGGGGGAAAATTAACTGACTCCACTGAGGGAGAGTGCCTGACCCTGCGGGGAACGATGAACCTGTCTGAATACAGCCTCACGATCTTGGAATCGCCAAACTCTGCTGAGGACGAATAACTTTTCTGGAGCACGTTCTTTGGATAAGCTACGGCTAGCTGGGGAATTCTATCCTTCTTCAGGAAGAACATGCATGACCTGCGTGAAGATCGAGTCTTTCGTTATTGCAATCTTTTGATCATCCTCCTCGTACGGTTATGAAACCTGCAACAACACAAACAAGACACGACAAGCCTATGCAATCAAATCAATTCAGGTTAGTGACGTTACACTCAGTTAACTCAAAGCTTTAATGATTGTTGGCAAGGGCCAATGATGTTATACTCATGCTAATTTCATCAAACTTAGGCGTTTTATCATGCGCAACACAGTAAAGAACAGGCATCAAGTACTGAATAACACATTTTCATTGATTGGGCCCCTGAATGGGCGGAGTTTTTGTACACGGGATGTAACTCCTGAAAAGAGGAAGCTACGCAAAGCAAATACATAAGTATGCAAGTATTCACAAGAAGCATAAATATTGACAAATTAAATTTTGTACACATGTCGGCAACTGGATGCAGATGAACACCACGAACTGATCCTCCTATGACTCATCCGACTCCAATGCTTTCCCGGTATCCCCACTTCTGAAGAGATTGTATCTGATAACTGGCTCCTCAAGTGTATTCTCCCGCATTGATGCTCATTGCAATATCAAATTCGGACCGCAGTCATTTGCTTTTCCAATCCCTAACTTTTGCGTGAACCGCCCTTTACGGGTTTTCAGTTCACCGGGATACCCTTTTTTGCCGAAGCCGCCCAGTGTAGGTTTTCAACTTCGCGGGTGTACATTTTTTCAATTTTATCCCTAACTTTTGCCCGAACCTTTCATTCTGTTTTTGGTTCGCCAGGATGCCCCATTTTTTCCTGGACTCTCTTTTTTTTTGTCCAGCGGGTCTATTTCAAGCAAAGTATTTTTTAACTGCGTCCGAATTCACAGGTGACGCAAAGTCTTCCCCGTCCATGGTGGACAACAACAACGCTCCTCCTGAAAAGACCTTACTGACAACGTATGGCCCTTCGTAATTGGGGGTCCACTTGCCCCTGTGATCTGCTTGCGGCGGGAGAATCCTTTTCAGCACAAGGTCGCCCGTCTGAAAGCTTCGCGGAAGTATCTTCTTGTCGTACGCTTTCTTCATTCGTCTCTGGTACAAACGACCGTATGCCAGAGAAGCTAGCCTCTTCTCATCCATCAAACTCAGTTGGTTCAACCTATTCGTCACCCATTCTGCCTCGTCCAGCTGAACATCTCGCAATACCCTCAGAGAAGGGATCTCAACTTCCAATGGTAATACCGCTTCCATTCCGTATACCAACGAGAACGGGGTTGCCCCGGTTGATGTGCGTACCGTCGTACGATAACCGTGCAAAGCGAAAGGTAGCATTTCATGCCAATCTTTATAAGTCACCACCATTTTCTGGACGATTTTCTTGATATTCTTATTGGCCGCCTCGACAGCGCCATTCATCTTGGGTCGGTAAGGGGAGGAGTTGTGATGTTCGATCTTGAAATTCTGACAAAGCTCCTTCATCATTTTGTTGTTCAGATTAGAACCGTTATCCGTGATTATCCGCTCGGGGATCCCATATCGGTAGATGATATCTCTCTTGATGAATCTAGCCACCACTTGCTTCGTTACATTTGCGTAAGACGCCGCTTCCACCCACTTGGTGAAATAATCGATTGCTACTAGTATGAACCGATGCCCGTTAGAAGCCGTCGGCTCAATCTTTCCAATCATATCGATTCCCCACATCGAGAATGGCCATGGAGATGACATCACATTCAGAGGACTCGGAGGCACATGTATCTTGTCAGCATATATTTGGCACTTGTGGCACTTCCTTGCAAACTTGAAACAATCAGTTTCCATCGTCAGCCAAAAATAACCTGCCCTCAGCAGCTTTCTCGTCATAGCATGCCCACCAGCATGCGTACCAAAGGTACCTTCGTGAATTTCCTCCATGAGAAGCTTTGCCTCTTTTTCGTCTACACAACGCAACAACACCAAATCGTGGTTTCTTCTGTACAAGACGCCATCCGGGTTCAAGTAGAAATTACCCGCTAATCTCCTGAGAGTCTTCTGATCTTGACTGGATGCGCCAGCCGGATACTCTTTATTCTTCAGGAAGTTAAGGATATCGAAATACCACGGTTTGTCATCAGATGCTTCATCAATAGCAAATACATAAGCTGGCCTGTCCAACCGAGAGATAGTGATTTGGGGAGCTTCGTTCCAGAAGTTGACTTTGTACATGGAAGACAAGGTGGCAAGGGCGTCAGCCATTTGATTTTCTGCCCGTGGTACGTGATGCAATTCAACTTTGTCGAAGAAAGGCAACAATCTCCTTGCATAATTCATGTAATGTATCAAATTGGGCTGACGTGTCTCCCATTCCCCTTTGATCTGATTCACCACCAAAGCTGAGTCTCCGTATACGTCTAGATGTTTGATTCGCAAATCAATGGCTTCTTCAAGCCCCATTATACAAGCTTCGTATTCGGCCTCATTGTTGGTAACGGCAAAGGTCAATCGGGCAGTAAACGGGATATGCGACCCGTGTGGCGTAGTGATAATTGCCCCTATTCCGCTACCGTAAGCATTCACAGCTCCGTCAAATATCATCTTCCATTGGGACCCCGGCTCCGGTCCCTCGTCTGGTAACGGCTCTTCACAATCTTTCATCTTGAGATACATGATATCCTCGTCAGGAAAATCAAATCTCATCGATTGGTATTCTTCAATAGGCTGCTCTGCCAGATACTCAGACAGCACACTCCCCTTTATAGCCTTTTGCGAGACGTATTGAATATCATATTCAGTCAGGACCATCTGCCACCGGGCAATTCTACCTGACAACGCCTGCTTTTCGAATATATATTTGATTGGATCCATCTTCGAGATGAGCATGGTTGTATGATTCAGCATGTACTGCCTCAAACGCTTGGCGGCCCAGGCTAGCGCGCAACAAGTTTTCTCCAGCATTGAGTATCGAGATTCACAGTCTGTAAATTTCTTACTCAGGTAATAGATCGCATGCTCTTTTCTCCCCGTCTCGTCGTGTTGACCGAGAACACAACCCATACTCCCCTCAAGAACCGTCAAATACATGATCAAGGGTCTCCCTGCCACCGGGGGTATCAAAATAGGAGGCTCCTGCAGATACTTCTTTATTTTATCGAACGCCTTTTGACAACTTTCGTTCCACGTTACAGCTTGATCTTTCTTTAGCAACTTGAATAATGGTTCACACGTGGCCGTTAGGTGAGATATGAATCGAGCGATGTAGTTCAACCTCCCTAAAAACCCGCGCACCTCTTTCTCTGTTTTAGGCGTCGGCATTTCTTGAATCGCTTTTATTTTAGCAGGGTCGACCTCTATTCCTCTTTCGCTTACGATAAACCCCAGCAGTTTACCCGATCTCACCCCGAAGGTGCACTTATTAGGGTTCAGCCTCAGCCTGAACTTCCTAAGCCTTTTAAACAACTTCAACAGATTCACCAGATGCTCTTCCTCCGTCTGGGATTTGGCAATCATATCGTCAACATAAACTTCGATCTCTTTATGCATCATGTCATGGAAAAGAGTCGTCATCGCACGCTGATATGTTGCCCCAGCATTTTTCAAACCAAAGGGCATCACTTTATAGCAAAATGTTCCCCAAGGCGTTATGAAAGTAGTCTTCTCCATATCCTCTGGCGCCATTTTAATTTGATTATAGCCTGAAAAGCCATCCATGAAGGAGAATACAGAGTATTGAGCGGTATTATCAACTAACACGTCAATGTGAGGAAGTGGAAAATCGTCTTTTGGGCTTGCTTTATTCAAATCTCTGTAATCCACGCACATTCGCACCTTGCCATCTTTCTTTGGCACTGGTACGATGTTAGCAACCCATGAGGGATACTTCGTCACAGCCAGGAAACCAGCGTCCCACTGTTTCTGAACCTCCTCTTTGATCTTCATTGCCATATCTGGTCGAGTTCTGCGAAGCTTTTGTTTGACTGGCGGGCAATCTTCTTTCAGTGGCAGGCGATGCACAACCATATCAGTATCGAGCCCTGGCATATCTTGATACGACCAAGCGAATACATCGTTATACTCTCGGAGCATTTCAACCAGTTTTCGCTTGATATCCCTTTGCAGTGCAGCCCCGATACGAATATTCTTCTCAACCCCTTCCGACCCCAAATTGATAATTTCGATAACCTCGTCGTAAGGCAGAATGGCTCTTTCCTCTTGCTTCACTAACCAAGACAGTTCTTCAGGAACATCGCTATCTTCGACAACCTCTTCTTCAGTCTGGAATACCGGATGCTCAAAGTCGGGACGAGTCATAGGTGGATCAAGGATGTCATCTGAAAATGTCATCCTGCAAAAGGAAGGGTTAAGTGCTTCAAAATGCGTATAAAGCGAATAACCACATTGCCATTTTATTGAAAAATACAAAACCAGAAAGACAGGGATTACGGTATTTGCACATGAAAAAAACGCCATTTATTTAATGATTAACGCGCAATGTTTATAACAACACAGCCCTAAGCAAATCCTGATGCCCCGGGCAGGACATCAAATTATTCAACAATTAATAAAGCAAAGCATTACTGTTTAAAAGTCACAGGAACAAGCTCCTGAATAGACCAGTTGCACAGTCCTTGTCCTGGCGTGCTTGGCTGAATCCAGGCATCCATATCACAGTCGCTGTCTCCTTCATCAGACTCTGAAGCAGCATTGACAGTTTCATGACACACTCCACTGGCAGAGATGGTGATTGATTTTCTGAAATGGGGAGCCCCCACGGAAGGAGTTGATGATGACGGTCGGTACCCCAGTCCGAACCGGTCCATTTTCACCGGAATGTCCAGCACTTTGCCCCAGCCCTTGGCTTCTCCTGCTTCCACTAGCGCTTGAGCCTCTTTATACGATGAGACAGCTATCTCTGGCACTTTGCTCGGCCCGGGACCTTTGTCCTTGATGCGCAAACCCTCGAATGCCTGGCATGGCGTCTCGTGGATTTCCCCGTCGACTTCCACATATTTAAACGAGGATAGATGGCTGACCAGGATGTCTTCTTCTCCGCACACGGTGACTACGCTGTCTCCGACCATATACTTTAACTTCTGATGCAGGGTAGACGTGACTGCCCCTGCCCCGTGAATCCAGGGTCTTCCCAGCAAGCAGCTGTACGCAGGCTGTATATCCATGATATAAAACTCAGTTGCAAACACTTCCGGCCCCACTTGCAGAGGCAAAGTAATCGATCCGAAGACTGTTCTCCGCGTGCCGTCAAACGCTCTGACTACCAAATCGCTGGGTGTACACAAAATCCCTCGAACATCCAGCTTCATCATCGCCTTCTTAGGCAGCACATTCAAAGACGACCCGGTGTCAACCAATTCGTGCGACATTGTCGATCCCCTGCACTCAACAGATACATGTAATGCCATATTATGATCCCTCCCTTTCGGAGTCAAGTCAAAATCAGTAAAGCCCAGACTGTGGCCTGCATTCACATGTGCCAATACTCCTTCTAACTGGTTTACGGAGACATCCTGGGGTACAAAAGAAGTGTCCAGGACTTTCAGCAAAGCATTTCGGTGAGCTTCCGAACACAACAGCAACGATAGGATAGATATTTTGGATGGCGTCTGCTGCAGATGCTCCACAATTTTATAATCACTTTTCCGAATCAAGCGCATGAATTCTTCTACATCCTTAGATACTGCTTCTTTTTCATTTGCCTGAACCGGAACATTCTCAACCACTTTCCCTTTTCCTTTCGCTAGCCTTTCAGCCTCCACTTCAGGAGATATAAAGATCCTGCCGCTCCTCGTCATGCCTCCTGAACCCACAACATTATCCACAATCCCCGCTGACTGCTTGTTAACATCGATCTTAATCCCGTCACAATACACCTCTAGCCCATATGACCATGGGACCGCTTTCGTGTTCTCATACGGGATTGGCCCGGCTTTAGTTATGGTAATCGGTGGTCGCTGAGCTGGTGCGGCAATGGTGATCGTCTTCCGAGGAATCGTCACTGTGGCCACATCACTCCGATTATCCACTACTGCTCCTGCAGGCTCATCAGTTGCTGTTCTGTCAAACTGCAATACGCCATCATCAATTAAGGCCTGAATGCCTTTCTTCAAATCCTCACACCCCCCAGCCAGGGCCCAACAATCTAAACAGTACTCGTTACAACCCGGGTAAACACCTCCTTGCAACAGTCGGCTCTTTATCTCGCCCAGCGGCGTCTTTAAATCCTCAACATTCATAATAAGATTCAGACCTTCCTCAGTCAGCACGGCGTTCGCCCCATGATTAGGCATGGGTTTCTGGACTATATTCGGAACTGCCGTTCCGAAGTTGATAGACTTGTTGTCCAAAAGATCCTGCACAACGTGCTTAAAAGCATGACAACCTTCTATATCGTGGCCTGGGGCCCCAGAATGAAACTCACAGTGCCTACTCGCATCGTAGCCGAACGGGGGAGTTCCCGTTATCGGTGCTAGAGTTCTTTTCTCTACCAGATTCAATCCCAACAATGTCTGCAATAGATCAGCATAGGTAGAGGGAGGCTTCTCGAACACTCTTCTCGGCTTATTACCCTGGAATCTTCGCTGAGCTTGCTGTGCCCCTTGCTGAGGCTGCTGCTGCTGTGGCATTGGTTGCTGCTGAACCGATTGTTGTTGCTGGATTGGTTGTTGTTGATATGGGATAGTAACACTCGACACTTGCTGCTGCTGACGATATTGACCTCGCCCCCTGCCTCGGCCTCGGCCTCGGCCTCCAAATACGGCGCTTGCCTCGCCCTGACGGCGCCCACCATAAGCTTTCTTATTACTGCCAGATGCAGTTGATTCGTCAACTTGGAACTTTCCTTGCTTAATATTACGTTCAATCTTTTCCCCCATTAGGATCAGGTCTGAAAAACTAGCCAGAGACGTATGAAACAGCATATCATGAAACAGCCCGGTGAATGTGCCAACAAACATATCATTCATTTCTTTATCTTCCACAGGGGGACGTACCCTGGCAGCCATATCGCGCCATCTTTGCGCATACTCTTTAAAACTTTCCCCCTTCTTCTGCGAAAGCCCGGCCAACTGGACCCGATTGGGTGCCAGGTCGCTGTTATACTTGTAATGGGCTACAAATGCCTCTGCTAATTGCTTCCATGTCTTGATATCAGTTGGCTCCAACCCCATGTACCACTCTAGGGAAGGACCCGACAGACTATCCTGAAAGAAATGCATTAGCATTCTTTCATCAGTTGAGTATGCAGACATCTTTCTGTAATAAGCTCGTACATGCACCTTCGGACATGTGTCTCCTTTGTACTTATCGAACGCAGGCGCTTTGAATTTAATTGGCACCCTCAAGCCAGGTACCAAGCCCATAGTTGCCATGTCCAGCCCCACAGCACTCTGATTCAAGACTCCCTTCATCTGCTCTTCCAGCATTCTAATCTTTTGTGAATCATCCATCGGTCCTTCAAAACCTCCTCCGGAGAAGGCGTCTTCCTGCTGATCCTCTTGCCACATACCGTTTCCATCCCCGTACCCATCATACGCATTATTACGTCCAACTCTGACTTGATTCATCCCCGGACCTCGGCCTCTGTTGTCGTACCCTTGAACACCTCCAGCAGGACCACAAGCCATAAATCCAGCACCGTTTCCGTTTCCAAAGCCTCCGTAACCCTGATTGACCATACCATAACCATCTTGCCCAAAGCCTTGAGCATTAAAGCCATACTTGCCAGTGTTATCGAATCCCTGATCGTTGAATCCGAACCCAGTATTGACAAAGCCATTGCCTCCGAGATTATCTCCCAAATTGACATCACCCAGCCCAGCATTATGGACAGCAGTCTCATTCCCCACTCCGACGTTACCATTCACAGCAGCGGTAGCGTTGTTGATATTAGCAGCAGGTATATTGACAACGGGCGGAGCCAACAGCGTGGGAGTGCCGTCTCCATGAGCAGTATCAACCCGGACAGACTGATGATCTTCATTACCATGACCAGCGTTGCGAGCCAACAGAGGCTGGACCATGGCCTGCAAATTCTCTTGCCCTTTTGCTATAGCTTCCATGGTCTGCATGAAGAGGGCGAGCTTCTCGCGCACATCCTGCATCTCGTTCTGAATTTGGTCCATGACTTTTCGACAGTTGGAGCGTGTAGAATAGCGGTGCGGATGTTGATCTGGAATCCTGTTAAGTACCTGGATCAAAGCAGGAGATAAGACACCATTCAAAGATTACCTGTCATGCAATATGAATATGAATGCAATGCAATGTGTCTGTGCCTTAGGGAAGTTTGTTCCCCCAGTTCTAGTGCGAAGGTGCCGGTGCAGTGGCAGTGCTGACAATAGGAATATCGGAGCTGAATCATAGAAAGCCTCATATATTGCAGGGAGAATCAATAAGCTCAGGGCACAATATCACTGAGAGTACAAAGAAGGCATGACCTCAACCAACAATCCTGGTGATGGTCAGCACTATGCAAATAAAGCATACAAGTAACTACATGAAATGATCAAATCCTCCCATAAGTCTGGTACTCCTCTATCAACTTCTTGGTCCCCGGATGGCTTGGTCGATCCAGCAGCCCTTCAACAAGCTGGTTTCTCCTCTTAAGAACACGGCGTACGTCTTCAGCAGTTTCTTCCCAGGTTGCTTCTCCGAAGCAATCTTCTAACTTTCGCTTCTGAGATACTGCTTCATCCCTGGATTTGATTGCCTTGTTCAGTGCATGCTGGACACTATACCGGGTCATCACTTCTTCCTCACACTTCTTGATGCTAGACTTCAACTTCTCTTCGAGGTCGGAAATTTGCTGCTTCAGCTTATCTTCCCTCTTCTTGTTGTTAGTGAGTGTAGCATTCCAAGTCTTATTGCAAGAGGATATCTCTCGGTGTGCTGCGTCGAGCGCCTTCTTTTTTGATTCCAGCATGTCATGGGAGCTTCTGAACTCTTGCCCCAGACGTTCACGCTTTTTCTTTTCCTCGGTCAACTCAGCTCCTAACCTGTTTACCAGCTCGATCTGTTGTTGGAAAGCATATACGGCCTTGTTTTTCTCGCTGCGTACTTGGGCTAATTCTTGCTCTAACCCTTCATTAGTCTTCATCAAGGCTTCTTTCTCCTTCACAACCTGTTCATATGCTTCTCTAGAAACAGTAGTCGGCTCTGCTACCGGAACGGGAACAAGAATTGGTGCATCTGGAAACGGCATCTTCAACTGACTAGCCCTCTCCTGAATCCACACTCTATAAGGTGCATAGGCCTGACAATCATTCTTTCCTAACAGCGGCTTCCCTTTGCGGTTAATACGCGTCCAGGCATGTTGCAACTTGGCTAATAACTCCCCTTTCACATCTCCGGTGAAGTACAGAGATTCCTGTACTTCTTCCTCCTGAGGTGGATTCTTCAGCGCATATCCGAACTGGCGAATGAATAGAGAAGGGTTATAATTGATACACCCTTTTCTTCCTATCAACGGCACATTAGGGTACCCAGAACAACTGAAGATGAGCTCAAATCCCAACAGGTCTCGATCAAACCATACAACGTCTTCAGAAGATAGCCTCATCAGGCGCTCTGGCCAACCAACTGGGACTGTAGTCTTTGCAACAGATCCTCTCTTAGGAAGGTGACTCTCAAACCACATACTCAACAAGGGTACACAAAGATGAACATTCTTCCCTCTTCCCTTCTCATTCTTGTAATGCAGTGAGTGGTAGAGATCTCCGAGTAAGGTAGGTACAGGATTACCAGCGGCAAACAAGTAGAAAGCATCAAAGTCCACAAAATCCGGTATATTGGGGAATAAAACTATGCCATAAATGCACAAAGCCAACACAGCATTGAAAGCAACCCAGCACCCGCTCTTGGCGTACTCTTGGGCTTTACCAACTAAGAACTGAAATGAGAAGCCTGGAACTCCACGGGAAACAGTAGTCACAAGTTCAGAAGCATCAACATGCAAAGCTTTTGCCAAGTCCTCCGGCTTGGGCTTGGCATCATAATGAATGAATGGAACCTGGTTCTGCACGGGCAGCTCAACATACTCAGCGTATTCCTCCAAGGTTGGTCCCATAATAAAGTCAGAGAACGTGAAGCACCTCAAAGCAGGGTCGTAGAATTGCATCAAAGCATACAGCCCATCTAACTCTACCTCTGTAGGTTTGCACACCAATCTCAATAATCTACCATGGCTCATCCGGAAACTCCTACGAACACCCTCATCAGCAAGAGAGATCAACCCCAGTAAAGGAACAATATCAGGAGTAGGCAATTTGTAAGCAACCGTTCTCCTTAAGCTAGTCATGATCAAACACTCAGAAGTCTGGGTACTAGAACTAGGGAAATGCAAATGCGCTTGCAGCACAGACACACGTTAGTGAAATGCAAATGGTAATGGATATGCAGGCAATGCAATGCAAGTAACATTCAACAGGGACCGAAGCTGCAGCTGAATAGCCTAAACCCGATCAAGAAAGGTCTCAGATAGACCATCCAGAAGTCATCAAACCCTGGTCTCAGATAGACCTAAAATAAAACTCCAATACTGGTCTCTGACAGACCTCAAATCATAACTCCGACTGGTCTCTGATAGACCTCAAATTACATTGCTAATTGGTCTCTGACAGACCTCAGAACTCATCTCCAAATGGTCTCTGACAGACCTCAGAACACATCTCCAAATGGTCTCTGACAGACCTCAGAACACATCTCCAAATGGTCTCTGACAGACCTCATAACTCTCCATAAATAACCAGGATCCTGATCAAGAAACAAACCGGTGGTCTGAAGGTCTAGTTACCTGCATAACCCTGAATCCCCTCACAGGTGGGTGGCCCTATAACTGGCACAAGGTACGGCATCCTATGCGGTCGTCGGCGTCACAGACTTTCAGGGTTGATGATACGATTCCCAGAAGGAGTGGCATCATCAATTCCTGAAGAGGCCTCACTTAGCCAACTTCCAAATGATCGGTCCCCAGAGTCGACAATCCAACTAACCAGCAACCCACGCCAACCAAAGGAAGGGGCAGGAGGCCAACCAGAGGAACCTCGTCTGAGTGTAGATTTCATGGGACACCGAAGCAAGCAAAGCAAGCGGGCGCCCACTAATTTCTACTCTAATTCTAGGTGCACTCAAGCCCAGGTCCGGCTTATCTCTCAATATCAGAACACCCGTCACACCCTAGATACAGCAACAATAATCAATATATAAAGCTGAAAATACAAGGTTAGAAATATAAAATAACTCCATACAAAGTCCTCGACGGGAAAACAAGCGTTAGGATTGACTCTCTCAAAGGGACGTTGGATCCCAAATGCATAAGAACCATCGCAGTCCTTAGCAGCCAGGGGACGTTGGGTCCCCAGCAGAGTCGCCAGCTGTCGCTACTGCGAAAATCGGCGCCGGCTGAACAGAAGAGTCGCCACCGTGCGTTATTTATCCCACGGGAGGGAAAGGAAACGCTCAGAGTAAACCTCGCACAACACGGGAAAGGTATGGTCATCGCAACCAAAACCTGGGTTCGGGAGTCGGTTACGCAAGGGGAAGGTATTAGCACCCCTCACGTCCGTCGTACTCGACGGGATCCACGCTTGTTTTCGGGTATGGATTGTTATTCTATCTAAACTATAGGTCAGGGGTGAAAAAGAAAATAAATGAAAATAAAAATGACTCGGCAAAGTATCGCACTTTATGCCTACGTATTCCCGTCTGGAACGAGAAATCAGAGTCAGCGTAGTTCGCCTACCTACGGGAAAGGAGGGGAAGGTTGCTCGCTAGGATATCGCATCCTATGCCTACGTACTTCCACACTGCATGGAAGATCAGAGCAAACGTAGTTCGGGCCACGTACGACACCAGTCTGTCTTGATTGTTTTTATTCCTTCTGAAAAAGGTTTTTCTGATTAACAGTCCAAGAGGACAAAAATGACGTCTTGATGAGTTCACATTCTTTTACGGAAGAAGTGTCTTTTATTGAGTTTGAAACTTTATTGTGTTTTTCTGTTTGTTTTGAGAAAGAAAGAGACAGAACTCTAACCTACGGTTGCAAAGGGAATCAACTAACCTAATGTTATCATGCATGGATTAAGACCTAGTGTCTATCATGCTCCTCTCTTGCACAGAGAGAAACAGAGATCCTACGGGATAGGCGAAAACAGAAACAATAGCAGATATATACAGTAAAACAGTAAAATGCATGAATGCAACAGTACAAGCGAGGCAAGGGAGTCCCACTCAACCTCGAACCTAGAAAACAATAGGCAAAAGTGAACAGACTTCACTTTCAACCCAGCAGGGTAAACAGCAAACAATACAGTCCAAAAAACCAATCAATACATCAGCAATGAAATACAACAGCAAAAGAAACAGCATCAGCAGCTCTGAATCACCATCTGGCTTCAAGCAATCTCCATTCAGCTACAGGCTTCAACAAGCATCAATCTCCATCTTCATGACCTTCAGGCAAGGGCTTTGATCATCAGTCTTCTATCTGCAATGGCTTTTCTTCAAGCTCAAACCTC